>JAWNOM010000199.1:3480000-4680000 GCA_035045965.1 Drosophila aldrichi
TCAGGAGGGGGGAGGACAAGGGGCTAGGGGCAAGGGGGCAAAGGAATTTCATTATATGCAGCCAAAGCCAAAGGACAAAGACATGTTTTTAATAGTTTCGCATGTTTGCGCTGCCTGCTTTATTCAGTATCATTTTTTTTAGCTCGATCTTTTTTATATATATATTTTTTTTTTGGTTGCCAGCTTTTTGCTGCAGCAGCATATTTAAGAAGCGAGCTCGGCACACAAAATGCATAATTCTTTTGGTTTTGGGTAAGACTAAAGTTAAAGCTGTTAAAGTACGTTGAACAAAATAAATGAAACAACGAATTTAGGCATATGCCGAAGAGTTACGACTAAAGGCGAGCTCGAAGAATTTGTATAGGAAAGTAATAACAAAGTAAACAAGATTTAAAGAGTTAAGAACTGTATAAAAAATATATCAGACACTCAACAATCAATTGCGTTAACTGCAGAGAGTACTTGGTCTTTGTAGAGCTCTGATAACTTCTTCATATGGAGGCTAAAATATGTATAATGCTGTTCCTGATGCTGATTTGCTTGGATAGCGTGTCATCGAGCTTCTATTCTATCGATCAATTTATTTTGGATTGCCAAAGTGACCCCAAAGGCATGCCGCTTCAATTGAAGCGTGTAGGTTGCTATCAAATCAATATATATATATAGGTATTATTGATTCGATTCGAATTGTTTTACAGCTTAAGGGCGTCTGGCATGAGGTGGCCCGTTTCCCCGAGACATATGCCGTACGCTGTTTGTCTGTGGAGTTTCCAGAGTGCGAAAGCCCGGATCTGAGTATAACGTTGTATTACATAAGCCACATTGGTCGAAAGGTTAAAAGAGCCGAGGATACAGTTACATTTCCCATGGACAATCGCACCAAAAACAGCATATTTCAGACGGAATATCAGATGCGCGATATGAAAACATTTTTACGTTATGTGATAGCGTATACTGACTACGTAAATGTCTCGTTTATTTGTGGCTTTTCACCGGTCACACCCTTGGTAATGATCAAAATATTTTCGCGTAGCGAAACATTGGATTCCAAATTAAAGGATTTCCTAAATCAGCAACTGAAAAAAACTCCACTGAAACGGGGTTTTATGTGGCTAGATAATTCCAACTGTGATAGAGCAGCCTGCGCATTTGCCAGTTCAACAATTATTATAACACTTACTGTTGCATTTGCATTCCTAAATATATATATATAACTTGATAGTATACGAAAACATACATTCTTTCCCTTATAGATTGAGAGGAAACAAAACTTTTCTTTTCAATTGTTGAAAATGTGAATTTAATTGCATATAGATAAGATCTTTAATTTTAACTAATCTTAACTATTTATAATAAGAAATATGACTGCAAAATACTCGCCAAATTTTTATATTATTAAGTACGAATATGTGTATTTAATATTTGCTGAAAACCCCCCCTCCCCCGAAAAAATTTTCTGGCTACGCGCCTGAATGTTGCAAAAATAAAACTTGAAACTTGAGTTAAGGCAGCTGCCTGACAAAAGCTGACTGCTACAAGACTCGATGTAAGGAACATCTATGCCAAAGACATCTTTGAAACTGCTGGAAGTATTTATCTTATTTGCTCGCTAAATAGACGTCCTAGCCTTATAATTGACTATGAATGTGTGCTCAATTCTTCCAATGAATGTTGCAAAAATAAAACTTGAAACTTGAGTTAAGGCAGCTGCCTGACAAAAGCTGACTGCTACAAGACTCGATGTAAGGAACATCTATGCCAAAGACATCTTTGAAACTGCTGGAAGTATTTATCTTATTTGCTCGCTAAATAGACGTCCTAGCCTTATAATTGACTATGAATGTGTGCTCAATTCTTCCAATGAATGTTGCAAAAATAAAACTTGAAACTTGAGTTAAGGCAGCTGCCTGACAAAAGCTGACTGCTACAAGACTCGATGTAAGGAACATCTATGCCAAAGACATCTTTGAAACTGCTGGAAGTATTTATCTTATTTGCTCGCTAAATAGACGTCCTAGCCTTATAATTGACTATGAATGTGTGCTCAATTCTTCCAATGAATGTTGCAAAAATAAAACTTGAAACTTGAGTTAAGGCAGCTGCCTGACAAAAGCTGACTGCTACAAGACTCGATGTAAGGAACATCTATGCCAAAGACATCTTTGAAACTGCTGGAAGTATTTATCTTATTTGCTCGCTAAATAGACGTCCTAGCCTTATAATTGACTATGAATGTGTGCTCAATTCTTCCAATGAATGTCGCAAAAATAAAACTTGAAACTTGAGTTAAGGCAGCTGCCTGACAAAAGCTGACTGCTACAAGACTCGATGTAAGGAACATCTATGCCAAAGACATCTTTGAAACTGCTGGAAGTATTTATCTTATTTGCTCGCTAAATAGACGTCCTAGCCTTATAATTGACTATGAATGTGTGCTCAAATCTTCCAATGAATGTCGCAAAAATAAAACTTGAAACTTGAGTTAAGGCAGCTGCCTGACAAAAGCTGACTGCTACAAAACTCGATGTAAGGAACATCTATGCCAAAGACATCTTTGAAACTGCTGGAAGTATTTATCTTATTTGCTCGCTAAATAGACGTCCTAGCCTTATAATTGACTATGAATGTGTGCTCAATTCTTCCAATGAATGTTGCAAAAATAAAACTTGAAACTTGAGTTAAGGCAGCTGCCTGACAAAAGCTGACTGCTACAAAACTCGATGTAAGGAACATCTATGCCAAAGACATCTTTGAAACTGCTGGAAGTATTTATCTTATTTGCTCTCTAAATAGACGTCCTAGCCTTATAATTGACTATGAATGTGTGCTCAAATCTTCCAATGAATGTCGCAAAAATAAAACTTGAAACTTGAGTTAAGGCAGCTGCCTGACAAAAGCTGACTGCTACAAGACTCGATGTAAGGAACATCTATGCCAAAGACATCTTTGAAACTGCTGGAAGTATTTATCTTATTTGCTCGCTAAATAGACGTCCTAGCCTTATAATTGACTATGAATGTGTGCTCAATTCTTCCAATGAATGTCGCAAAAATAAAACTTGAAACTTGAGTTAAGGCAGCTGCCTGACAAAAGCTGACTGCTACAAGACTCGATGTAAGGAACATCTATGCCAAAGACATCTTTGAAACTGCTGGAAGTATTTATCTTATTTGCTCGCTAAATAGACGTCCTAGCCTTATAATTGACTATGAATGTGTGCTCAAATCTTCCAATGAATGTTGCAAAAATAAAACTTGAAACTTGAGTTAAGGCAGCTGCCTGACAAAAGCTGACTGCTACAAGACTCGATGTAAGGAACATCTATGCCAAAGACATCTTTGAAACTGCTGGAAGTATTTATCTTATTTGCTCGCTAAATAGACGTCCTAGCCTTATAATTGACTATGAATGTGTGCTCAATTCTTCCAATGAATGTCGCAAAAATAAAACTTGAAACTTGAGTTAAGGCAGCTGCCTGACAAAAGCTGACTGCTACAAGACTCGATGTAAGGAACATCTATGCCAAAGACATCTTTGAAACTGCTGGAAGTATTTATCTTATTTGCTCGCTAAATAGACGTCCTAGCCTTATAATTGACTATGAATGTGTGCTCAAATCTTCCAATGAATGTCGCAAAAATAAAACTTGAAACTTGAGTTAAGGCAGCTGCCTGACAAAAGCTGACTGCTACAAGACTCGATGTAAGGAACATCTATGCCAAAGACATCTTTGAAACTGCTGGAAGTATTTATCTTATTTGCTCGCTAAATAGACGTCCTAGCCTTATAATTGACTATGAATGTGTGCTCAATTCTTCCAATGAATGTTGCAAAAATAAAACTTGAAACTTGAGTTAAGGCAGCTGCCTGACAAAAGCTGACTGCTACAAAACTCGATGTAAGGAACATCTATGCCAAAGACATCTTTGAAACTGCTGGAAGTATTTATCTTATTTGCTCTCTAAATAGACGTCCTAGCCTTATAATTGACTATGAATGTGTGCTCAAATCTTCCAATGAATGTCGCAAAAATAAAACTTGAAACTTGAGTTAAGGCAGCTGCCTGACAAAAGCTGACTGCTACAAGACTCGATGTAAGGAACATCTATGCCAAAGACATCTTTGAAACTGCTGGAAGTATTTATCTTATTTGCTCGCTAAATAGACGTCCTAGCCTTATAATTGACTATGAATGTGTGCTCAATTCTTCCAATGAATGTCGCAAAAATAAAACTTGAAACTTGAGTTAAGGCAGCTGCCTGACAAAAGCTGACTGCTACAAGACTCGATGTAAGGAACATCTATGCCAAAGACATCTTTGAAACTGCTGGAAGTATTTATCTTATTTGCTCGCTAAATAGACGTCCTAGCCTTATAATTGACTATGAATGTGTGCTCAATTCTTCCAATGAATGTTGCAAAAATAAAACTTGAAACTTGAGTTAAGGCAGCTGCCTGACAAAAGCTGACTGCTACAAGACTCGATGTAAGGAACATCTATGCCAAAGACATCTTTGAAACTGCTGGAAGTATTTATCTTATTTGCTCGCTAAATAGACGTCCTAGCCTTATAATTGACTATGAATGTGTGCTCAATTCTTCCAATGAATGTCGCAAAAATAAAACTTGAAACTTGAGGTAAGGCAGCTGCCTGACAAAAGCTGACTGCTACAAGACTCGATGTAAGGAACATCTATGCCAAAGACATCTTTGAAACTGCTGGAAGTATTTATCTTATTTGCTCGCTAAATAGACGTCCTAGCCTTATAATTGACTATGAATGTGTGCTCAATTCTTCCAATGAATGTTGCAAAAATAAAACTTGAAACTTGAGTTAAGGCAGCTGCCTGACAAAAGCTGACTGCTACAAGACTCGATGTAAGGAACATCTATGCCAAAGACATCTTTGAAACTGCTGGAAGTATTTATCTTATTTGCTCGCTAAATAGACGTCCTAGCCTTATAATTGACTATGAATGTGTGCTCAATTCTTCCAATGAATGTTGCAAAAATAAAACTTGAAACTTGAGTTAAGGCAGCTGCCTGACAAAAGCTGACTGCTACAAGACTCGATGTAAGGAACATCTATGCCAAAGACATCTTTGAAACTGCTGGAAGTATTTATCTTATTTGCTCGCTAAATAGACGTCCTAGCCTTATAATTGACTATGAATGTGTGCTCAATTCTTCCAATGAATGTTGCAAAAATAAAACTTGAAACTTGAGTTAAGGCAGCTGCCTGACAAAAGCTGACTGCTACAAGACTCGATGTAAGGAACATCTATGCCAAAGACATCTTTGAAACTGCTGGAAGTATTTATCTTATTTGCTCGCTAAATAGACGTCCTAGCCTTATAATTGACTATGAATGTGTGCTCAATTCTTCCAATGAATGTCGCAAAAATAAAACTTGAAACTTGAGTTAAGGCAGCTGCCTGACAAAAGCTGACTGCTACAAGACTCGATGTAAGGAACATCTATGCCAAAGACATCTTTGAAACTGCTGGAAGTATTTATCTTATTTGCTCGCTAAATAGACGTCCTAGTCTTATAATTGACTATGAATGTGTGCTCAATTCTTCCAATGAATGTCGCAAAAATAAAACTTGAAACTTGAGTTAAGGCAGCTGCCTGACAAAAGCTGACTGCTACAAGACTCGATGTAAGGAACATCTATGCCAAAGACATCTTTGAAACTGCTGGAAGTATTTATCTTATTTGCTCGCTAAATAGACGTCCTAGCCTTATAATTGACTATGAATGTGTGCTCAAATCTTCCAATGAATGTCGCAAAAATAAAACTTGAAACTTGAGTTAAGGCAGCTGCCTGACAAAAGCTGACTGCTACAAGACTCGATGTAAGGAACATCTATGCCAAAGACATCTTTGAAACTGCTGGAAGTATTTATCTTATTTGCTCGCTAAATAGACGTCCTAGCCTTATAATTGACTATGAATGTGTGCTCAATTCTTCCAATGAATGTTGCAAAAATAAAACTTGAAACTTGAGTTAAGGCAGCTGCCTGACAAAAGCTGACTGCTACAAGACTCGATGTAAGGAACATCTATGCCAAAGACATCTTTGAAACTGCTGGAAGTATTTATCTTATTTGCTCGCTAAATAGACGTCCTAGTCTTATAATTGACTATGAATGTGTGCTCAATTCTTCCAATGAATGTCGCAAAAATAAAACTTGAAACTTGAGTTAAGGCAGCTGCCTGACAAAAGCTGACTGCTACAAGACTCGATGTAAGGAACATCTATGCCAAAGACATCTTTGAAACTGCTGGAAGTATTTATCTTATTTGCTCGCTAAATAGACGTCCTAGCCTTATAATTGACTATGAATGTGTGCTCAAATCTTCCAATGAATGTCGCAAAAATAAAACTTGAAACTTGAGTTAAGGCAGCTGCCTGACAAAAGCTGACTGCTACAAGACTCGATGTAAGGAACATCTATGCCAAAGACATCTTTGAAACTGCTGGAAGTATTTATCTTATTTGCTCGCTAAATAGACGTCCTAGTCTTATAATTGACTATGAATGTGTGCTCAAATCTTCCAATGAATGTCGCAAAAATAAAACTTGAAACTTGAGTTAAGGCAGCTGCCTGACAAAAGCTGACTGCTACAAGACTCGATGTAAGGAACATCTATGCCAAAGACATCTTTGAAACTGCTGGAAGTATTTATCTTATTTGCTCGCTAAATAGACGTCCTAGCCTTATAATTGACTATGAATGTGTGCTCAAATCTTCCAATGAATGTCGCAAAAATAAAACTTGAAACTTGAGTTAAGGCAGCTGCCTGACAAAAGCTGACTGCTACAAGACTCGATGTAAGGAACATCTATGCCAAAGACATCTTTGAAACTGCTGGAAGTATTTATCTTATTTGCTCGCTAAATAGACGTCCTAGCCTTATAATTGACTATGAATGTGTGCTCAATTCTTCCAATGAATGTTGCCAGGCGTGTAAACAGGGGGGGGGGGGGGTTTCGGGGGTTCAACCCAAATCAGCATATGGAAGAGATCAACAGTAATCCAGTTATTTTGTTTGACAGTTCACAGAAACCAATAGGCCCGCTTCGTTTTGTGAGCGAGTAAATAAGAAACACAGCATGATATGGGATTATTCACCTTTACAAGAACCCAATAAAAGTTGAAATATAGATAATAGATCGATAACATAATCTGAACTATATTTTTCGGCATATCTGGGTTCTGAACTGCAGCAATATATGTGTAGAGCTATTTGATAAGCCAAGTTATATCAATTGGCCGTCACATGAGTCAGTCGTTAGTTAAATTCGGAAGTGTGCAGAACTTTGGTATGGAAACGAATATAATTGGCCCGCTGCTCTTGGCACTGAGTTGGACGCAATGTGTGCAATCGCAGCTACCGAAATTACCGGAGCTACCGGCGAACGTGAATTGCCAGACAGAACTGCAACGAGACCCAATTGATCTAGCAGCTGTAAGTTGCCTTTTTGCAGCCACTGTTACTGGGAGGTAATACTAACCTGATTTCCTTGGCACAGATGTCGGGCTACTGGTACGAGATTGTTCGGGCTCCGAATATGGATATTATGAAGTGCTTGAATGTCTCAGTGCCGTCGACTGCGGATACGGAATTGAACCTGCAATTGGAGTACATCGAGACGATTGATCCGAAAAAGCCATGGATCGTTAAGGAGACTCTGTCATTTCCTTGGGATGAGAATACTTCGAAAGGCGTTTTTCGACTCCAATATGAATCCCCATTAATGAACCTATCGCTCACCTATAAAGTACAGTTCTCTGATCCTCAACACCTGGTCGTGCTCTGCGGCTATGCGGCCTCAGCTTCATTGCCAATTGTTAAAGTATTCGCACGCCAGCCCGAAATCCCTAAATACCAGATGGTTTTAATTAACAATCTGGTGCACGCAAGTGGCTATGCCAATGATATTATTTGGACGGAGCAATCACCGGATCGCTGCAATGCTGCAGCTCGACCAGAAATGGCAATCCTAACCATATTCGCCTTGGCTATCATTCGAACTCTGGGCAACTACATAGGGTGTACTTATCGTCTATAGCCAGGAAATGCTTCTAAGTAATATTTTGTTATTATTGTAGTTTGTGATAAGTCGTAATTTTATAGTGTGTGTTTTATTATTTATATGTAATACAATAATATTTATATATATCTAATGTACTTTGTATATTATATTTTGTATAGAGCACAAAGCGATGTCAAATGCAACAACATTTAAGCATTTTATATAGTACTTCTATGAAATTTATATAAGTTTAGTTGCTGATATAATATATTATGTATATGTTTATCTGAATTAAGAAACAAAAGTTTTCCCTATTTAAGTCTTTTTGTTTTGCTTAGTAAGAAGTTCCACATGTAGCTATTTATGAGCTATCCAATTATAAAGATAATAAATAGAGGTACTTAAAATACTAAATCTCTAAAAAAGGAAATTTTAAATTATTAATTTATATAAAATAATATTAAACGCATATTTGCTTCGTTGCCTTTTTTTAAGCAAAGTTTATCTTGCAAATATTAAAACAGATTTTAATTGCATTCTAATACTGACAATACAATATATATATATTTTTTTTGTGCCACACGATAAGATACCCATGTTTATAGAGCATATATAAAAATTCAATTTGAGGCATTCATATCAAGCATGTGACTCAGTCAGTTGTCATTTAGTGAACGACAACTGAGTCTCTTAGTTTTTCACTATATCACTCTCTCCCTCTCTATCTCAATGAGTGTTTCTATAAACTCTCTCTCTCTCTCTGAGTGTTTCCAAAAAGTATAGATTAGTATATTGTGTATACATAGCAATTGTCTGATAAGCATGGCATTCGCATTATAATAGCTTTTAGTTAGGCATGTGAATTAGTTGCTTGGCGGATGCTGTAGAGCACAGATGACTCTGGCATGGCAGCAATTGTCCAGCAATTTGTGGTGCTCTTTCTGGTGCTGGTCTCGACGAGCTGTGCTCAATATCTACATAGACTTACGAGTCTGAGACGCTTCTCGTGCAGTCGAGATGTTCGGGAACAGCCACTTAATCTAACTGCTGTAAGTGGAAAGCTTTACAATGCTATATATAATACTGATCGAGCACCTCTCTCTCGCCGCTCCCCTTAGATGTCGGGCTATTGGTATGAGGCAGCGCGCATACCTAACATGGATATTATGAAGTGCCTGAATGTCTCGGTGCCGCCAACTGCAGATGGAAAACTCAAGCTGAGACTGGAATACATTAGCACAATCCATGGGGAGATTCATGCTGTCAAGGAAACGGTTTCATTTCCATGGAATAATTTCACCAAGACCAGCGTATTTCAGTTACATTATAAAACTGTCAAAATGAACGTCACAGTCACCTATAAGGTCCTCTACAGCGATCCTCAACTTATGACCGTACTCTGTGGCTATTCGACCATCTCGCCCTTTCCGCTCTTCAAGCTGTTGACGCGTCAGCGCAGGTTGGATCCAAATATTGTAGATATTATTAAGGCGGATGCCGATAGAATGGGCATCGGCTCTCAAATAATCTGGACAGAGCAGTCGCCGGATCAATGTAGTGCTGCAAATCGATTGACAACAGAAATCACAATAATATTTTTATTGATTTCTCTACTGAGCTCGTTTAAATGAAATTATCGCATTTAGTTGAGAGTGGAACTACTGTAGGTACTACTACGTACTACTATTAGAAGTATAGATTTAGTTTGAATCCTGTTTCAGGCGAAGAGATTATATTATTGTACTCTTATACTACTATTCCATGTGATTATGTATTATATTGTTATCTTCTATAAGGATAATAGAGTTAAAAGTTTAAAGACTTGCACTGCTACTACTACTAATACTATTACTTGTGCTCTAAGCATCGTTGCTCACAGCTAAAGTAATAGCATTAGTAGTAGTAGTAGTGATGGTACGAGTATTTAATACTTTAACTATATTATACTAGTTTTATGGAGTTATTGCTATAATAACTTCGCAACGAGGTATGTTGAATTATTGTAAATTAAAATTAACATAAATACATAAATTTAAAAATTATTTGTATACATATTTGTTTATTGGAATAGAAACCAGTGCATTTAATTGTAGTTAATCTGTACAATTATCTTTTTTTTTTTTACAAAATATAATAATAACAGCTCTCTTCTATGCTAAGAATATATTTGTTTATATCAAGCAGTTCCTTCAAGTTCATCAACTTTTCATGCAAAGTTTTATAAGCCGTTTGTTGATACTCATCTTTTTTTCAGTTTTTGTCTCAATTTTGGTTTCTTTCTTTTTGCTGATAAGCGATTTGTATTCAGATTAAATCAATATGTAGTATAGGTAGTACCGAGTAGCGAGCCATGTGAAGTGGAATGGGGCTATGGCGAGGGTTAGTGGTTCAATTTTGAGGGCTGTGCCTCAATAAGCACATATAAAAGCACTTTTATAGCGAATAACGAAGACTGCTTGGCGTAGGTGGAGTGGGACTGACTAATAGATATCCTGTAATTGGCAATTTAAGAAGCTGAGACATTTGATAAGAATATAATCTAACTAGCTCTACGTTAATAACATCATATACTTTACTTCAATTTAAATATGATAATGATGATCTTACTAGAATTTCGTTAATGAACTTTAAGTAGTTCATTTTTAAATATCAGTAAAGAATCTATATTTCAGTAGCAATCTGTGCTTAGTTATTTGATATATCTTGAAATTTCTTTGACCTTAAACTATGAAAATTTACATATATATTTACCTATACATATGTATACAAATCCTCATTTCAGAAATTTGTAGGGTATTGAAGAACATCATGAAATATTTTCCATTACTTGTTTTCTTTTGCAATTTTCATTTTTATAAACTGACGGCTACAAAATAAAGCGAATAGACTGGAAATGCTTAAAGCAGCGCCTTTGGCTTGAGTAACCAGCTTCAGCTGCAGTTCTAGCTCCAGCTTCTTCTTCTTCTTGAACTTCATTGACTTTTCGGGGCAGCTATTGAGCTGAAGAGCGGACCGACTGTGGTCCCGCTCGTCCATAGATTGAAGTCAATGAAGTGCAAATCGTGGCGCAGTGGCCACTTTCATTGATTTGATGCGTTTGCGTGATGCTTGCGGTTGTTGCATGCTTCAGAGCAGCAGAGCAGCAGAGCAGCAGCAACAGCGGCAGGAGCTGTTTACCCAAAGCTAGCCAAGTGAAATTGAAAGCCCTCTTGGCCCCCATAATTGTGTCCAGCTGCCTTTCTGTTGGCTTTTCGTAATGGCGTTCGTGTGGGTGTGCGTCTGTGTGTGTGTGTGTGAACAACATGATTACTTGGCCAAAGCCGATTCGACGTAAATCATGCGATGACTCTGCGAAAATGGCACAAACATGCAACACCCAACCACGCCCCCTTCCATGCTCGCTTTGCCTCTTTGATCCATACAGAAAACTACACAAAAAGCGAAAGTTAATGTAGCACATGAGGTCGCCAAAGAGCAGAAGAGTTAACAAGAGTTTTGATTGCGACGCTCTGCCTACGTGGCTCAATTACTTTTGACATTTCCCTTAATAAATGTATAGCACGCTTCACGGCGCACACCTCTGTGGTGGTGGCAGGGGATAGGGAGGGGCATAGAAAACCGGTGAATTGTATTCCCGTAACTCCCACAGGCCGCACACAGTTTTTATTAAAGCCAACGTGAGTTTTTAGGTTTTTGGGTTTTTATTATTTTTATAATTCATCGATATACATTTCTCATGCAAACGTGCTCGGGGTTAATTTAGTGCAAAGGAAAATAGACCTCTGTACTGAATCGAGAGAGTATATGAAAAGTATATGTATAACTGGAATAGGAATTGATAAAAATTTGCTATGAGCAACAATAAATTGTAATTGAATATTGAATGTTTTATTATTATTATAAATATTGTTTTATTTATTTGATTAAAATATTTAGAAATAGTATATAAATGGGACTATGAAAGCTCTGTCATTTATCAAATGCAAATTTAGTTTATCTCTCTGTTTGGCTCTTTCTCTCTCACTCTAAAACTTATTTTTCTGTCTATATTTTTTTCCTTCTCTGTGTGTATATTTTTCTTTGCCCATCTCTCTCTCTCTCTCTCACTCTCTCTCTCTCATTATTAATCGCTCATTGCCCTTCTCACTTCTCTTTTCCATAGCCGATTGTTGACTTTATGCCACGCAGCAAATTGAATTGAATCGACTTGAATTCATAAATCAGCGAAGCGTTGACAAATTAAGTATCTGAGAAAATCATATCAAGAAATTTGCATTGCAAAGTGTCTGCTTCAATAAACGTCAAGTTAATTAAATTGACACACACCACACACACATTGAAATGGATAATACGATTGTGATACAAAATATATGCGTTAAGTTAAATGTCGAGAATAACAACTGAGTCATAGAGTCCTTGCACTGAATAGAGTCAGTTCGACTATGAGATGATTGTATATTTAATATTTAAATTACATATGTATGTATGTATATCGGTATCTTGCCAGAGTCATATTTTCGATCAGTTCTCTTTATCCTTAAAAAGACTGAATTTATATTATATACCCTTTAGAGACCATTGATGCTGTTCGCTGTGACCGCTTAATGGGCGAACGGTTTATGTGGTGCTACAGGGTATAAAAATGTGAATGTGATTGCAATTGAGAAAATCAAAAGCTTGCCCAACATACAAAGGCAAGAAGGAAAACAAAATGGGGAAAGAGTAGAAAGAAAATGGTCGTAAAAATCAAATGAAAATCGATTGACGTTTAAAGTGAAATTGCACAATGTTTGCAATAAAATGTTGGCGCTGTAAAATATCGCCAGAGTCGAGCTGCTGCAGTTGCCGCATGACCAGTGTTGCCACACAGCCCAAACATGCTTGGTCGTTGCTGAAATGACGTAGATAAAAACGCAATCAAACAACAAAAATGTCCTCGCTGTGTGTGCGTGGCATTCGGCAATGCCATATGTTTGTATTTGTATTTCTTTTGTTTGTTTGAATGTGTACGTGTGTGAGTGAGTGAGTGAGTGAGTGAATGAGAATGTGTGTGTGTGTGTGTGAGCGAGTGAGTGTAAATGCACTCGAGCACGCGCAACGGCGATGAAAGCCACGATAACGATAGCAACAACAACAGTTTTAAGATAAAAGCTCACTACGGCCTTTAAACACTCTGCAAATTGCAATTGGAGACGAGATGAAATGGGAAATTAGAATGTATATTTGATTATGGTGTATATGTTGAAATATATATATTTATAATTTTAAGCTATCCAGCTTATATTTTCATATTATTGTCTAAGGTCAGTGTATATAATTAATGAAATTTAAAATAATTATTTTCTGTTAACATGCATATAACTTTACATATGTATATTATATATATACTATTAATATAATATGCTAAGAGTATACTATTAATATAATATGCAAATTGTTAAATATTAAATCATATAAAAATATTTTAAAAATGTTAATACATCTTCCTTTTACTTCATGTGCACATAACATTAGAATGAGATGACTGCAAAGCTTTTATAATAATTATAACACCCACTGTTATACAGTCATATGTCAGGCAGGCGACACGAAGTAACAGAGCAAAGCGACAATCAATCGACGTCGACGCTGACGCCGATGCCGATGCTGATGCCGACGGCGACGGCGACGCGAACTTAACAGTGTTAAAGAGTTGTCATTGTGTTGTTTGCAGAGTTGTCGCTCGTGCGATGGCTTGCTTGTTTGGTTGCTGCTGCTGCTGCTGTCGCTGCTGCTGCAGGCTCTGTGTAAAGATATTGCAGTTGCAACGTGTTGAAGTGGCGCTTCGGTAAAATTGTGTCAAACTGTGATTGCATTTTTGTAACTGACTTTCAATTGCTGTGGCTCCGACTGTTTGACTTTGCCACTCTACGTATGTGTGCGTGTGTGTGCGTGTGGGCGTGGTTGTGTTAAGTGCTGTCACATGCAGAGAGCAGAGCAGAGCTTTTACAGCTTTTTAAATGCATTCGTTGTCTGACTTGATGCATCTCCATTGAGGCGCATCCCATGAAGTTATGTCAAGTTCAATGCGGATTGCTCAAGCGACAAAGAACCCCAAAGTACTTGACATACATATAGTTCAAACATTAGCGAATTGGATTGGTTAGGAAGGATAGGCAGACGCGGGAAAATTAAGCATTAGATAACATGGGTTTTTAAGTGGAAGCAAAGTACTTTACGGTTTCATGATGTAATCAGTATTTTTATAGGATTGTAAATGATTAAGTTTGTGTGATTACTGAAAATGAAGATTCAAATCTTGGTATAGTTATCTAACAATATTTTACTGAATATTTATTTTATTTATTATCTATATTATATATTTGTATTATTATCTAATAGGAATTATATATTTAAAAAAAATATTAATGCAGCCATAATTTGGACTTGGACTCTTCTGGAATTGATCTTTCTTTTATCTTAAGGTATTCTAATACTTTGAAACTCTGCTAGCAACTTCATCTGCTAACTCTACTTTATAATATATTCGTGCACAACTCCTTCAAGTGATTATCGGGACATAGAGAATGACATTTTGGAATAGCTTTCGAGCACAACGAGGATAATAAATGAATGTGACCCGTTGAATAATAATAATAAAAAAAATAAACAGATAAAAAAGAAAATCACTCGTAATTCCATGGCGCATTTTCGTGTGCGGTGAGGTTAGAGGGTGAAAAAGAATCGAGTTGATAAATTGTTGCCAGCATTTGGCAACGGTAAAAGAAATGGCATATCCGTTGGCTGTTCATAAGCAAACGGAAGCAATAATAAACTTGGCAATCAGTTGTCAGTGCGTAATGGAAACTTCGCAGCACTGCCAACTGGAGAAATGCAGCCAGGGAGGAAGACAAATGATTAGCAAGGACTCACGTGCAGCAGCCAAAAACTCAAGAACTGGGTTAAGCAGCGCGCGTGATCTTTTGCTGGAGTCAGAGTTATACCTATATGGATATATAGTATATATGTATATATATGTGTGTATATATAGGTAAATGCTGGCCTCTGTCAGTTTGGCCAAAAAAGACGCGCAACAGCAACAACTTTGACCATTTTTCAAAAGCATTAAAAAGAGACGAAACCTGCTGCATGCCGCATACTATATGCCCCATGCTCCTCCACACTGCATGCAGCATGCTGCATGTTGCACTTCAATGCACCATTCAATATGCTCGGCACGTGCCGCAGCAGCAGCATCAGCAGGAGGAGCAGCATCAGCAGCATCAGCAGCAGTTGCTGTTTACGGCCACGCCCACTGAATAACCTGGGCCCAGGTCGTAAAGTGCCTGCTATTTACTGAGCGCCCCACATAGCCCAGAAGTTGAGTAATGATGACCATGATGCTGCACATCCTGCTGGCTGGCTAGCTGTGTGATGTGCCTCCCCCCGTCTCCCGCCTCCTGCTCCTACTTGAATATATCGGAGCATACGACTTGAGGTCGTGGCTTATGCAAATATGAGCACATATGCTCTTGATGTGCAGCTCGACCGATTGAAATGCTAAATGTGAGCTGATCATGATAAAGCTATAAGTACTTTTCAGCTGAAATATATGTTATCCATGCATCTGCCTTATGGAACAGCCATAAATTATAATAGTGGCAAATAAAACATGAAAACTAAAATAAAGAAGGAGCAGTAGAGCTCTATAGAGTATTGTTTTTATACCTGTGCTTAGCACTTTTCTAAGTTTTGCTTAATTATAGTGGATAACAATAGAATTCAAAATTAAATAAGGCAATATTATTACCAGAATATATTTGAAACAGCGCCATCTATAGGGATCCCAAATCTAGTCCATATAATAATATTTCCTTCCTTAAATAACAATACAATGCTTAAGCTATAATTTGAATACTTTGTTTATCACATACATATATGTATTTATACTACTCCCCCAGGAAACTTTGGAAGTAATCCATGAAAATATACTCAAATTTAAAGTGCAAAAGTTTTACTTTGACCAACTGCTGCGATTGCTGTCACATAACTTTTTGCCAGCATTTGCTGCATATACTTTATACTTTTTTTTCCTAGTCGCAAAAATTCAGATGTCAAATTCAAATGTCAAATTAACGTCCGCAACAATTGTAAAACTTTGTGGCGTTAAGTTGAGTGCATAAGGCGACACCTAGCGACAGTTTTGTGCAGCTGAATTTCATTTTTGCCTTTTACATTTCGAATTTTGGTGAGTTTTATAGCACTTACCCGCTCCCTCCCCTCATGAACAGACAATGCAATCCAATTAGATTAATGCAGCCCAACAATGACACTTAATAATTGTCTCTCGATGTCTCACGCCCAAACTTCCTTCCTTCGTTTGCTATATAAATCAGCTTGCAACCAAATATGAATTTAATTAAAGCGTTTTTATGACAACAGACGTTCGTTGGTCGTGTGCCTGTTCGCCCACTCGATCTGTGACGCACTTTAAAATATTGCCAATATTGTCTAGTCAGTTGCGTAACCTCACTCCGGAACACTCCGAACTCTGTGGCCCACCCGAGTTTTCCTGGCTCTACCATGCATTAGGCTTATTAGACGCACACGCGACTCGCAAACATACCCTGCACGCGGGCAATGTGCAACGGTCGTCAGGGCTGACATGCATTGTACTTCCCATGCCAATCCCCCACTCCTCTCATCCCATCAATGCTTGCCGCAAACATTTTACGCATCGAAGGAGCTGCAACGAATTGCTGTGGGTAGCTGAACTCTGCTAGCATTTGTAACGATTCGACTGGACTTTCAAACAGGGCTGCATAACAAAACAAATGCTTTTAGTGCTTTGAATTACTTATAAAGAAACTGTTAGGAAATGTTTTCTGATAGTTTCTTAATACTTATTTTAAATTCAATTTTTCATTTTATGTAACAGGCAGAAGGAGGCGTGTCAGACCTCACAAAGTTTATATATTCTTGATCAGGGTGACGAACTTAGTCGATTTAGCAGTATTCGTCTGCTTATTTCTTCCAAGTATGTTCGCTAAGTATTTAATCTTTCTTCCAAGTAATTCCTCTACGTATTTACTCTGCGTATTTCCTCTACATAATTCCTCTACGTAGTTCCTCTACGTAGTTCCTCTACGTCTTTAATGCTTAGCTAATCGATCACACACTCTACTTCACTTTATTGCGCTGACCCCCAGCAGGCCTGGACGAAGACTGAAGACTGACTGAAGAAATGCTGCAGCTGCTGCCGTTTATATAGGGCCACTTTTACTCAAGCACTGTCTCTCCCAAATGTTGAGCCCGACGACAGCTAGAGCTCGCTGCAGTCGAGCTTCAAGTGAGCAATGGGAACGCTCTCTGCTGCTGTGAGCAATCTAGCTTCATTTTACTTAAATATAAATACCAAATGAGAACTGCTGCAACTTATTCTCTCCTTGCTTCTACTTGTACTCAAGTACTGTATGCGTATGTGTCTATGAATGTGTGTGTGTGTGTGTGTGTGTGTGTGTGTGTGTGTGTGTGTGTGTGTGTGTGTGTGCGCGCGTGTGTGTGTGTGTGTGTGTGTGTGTGTGTGTGTGTGTGTGTGTGTGAGTGTGTGTTTGTGTGTGTGTTTGTGTGTGTGTTTGTGTGTGTGTCAGAAAGACGTGAAGAACTATTGTAATATCAGTTCTCCGAAGGGTTCAGGGGATTTCCTAGTCGAGCAGTCTCGACTAGAGCTTTCTTGTTTAATTGTTTAATTCAAGAGCCAACCAGTCTATATCATAGTTGTCCTGTACTTCTTATTCTCATTTCTCATATTAATTTCCCTGCCTAATTTTGATATATTTCATTGTCATAATACCATTACGGCTTTGCATTGATGCATGCAAATCCTGATTATATGCCGGACACGCGTCACCGGACACCCCACTTTCAACTGTCGCGACATGTCACGTGCCCCTCTGACAATATGGCCACGTTGCGTGCAGCAGACGAACGGCACATTGCCAGGGCTACCAACACTGTCTGGCGTTGTTGTTGCGTGAAAAGCTGCCAAGAGTGGGAGAGAGAATATTGTTGAAAATTAGCCAATTCCACATATCTCTACGTGGTATTTCATTAATTTGAAAGGGTAAAAATATGAAAAACAGATCTGCTAATTCTTTGAATAATCTAGATTTTAACTTTCTTATTTTGTTAATCTCTCATATGAATTTCTTAGCTGAATTTTGGTACTTTTTCGAAAACAAAACTTTGCTTAAAGACATTAAAGAAGGAATTAAGAAAGAATCTAAGTATATCCAAAAGTTTACTTCAAATTTTAAGCAAATAAATATTTACCATTATCGAAGCTAATAAACTTGGTGTTAAATTAAACTGCTAGCTAAACAAACTTATCGAGATATCAACTATCGTATTTGCGTTTGGTTTATGTAAAACTGTGAAATGCGCACGTTTATAAATCAAAAGTGACTTTTAATTAAAAGTTGAAGTTGCCTTTCGGTTAGGGTGGGTGGGGCGTTGAGAGACTTCTGCTCTATGCATATAAGATGCTGACGCCAAATGTCGTTCGTTGTCGTGGCTTAATTTTGTTTTGCCTGGCGCACCCTCATAAATCACAACGTAGGACGAGGGTTGCTGCCGACTCCACCCCTTGCATTAATTGAAGGTGCAAATGCGATGTACTCGCACCCCAAATGGAAAACAATAAAGGACAAACAGACAAGCCGGATGCTCTGCCATCCGAGTCAAATACGCAACAGTTTTTGATGTGCGTCCAGGGATTGGGTCACAAAAAAAAAAAAAATAAAAAAGAGGAATAAGTACAACAGGGGACTCTAACGGAAGTCTCGATGCCACTGTAAGTAACGGCAAAGTTCTGCCCAAGGGTTGTTGAGTGAACGCCCTTGGACCGGGTTGCCATGCCGACTTTACTTCGCCGTGGTGTCAACTTCTCTTGCGCCGTCAACTTAAATTATCATAACTAATAATCATAAACCTCGACTGCATTAGCTGGGCCCCGCATTTTGGGAAATGTGATCTGGTTCTTGGCTTAGACACATCATTGGGGAGTTTTTAAAAAACCTGCTAGGTTAATTGCGCGACTCTGGAGTCTTTAGAAAACTCGCGCCAATCAGGGGTAGCTCGATTTTGCCACTCGGCTTAGCATTTCGTGTGTTTTTATAGGGTCTATAAACAATGATGAGTCAAGTGGGTTTACAGCATGATGACTTGCAGCCTGTTAAGGCTGAAATATTATTTTTTTTTGCAACTTTTTATCTCTACTTGTATCTCAATAATGTCTGCTATAGCTTAAATGTTATTTAAAGATTAATTTAAAAATATTACTTTAAAGTTTTCCATTGTTTCATTTGCACTGCTTGTCTTTCTGGCTTATGTGTGCTTTTGAGTTGTTAAAGCTTCAAAAAGCAAAGAGAGTGTGAGAGAAATTACAGACGACCACTAATGAGAAAGGTGGAATATGTGGCTGCTGTTTTTAAAAGAGCTTTTTCAATTGCTCACGCACACGACCTTAGTGGACTGCAAGCGACAGCTGCGAGCCAAAGCGAGAGAGAGTGATCATTGTGGATGCTATGAGTTAGCTCCATGCACAGTCGTAAGTTATGCTCTGTTCGATTCCGTTATCCTAATTGTGCTTGCATTGTGGCTGCTGCGAGCGTCGCTGTTAGCTGTTATAGTATTAGTGGAAACGTAGGCTTAGCGTAGGCGCCAGCATTCCAGTGGAATTTAGTCTGCTGGCATTTGCCTAATTTGCTTTCTCTTCTGCGTGATTCACGTGTAATTGGTTTTCAACTATGTTTAATTAATCATTTGGTTTTTAGTTTCTAATTAGTTTGTGGTGAAACTACTAGAGAATTCGTTTTATAAATTTAGAAGTTAATTTCGCAATCGCTGCAAAATAATATAATCAATTTACACATTTGAAGATATGCGTTTAATAAAGAGAGTGAGTTATCAGAATCATATTATTAATATATTTATTAAGCTTATTTTTTATAATTTAGTTTTTAGTTTACTCTTTCATTTATATTGTTTTTTTTTTATTGATTTCTTAATGAAGACCATTTTGATTTTAATTATATAATATTATAACATTAAATATGTTTTGTTTAATGCTTAACATATCTCTTTTAAATCCTCATACGTCTATTAATATAAACAAAATCTCATTTAGAATGCATATCTTTTGTGGTTTCAATGCAAATCGCTGCACGATTTTGATTAGTCTCTATTAGACCCGTTAGACCCCATTATAATGTCTGTCAGCATGGGGACAAATTGACACAGGCTCTGTCCCTCTCTGGCTGCTCGCATGGCACAAGGCAACGGGAGAAGCCGTAAACGGCAATGCGCCAGCAGACAATGGGCAACAAGGACGCGGGCCAAAGGATATAGAGTGTGGGGCGAACAGACGCAGCCGTAAGTTGCATGAAATTATGCTTTAATCTAATTAGCATAATTTGGCGGCAATGATGACGATGGGCGCTGAGAAACCCCAAAAAGCTGCCATGCTGCTATTGCTGCAATTTGAAGGCAGTGCGGGAAAAGTCCTTTCTTTTTTTTTTTTTTTTTTTTGTTCGTTGTGCTGTTCGCAGATCCTTTGGGCGACAACAATTGAAATTGAAACTGCATTATGCACAACAGCAGAGCGACAGACACAGACGCCGCAAATTGTTGTTAGTGCATACCCTGTAAGGATATTTGGTTGCCAATGTGGGAGAGAGGAAGAGAGACTGAGAGGGAGAGATGTAAAAGGCTGGTTGACTTTAGAGATTAAAGACATCAGCTGCTGTTGCTCATACAGCGAACTCTGATTTTTGGCAATTAAATTTCTCACTTCAATATTATTATTTGCTTAAGTTTATATCGGAAACCAATTGAATGTTCATTTACTTTTCGATTTTAGCACTGGGTATCTGCTAGTCGAGCACATCTGCTTTCCATTGTTCTTGCCACTCGAAAGTTTGTTTTCGTCGCTGCTTTTGCATTTCATTATGGCATTTTTGGTTACATTTTGCGACGCGTCTGTTGTCGTTGTCGTTGTCGCTGCTTCAACTCGTATTTGCATTGCTTTTGTTGTTAATGCCATTTTGATTATGATTATGAAAATTTTGTTGCCTCTGCTGCTGCCCACACTCTTTCGCTCTATATTGGTGCCCCGCAGCGGCAACAGTTTTGTTTACATGGCTCATTGTTTGAGCGCGTAGCGTATCCGCCCAGTTGTCCCGCCTCGGAGGCAGCCGCCACGCTGAACGACGAGCGCCTTCCTCTTTGTGCACAGAACTCACTTAAATTCATATTTAAATTACATTTGTTTATAATTCTATATCCTTTTCGCTTAAATAAATAAATTCTGGTCTTCTTTTGTCAGCTTAAACCGTTTTTCGTTTTCTCTTTCTGGCGGACTTTTCATTTTACTGTGATTGTTTTTCAATTTATGTATTAATTTGCGAAAAATTTCCATACATATTTTCTGCAGCTTATTTTAAAATTTAGCTTTAGCGTTGATTTTGCATTATATTATTTATGAGCACTTCAGTTGACTAAAATAACATTGTGAAGTCTATTTAATTGACAGTTAATGCTAAAGTCATGTTAAGCTAATGTTAATTAACAGTTCTACAATAAAATATTTTGAATATTGTGTTTAACATTTTACTAGATTATGTTCAGTTATAGCTTAAACATTCATTTTGATTTGAAATGAAATATTAAAGTTACTTTTACAAAAATCGGAATTTAACATTTAACATGGGCAATGTTAAATTGCTGTTAACTGATATGAGAAAGAACGCATCAATAGCACTCATATAGAGCACATCTTTGTGTGATTATCCTCTTAAAGTTCCATGCAATCTTTTACCTGTAATAAACTCAACCCAACGCTCACTACTCTCAATAGGGCAAAGGACTCATCAATTTGAAGGTCTTTAGCGTATGCGGTGCATAAATGAGACTTAACGCGTTTGCTTTTACTTACTGCTCCATATAATTACACTTGCAAAAATGTACTGAAAAACTCAGTGTGGCTGCAAGGATAACGAGTGGCCTGGGTGGATGGGTGGATGGATGGAACTGCGGCTGCTGCCATATGCGCTCACGTATTGCACGTATCATAAAAAGGATAACAATATAATCAGCTTAATGAGTGGATCCGGCTGCTCCACAGCTTCGCTGAATGAGGATGCGACAGCTCCAAGAGCTTTACTCTCGCAGTTGTTGTCGTTTTTTTTATGCACTGCTGCTTTGTTTTTGGCATCGATGTGATGCTAGGGGGCGGGGAAAGAAAGCCGGTGGTGGGTGTGGCAACTGGCAGTTGTTCCAGCTGCGTGTGGACCATCGACTGTGCGTTGTCACTGGATGCTGTTAAGCCTTGTGTAAGCAGCGTACTTTGTCTGCACTGCGTACCAGTCTGGCGCCCGCCCAGCTTTTAACAGCCTTTGCATTGATTTACACAAACACACACACACACACACACACATACACAGACACACAAACGAAAGTTTAAAACAAGCAAACGGAAACGGAAGTGGGCTGCACGTGATGCTTGTTGAGGTGCCCGCAATGTCGTCCTTTCGCCTTCTTCTATCACAAACACTTGCGTCTTGACTTGACTTTGCGCTGTGTGCGTATATACATATATACATACATATATATATATATATGACTGTGTGTTGGTATATACCCCGCACACAGCTGCTCTTTATTACACTTGCAATATGGGACATGATGCGATGTCGTCTCGCGTTTCCCCCCCCTTTCGTTCCGCTGCTTGTTTGTTGCCCCTTGTAAATTGGTTAAAAGTTAATCCGTAAATTTATGACATGCCAACAGCCATTTGGGACTGCGTAACGTCTGTCTGAGTTTCTTTCTTTTTATTTGTATTTCTTGTTTTTTTTTACACTTATTTTCTCCTTACGTGGCTTTTGCGCTGTTGCGTGTCTGACTAGCTAAATGGATAATGATAATGGCAATTGCACTCTGAACTTGTAATTAATTCTGAATCCGGATCTTCAGAAATCCAATTACATTACGTTAAATACATTTGCTTAACGGTAAACTGAAGAGAGTTGGCTAGCACAATGGTAAAAGGTGAAAAGCTGAAATAGAATTAAACGATTGGAAATAAGAAATTATATTATTTGTTATTTATATGTAAATAAATATTTATTATTACTATATCTCGAAACTTTAAACAGCCTATAATAGAGGTTATTTTAGTTATTTTTAATTTTTATTTAATTTAATTTAATTTATTTATTTATTTATTTTTTTATTTTAAGCTATCTATAGATAATTATTATTTTGCTATATTACAGTACATTAAGTAAATAATAATTTTTTACTTTTCTTTTCATAATGTTTAAAGTTGTTCCAAATATTTTAAAAAATATAAAGTTTGGTTTTAATTTTTAATATTTTAGATTCTAAAGTTGGACTCAATTAAAAATTATGAAAAAATGCTTAAAAAAATATAAGAATTTATATTTTATTTTTTAAATTTTTTTTATCATATTAAAAAACTAATAAACTAAATAAATAATAAACTAAAATGTTATGATATTGATTTTATTAGATTTATTTACTTTTCATTAACTACCAATTAAAACTTAATGCAATAAATTGTAAGTCCGATTGAAATGAATATTTAAAATAATCAATTTTAAGCTCAAACGAAATTATAAAGCAATTTTGTTCTTCATAATAATACGAGTCGATTTCAAAGCTTCCTTTACAGATCCCAAAGGACACGCATCCGTATCGTGAGACTCTATATTGATATTATTTGCTACGGCTCGGGCTTGATTGCGATCTGCTAATGAGCTCAATGCGAGTAGTTAGCGGATATGCAAAGTACATATGATTTAATTATGGAAATCAGTTGCCCGAGGTGGGGGGCGTGGCACACACGAGCCAATGCACGAGGGAGTCGAACGCAATGCCCGAAAGCGTAAATTAGGCGCCATTGTTGAGCAATTGCAGAAGCGAATTGCACAAGGAAGTCTGTTTGGCAGGACGAGGTCCTTTAAAGAAAAGAGACGATAGGGTGGGGTAGGAAAACAGAAAATAAAATGAAATAAAAATATAAATGATATGAGGGCTGCTTTAAACTGGGCCGCTGGTTTCTAAGGGTGGCAGGTCTTAATCAAGCAACCACCGTGGCAAGCGTCAGCCGTCAGGGTAACCCGCGTGCCACTTGTTCGCGCTGTCATGGTGAATCCTCTAAGGATTTAACCCAATTTATGAATTTTCTCTTGTACGTTTTCTTTTTTCCTCCTTTTAGCTGAGTAAAGCAAAATATTTGATTTTGTTTTGCTGCGCGCTTTGCTTTGCACTTCATTTTTCATGTGGCGCAAAAAGCCGCCACCAAGGACACGCCGCTAAATCAATGAGATGCCGTGTCGCAAGTGGCAAGTGGCAAGCGGCAAGCGGCAAGTATCAATGTGAGTGGCAGCAGCAGAACATTGCCAATTTCGGCTGTGAGGCGAGCGAGTGTTGTGGCAGCTCGTTCGTTGCGTACTTTTAGCTTCGTGCCACAACAAGCCGGCAGCGGCAGCAACAGGCCTCTGTGGTGGCGCCTCTGCTCCGGGGTGGCACGCCTGTCACCTTAACGAGCTTAATGAAGAACTCATTAATCATGCGCACATTTTGCATTCATATGCGAGCCAGCTACTTGCCGCGACAAATCAATCCCCCCGAGCCATTCGGCCGTTCACTCAGCCCTGCCATCCCACTCATGATGCATCCGTCCATCCATCAATCAATCAATCGCTGCCGCTTTGCATTTGACTTCAAAAGCGGAAATGCTTTTGTCAAAATATTTGCGGCCCGCTTTTGGCGACGGCTCTAAAGTATTATATCCGTGTAAGCGTCCTGCTTAGGCTCATGATTGATGTCCTTCTCCAGTCATTAATGCACTCTGCTCTCTGGTCAGAGGATTTACTTCTAATGAGTGCCGAGATTGATGCAATCTTCTTCAGTGCAATCAGCTAAGGGCAGAGCTGTCATTGGATTTTCTCATACTGTCTGCCTTGAAATCGTAGTCGATCTAGATATATTACTAATAGTTCTACTACTACTTTTGCAACTTCTACTACTACTTCTACCCCCTCTGCTACTATTACCTCTACTACCCCTACTACAGTACTACCACATCTATTTCTACTACCCTTACTACAGTACTACTACATCTGCTTCAACTTCAGCAACTTCTACTACTACTAATACTTCTACTACTTTTACTAATACTACTTCTACAGCCCCTACTACTACTACCCCAACTACTACTATTACTACCCCTACTACTACTACTACTATTATTACTTCTACTACTTTTACTAATACTACTTCTACAGCCCCTACTACTACTGCCCCAACTACTACTATTACTACCCCTACTACTACTACTATTATTATTACTTCTATATTACTTCTACTACTATTACTTCTACTACTACTTCTACTACTATTACTTCTACTACTACTTCTACTACTACTTCTACTACTATTACTTCTACTACTACTTCTACTACTACTTCTACTACTACTTCTACTACTATTACTTTTACTACTACTTCTACTACTACTTCTACTACTATTACTTCTACTACTACTTCTACTACTACTTCTACTACTACTTCTACTACTACTTCTACTCCCTCTACTCCTACTACTTCTACTCCCTCTACTTCTACTACTTCTACTCCCTCTATTACTACTCTATTACTACTTCTACTACAGTACCACTACTTTTACTCCCTCTACTTCTACTACTTCTACGACTACTTCTGCAACTTCTACTACTACTTTTACTTCTACTACTTCTTCCAATCCCTACTACTACTACTCCTACTTCCACTCTTAATATTACTACTATCCTACTACTATTACAATATTTCCCACATCAACTACTTTTATAGCTATATTTCCTACTGCTACCACAACTTACTTTATGCTCCATCATAGGAATTTAAAGCACGTGGTTCATCATTTTTAGTAAGCTCTTACATCCTAAAAGACAGAAAGCAAACGAAAGCAGACAAGTCAGGAGAACCACAACAAAGCTGATGCTGAAATCTAAACCAATTACTCACCTAACCGCGATTCAGCATATTGTGCCAGGGCATGCCAGGAATTGGAGCTTCGTTAAGAAATAAATAAAGTGAAAAGTATGCAAAACGCAATAAGATGTCGAGTTGAGCTATAGATACAGATGCAGATGCAGCAGCAGATACTTTATTGCAATTTCAGCAGAAGCACGAGAGACCAAACCGAGACTTGACTTGACTTAACGCGAGTCTTTTCAAATGACATTTAAAATATTTTACAGCAAGCCACAGACTGTCAGCGCGGCGAGTCGGAGTTGAGGGACGCATTTGGAAAAGTCGAGATAAATATGGTTGGCAAATGCTGAATTGCTACAGAAATAGAGATATTGAGAGATTGAGTGATTCAGCTGACTTGACAGAAAGACAAGCGCAAATTAGTGGCGGGAGCATTCGCTGGAGCAGCAAAAATAAAAAAATTTAAAGATAGTAGTACAAGAATATCAGAGTATCAGAAACTCATATCTACGGCTGCCCGCGCCGACTTCAAAGGACATCAAATTGTTTAATTAGTTGTAAACATGAATTGCCAACACCTACAGAGTCAGGGTGGAGCAGCGAGCAGCGAGCAGCAGCTATTTATATTTGCGCATAAAAGGCTGTCCTCCTAATTTGCTGCTATTAACGCCTTGACGCTGGCCACGCCCAGTACTCTAATTAAATTAGTCGAGACTGGGCTCGACGCCTGGCAAGTGTCCCGGAATTGAATCTATGTAAATTTCGTCAACTTTTTTAAGTGAAAAACTTCAAACGAATATTCCATTAAAGCATCTACATAATTTGCATTGCGTATACGCCGCATGTGCTGGCCGTTAGAAATTGACATTTACTTTGACAGTTAGTTGTTGTTGAAAATGGAAAATTTATATACAACGTGGGGAAGCGAGAGAGCGGGGTGGGCAACCGATACAACTTAAAATTTAATGTGCGATGAGTAAAGCTGAAAATTCAGTCTGCTCAGCAATAAAAACTGCTCAGCGGGTTTTAAGGGGTTGAGATGTCGACGTCGTAGTTATATAACTGTAAAGTTAGTCTTAGTGTCAATCAATTTATTTTGTTTTTAAAGAGCCAGCAATTACGTTTATTAATATTTGAAATCAATGGAAAATTTATAGATTATAACTATATTTCATATATATATCTATATGTATATTTAATAAATGAATAGATTTATATAATATATAATCAGGCTTATTAATATTTTATTTGACTAACTGTCTTTCTGCTTTGGCTATGCAGTTAAAGGGTATTTGAAAGAAATATTTATAATATTATTTCTAATTAAAATTATTTAACTTAACCAGTGACGAAAAGTAGGCAAAACTTTGGTTTAGAGATCATAGAAAAATTAAATATTATTAAAAAGTAATTGAGTCTTTAATCTGTAATAAAAATATATATATATGCATATCTTGTTCAAAGAAATGTGTAACACAGTCTAATGTAAGATTTATGAATAGCAACATCATATACATATACTCAAAATTAAGTGTTATTCATTTAAATTACTTGAACTTAAACTCCCCAACGGCAGTTCTTTAACTCCCTATAGTTCCGATGGAATCTTGCAAAAAGAAGTGTCTCTGCGCTTCATTTAAAAAGCCATCGCATATTTGTATTGGCTAGCCCTACAATACTCCAATAAAATCAAACTTTATTACGCTCGGTTTTGTCTACAAAAGTAGAAAAAAAACCATTTATTTGTGTATCAAAATGAAAGACAAAAATTGTGCTGTCGTTTGCCTGCATTGCGATATTTATGACGCATAATCACATTTTTATTTAATTTCAAATTGTCTCTTGGTTTTTTAATGACACTGACGTGTCAATGCGACAAACAAAAAAACAAAAAACAAAAAAAGTAACCATAGAAAGGAAAAATAAAATTCATGGCAGGCCGTTGTCCTTTGGCATTGATTCAACTGTTCAGCTGTCCACTTCAGGGCCAAAGTCTAGCCATTTGGCTGAATGTCAACGCATCGATATCGATTTGGAATTTACTTTTTTTTGTATTTTTTGGATGCAGCACTTCATAGAGCTTTTTGTTTCATTCTATTTATTGGTGTTGTTGTACTTTGTTTTTGCTGATGCTTGTAATTTCAGCGCTTAAAATTAGTTTTGCCAACTCGCTGGCTAGCAGACAGCGACTCGTCCTCAACCCCAAACTCTGTTTATGATTGACATTTGCGTTGGAGCCAAACTTTTAGTTTTGCAATTAAAATTGGTTGCTTGGCGTTGGCTTTGACTGAAATTTGTTTACGTTGTCATTAAAACTGAACGGAAAATCATTCGAAAGCATCAAGGCAGCTAAAAAGTGATAAGGGATGAGTGGTCCGGCTTTAAGCATTCAAAATTAAATATCAGAGATTTCAAGAATATATAAAAATGATAACTATATTTAATAAGTAAATTCATATTTATCTTCAATCCTTCTTCATCCTTTTTTTTTGCATTCTGCTTTGTGACCACATAGTCTTGACATATCCATATATGTATAGTCTTGAAAACGTTATCTTTATCGCTCCGTTAAGTGTTGGCACGCTTTAAAGTTGATTTTATAAGAGCTGTGAGTCGAGTTGGCTGTACCCCGTTCTCAATGGGAATTGCGAGTGCCATAAAGCCCAGCAATATGTTAAGTCAACTCGAAAGCACTTTTGCTTTATGTTGGTCGAATAAAACTTTACTGCAGTCCCGGCCCATACGCAAACATAATGTGCCTTGGCCAAGGACTAAGATTTGGACAAGCGACAAACATGTGAGTCACGCCCCAAGGCCAGAATATATTTTAACAGAAGTGACTGGGTGTGTCTTTCTCTCTCTGTGTGTGTGTGTGTGTGTGATATAAACAGCTACACTTGACTTCAAACTAAAATCTAATAACACTTTTAGCACAAATACATGTTAATGTGACCCCGAGGAGTCACGCACACCACGAACTTGTTGAGGCCGACTTTCATAATTTTCGTGTTGAAGCCAGGGCCAGAAACTTGCTCATAAAAGCAAGCCACAAACTTCTATTCCAGCTTCATGCAAACGCAGAAAATTAAACAACGCGAGCCAGCTGAGCTCTAGATGCGACCATGAGATACTCTCGGATTTATTGAGGATATTTATAAATTATTTAAAATAGTCAAAAGTGACCAGAAATGAAGAAGAAATAGATTAATAGGGCCAAGTTCAAACAAATATATATATATTTTATAAATCTCATCTCTCTATAAAGAAGATTACCAATGGGAAATATACAAACTGAAATCTTTGGCCTATATAGTTTCTATATGCATCTAGTATTATATGTCTGATCTAACAACCTTTTAGCACATCTTGACGGCTTTACAGGGTATGGCAAAAGTAAAAGAAGCATTAGGAAACAGCGCTGCCAACCTGTGGCAAGTTTATGCGGCATTATTAGCCATAGTAAAAGTTGGATTTTGTGCACTGCCCAAAATGCTGTACCTGCTATATTAGATTGGGCCTGGCTACTGGACTACTGGAGTTGGGCTCGTAAACTTTTCTTGCCACTTTGTCTGCGCATTAAAGTAAATGCCGAGAGTCTTAACAACAACAATTACTAATACAACAACAACGGCAACAACAACAATCGCATTTTGCGCATGTTGCAAAAATACAACAAAACTTTTAGACCCAAAAATGCAAAAGTTAGGCAAAAATGCAAAGCTTTTGCTTCTTTCTACACACACACACACATATACATATACATGTATTTATATAGTAAATAAAGTAATACATAACTACAAACACATACTTGTCCAAGTTTGAGTGTGTGTGTGTGTGTGTTAATATGCGGCAGCATTGAAAACTTTTTTTTTCTTTTTCGCCGGTTGTGTGAAAAGTTTTGCGCCGACCGAGAAAACAAAAAAAATACCAAAGGAAAAAATAGAATGTGAGGATAAAGAAAAAGTTGTAATTGTTGTTGAGGTAAGAAATTTGTTATGGGTATTTATAGACGAAAGCCCTTGCGGCCAGTCGTACAAAAGGAAACAAGAATATGATGGAGTGCTCTCAGCAAATCAGAAAATGCACAACTTAACTTGGAGATCATATTGTTTGAGAGTATAAATATATAAATGTAATTGATAGAAAATACACTTGATCACAATTATAAGAAATATGACTGACCAAAATAGCAATGGTAAGAAATCGATTTGTAAAGGAGGAAATGTTTAATGAAAGTGAAGTTAGGAGAATCAATCCATATCTAGTCTATATATGGATATATTTATTGTACAATTTGACATATGTCAACAGCAATTCATATATTCATATATTAAAGCAGCAATCAGTTCAATTCATTCAGTATTTCAGAGACGGCTTTCACAAATTTAAAGCTCAGCCCGGACACTTAATTTACAATATGCAAATAATGTATATATTTAATGGCTGATTAACGCAAGTGGCACCGCAACACTTCAGTGAAGTATGTATGGATATGCGGTTATTGCTGCCATATAATGGCAGCCAAAAGTTCCATTCACCGATGACCGATGACCGATGATGGCGCTGACGTGCATACAATTCACTCTTTGCTCTATAATTGGCATATTTATGGTAATTAATTTTACCATTAAGTACTGTCATAACTCAGGCGAAGAGAATGAGTGAGGAGAGACAGAAAGAGAGAGAGACAGCCAGCTAGTTGTGAGCTTTAATGAGAGGCTGGCAATCAAATACCCAAATGCTACTAATAGGTAATACGAAACCAAGGAACCAAATAAACCATTGGCTTCATTTTGGTCTCAAATGCCTCAAGATAAATAGGATATGTATACAAATTATGTTTGGAAATTTGTAATGCATACCAGAGAATCACGTGTATCTTGTGTGGCGATATCGATACAGTTACAGTAACATGTGTATAGAATGCCCTTACATATATGTGTATATGTGTGTGTGTGTGCTTCAATAGGCAGTGAAATGTATCACATCTCTTAGACAGCTAAACCCCGAACTCTGCCTTGTCTTCATCACCTGGCAACCGCGTCACTAATGAGACTTCAAAGCGACCTGCGATTCGATTCGATTCGCTTCTGGTTTCGGTTTGAGGCGTTACAACTAATACGTTAGGCGGCATCTGAAATCTCCCTTTTTTGATTAAATGAGGCGCAAACCTGAGCTAAATTTGTACAAAATCAATACAACCTGATTCACAAATGGCAGTTGAGCTAATGCCAAGTGTGGCATACATTTCGGGGCCACTTGGCTTAATAAATGTATTTAGAAATCGATGTAGGAGGCATCATATGGATTATCGGTGTCGCAATTTGGACTTAAAGGGTTTACGAAGTATTTGAAGTTTAGTTAAATATATTAAAAATTAAATACAACATTTTGTTATTCATCTATAATTATTATTTAAATATATTAAAAATTAAATAAACATTTTTTTATTCATCTATAATTATTATTTAAATATATTAAAAATTAAATAAACATTTTTTTATTCATCTATAATTATTATTTAAATATATTAAAAATTAAATAAACATTTTTTTATTCATCTATAATTATTATTTAAATATATTAAAAATTTATTATTATTATATAAAGGTATATAATAAATATATTAAAAATTAAATAAACATTTTTTTATTCATCTATAATTATTATTTAAAGGTATATGATAAATATATTAAAAATTAAATTTTTTTTTTATTCATCTATAATTATTATTTAAATATATTAAAAATTAAATAAACATTTTTTTATTCATCTATAATTATTATTTAAAGGTATATGATAAATATATTAAAAATTAAATAAAATTTTTTTTATTCATCTATAATTATTATTTAAATATATTAAAAATTTATTATTATTATTTAAAGGTATATAATAAATATATTAAAAATTAAATAAACATTTTTTTATTCATCTACAATTATTATTTAAAAGTATATAATAAACACCTCTCGGAATTCCTCTCAGAATTTAATGCCTTTATTTAACTTTTAGTCTATTATAATGTAGTAGACTTTCAAATTTGATTTTTAAAATCTAATTATTTACAAAAAAAAAAAAAAAAAATGATTAAAAATCAGTTTCATATTTATTAATTATATTTTCCCTGCAGAAACTTTTCTTTTACCAAAAGTCAAAAGCAAAAGAATAATGAATTTCCTCGTCGTAGCAATTTAAAGAGTGACTCATTTGTGGCATTGTTTAATGTGCAACAAATGAAGCAACAAGCCAGAATTGCATACGATTCAGTCCATGTACATATATCCCCTCGCTGTACTACCCCGCGTATACGCATTGCAGCTGTAGCTGTTGTTGCTGTTGTTGTTGTTGTTGTTGCTGCAGCTGCACCGTTCTCCCAATGGAAATGAAATGCATTTATTTATTTTAATTCCGCCACAACACTTCCGCCGTACAATCAATGCACAACAGGCGACGCAATGGGCCATGCGTGTGGCACAAGCAGACAGACATACATACATATATACATGTGTATATGTATGTGTGTATATGTAGAGCATTGTGCGGTGCTCTGGCAAGTGCTAGGCACAATCGCTGATCACTTTTCGCACACAAAGGCACAAAAACAATAAATGCAAATGATGATGACGACGCTGAGCAGTACAATGCCAGCTCCAGCTCCAGCTCCAGTTCCTGCTCCCGCTCCAGTTCCAGTTGCAGCTCCACTTTGAGGTCCTGTGGATGATGACCAGACGGTGACGCGCCCACCAGACGGCATTATTGCCCTGGGGCCACGCCTTTGGGGACTGGCTGACTGTGAATGAACAACGAATCGCCGCAGACATGGAAATGCATTAAAAATTCACAATTTGCAGATTATTTTTAACGATTTTAAATACACATGAAACGTGGCTCTTGGCCAAATCCACGATTCAAATGGATCACAAGCGTTGCCACACGATTTAAAAACGGTTTTTTTTTTATTATTGTTATTTTTATTTTCGATTCGTTCAGCGGAAACCGACTAACGGAAGTTGTCTGAACTCCTATACATATACAAATATATATGGGTTTGAGGTTCTGAAATCAGCAGCAAAATGCAAATAATTCAATTTTGCAAATTGTTCGATTGTTATTTTTGCTTTTAGCCAGAAAAATAAACTTAATAATTCGATTAAGCTGGATAAAATAATTTTTGATATACTCAAAAATACAAAAGTTTTTCACATAACTGAATTATAAAATCGAGTTTATTGAAAACGCCAAAAAATTAGGCTCGTTGCTCTATTTTTTTTTAGCGAATTGATTATGGATAGGACAACACAGAAAGATTTTATGCAAATTGGTTGGTTAGATATGAAAATATATATTATTAAAAGGATTGTATATGGTTGGTATATTGCATAAAATATATACATACATATATTCGTCGAATAGAATAAAGAAAGAGCATAAATAAATAAATCAGAATTTTGTAGGTTCATTCCACGTCTCTTTTATAGTCAATAGGAATTACCTAGCTGATTATCATATGTATACTCTTTTATAACAACAAATATCAGATGATTCCATAGTTCCGTTTCAATAAAAACATTATTGAAGTGCAGTTATTTAATTATATCTTGCATAACTTGAGAGCTAAAGTTTCTATATTTGGATTTATTTTCATGCAAATTATTTTATTTTAATTTTATTTAGAAGACTTTTAAAGCTTATAAAGCGAAAATAAAAATTCATTTTTTTTATTATTATTTAATAGTATTTTTTTTTTTTTTCAAAATGACAAATTTCGTTAATTTTCACAGTAGAATATTATTGAAAATTTCATTAAAACCCGTTAACGCTTAGTAAACAAATCTGCAGACATATATTCAAATGTGTGCATTATCTTCCATACAATATAATGAATATTCTATTTTAATTATCATGCATTACTTCAGTTTCTAGTTTGCATCTCAACTTTAAATTATTGCTGGATGGGTAAAGTTTAATGCAAGTGAAATATTATTTCTCTTTTTAATTCAGTGAGAAAAATGTTCTTTAATTGAAGAAATGCAGCTCCGAATGCAGCTTACAAACTTTCCCTTTTCTATGCTTTCTTATGAACTTAACTTGGGTATGAATCAGGTTTTTCCCTAGTTAGTTACTATCTATATATGTATATAATTTTCATAAACTCTGCAACGGTAACTAATGTTGAAGCTTATCAGCTTATTAGGGCAATGCATAAATTGTATTCCGATTGTGGTGTCTGCTCAACATTCTGTCAATGAGAAGCAAAGCAAAGAAAAGCGCTGGAAAAGCTGATTGCCCTAACTTTTATGCGCCATTGTTGTTGTTGTTGTTGTTACTGTTGCTGTTGCTGTTGCTGTTGTTGTTATTGTTGTTATTATTATTGTTATTACGCGCTGCACTTTAATTACACACTTGCGGTCATTTAAAATGATTTGGCTACAGTTGCCACAGCAGCAGCAGAAGGAGCAGGAGGAGCAGGAGGAGTACAGCAGGAGGAGCAGAGCAGGAGGAGCAGCTGCCACAAATCGCTAGCCACGCTTTGCGGCTAGCCCCAGCCAACTCTTTTGTTATTGTATTTTTCGCTGGCTCGTTGCGCTTTGGCGCTTTGGCTCTTTGGCGCTTATCTGGCAAAATGAATAAAACCAAAGAAATGAAAATGCGAATGAAAATGAGAATGAAAATGGCAAAGTTAACACTTGTTAAACTTTCAACGAGGGTCGTTGTTGTTTCTCTTTTCAGCTTCTTTTTCTTCTGCTGCTTCTTCTCTGCTGTTACTGTTGTTGTTTGCAAATTTTGTTAATTATACGAGCGGCACAAACAAAGTTGCCCTGCGAGTGCCGTGGCGAATAATTAGCCCCAAATATAGCCGTGGGGCATAAGTTCAAGTGCAACAATGTGCAACAAAGTTGCGCCGTTGCAGACAAATCAAAAACTAGTTCACAATGTTGCCAGCAGCTCACCCCATTCTCTGCTCTCTTCAAAAGCTGTAATGCAATACGAGTACAAGTCAAGCTCTCTCTACCTCTCTCTCTCACTCTGTCTCTCTTTCGCTCTGGCTGCCCCGAAACGCAGTTGACAGCAAATGCAAAGGCGCTTGGCATGCGCTGCATGTTGACACAGCTGCAGTTGCAGAGTGCGGCGCTTGCTTGGGTTTGGGGCAGGTAGCGCAAGTAGAAGACATCCCAAACGCATAAATTGTTTATAGTTTTTCTTTTTCTTCCCCTCGCCAAACTGGCAGAAGGTGGGCGCCACGCAGATTGCGAGGGGAGGCGGTGCATGGCAGAGGGAGAGAGAGAGCGGAGCAGAGGTGTGTGTGGTGCAACAGCATTTAAAACGTGTCGCCGTTGACGTCTTTTGCGTTGGCGTTGAAGTTGCCGACACGTCGCTGCCGTTGACAAATGCCCCAGCCACATGCGCTGTTAACTAAAAGTGTTGGCCCTGACTTTATGACTTGGCCAGCCACCTATCTACCAACTGCAAAACTGTAAACTGCCAACAGCCAACAGCCAACTGACAACTGACAACTGGCAACGAGCAGCGGGCTATTCGTAACTGGTATCTGGTATCTGGTATCTACCTACCTCAACGCAGCCCAATCAATGCTAAATGCTTTGCAAATTTACAACAAATTGCACGTTATACACTACGCTTTAAGCTGAATACCTTTGCATTTGATGTCCAATCTGTTAGCCATGCTATCTACGTCTATCTACATCATTTTCAACAAAATACAATTAAATATAGTATTCCATAGTGAAACTGTTAAATAATCGTATCTATGAGCGATAACAGCTATCGATATTTTTTAGAGCGAATTTATTGCAGACCGATAAAAATATATTCACAAACATTTTTGTATAATTTATTTATGTTTTGATTTATTTAATTTTTCAATTATTTTTTTGAGAGTTAATTATTAATTTAATTTATGTATTTATTTTTTCCATTTATTTATTGATTTATTTATTTGTTCATTTATTTATTTATTTATTTATTTATTTTTATTTTATTTTTTTTATTTATTTTATTTTTTTATTTATTTTATTTATTATATTTATTTTATTTATTTTATTTATTTATTTCTTTTATTTATTTAATTTATTTTTTATTTATTTTTTCATATATGAATTAATTAATAAATTTAATCATTTATTTATTTAGTTGTTTATTTACATTTTTATTTCATTATTTTTGTATTTATTTATTCATTTCATTGTTTCTCTATTTGTTTATTTCATTGTTTACAAAAAGAAAGTGTCCAAGAAAATGTTATCGATAACTGTTATCGAGTTAACATAACTAAAAATTTAATTTGGAGCTAAATAAATTATGTCAAAAATATGTATAATGATATAAATACGTATGCTTTGAATTTTACTGTCGATAGCTTTAAACAGATTAATATAGTCAATAGGAATTATTAACCTACTAACTGATCACTATAGTCAATAGGAATTAATTAGCTGATTATCATATGTATACTAAAATGCTCTGCATAATAAGCCAATCTCTCGTATATTTTGTAAGGGTATTCAAGGTTCTGTTTGAACATATTTTGGCTTATCTGCCTCTCTTGATTTATTGAGCATTTCTTGTAAATGACTCGACGGGGCAAATCAATGATTCGCCGTCTCTCGGGTTTGCGTGATTATGAATATCCACTTAGCATTTGATTAGCAAACGAATCCGGCGAAGTGGAACCAATGGCACGTGCTTAAGCGCTTCCCACTCGTATTGCTAGAATTTATAGAAGAAGGAAGCCATCCAATTTAATGGTATGGTTTCGAAGGACCTAGACTATCATGGCATAGAAATGATCTTAGTTATATTTCGATATTCTATGAGCATAGAGCACTGAGTGGAAATGAATAAGGAAGTAAATATTTTTATGAGATAGGCTTAATACAGTATGATTAAATAGCTTCACATCTAATAATTATGTAAGACCTTCAGGAGAACGAATACATGTACTTATATAGATATACAGATATATAAAGATAATATGTGGATTATAAAAGTTTAGTTAAAGAAAACTTGTAGAAAGTAAATCTAGAATGGATTTGAATATGTAAACTATTGCTTGAATTACCTTTAGTTTTTATATATTTTACTCTAAGTTCTTATATATTTTACCTATATTGGGAAACCGAAATGCTTTTAAAAAATACCGAAAAATTACTTAGTATACGTTCTTAAATTAGTATTCCATTTCAGTGATGTCGTTACATTCATTCAATTCCGCATTGACGCCTTCAGCTAGTTAACTGAAACTGTGAATCATCTCTTATCAGATCAGCACATTTAGGTTAACCACCAGAGCCTCCGCTAAAAAAAAAAATTAGAAAAATAAAGGAAAAGTGTGGAAAAGCTGTGCTCCAACCGCAACTGTCCACAGCTGCTGCGGATGATGCCTCCAGGCAGCGACGCGTCGTACGTGGTGCGCGACTCTCAAATTAAATTAATAAACACAACAATTGGCACAGCACAGGCCTTGCTGTTGGCCAGGCCCAGACCAGCCCAGCCCAGTCCAGTCCAGTCCAGACCTGGCCAGGCCATAACAGAGGCAAACAGGCAGCACAACTGTCCACTCACACGGAGCTCAAAACGGTGGCAAGAGGCGATGGCATTGCGATGGCGATGGCAATCGTAAATGAAATTTTTCTCAAATTGAGTTTGGGGCAAGTACTCAACTTTTGGTATGCCCTGGGCTCAATTCACAGTGCGTGCCGGGGCGGGGAGATGGAGCGCATGGGCACTGCTGCTGCTGGCAAGGACTCTCACACTCTCTCACTCGCACACTCACACTCTCACTCTCTGCTTTCTCTATCCGCTCTGGTCCATGGCATTTTGTATTAATTACAACATAGCCGGCGGTGCGAACGCTCAAAAAGTTTCAACATAATTGATTTCATTTTTATTTTCAATGAGTTGCGAGCGTTGTGGATTCGGTGATGAGTGGCTTGAAAAGCGACTCAGCCAGTGAATCGCAGGGGGGCGTGGGTGAAAATGCCGTCAGCAGCGCCTGCATTAAATTGATTCAATTATTGGCCTGCCAAAAGATGCGCCCAACAACTCCATGGAAATTTCTGCTATTTTAATGTACTTAAACGCAAAAAGGAAAGCGAGATTTAACTCCGATGCTCCTCATGCAAAAGAAGCGGTTATACTACGTTTGCTTACTCTTAAAGAAATTGCAAGTAATTAATTATGTATATAGAATTTATGAAATATATTTATTATTATTAGCAAATTCAATGGGCTTAGGGAATTTTGAAATAAATTATACTTATAATGGGAAATTAAATATATAATTTGAAATATATTTGCATTGTAAAAATTAATAAATAATATAATAGGAATTTATATATACATATAATTAGAAATATATTTGCACTGTAAAAAAATATAATTGACTTGTAATAAATACATGAATTTATGATTGAAATTAAATAATATTTTTGCTTAAAGTTAAATAAAAAATATTTTATGCGAAAATGTTTTATTTTATGAAAATTGTAAAAAAACATGTTATCCAAAAATTATTAATTTTATAAAATTTTTTATTTGTTTTCAGTTCTTTAAAAAAGTTATCGGAAGGGATAAACACAACTATGTTATATTCAGCCTAATATTTAACAATTAATTAAATAATTTAAGTTAAATACTGAGGTTAAAAATGTAATGTAATGTATGATATATGTTTTAATATATGTTTTCTTTTCTTAAAAAAAAGTTATTCAACTGACTTTCGTTTTAGAACTCTGAGAGATGTCAATGCGTAATGCCAACAGATAAAATGTGAAAAATGTGAGTCTACATCGAGGAGTTACTTATAAAGCATAGTCGCATATACATACATATACCTCTTCACCTCCAAATGTAGAGTATAACAAATAACCGTGGCTATCCTCTCATTTTTGGTTTTTTTTGTCGGCATGCGAATGCTGCTCTCATTGTGCTGCTGCCGTGTGGCTGGTTGAGGATTCCTTTAGCATATTTGTAGACTGAGTTACGGCTGTTGTCGCTGTCCTTGGGCATTACCTCTTGCTGGTGTCCTCGCTGTCACCGAATCGCGGCATTTGTCTGGGGCCATGCAACGGAGACGTGTCCTTTCCGGATTTGTTATTGAAAAAATTCGAATATTGCGATTTTTTTTTAAGTAATGAAAGAAGCAGCCGGTTATTAAGTCCCATTTGGACTTAAATTTAATTAAAATTCTCAGAAGCGCTTTATTGATTGTCTGGCTGTGCGAAAAAAAATTGCATCGGACTATCGATAGCTCAGGCGCTTCTGGTCTCTTTCGCAGCCTTGCTTTTGCTGTCAAATTTCGATAATTGTGCACGAAGCACGACGTCGGACATTATTTAATCTGAATTGAATTGAGTTTCTATGAGGCAGGCTAAACATTTTGCTAATTTATTTCAAAATAATAATAAATTTTCTCTTTCAGAAAAATGGCAAACCAATTAAGTTTGAATCAACAGCTAGCTCAGGCGCTTGGCTCCTTGGCAACTATGAATACATTTGGTAAGTTACACAGTTAGCCACATTTATGTATAAACTTTCTCTATTATATTCTCTATAGACGGGCCAAGATCCAGTGGCATATTTGACAAGCATCAGCTGGACTTGGGCCCCACAACCAAGCCCTTGTATAGTGTTAATTCGGATCTCTCCGTTTGCAATCGTCAAGCTGGCACCTATTCACTTGAACTATCAGTCCAGGAGCAACCTATTCGATTTCGGACTACAATATGACTGAAGCGGATATTTTAGTTCTTCAATCGGACAAAATTCCATTGGCATAGACATAAATATGTGCTGGAACCCAAAGAAAATGAATTGCTAAATGTCAGCTAAAGAATAAAAATATTTTCTAACATTCCATAAAATATAAATAGATTTATTTATATAAAGTATTATATATATGTAAATCAAGTAGTTCAATTATTAACCTGACTGATATATTTTAATATTTTTTTTTCTTTTACTCTAACTCTAAAATATTATAGCAGAAATTCCTGGCGAATACTTTAAATTGCTGAAAGCTAGATTTCAACTATTGTTTTCTTTTTTCCCCCCTTTTGTTCGCCAGACACTTGGGAGCAGTTGGTTTCTCTTAGCCTTAGCGCACAAGGATAACAAAAGGCACGGCAAGGACATGCCAGGCCCAAAACGAAATTTTAATGACAATGTATTATAAACTATATGCATACAAAGCCATGAAATCGTATATATGTATATATTTATATAAGTTTGCTTTGTATTTGTGTGTATTGCAGTTGGTATTATGTGCGAAAGGATACGGCTAAAGGATACACATAGGTGCACACACACACACACACACACACACACTGATACAGTCTCACTCTCATATGGGTTTGCGTAAATTTTATGTATTTGGCTCACGAATCGGGTCCGTCTGCTGGCCAAAGACGTTCGTTGCGGCGTAAAATTCAACAACGGCTTTCATGCAGGGCTTGTAAATTATGTAGCCCACAGGATATGCGCCAGACACACACACACACACACACAGACACACACTCACGCACATGTGCACACTTGTACACAGTCGGCATCAACAAGAAACTCAACTAAAATGATGTACTTAATTTTTGGGGTTTTTCCTATTTAATAAACTGCAATAGGAATGCAAATGCTTGAATGCCTGTTGAAAAAGCAACGAGAGCTGAGAGTTTTGCTGCCGTGCAAACGCTGCTGTGCAATATCCTTCGTCCAGGCTGCACCGCAGGACGTCTAGACGTTGACGCTGCTGCGTCCTCGACAGCGATAAGCATACGCCATGGCGCGGCATTATTATAATACGTGGCCATTATCCTGGCAACGCCGGCGATAAATCACACCAGGACATCTTTGTGTGTGTGCCACAGGCAGACATGACACCATCATCTCCAAACTCTCCTCCTTCACGCTGCTGCACAAACTGGAGCAGTTTGCTGCTGCTGCCGCTCCTCCTGCTGCCGCTCGCTCCTGCTGCTGCCGCTGCTCCTTCTAGCAGACGTTGCCTGGTCTGTTCGTATCTGAGGCGCTGCATCGCGCACACGCTCATAAAATGTTGCGCCCGGCGCCCCCAGACGACAAATTTGCTTAGAATTTGAAATGCATGGCACAGACAAAAGCAACATAGGGAGCGAGACAGCTGTAGAGACAGCGAGAGAGAGAGAGAGAGTTAGAGGGAGACAGCAGCGCAGAATTGCACAGGAAATGGATGGAAAAAAAAGTTGAAGCAGCAGCAGCTATGCAAAAGTGAAGCCCAGTTGCCAGTTTTCGGGTCCGGTCGCCAGTGCGCATTATTATTACAGTTGCCAAGTTCAAGTTCAGGACGTTCATTGTGCACGTGCTTGAAATGGAATCCTCAGCGAGCGCTAAGCCATGCAAATGCAGTGCTAGTGCAGTGAGCGAACGTCTGGCAACGCTGTCAAGAGCTTAGCTCTTTTTATAGAATGGATTGAATAGTAAAAACCTTGGCTAATCAAGCATTTGAATTATTAACGTGACATTGGATTGTCTGGCTGTAGTTATAGTTGAAGCTCAGGTGCAGTGGACAGTCTGGCAACGCCAATAATGTGCTTATTCATTTCGGTTTTTGATTAGATATGACCAATAGACCATAGACTGCAATGAAGTGATATGGAATTTATATACTTGATGGGACAAGCTATCTGGCAGCACTTTATCTACTTTATTAGCAGCATCGACAGTCTGGCAACGCTCAAGGCCAAGGTATTTCGCCCAGAAAGGCTTTGATAATCTTATTGATCAGTTAAAGTCAAGGAAATTTTTGTCTATTCAAACATATTATGTTAAAGAGTCTAATCTATCTACATACATGCATACATATGTACATATATGTATGTATGTATATGCATTTCCTTTCATCGTTGACTTTCCAGTTGAGTGCTGGCATTCGTAAACGTTTCACCGACTGCAGCTTTCAACACTTTCTTTCTGATTTACAGATTCACTTCGAATGGCATACAGCGTGAATGAGAATATATTTTCAGCATCAAAGAGCAACTATTTGGACACAATGCCAAGTTTTTCGCTGCAGCATCAACGCCCATGTGGAATACTTGACGAGCAGACAGACAGGCAGGCAGGACTGATCCCTGGACCCAGACTCGTACGCGAACACGGACACGGATACGGACCTGGACTCATGTGCAGTGGCACTTTACGGCATTGTCGCTGGCCTCTGTCTGGCGTCTGTTGATGTTGGCCTTCAGACGCTCATAAACAAACGCGACACAAGCTGCAGAGTGCCAGACGGGATGAGCTGGGGGGGGAGTTGGTCTAATGTGCTGGGCGTGGCTGTGCATTTATTCGTGTGTAAAATTTTAATTGAAATATATATATTTAAGCCGGTCTGTGCCAGACAGAGTGCCAGCCCAGCACTTCTGTAACTGTAACTGTAACTCCTGCAACTATATTCATTTGTATCTGTATCTATATCTGTGAGTGTATCTGTGTGTGTGTGCATGCGGATGCGCGTATGCCGCTAATGTTTTCATTTGCATGCGAACATCAGCCCCAACAACATGTTTATATGCAAATGCGTTCTCTGATTATCGGCAAATGGGTCCGTCTGACTGGACCTCTGCTGCCTGTGCCTGAACTTGTGCCTGTGCCCCATTCCTCAATATTAACTATTTGCTCTTTGCTGATTTTGTTTGCCCATTTCTCGTAGCTGCGACTTTTTTCGCCGTAGGCGTGGCCCGCAGCTGACATAGGCCATGCTTTAACTACATTTGGCTCCAAGTGGAACCAGCTGCAGAGCTTTAAGTATCGTAGATCGGCAGCCTAACTAATGATAATATATATGGAAATGAACATATTCATCAAAGTTTTCGATGGAAATATTGTTCGATTTTCCATTAGTCAGTTCAAGTTAAAAGATTTTTAGGATTTTAGGATTAAACACATCGCTGATCTTCAGTATTTCAAGTATTTTTCTAAATCTATATATGCTCTTCTCTTTTAATAAAATATGTATATATAAACTATATGAATAATCTGTTTAGTTCTCAAAAATTGATCGCTAAGGGTCTTAGCATATTGATCCTAAAAAAAAGGTATTATCACTACAAGTCCTTCCTTAATTATATTCTTAAGAGCGCAATTGATCAATTGAAGATTGACAAATATATGTTTTTTAACGAAGATTATTATGGTTTGATTTTTACAATGTATGTAAAAGTCGATATATATATATATTAGATATATTTTTGCTTACATTAATTACTCAAATAGAAAGTTCACTTAATAGTATTTGAAATGGATCCATCTCGCCGTAGTCCAATCATTAGTATAATTTATGTGCTGCTCATTAACAGCCATGTTGGTGTTATCGCCTATTTGAACTGGAAAACGAGCCGAGCCGTAACCCCCAACCCACCACTGAATTAAAGGCAATGCAACCCTCGATGAAGAGCCCCCCTGGTGTCAGACAGGATTCACTTAACGCTTCGTGTGGCATAAAATTTCCTTACAAAAATTGTATTTTAAAATTAATGAAGAGCTCGTTGTGTGGCAGGGGGTGTGCTGCGCTGGTGTTAAGGTGTTAAGCACTACAAAAATAACAAGTAAAAAAAAAAAAAAATAAATAAACAAGGAGCAAAGGAAAATAGAAAATGCCACTTGGCCACTTTGGACAATAGCTGGCCAAAGCTGTTGGCCCGCCCGGGGCATTTACAATGAATGTCATTTGGATTTGCGTTGGATAAGTCTCTAATTTATTGTGCATAAAACAAGGTGTGCAGTATATACGGATGTATATATAGTTATCTATTTCTATATATAAAGCTCGTGCTTATCGGCGCGTTCCCATCGCCACGTGCCGCTTCTCACGCGCTGCCTTTGTATAGCTCTTCCCTAACAAAAAGTTGGGATGAGTTCGTTGAGGCATGACCTTAGCTCAGTCTGAGCTGAGATGGTTCGGTGCCCGCGTATAAGACCAGCAGCTCTGGCGTCATTGGCGCATTCAGGGTAATCCACGTCTTGGGCAGGCCGGCATCATCGCGTGCCGATTGCAGCGCCTGCTGCAGGGCAAAAGCCACGGCAATGGCCAGGCAAATGGCAGGCTCTCCAGTGGCTATAAATGAAAATAAATGGTAGAGTAAGTCATCCACTGAAAATGTAATCTCTAGTAGGACTCACCCTTTGAGCGCATGAAGCCCGCCTTGTTGGGGCTCTTGGGCAGCAGCTCGATGCGCAGATCAATGGGTATATCCTTGGCACCGGGCGGCTTGTAGTTCCAGGTGCGATTTGTCAAGCACTCGCCTGTCTCCTTATCGACCACAATCTGCTCGCTGGTCCAATAACCAAGTCCCATCATAAAGGCGCCCTCGATCTGGCCAATATCCACATTGGGATTCAAGCTCTCGCCAGTATCCTCCAGCAGATCTACACGATTGATCAGATAGTTGCCAGTGAGAACATCCAGCTCCACCTCGGTAAGGCACAGGCCACACACCGAGTAAGGCTCCATATCGCCCTGTTTGCACTGATCGCTGGCTATCAAATTGATCTTTCGGTTGTATGCCTCAGTGATCAGCTGCTGCCAGTCGGCTGGTTTCACCTCCTCCTTGACTGGGGCGAGGCGTGAGTTTAGAGTCTCGCAGGCCTTACGCACAGCAAAACACAAGGTCTCACTGCCAACAGCTCCACCGGTAACCATTGAGTTGGCTCCATTAATTGTATCGCTAGCCTCTATGCGCACCTGTTCCAGGGCAATGCCTAATGTGTGGGCCACAACCTGAGCGATCTTTGTGTTCATGCCTAGAATGAAGATATATATTTGTAATACATATATATGTATATATAGCTGAAATATTTATGAGCAGTGTAATCAAGTAATGATGTAAGCGAGTTTATTGCTTCTTTATCTATTCGTATGTCTCTCTACCTCTCCGTCTGTCACCCTATCAATCTCATAGTCTGTCTCTCCATCTGTCTCTCTGCCTAATTACAGAGGCAGTTTTATGTTCTCTATGTATGCATCAGTATTCATTTGGTACTTATATTACAGTAAAACGAAGCTATAATGCTTGAAGCTGCAGAGAATGTTCTCATTGCTCACTGAAATGACCTCTACCTGGTGTCGAGCTTAGCATTTGAGTGACTGAGTGAAAGTCGCCCTATATAAACGGCAGCTGCTGCAGCATTTCTTCAGTCTTCAGTGGGAGTCGGTCGTGAAGTGAAGTGTGTGATCATTCAGCTAAGCACGAAATACGTAGAGGCTTACGTAGAGGATTACGTAGAGGAAATACGTAGAGGAAATACGTGGAGGAATACGTAGAGGAAATGCGCAGAGTAAATACGTAGAGGAATACGTAGAGGAATACGTAGAGGAAATACGTAGAGGTAAAAGAGGTTCCTGTGATAGTGATAATCACGCCATATCATCGACTTAATGAGATCACTAATACGTTACCCCTTAATTTCCAGCTTACCTTGACCCATTTCGATGCCACCGTGGGAGACTACAACTGTTCCGTCACTGTGATAGATGGCGACCGTAGCCGGATACTGTCCGAAATACCCTATCTGGTACTCCATAATGCATAGGCCGAGACCGCGCTTACGCCAACGATGCTCCTTGTTGAAGGAAATAATTTCAGCTCGACGCTCACGATAGTCCGTGCTCTTCAGGAATCTGGGCATCATTTCGCCCATTTTGTGAGCGGGCAAAATGTTAGCAAAGCGAACATCTGCCGGATCGACACCGGTTTCGAAAGCAATGTGCTCAATGATATTCTCCATCATCGCAATGCCCTCGACAGAACCGGGTGCCCGACAGGGCGTGTTGCTAGGCGAATCCGTGATGACCATAAAGCCATCTAGTTTGTAGTTATCGCTGAACTCGTAACAGTTCTTGGATAACAGCACCGTATGTCCGATGGGGGATTCATTGGTCAAATAGCCGGCATCCTCGTAGAATCGACTCTCGATGCCAACAATTTTGCCATTGGCCTGCACATAGAAGTCATAGTCGCAGTGGAAGGACCAGCGTTTGCCCGTGGTATTCATGATGGACTCCAGCGACTGCACAAACCTCACTGGACGATTCAGTTTATGAGCAGCGACCGCCGCAGCCGTTGCAGCCAAATTGCAACGCGTCGCCTTGCCACCGTACCCACCGCCGATGCGACGAGTCTTCACCTGCACCTCGTTGGACTTCAGCTGCAACACATTGGCGATGACATCCTGCGAGAGATCCATCCACTGCGTGGCCACGTAGACCTGCAGCCCGCCCTCAAAAGGCACTACCACCGTCGAATGTGGCTCCATGAAGTAGTGGTACTGCAGTCCCAAGTCCAGTTTTCCGCTGCCCTTGATATCGTGGGCAACATTCAGGTGCAGCTTGTCGTGCATTGACTTGACTGGGTGAAGAATGCGATCTCCAGATGCAGCAGAGTCCAGCACATGCTTCATGCTGGGCAGCACCTCCTTGGCACCGCCCTCATAGCTGACCTCAACAAGCTCGGCGGCACGCTGAGCCAACGCATTCGATGTGGCCAGCACCATGCCGATGGGCTGGTGATAGAACTTGATTTCACCCGTGGCGAAGAGCTGCTCCTCCTGCGGGAAGAAGAAGTCATCTGTTGTCTTGGGTCGCAGCGAATTGGGTCCGGGAATATCCTTGGCATCCAAATAGGCTACCACGCCAGGCAACGCCAAAGCAGCCGATGTGTCCACCTTGCTAACCACAGCGCCAACACGTTTTGCCGTCACAAAGGCCGCCCACAGCTGATTGGGCTGCGTGGGTAGATCATTGACGTAGGTCGCCTCGCCGGAACACTGAATGAGTCCCTCGTGCTTTTCGGTGGGCTTCGTCACTGGATAATGTTGCTCGAAGGTCTCGAAGCTCTGCTGTCCCTTCGACACGGGTCGCTGCAGCAGGGTCCCTCCAGTTACCTGCCGACTACCCAGAGTCTGTTGCCGCTGAGCAGCGGCCTTCAGCAGAAACTTGTACAGCAGTCCACAGGCCAACTTGCGGCGATAGTCTGGCGATGCGTCCGGCAGCACCTCATCGGGCTGCAGCAGCGTCGACAGCTTGTCGAATACCTGCTCCAGCAATGCATTGTCAAAGGGATTGCGTCCGACCAGCAGCTGCTCAATCAGGCGTTGCATGCACAAAGTCCGGCCGGATGCCGCCAAAGCAAATGCGAGCATTCTTCACCTTCGACTCTGCATCCAGTTCGAGCAGAAAGCCGGCGTTCACATACGCATGTGCATTCTGGGCACGTGGCATAATCTATGGAGGGAAAATCGAATAAGAGTAAAGTTTACCAGGGAGTAGGAAATGACTCAATCCTTACCTTGTACGAATCGAACAGATAATTCTTCTTCGAATAGGCGGGCAAAACTATTCCGCGAATGATCTTGCCGTCCATGGACAGCTTCAAGTAGCTGGCCAAGCTGACAATTTGCTGTTTGTCCGCCGACTCCTGGATTATCACCCTTGCATCCAGAGCCTCCAACACGATGAACACGTCGGAGGGGAACTCGGGGTGAGCGTGCTTGATGGACAAGTTCCCTGCCAGAGTGCCGGCCTGGGTTAATTGATAAAGACAGCTGTTAATAGCGCTCACAGATAAGATAGGAGGTCTTCAAGGGCACTCGGCTCCAACTAATGTGCCCCGTGACTTACATTGCGCACTGGCACATTGGCAATCCAATCTAAATGCTGCCACACCTGGGCCAAGTACTCGAATCCTGTGGTCTGCTCCAGCTTGCGGCAGATGTCCATGGTCTCGGTGAGGCTCAGATTTCCCCCAAGTGTGAGTTCCTTCTCGGGGGTCAAGCTGTAGCCCCTCAGCTCCGCCAGGGCACGCACATCGATGAAGGATTTGATCTCTGCACTGCGCCTGTAAATGCCGTGCGCCGTGTTGCCAGCGACCAGCATGTACGGAAGCTGCTCCTTGGCAGTCGCTCGCAGGGCCTCGAACAGCTCGGGCAGGGTCTGCGGCCAGGACCAGCGACTGCCATCAGCGTATTGCTGCACAGCTCGTGGCTGGCTCTTCTTGCAGGTGCCAGCGCAGAGCTCGCCCGTCTTGGGGCACTGCTTGCTGCTGAGATCCTCGATGTCCGCGCACTCCGCTGGCACGGCTATGTTGCTGTCGACGGCAAAGGACTTCATTGCATCCAGTATGGGCCGGTAGCCAGTGCAGCGGCAAATGTTGCCGCCGAAGGCATTCTCCACCTCGGCCATGGTCACCCGTCCGCCCTGCGACTGCAGCAGCGCGTACATATTCATGACGAATCCTGGCGAGCAGTAGCCACACTGGGTGCCGTTCATTTTGGCCAGGCGCTGCTGTATGGCATGGTAACCCTTACGCTTGCTGCCCAACCCCTCTGAGGTGGTCACATGCAGGCCCAGGCAGGTGTTGAGCAGCGTCAGGCAAGAGTTGACCGCCCAGGTGCACAGCTCCCCGCTCACCGGATGAACTCCGCTCAAGGCGCAAACGCACACCCCGCAGCCACCTTCCTGGCACATGAATTTGGTGGCCGTGAGACCGGCATGTTCTCGGATAAACGTGTTCAGACTGATGTCTGCGGGTAGGCTCGACAGATTAACTGCGGAAGAAGATTCACAGTTATGTTAATTAGGAATGCTGATTCAATTTGTTGTACAATATATTAATCGCACAATTAAGTACATTTGTATATATAAATAAAAATAAATAAATAAAATAAATAAATATTTAAACAAAGCTATAACTATTCTTAGGTATAATAATGTTTTATACTTATGTATATATAAAATTGTCTATGTAGGTCTATGTACATCTGTTCATATGTATGTATAGTTATTATATAATTTTTTTTTTTTTTATATATGAATAAAGGTAATATTATAATTTACATAAATTTACTAGTCATTTACATATTTTTTATTATCCATACAATTTTATTTAGATTTTATTTAAGTACCAAAAGTATAAAAAATGTTATGTGAATTTGTTAAACATTTGTATATCAATAATTTAACATTAAATATATTTAATTGTTTTTATTGTGATAAGCAAAGAAAATCGATTAATAAACAACAATTGTCAACATGTATTTAAGCCAACCAACGAACGATTCCCTTAGATTTGAAAAATTCCAATGCTGATTGACTAACAGACACTCTACACACATACACATACATATAAACACTCGAATTTATACAATTTTGTCGACTGTTATCTTTGATGTTATATAAAAGTTATTAAAACTACTTAGATACGGCAACGTATATAAGTAAATATGTAAGTATATATGTACATAGGTACATATAATCTCAACCGTCCTTAACAGTCCACTAGCAATAATTTGAATAGACTTTATACATACATATTCATATGTATGTACGTATCGATGTCTGAAGGTACATACGTACATGTATACATACATATGTAATTATCTCTAAACGTACCTTCATAGCTAACGCCGTTGATAGTTATACTTTCCGCCATTATCTTTCTATTTTCTTTCTATTTGCGTTTTATCTATTAAAGCACTTGTATGATTTTTGGATTATTATATTAATTAAAAAATAACAAAACTTTGTTCTGGAATGTATTTCACAACGTTTGCCAACTATACGATCAAGAAAACTATTAGTGTTCAACCCACGCCGATCTCAGCTGTACTGTAGTTCCGGGGTCGAGAGCTTGCGTATTTATAGGCTCAATCCGTTCGTTTGGGCTCGTCAAGTTCAACTGAGAGTGCAAAATATTACGTCTCCTAATAGCGGCGTTACGTTCACGTTTTGGCTCACGTTTGCCGAAAGTTGGTACTCTTTCGATGGTAAGGTACAGTGAATATTCGGTTTGTTATAAAACTGCAACTATTATTCGCTTTAATTTTAGTTTGGTTGTTAGTACAGTTTTAAATCGTTATAGCATAGTACGGTCTATTTAAAATTATTTTAGTGTAACATAATCAAATGGTTTTATTTCAATATTATTTTATTATATTTAATATACATATATATTTAATATATTTTAAAATAAATAGTAATACTTTATTGTTTTATTAAAATATATTTTTAAATACAATTGAAATATATGACTTCAGTAAGACTTGCATATTTAATAAAAAATATTTCTAATTACGTTCATTAATATTGTTGTTTTTTGTACATTTCTGCTTTAGGTACACAACTACATTTAACTGGCAATCGTGCTTACGTTATTGCGTGTCTAGCACTCTCTCCCGATCTTTCGCTCTCTTTCTCTCTCTCTATTGAAATCGCTCACTTTTTAGGCAGCTCGAAAAGCTTCGTATTTCGCTCTTTCTTTCACGACTCTTCTTTACTAATATGCTTGTTCTCTCTTTTTCCATTAGATTACTTCGCTCTATAACTGGACTTATCGTCAAGTGAGTTTTTGTTTATACAAACTTTTGTTTTGATTTCTATTCTAAACAAAGCTCGCTCCCTATAGAAGTAGTAGTGTAGGCACGTACCTTATGAAGAGAGTGGAGAGGGAAGAACATGATGCCAAGACATAAACAGAGCATCAATTGGCGACAGTGCTGAGAAATAATTGTTAGAGTGTCATATATACATAGCTCATTTCCATTTATTTCGTCTGCGGCGTTGGCGTCTAGCAATTATTTATATTTGTAATATATGTATATACATACATATGTATATAGCAAAATATTCCTGAGCAGTGTAATCAAGTAATGATGTAAGCGAGTTTATTGCTTCTTTATCTATTCATATGTCTCTCTACCTCTCTGTCTGTCTCCCTATCAATCTCATAGTCTGTCTCTCCATTTGTCTCTCTGCCTAACTACAGAGGCAGTTTTATGTTCTCTATGTATGCATCAGTATTCATTTGGTACTTATATTACAGTCAAACGAAGCTTCATGCATTAAAGCTGCAGAGAATGTTCTCATTGCTCACTGAAATGACCTCTACCTGTTGTCGAGCTTAGCATTTGAGTGACTGAGTGAAAGTCGCCCTATATAAACGGCAGCAGCTGCAGCATTTCTTCAGTCTTCAGTGGGAGTCGGTCGTGAAGTGAAGTGTGTGATCATTCAGCTAAGCATTAAATACGTAGATGATTCGTTTTTGATTATTTTAGTCTATTATTAATCAACTACTAATAGGTATATATATAATATGGAATGTATATATTTAGTAACTACCAATGTTAATATATTGATCTCTTTATAAATATGTTTTGGTATGTTAGATTTTAATATAAGAGCGTAATTTCAATTATTTGTGTATCAATTTATTGTATTTTATTTCATACTACATATATTATACAGATGTATGCTCGAAATGTTTATAAACTCTATATTTAGTTTATTCACTGGTAAATAATTTCTAACATTATTTATGTAAATATATGTATTTATACATATTTCTATAATTTTTTGTTACAATATTTATGTTGTTCATTTAAGGCTAAACGTTTTGACATCATGTCCAGCATTCAGTAGCAACGTTTCAGGTGTGGTGGGCGCACCCAGACGCACCCACTCCCTGGGTAATCCGGCATCCTTTCTGGCCGATTGCAATGCCTTCTGCAGGGCAAAGACAACGCTGACAGCCAGACAACAGGGTGGCTCGCCTGTGGCTTTTGACCGCATAAAGCCCGCACTGCTGGGCTGCGGATTCTGAATTAGCTCGATGCGAAAATCAATGGGTATATCCTTGGGTCCAGGTGGCTTGTAGTTCCAGGTGCGATTCGTTAGAAGCCGTCCCGTTTGCCGCTCATAGACTAACTTCTCACTGAGCCAATAGCCCAGGCACATGACAAATGCTCCCTCGACTTGACCAATATCAATATTGGGACTGAGGCTCTCGCCGGCATCCTCCAGCAAGTCAACGCGCTTGATCTGACTGTTGCCGGTGAGCACATCCAGCTCGATCTCGGTCAACGCCATTCCGTAAATGTGATAGTTCTGCATGTCGCCCTCTTTGTAATGATCGCAGGCAATCAAATTGATCGATGCCGCATATGCTGCCTGCACTGTCTCCTGCCAAGAGGCTTTGGGCTTTTTCACCGGCTTCAGCCGATCGTTGAGCGTTTCACAGGCTTTACGAACCGCAAAGCAGAGACTCTCGCTGCCGACTGCACCGCCCGTTACCATTGAGTTGGCTCCATTAATGGTGTCCGACGATTCGATTTTAACGTAGTCCAGCTCAATGCCCAGCGTGTATGCGGCCACCTGTGCGACTTTCGTGTTCATGCCTGATAGACAAAATAAATGGAACTAAAATTATTTCCTTCCAAACGAGCTGATTAAACTGTACCTACCTTGACCCATTTCAATGCCGCCATGGCTGATAACGACGGTGCCATCCACATGGTAAATTGCGACAGTAGCCGGATACTGGCCGAAGTAGAAGATGGGATAGTCCATTATGGCCAGGCCAAGCCCGCGTTTGTTCCAACGATTCTTTTCATTGTGCTCCTTGATTTCCTTGCGTCGCGCCGAATACTCCCTCGACTTCAAGAATGAGGGCAGTAACTCTGCCATTTTGTTGCCTTTAGCCAAATTGAGCAACCGCACCGCAGCTGGATCAAGATCTAACTCAAAGGCCACATGCTCAATTATGTTCTCCATCATAGCAATGCCTTCAACAGATCCGGGTGCTCGGCACCAGGTCGAGCTTGGTGCATCCGTCAATACAGCGTTTCCATTAATTTTATAATTCGAATCGGTGAACTCGTAACAATTTGTTGCGGTAAATGTGGAATGTCCCACGATGGGGCTTTCGTTCGTATTCCAGCCGGCATCCTCGTAGAAATCATTCTGGAGACCCACAATCTTTCCAGAGTTCAACACTTGAGCCTCGTAGTCGGACCGACAGGCCCAGCGCTTGCCATTCACGTCCATCATCGACTCAATGGATTGCACAAAACGCACGGGTCGATTCAGCTTTTGTGCAGCTAAAGATGCGGCGCAGGCCACCTGATTGCCGCGTGTTATTTTGCCGCCGTAGGCGCCACCCAAGCGCCGGACCTGTAGCTGTACATCCTTGGCCTTCATCTGCAACATTTGGGCGATTACCGACTGCGTGTGATCCATCCACTGGGTGGCGGAGTAAACTTTGAGGCCATCCTCGAAAGGCACTACCACCGTTGTCTGGGGCTCCATGGTGAAGTGGTACTGCAGTCCAATCTGCAAGACGCCTCGCACAGTCTTATCCGGCGTAGCCGAGCACTTCAGCTTGCCCGGCTTCGCAGAGACCTCACGAATGATGCGCGAAGCCTCCGGTTCCGGCGACATATCCAATACATCGCTTAAGCTGGGCAATACTTTATGCTCTGTAGATGGCTGGCCATAGGTGATCTTTACCAGCTGGGCTGCTTGCTTCGCAATATCCGCAGTGAGGGCAACTACCACACCCACGGGCTGTCCATAGTGTCTGACCGGTGTGGTGCAGAAGATCTCTTCTGGCTCGTAGCCAAAGTTCGGATCACTGAACGTATTTGTGCCGGGTATATCCTTAGCACTGTAGAAGGCCACCACGCCAGGCTGCCGAAGGGCTTCCGATGCATCGATTTGCTCTATGCTGGCGGCCACTTTGGTGGCTCCCACGAAAGCGCAATGCACAGTATTCGAAGTAGTCAGCACATCATTCATGTAGGTCGCCTCGCCCGAGCACTGAATCATGCCCTCCACTTTCTGCACCGCCTGCGTAACGGGATAGTTTTGCTGTTGGGTCTGGAACACCTGTGTGCCTGAGGACAATGGCCGCTGCAATAGTTGCGCTCCGCTCTTAAATGCTTCGTTCACTTCCTCCTTGGGAGCATGTTTCAGGAGAAACTTGTATAGCAGTCCACAGGCCAGACTCAAACGATAAGCGGGGGATGCTTCCGGCAGCACCTCATCGGGCTGCAGCAGCGTCGACAGCTTGTCGAATACCTGCTCCAGCAATGCATTGTCAAAGGGATTGCGTCCGACCAGCAGCTGCTCAATCGGCGTTGCATGCACAAAGTCCGGCCGGATGCCGCCAAAGCAAATGCGAGCATTCTTCACTTTCGACTCTGCATCCAGTTCGAGCAGAAAGGCGGCGTTCACATACGCATGCGCATTCTGGGCACGAGGCATAATCTGTGGAGGAAACATCAGATTATTTTTAAAGACATTTTCCGAATTACAATAACTATACATTAGTACATATATAACTGATTATCATAGATTGCAAATAAATATTGACCGTTTCTCCATGTCTGCAAATAAATTTATTTTACGCACACTCTGAGAAAAAACACCGAAAGCAACAAATTGCGTCGGCTCGCTCTGGTGACTGAGTTAACTTATGCAAAAAGTCTTTGTTGTATGCTTTGGTATGTGTGCGAGCGAGTGCTACTGTGTCTTATTGTGAGAACGCCGATCGGATCTCTTCCAAAACAATGTTCGTTAAAATGAGCGTAAAAAACCGAAAAGAACCGAAGTGTTCTGATCAGATAGAGCGCGAGCGCGACTCGTAAATAGAGCGTAATGAATCAAACGGTCAACAGTCATATGCAAGCAATGCTAATTGCATATTTGAATAACAATACCTTATATGATTCGTATATAAACTTATCCGGAGCATAAGCAGGAAGGAGAAAGGCCTTAAGCACGAGCTTTTTATCATTGGAGATCAAATAATCGGCCAGTGATATTTCTTGTTCATCGTTAGCGCTTTTTGAGGCGATGACACGCACATCAAGTGCTTCGAAGCTGATGTGGACATCGGATGGAAACTCTGGATGTGCTTTCTTGATGGATAGGTTGCCAGCCAGTGTGGCAGTCTGCAACAAAGAAGAGTTAAAGAGTGGAGCTAGAAGAGGGTAGGAGAGAAACTCACATTGCGAACAGGCCCGTTGGCAATCAGATCTAGGTGCTGCCAGAGCTGCTGCAGATACTCAAAGCCTGGCTTGGTGGAAGTATCTTTCAGAATGTCCATGGTCTCGCTGAGACTTAGATTGACACCCAGTTTCAGCTGATTCGGCTCACATTTGTATTCGTGCAGCTCTGCTACGGCGCGTACGTCAATAAAGTGTTTGATGTCCTGCCCACGACGATAAACTCCATGAGCAGTGTTGCCCCCGACAAGCATAAACTGCTCCTCTCCCACCCGGTCCAAGGCCTCAAACAGTTCAGTCAGGGACTGCGGCCAATGCCACTGACGGCCATCATCGTGGACCAAATTGGACCTCACGCAGCTGCCCGCGCATCGCTCGCCCGTTTTGGGGCAATTGCGCGCCGATAGGTCCTCAATGTCCATGCACTCCGGCGGCAGTTGAATGCAGCTGTCCACGGCAAATGACTTCATGGCATCCAGTATGGGCCGGTAGCCGGTGCAGCGGCAAATGTTACCGCCGAAGGCGTTCTCCACCTCGGCCATGCTCACTTGACCTCCACGCGACTCCAGCAGCCCGTACATGCTCATCACAAATCCCGGCGAACAGTAGCCACACTGGGTGCCATTCAGCTTGGCCAGACGCTTCTGTATGGGATGGTAGCCGCTGCGCTTGTTGCCCAGTCCCTCCGAAGTCACAATCTCCAGCTGAGCGCAGCTATTCAACAGAGTCATGCACTACCAAAAGCACCAATATAAATGTTGATGTTCATCTTTGTTCAGCTATATGGATACCCTTCCTTACCGAATTGACCGCCCAGCTGCGCTTCCCGTCGCGCAACACGCAAACGCAGACGCCGCAGCCACCCTCCAGGCACATGAACTTCGTCGCCGTCAACTGCGCATGTTCTCTGATAAAGGTATTTAAAGTGATATCTGCCGGCAAGCTGCTCAGATTCACTGCGAGGAGAGTGAGAGAGAGGGAGATACGTTAGTACGTAATACAAATCTTTTTTTAGCTTTTGTATTTTTAAATTCTATATGGATCATTTGTTATTCATATAAAAACTTACCCGTATAGGGCTGACCATTGATCGTAAAAGTTGTTGTCATACTGCAAAAATTACTGCAAACTGAAAAAACTGGAAAGATTCCCCGTTATTTTGCTTCAGCTGCTTCAGCTGATGCTTCTGTGCTCTTCGGTTGTTTGCTTCCAACTGATTCTCAATTCGTTCGTTCGTTGGCAATTTTGTAGGCTGTTGCGAAAATTGTAGTTGTTCAAAATCATATCATATACATATGTATGGACATACATACACACATACCTGTAGTAGTTAATTGAATTAACGATTTTTGAATAAAAAATATTTGCTGCTGTTGCTCAACTTTAATTGCAGCTCTATTCCGCAGCTGCCAGCTGCCGTGCCGTTCCAATCGAAACATACTAACGGCGTCTAGCTTCGAGTTTGTGTTCCCGCTTTGTGTTGTCGTGTTTGCTTTGGTCTGTCGTCTGTATGTCTGTGGTGCTGTGACTGTGTGAAGAATAGGGGCACGATTTCTATAAAAATAGCAACAAAATGTACCATTCGAGTGCCCAGTAGTTGGAGCTGCGAAATAGCGTGACAGTAAATACATATAGACCTACATATGCATACGTATATGTATGTATATGTGCAAATTAAACAATTTAAATACCAAATGCAAACAAATCGCATAAATTATTTATATATGTACTTATACCTGTAAGCACATGCATGTGTATTTAATTTACATGCATGTGTAAATATTTGTTTGCATTGTTAACCATTAAAATTGCAAATTGAGTTTTAATATGCATTTTCATGCCGATGGTATTAAAAATGCGATCAAATAATTTATGTATAGAATTAAATAATAATCTATCAACTTATTTTTCGGTATATACGATTTTGATTCTTAAAATGACTTTAATGCCCACTGTGTTAAATATTCAAAATAAAGAATGAGAGAGGGAAAGAAGAGAGCGCAAGCTAACCGGCCGGCAAGCAAAGCATTGCCAGCCTAAAATAATGTTTGCATTTTGTCAATATTGGAATATGAACAGTGGAATTATTATTGATAGTTTATTTACTTAATTTGTTTCAATGAAATGGCAATACATACAACATTTTTTATGCAATGTCCCAAGTGAAAAATGAGAAAAGCCCGATGAAAAATATTAAATACTGCCACTTCAAAGATTCAATAAATATATGTACATACATAGCTTAAAAGAAATAATTTTTTTTGGCACAATTGAAATACAAATGCTGCAAACACACATGCATGCATGAGTATATGTAAATACGTACATATGTACATAAATGGGGAAAGATTAAATGGCAAGAGTATACAGCATTGCCAACCTAAATTACATGTGTCGCTTTTCAATGTCTATCGGGTTGTACACTGAGCACCCGCTGACATGCAATTCGCAATATTTTATTACAAAATATACATACATACATATGCATTGTGTTGATATTTATTCTTTGTTGATTTGAATAATGGATAATTATTTAGTCGTTAGTGTATTCTAAATCTATTAATAGGATTGCATGCGTTTGCATACATTTATTTTATTTATACATTACATACTTACATAGGTATGTCTGTATGTATGTATATATCGATATGATATTATTGCTAGGCATTAACTTCTGTATCTAGCTCTGTAGCTATTATTAATTCAATTTATCATGCAATAATGTTCTGTATTTTTATTTACTTTTTAAACTTTAGTTTTCTGTTTTTTTTTTCCGGGATATTCCGTCCTTATTGGCATTAGTCAGCGTTCAATTAATCGTTGTTGATTTTTGTGTCGTTCTTTCTTTTTGCTCGTTTGTTATCTTGACGCGGCTTAATTAATTAAATACATGCTCGTTTGCCGTTACCTGCTGCCAGCAGTCAAAAATATTTATCCAAGCATGTTTTTTATTAACTTCAGGATTGGTAGTTCCATAAAGGGATGGGTAGAAAAAGTGTCCACTCATTGAGAAATCATTTGTCAAAATATAAAGGGGTAAAATGAATTTTTAAATTCATGTTTGACCTCCTGTTGGATGTTTTGGGTCTTTTTGTTGACTGCCTCGTGCCCTGAGCTGTTTTTGAGCTTGTTTTTTTTGAGTGTCTTTGTTTGTCTGTGTCTCTTACCAGTTTCACTCAGACGCAAACCCCCCCATCTTGCCTCCCCGTGCTTCGTTTTGAGGTTTTTTCTTGGCTCTTCTGGTTTCATTTTTTGCGCCCTCGCCCGAGTTTTATTCGTCCTTTTCTTTCCATGATCCGGCGTTTTGTGTTGTTTGGCGCCCCTCTTTCTTTCCTTCGATGCTTGCGCCGACCCCTGTCCCGGCTTTGGGGTTTCGCATTGTGGGGTGGTCGTCGTTGTGCCTTTCCCGTGTGGTTGGGCCTGGCCCCTCTCGGCGTTGTTTTTCCCTCTTGGCTTTTCTTTCTTTCCCTATTCTCTCTTTCTTTCCTTTTCCAATCCTTTATTCATTACCGCACACCACGACGATTGTAAAAGAGGATGAAAATACGGTAGTTGAAACGAAACGTACAGACATAGTGTCCAATCTTTACGAAAATTTTCCTATATTTTATTTTATTCGTGAGGACAAATGAAATAAATTTTTTGAATGTAAATCGAGAGGGAACGAGCGTAGAATGAGAGTGTAGGAAAATATTACATAATCATGCATACGGCATACAGAGAACAAGCCCAAGAATCATTACAGCAACAACAACAACTACAACAAAGGCAGAAGTAAGAATAAAGGGAAATGTTCCGCCTTGCAGCTTATCGATATTCAAAAATCGTATTCGAAACGTTAAACAAGTAAAATTAAAATATGAAAAACGCAATCTTTTTTCACATGGCTAAGCATTTGGTTCGGTACCTCGAAAGGCCGGCAACCCGCTGTCAGACAGGTACCCAAAAATACGCTGCCCATCCTCCTACTCCTCCATCCCCTTCCAGCACACTCTAGCCAGCGCAAGCTTGACTTCATGACTGGGGCTGTAGGCGTGTCCATTGTTAATGTTGCTGTTGTTGTTGTTGTTGCTCTTGGAGCTGTCATGCATAATAAAATTCGAATATATATTCGGGCGCACGCCTTCGCCTTCGCCTTCGTTTCTTTGGTTTGATTTTGTTCTCGCTGCGGATCCTTATCAAACACGAAAAGTGACGTGTCCAACTACCAAAGATGATGATGCACACAGCTCCAGGTTAGCGAACAGACAAACAAACCCCACCTGCCCCCATCCACCACTGCGACGAGCGTCGCTCGACACTGACCCACAAAAGCGTCGAGTGCCGCCAAGCCCAAGTCTGGTTGTCTGTCCCTTGTCTCGAAACTTGCCTCGTAGCCAATTTGATGGCATAAATATTTTGTGTTCCGATTAGGTCTAACATGTTGCAAATTTTTATGTTTCCCATAGGCTGCCACTTTGATGAATCAGAAGGAAAAACTTTTATGCGAGATTAAAAACTTCTTTTATGAGACTTTCATGATAAACAAAACTCAGAGAATGAAAGAATTATCAAAGCTTAGGTGACAAGTATTCGACTCTACATTGGCAACTCTCGTTAAATGAGAATATTATATTTGTAGAGAAATCAAATTGAGTTCTAGGATTCTCATTTTAATATCATTTGATCGAATTCTAATCGATTTGGATGCTGTCTGTTTTACAGGGCTATATATGTATGTATATGTAAAGTATATATATATATATATATGTATTTATAAAACATCATTTTGCAATATGTTATACCCAACATGACAGTCCATAGTAAACATTTTTTAATGCATTTCGACCCTTTGCGAAAAAAATCAGCCTGAAGACTGAGAAACTACTCGATTGTGACACGTTTAACCCTTTGTCACAGGCATTGACAGTTCAATAATGCTTCATTCGGAAAGGGAACACACTCCCAGCCATTGTCCGTCTGTTATTGATATGCGGAATAAGGGAAAGGGGAGAAGGCAAGGCAACTTCTGAGTAGGGACAAGGTGTCACATCAACTGCCAGAAGTAACGGGCAGGTACCAAAGGTATTTCGCTTACAAAGGACAGCCACATGGCTTTATTATAAAAGCGTGTTTAATATTGCATTCGATTTATTGGATATAATGTGTATTCCTTTTAAATCATAGCCTTTTATTTATTGGAAAATATTTAAAGAGATCGAGTTTCCGTTTAATTATTCATTTTCCGTTCAAAGTGACAAAATATATCCACTTACAGTAGAAACAAATGTGGGTGTCAAAAGTTATGAGGAATTTAAGATTGCGAAACTTGTTTGAATTAAGATGGGAGAGCAAGCACACTTAAGTGATGATGATATGATTTGAATTCAACAATTTGAATTGTTGATATCAATATTGTAAATTCGTTCATTCTGTCGCAAAATATTTAGATATACCCAGTAAAAATTAAAGATAAACCTAAAAGGGTATATGGAATTCGATCTGTCGAAAAGAAATTCTCTCATTCGTCTGGCTTTTGGCTCGTGACTTGCGATTCGGGACTCTTGTCGCCTGTCGGATGTCACATTAAATTCCGATTATTTGCTTGAAATAATTTCCCGTTTATCGCGCGCCTGATGCATTCGCATTGATAAAACCAGCGACGCTTCTTGATGGCTGTGGCTGCATTTGTTGGCAGCTCCTTAAAACCGGGTGATAAATTCAACCCAGTGGGAACGTTGCTAAGTGTGCAAAAACTTGAAATCGAATTCAGGTTTTTGGGGTCTGGCCAAAAGGCCTCTTTAATTGATTCATTAGTCAATCGATTGTTGAGTCTCTCTCTCTCTCTCTGGGTGGGTCCAACTGAGTATCGGGTTGCTCGAGCAAGCTGCTCATTGTGCGGTTCGCTTGCACCGGAAGGCGGGACACACTGCACCTGTCACGCCCCCGCCCTGGGCAACTGTCGTTAAAACCCATTTGTGGCACAGACATCAAATGACAACTATAACATTTCTATTTTTACGAGTTCAACGAAAAGTCTATAAAACTTTGGAAAAAAAGGGCAGAATAGAAAAGAGCGGAACCCTAGAAACTAACTGTTAATGTACATTTTATTTGCGACAAATAAACAAATAATATTTTGATATCCTCTACAAAAAGAAGACGCAAGAAGGGAGTTTTAGACTTATTCGAATAGTTAAGCTAAGAACTGATTAAAATTAACATTAACATCGAATTCCTGATATTACTTAAAAATAACATTTGTACTCAACATTAATAATAATATGTTTCGAACTCATTTTGCATATAATATTAAATAAATATAATAATCATTTTATTTTTCTATTTAATTCATTAAATAATTCTCAAAATAAATAGTTCACATTTCACAATTTATAAAAGTATTTAAGATATTGTTAAAATTTTATTTTTTATTGATTTACTTTAGTACTCAACCAAAACTAGATGGTAACTCGAATTCGGTCATTAAGAGTCTTCTAATGAATTTCTATTTGTTATTTAAGTGAAATGAGTTTTCGACCAATCAAAATAAAAAACAAAACAAAACTGAGCGGAAACCTAATTGAAAGTAGCCACGCAAATTGAGTTAACCAAGCGGAAAACCAGACCATTAAAATTGGATTCTAGGGGGTGTAGGTGGGCCAGCCAGCGACGGGAGGGGTTGAGCCCTATTGGACTATTGGAACTCGTCTGCTGTTCGATTTATGGCATTTTGCAACTGTGAGGCAATTTAATAGCAATTTGTAGCTTCGATCGGAAAAAAAAGTCGAAAAATAAAACGAAAACCTGAAAGCCGACGAAATTTTGACGAAATGCAATTGGAAATAGTCACAGCTCAAATGGTAGAGCTCACTCAATAATTGACTGAATGACTGACTGCACAGCGTAACAATGGCAACAGCAACAACAATAACAACAACAACAACAACAGCAACTACTACTGCTACTCTTTAGGCCAACAATATCGAGCAATTGAAAGCCAAAAATGACATTTTGGTAGTTCAGTGCATTACGAAGGGCAATCGACAGCAAATTTCCTGTTTGGCTACGCCACATTTTCGGTTACGGAACAACAGCTGAGCAATTAGTCTGCAAGGATGTCCATTGATGAGATCTAAAGCCCTTTGGTTTGGCGTAAAGAAAGCTTTACGAGTTACTTCGTGTGAAATTGATGTACACTAGAATGCCCTGTAAGCGAATGCATAACTCAGAAGTAATCAGTATATAGAATAAAATATATGTGAAGAACATGCCGTAGCTTAGAGATATATTTAAAATTGAATATAATATATATAAATATAATATAAATAAATAAATAAATTTGTTTTCTATAAAATGAGAGTTGTTGGGGTTGCAGAGATCCAGAAGATCTTATAAAGGTAAAGCAAATATATATAATATACATTATAAAATGTTTCCCTGATTTATTGCTTAAATACAATACTTATGTATATCTTTTTTGGCATTCCTCTTTTTATTTAGATATTAGAAATGTGACTGTATAAATCATGTATAAAATTTAAAATAAAAACGATAAATTTTAAGGTTTTTGCATGCTATAAATTTTTGCATGGCCTTGGCAATGTGCGTCGTCTTGTTTTTATAGATATTTCCACTTTTTATCTCGACAATCGGCTATTTTAGAGATTAATTGGGGCGAGAGACAGCAAAAGTCGAAGATAAGTTTAGATAAAGCGTGTAGCAAGAAATATTTATATGCATAGGATATATTTAAAAGGTAGGCGCGATAAATTATAAGCCAAAGACGAAGCCAAAGCCAAAGACGAAGCGAAAGGTTGCCACACAGCTTCAGCTTAGCGGGGCAAGATTGTTGACTCTTATCCTTATCTAGAGACGAAATAGTTGTTGTTAAAGCTGCTGTTAAAGTTGTTGTCACCCGGCTGGTTAACTGTGGGAGCCAACAACTTAATTTGTAATTTATTTTTTTCTTTTAAGACAAAGTGCCAAGATTTATGCCGCTTAACTCAAGTGGAGTAAACAGATAGAGAGTGAGCGGGAGCATGAGTTGAGGAAAGAGAAGGGTAGCTAAAAATTAACTGACGCTGATAATAAATCAATTTCCTGCCTACACACTAAATTATACAGTTAATAATAAGCTGGCGTTACCAGCTCGCGAACAGCCCACGTTTAGCTCTTAAGTCCGACTCCAAGTCGCGTCCAAGTCGAAGCCGAAGTCTGTCTTTGAGTCTGCCTCGCGTCGTCTCTCACCTGGCGCCTTATCGCGCTCAATCCATTTGCATCTCATCAGCTTTCAGCTCAAATAAATAAAATAAAATGAAAAAAAAGAACTGCTAAAACTGGTCGTACGTTGGCTGTGGCGATTCCATTCGCGTGTCTTCCACAATTTGTTGGCAGATTAAACAAATTTCCTGCCAACAGCCACGCAATTTATTCACATGAGCCTCTTGACTGACTGCTCAGCTGCAGTTGTTGTTGTTGCAGTAAATAAATATAGTTTTTAATGATTATAGCTAACAATTTTATATTGTTGGGTATTTCGATGCTATTCACAAGGCTTACAAATAATAACTAGGTAAACTTTTACGTAATACAATATAAGTTAAGATTTTTAAGGTTTTGTTATATGATTTTATTTGATCAATCTCAGTTCTCAGAATAAGATTGAATTATTTAGCACCTCTCTACCTTTATCCCATCGATCACTTATATCCAATCTGTGTATATCACTCTTAAGTAGATCCGTAATAGGCTAAGGCTGTTGTGCCTTAAAGTGCTATTGAATTAGAGTTGGCTTTAATGCGCACTTGGCCTGGCTTTCTCACCTTGTGCTCGAGCTGCTTAATGCACACTCGCGTCCTTTTTTAATTAAAAACTTGCAGACTGCTTAATTTTGTTTGCGCCCAAAATCCCAGGACTACAATGAAACTTTGCGCCCTGCCTAGCGGCTGGCAGTCAGAACCCAACACGAAAGAACTGAGAAAAAAACAAAGAGAGAAGAAAAGCGGAAGGAGAAGGAAAGAAAGAAAAGCTGGACAGTTTCAAGTGCGCTTTTCAATTTGAGTAAGGTAGAGTTGAGAATTTTTTAACACTTTGCAAACGTTACTTTCTTTTATGTTTTTTTTCTCTCTTCCTTTTTTTTACTTCCGAAACTACTTGCGATGCCTTGAACTTCATTTCCTGCGCCTGCCACAAATCCTTTCTGGCCTTCTCAGTTGCTGCCCTTTGGCCATAAATCATTGCGCCGAAAAAGGTAAATTTTATATGAAAAGTCGACTCGAGTCGAGTCGACTGAAGCTGTGGCATGTGGCAAGTGGCAAGTGGCAAGTGGAGCAACAAGTTTGTTTTCATCTTTGTGTGCAAATAATACGTAAGCCTTTGGCTGCTTTATTATTAACCTGAGGTAAATACGTAGCAAAGGGCTGAAAAAGGGTCGTTGTACGGTTTCTTCTTCGTTCCGTTCCGTTCCTTTCTTACTTTTTTTTTCCTGTTTTTTAAGGACAACTTTTCGAGTGTCTGCCTCCACGAAATATTAATGAGTTTTGGCGTTCAAATTAATTGCATTTCTCTTTGCCCGAGCACAACTTGGAGGACTTTCATTTCATTTTCGTTTTCGTTTTCATTTTGAGTTGAGGGTTGAGGTTTATCAAAATTGAGGCACGTCTGGCTAATAGTTTTGCCAGGCCAGCAAACCAAGGGCCAAGGGAGATGTCAACTCGTTTCCTGCTGACACAGCGGGCAGTATCAAAAACTCAACATTTATTTGTGTCTAAAACCGAAAATGGAATGCGACAAGTTGCCCAAAGCGAAACCCTTTTTGCCCACCGACCCCCCCACCCCACACTGCAGTGGGCGTCTAATGAGCTGCTCTCTAAATAACTGGGCGTGGCATTATGCTAAATGGCAAACAGCCAGCCAACTCTAAGCGCTTCAAATGCCATTCGGAGATAGTCGGATTTGAAGAGCTCGAGTACTCCAAACTGAAACTCTTAAATATGGAATGGCCTGGAATGAGCCCTGCAGCTCATATTTTGTAAAGTTAAATAGGCTTTTAGAATTTCGCAGCTTTAACTGTGGCTTTATGGTGCACTAAACCAAGCATCAAGTTTACAATCACAATATGCAGTAATTCAGAGCGCTCGCTCGCCCCTCAGATATGATCTCGGCCCCGTTTCGGCATTTGTGTTTATAGTTAATGAAAACGGGCGACGTGTTAAGTGCTTTTGCTGTCTGCTCTCTCAATGGTCGGCTTTATAATGAAAAAGCCTGGCCGACATACATATTACCCGCCCGCCCAAACACCTGATGTGTAGGGGGTGTGGGTGTGGCTGGGGGGTGTTGTATGTATTCTGGTCATCAGCATAATTTAAGAGCTTTTTAATTTGGCTGACAAAATGCAACAACAGCGACAATGGGGCTTGGTCAACAACGGCCATATAGACAACATTCATCCCTAGATACATTAAAATGAACCAGCCCCGCACCGCCCCCGCCACGCACACCCTTGGAAAACATCTAAAACAAGCACTGTTAAACTAGGCCTCGGCTTTTAAGTGGACTTTTGATGACGTCGCGTTTCTCATTACAAAAGCTGAATCAATATTAAATTTATTTTAACAAGGCTGGGTGGATGTTTGTTTGTTGTGGCTGCCTGTCATAATTTTAAAGGACGGAGCAGAGCTGAGGGGAAGCAGCATCTCGTGTGGAGAAATGGGCAAACAACAAAGCAGGTGATTGCAGTCGCTGGCAACCCCAACTCAAATGGGAAACTTCCCAACCGAGATCCAGATCCGGAGCTGCCCTCCTAATGCCTGCATATAAATTGGCTCACGTTTCCTTGGCTTTGAGGATTATTACACTTAAATTAGCAACTTGGGAGCCGCGCGTGCAATACACCCAGCCGAGGGTGTGGGGCGTGTTCGGGGACTCGGATTGCCAGTTGGAATGAAGATTGCATGAAACATGCGTTTCTAGTGGAAAGCCAAAGCCGACGGGGGATGGTGGCCATTCGGGCGTTGTCTGGCCGAAAATCTGACAAAATCAAATTGTTGCCATTTTTACGCATTTCATTTAATTTGAAGAGCCACAGCAGCTGGCGAAAGATGGGTCGAACACACACCTGTGGGAGCCCGGGACGTGCTCTCGTTTCGTTTATTCCGCACGGCAAATGGACCACTTTAAGTGCCACATTTGACTTTTACGGCCTTTGGGCGTCGTTCGGCCAGAGCAAATGAAATGTGAGTGGGACTGTAATGAGAATTTTTGGTTGCTTTTCCCGGCTGCTTTGTTTAGCTTTGATTAGCCCAAAAGATGAGAGCCGAGCTGAATGGAGGGAGCTGCGTCTAATTCATGTGCCATTCGCAGTAGTGGTAGTGGCACTCTGCGTATACGTTATATTTATGCATGCATATACACAACTCCTCCCTTTCATCAAGCTGACTTGGCTGATTATTTACACACATGCAACTGGCATTTGGGAGCGCAACAAAACAAAGCGAGTCCTGTCGAGGAGCTGAGTGAAAGACTTCGTGCATGCTTTGCTTAAATGTCAGCAGCATCCCAGTCAGTGGCTCCGGCTCCAGCTCCGGCTCTGGCTCTGACAAACTCCATACGAAATGTCAAGAATTTAAGTGATTTTGTCGAGCAGAGCAATGTTGTCAAAGCTTTTGGGGTACGCTTTGTGTCATTACTTAATTGAATGGAGTGCAAATACTTGGCTTTGTTTTTGCTTTCTACTCTTTGCTTTCCTTTTTTTTGCTTTCGTTTTTTAGTCGTTGATTACAGAGCAGAGCCAAAGGAATTTCTCATTATTGACCACAAAAGTCGTTGTTGCATTGCGCTTTATCGAAAAAGGGAGATACAGTTGTAGAGAGTGGCAAATGAAATTAAAAATCGTTTGATGAAGGCGTCTATCAGCAAATTGAAGTATTGCAGCCCGCAAGGCACTTGAAGCATTTGCGAGATTAATGCCAAATGCTGCAATATAAATCAATATCTAAACTGTAGTTCGGCAAAAGGCAGAATTAATTAAAAAACTCAATGGCATCACAAAAAGGAATTGACTTGAAAGTGTTCTGGGCAAATGATTTCTTTGTCCGTGCCTAATGAATCTGCCCCGCTCCAACTCCAAGCAACATCTCGTTCGCCCAGTCTTAACTAAACAGCAGCTCAATTAATGTAAGCAAATGAAGCTTGAACTGGATGTCAACTGTCATGGACATGCGATGGCTCACATTGCCAAGCACTTGACTTCATTAACAGACTTGGCCCATTCCATTCCTTTGTGCGGATTCTACGGGATTTACACATTTTCAATTTAATTCCTAGCTGCTGTGGCCATATGATCAGCAGTGTGATTGTCTTTAACTTTGGTTTTCATGCTTATTGAATGCTTCTCTCTTCATCTCTTCACATTCTTACTAAACTCTCTTGATCTCTATTCTCTCTCTCTTGATAAAACTTGGATCTCCCAGTTTAGTTGGAAATTGTTTCTTACTAAGTTTCTCAGTTGCCTTCGTTAAGTTCCTTATATTCCCTTCTCGCCTCGCTTATCGTTTAGCTTCTCACTTATTTGATTACCTTTGCTTAGCTTCTCTCTCTTTGATCTTTTCAAGTTCTCTTTTCGCTCATCTGCAATTTTATCCCCTTTAGCTATTCTCTAAACTTCTCACATTGCTTCTTACTTCTATAGTTTTTCCACTCTCATGCTCTTCCAACTATTTAAATTTCTGGTATTTTCGTCCCATTCTCATTGAATTTACAATTCCATTCATACTTTCGCTATTCGCCAACAGGTGGCGCCAGCTACCATTAAAATATCGACTTGACGACGCTCATTCATTTGGATTTAATGGGTTTACCGACAGATTAAAATTGTTTTGTGATTATTTTGGTTACTTTAAGCCCAGTCTGCCTCTGACTTGGCGCCTAATTGCGCAGACAATTAAGTCATTAAAGCCCATAGATGTAGATGCTGTCAAGTGTTTAGGCCTGAATTCAATTTGGGAGTTTGGCTCCTCAGCTTAGGAACTTCGATGTCGTCGAACGACGAATTTCAATTGCCAGCGACAAAAGTTTTAATCAAATTAAGTCAAAAGCAAGCCGGAAATGTCACTGACACAAGCTGACATGTGAGGGCAGAGCCAAAAGGGAGAGCCTGAGAGTGAGGGCGACAAAGTTTGGGCTTGTCAAGCGGCGACAATTGTTGTTGGCGACAACTGGTGCTGTGGGCAGTCAGTCCACGCCCACTTGCCCCCAAGTCGCATAGACGCACAAATGCTCAATTAATCGAATTTCACAGCGTTAATGAAACGGGAATCTTGCCGGGGATCATGTGGTTTAGGCTGCGCTCTAGCTGCGTGTCTTGACAGCTGCTGCCGCTGTAGCATTGCCATTGCTGCTGCTACTGCTGCTGGCTAATTGAATCAAAGCAATGTCCTGGCCATATCCTGGCCGTGTCGTGGTGCTTAATTGCAAATTGAAAGCATACTTTCAGCTAGAGAATCCCCCTTGGTGAAGGAGGCGTGTGCCAGCGGCTGTCAAAGCCATTCGATACCGCTTTGACCAGGTTGCTATCAGCTCGCCTTTTTCCGCCCACCTCAGCACTCTTGTAGTGCTCTGCTAATTCGTTTGGTTAGTGCAACGCCTCCCCCGAACGCAGACAATCCTTTGACTCGTTCGAGAAGTGCTCAACGTTAAAAACAATTAATATTACAACCTGCAGGCACATTATATGTATGTATATATCATCCCCACTCACTCTCTCTCCCTCTCTCTCTCTCTCTCTCTATCTCTTCGCTTATCGCCTGCCATTGACAACACTCGACACAAAGCTAACACACACACACACACACACACACACTTTTAGCTGGTTTATAGCCAGGCAACCGCTTGCTAAACAATCAGCCAAATCCCCTTTGCCGCCCGCTCAACTCTGCGCTACACTTAAAAAAAAGAAGAGAGATATATGTATATACATATATAAATATACAAACATACAGACAGTCAAACAAAGAGTTCGATGGGGCTGAGCGGGCTGGCGATTTCGTTTATCTCTTGTCCCACATTGCCGAGGGCCGTGAGCTGCTTTAATTATGCGCTTGTTTATTTAAGACTAAAATACGATTTGATTTCAGACGCTAAGCCAAGCGATAAGCCTTCTAAACTTTATCTAAATAGATGTTTTACATAAAATATAATTGTTTTTTTTTTTTATATTTTATTTATACTTTTAAGTAATATAATTTGTTTTTGCATAAGCAAAATCAAATATTTATATCGCATTTAATTAATATATACATATTTTTTTCAATTAATTTTTTGTTTTTAAATATTCAATACAGATAGTTATTAAATTATTTAGAATTTTTTAGAAGACTCTATTATTCATTTCTCATTAAATAATAATAATAATAAGATAATATTTAATAAAAATAAAATAATTAAATAAATAATGTATATAAATTAAATTTAGTTTAATTTTTTACATTAAAATTTGTGTATTTAAATAATTAGAAAATATTTAAATTAAAAAAATATATTTAAAATTTAATTTAATTTAAATATTATATATTTAATAATTAGAAAATATTTAAATTAAATAAATGTGTTGTATATAAATTCAATTTAGTTAAATTTAATACATTTAAATTTAAATAATAACAAGTAAGAAAGCTCTAGTCGAGACTGCTCGACTAGCAAATCCCCTGAACAAATTATTGAAGCAGCAGAGAGCGTTCCCATTGCTCACCTGAAGCTCGACTGTAACAAGAGAGACAATACTTGAGTAAAAATAAAAGCAAGCAGAGAAGCAGTGCAGAAGATCATTAAAGTTGTCTATGTGTATGTAGCAGGTAAAACGAAGCTAGAATGCTCACAGCGAAAGAGAGCGTTACCATTGCTCACTTGAAGGTCAACTGCAACGAGAGAGACAGTGCTTGAGTAAAAGTAAAAGCAAGGAGAGAAAAAGAGCAAAAGCTCATTAGAGCTGTCTATGTGTAGGCAGCAGCTCTCTTTTGGTATGTGTATGTGTAAAACGAAGCTAGAGTGCTCGCAGCAGCAGAGAGCGTTCCCATTGCTCACTTGAAACTCGACTGTAACGAACGCTACCTGCTGTCGGTCTCAAAATTTGAGAGAGACACTGCTTGAGTAATAGTGGGCATATATAAAGCGCAGCAGACTTATAGTTGTAGTAGTAGGACTTATAGTTATAGTAGTAAGACTTATAGTAGTAGTAGTAATGGTTATAGTAGTAGGACTTATAGTTATAGTAGTAAGACTTATAGTAGTAGAAGTAATGGTTATAGTAGTAGGACTTATAGTTATAGTAGTAGGAGAGAAGGAGAGAAAAAGAGCAAAAGCTCATTAGAGCTGTCTATGTGTAGGCAGCAGCTTTCTTTCGGTATGTGTATGTGTAAAACGAAGCTAGAATGCTCGCAGCAGCAGAGAGCGTTCCCATTGCTCACTTGAAACTCGACTGTAACGAACGCTACCTGCCGTCGGGCTTCACATTTAAGAGAGAGAGAGAGACACTGCTTGAGTAATAGTGGCTTTACGTATATAAAGGGCAGCAGCTGCAGCATTTCTTCAGTCGTCCAGGCGTGGTGGTGGTCAGCGCAACGAAGTGAAGGTGAGTGTGTGATCGATCAGCTTAGCATTAAAGACGTAGAGGAATTACGTAAATGAAATAAGTGGAAGAAATCCTTAGAAGAAAGTGGAAATACTTGGAAGAAATATGTAGAGGGAATACTTAGAAGAAATAGACAGACGAATAGTACTAAATTGACTCAGCTCGTCATCCTGATCAAGAAAATATATTCTTTGTGGGGTCTGCTACGCCTTCTTCTGCCTGTTACATGTATTTCAACAAAACCATTATACCCTGATTTCCCATTGAAAATGGGATTATATTAATTAAATTAAATTCATTTACATTACATTTATTGAATTTAAATATTTTTAAATTATTAAATACATAATATTTAAATTAAGTTAAAATTAAATTTATTATATTTAATTCAAATTTATTTATATATTAAAAATTCTTTTTTATTAAAAACTAGTCTGAATCGGGTTAGTCCAGGTTGTTAACGGTTTAAGTAGGTCTTTGTCCATGGCCAAGTCCTTTCTTAATTCTTTTAATGCTAATCCCTGGACCTAGCACGCATAGTAATTGTGAGCTATTATTCCTACTTGTGGCCCCCATTCGCTCAAGGGGGAGGCAGCTTGTTTAAGTTTGTAAAGAAGTTGGCGGTCTAACATTTCATTGGGTAGACGCAAATAATTGGCGTCGTGCCTTGTGGCAAGTTGTGAACGTGCAAGTTTTGCTGCATTTGGGCGAGCAGCAGATGCCGGGGGCTGCCCGACAATTGGGCGTTGGCCATATGATATCAATTAAGAATTTGTCTAATTAAATTTTGGTAACTTGAAACAATGCCTCTGGGCGTTTTGTTCGCTTGAACTCTGAGCTGAGCAGGCGGGGCAGGCGGGGCAGGTGTGGGGGATGTGGGGGGTGGGTCGTGAGGGCGCATACAAAAGAATCACCCACTCAAAACTAATGAAAGTTGCATAGAGTTGCCAAGCAACTGAGCAAGTGGCAAGTGGCAAGTGGCAAGTGGCAGCTGCATGTTGCTTGCTGGTTGCTTCCTGCTGCCAGGCTGCCAATTTGTAGTAAATTCTGCCAGCTGCCACGCCCATGAGATGTCAATAAATGCTAAGGCTGACTCTACAGATATGCGCCGCACACTTGACTAACTTGCCACACAGTCTTGAGGTTACACTGCAAAAAAAACAGAGGAGGAGGAAGAGCCAACTAACTGAGTGCCCCATCGAAAAATGCACTTTAGAGGAACCTTTTACAGATGCCAATTAGGCAAACACGCTGCACTTTGGGGCTCTATTTGACATAGTTGCTTATTTTTACTGCTGCCCACCCACACACTCACATACACATATGCACACCCGTGCATATCCATGTACCCATTAAAAGTTAGCATTGGGCTTCCCCAGTCGAGTGTTTGCCAGTTTCCTGCTAATGAAGTTATTGTCAGAGCAGACGATGGCAAATAAAATGCGGTTGGCAGCCAGTTCCGGCGATCAGAGGTTGCTTAAGGAGCTTGCTTAAGTGACTATAGATTGATTTATATAGCCATCAGCTATCGGCTAACTCGTTCTTCTTCTAGCTGAAATTGTCACAGCTGATGAGAAATGTGTTTAAAGCCGATTTCCATCAAAATGAAATCAGCTCATGTTTTATGGATCAGTGCGAGTGCGGCGCAATGAATGCAACGCGGCTCTAACGAGTTTTTGGCCGTAATGCCGAGGGTGGTGGCAGCCAGACTTTTGCATAAATATTCCCTCAAGTGGCGCATCGATCGAGTTGACGGCATGGGAATTTGGCTGCCTCTTCTGGCCAAAGGCTAAACACAAGCCGATGCGAGCATGTTGTGATTTTCATATTTGCGTGCAAACGGAGCAGAGACAATGCGTCCCACTGGCAGGAGTTGTGGCAGGAGTTGTGGCAGGAGTTGTGGCAGGAGTTGTGGCAGGAGTTGTGGCAGTGACAGTGACAGTGGCAGTGGCAACAACTGACTAAGTTGTCTCACGGGGCAGCCCGTTGAGGAGCATTTGACGAGTGGCACAAGCACATTCGGCGACGTTGGCAATAAACGAACTTTGGCTTTGATTTTGATTTTGTGCAAACTAGCAAAAGGCTGGCTGTCCGTTCCACCTCCTGCTCCAGGTCCAGCTGCAGCTTCGACTCCTGCTGCAGTGCAAAAAGACACAGTTCCCCAGAGAAGACAAGACACGAAACAAAAACACAACTTGGCGAGCAAAAATATGCAAATGCCTCAATGCATCAGCCAGAGTTGACGCAGGAGGTGGGAACGGTCGCTGCTGCTGCTTGGCCGGTAACTCCTTCTGTCTAGCAATCTAACAACCATATTTGGCCACTCCGACTTGACAGTCAACAAAAGCTGCCCCAAACAAAGTCCCCAGCGGACCACCAGACACAACGAAGCTTTTTAGACCCTTTGGCTCGGGGGCTGGGCTCCTGCTCTCCGAAGGGGGCGTGTAGAATAACTTGTTGTCAACGTGAAGAGGATAGCAAAACTTTTAAATGAAGAAGCATACTTACGGCATATATGAGCACTCAAATATACAAAGACTGTGAGACTACAAGAGAATTTCACTCAAGTTCTCTCCTATACTAAAAATATAAAAATATAATGAGATCTGACTAGCTGCAATTAGAGTTGTGATTCCAATAAGATCTATTCTTATTGGGAAACTATAATTGCTATATTTGAACAATTTTTACGTTACTGAAATTTTATAGTATTTTAAAGACATTTTAGGAATTAAATATATTAGGAATTAAAAGAGAATGCTAGCGAGTTGAAATATTATTTAAAAATTTGTATAGAAAGAGAAACTGAATTACTGAATTAATATGAATAAATCTGAGCATATGTTAAACAGGATTAAAGTTTTTTGCTCTAGCCTATTTGAAAAGTCAAATTAGTTGGAATCATATTTAATATAATATAATAATACCTTTTAGTTCCATAATTTGACAATCGAATAATTACAAAATTCTCAAATGATTGCACACTTTTATTACCATATATTAACTTAAAGCAAAACCAGGCTTAACTTGAACTATTTGCACTTAATTAAGTAGCTCTTAGATAATAAACTCTCACAAATGAAAGAGCATCAAGTCTTCAGAGTGTCTGCCTATGAGAATTCTTGCAGTGTTTTGTTTTATTGTCGGATTCTTCTGTAAATTCTCTGCGGCATGCAATTTTCGCTTATGTATTCAACAGTCTCTCTCTGTATGTGTGTGTGTGTGTGTGTGAGGCAAGTGCCTAACTTGATTTACTACTCAAAACCCACAACTCCATTTAGTCTGTCAATATGTCGATTTGGACCGCCTCGTTTCCCTTCTAGCTTTTGGCCACTTTTTGCTGCTGCGGCTGTTGCTGTTGCCTTTTTACGTCTTTTTTTTTATGCCAATCGCATGGAAAATGCGCGTTTTGGTTACAACACAAGCAACACGGACAACAACAACAACCGCAACAACAACAATGAGACAGCAACAACTTTTGCTTTTCGTCGTGGCTTTGTTGTTGCTTGTAGCTTGGCTAGCCAGAGCTCAGACCAGTCCAGTCCAGGCCAGCCCAGGCCAATACATGTTCCCTCACCCTCCCTTGAGGACCCAGACCATCCATTTTCGTCCGATTTTGTCCACCTCTTCTCGGCCATAATTGACTGGCTGTAAAATTCTTGTCATTTTTTTGTGCTGCCATTTGGGTGGCTCTCGGATTTTGTTTTCTTCGTGCGGCTGCCATGTACGGGGCGTGATTTGTGGGCGTAACACTTTACTGTCTGTCTGTCTGACTGTTGGCTCTTGGCTCTTGTGTGGCAGCCAGACCAGAAGGAGCTGACCTTTTGTTGTCTAGCGTTTGCTTGTTGCGGCCTGAGAACATTTAGCCAAGCTAATGGCCTGCATTGCTGCTCCTTAAAACAATGTGAACTGTAACAACGAGGCACGGGCGTATTCTCAGTGGCACGGACGTAATGCCCGACGGAATTGAGATTGACGTTTTGCATGCGCTTCATTAAAATTGATTGTTTTCATATTGGAGTATTGTGTTGCAGAGAGTCGGCATGATAAGTAGGAAAGATAAGGCTATCAATTATAAATTGGGCTTGAGAATTATTTCGATCGATTAAAAATGTCTTAAGATGTTAGCAAATGTGCTTATGCTCTAGATATTATATAAGTGTGTTTTATAGATTTTCTAAAACACTTTTTGATCTTTCTTTATTTGTTGTTATTTCATGGAACAGCCGCCAATTTTATCAATGTTAGATATTTATAAGTTAAATAAAATTATAACTATAATTTCATTCATTTTCAGTTTCTTTTCATATAAGAAAAGATGATCGTACAAAAGATGATCGTACTCCCTTAAGCTTTCATGGTGCTCCTAGGTGCCCAAAAATATTTCTGAAGTCTTTTGCTTGAGATTACTTAAATATTAACATCTAATGTATTATAAGAAATTTAACTACATTTCGAAGATCCGCTTTCAAGTTGACTAAAGGAATCTACTCATCATTTTTGATCTCCCATCTCTAGGTATTTTATGAGTCCTTCTAACTCTGTCCCACTGTGCATGGTTAAGGCAATCATCGGTACATAACTGTTGATCGCTTCATTTCCAATTGTCAACCAGCTACAAGAGCTCCCATCAACTTCAACATCAACATCAACATTATCATCTTTATTATTAAAATGCTGCTGCTGGGGGCTTTATGAAGCGTTTTTGAAGTTGTTTGGACTGTCACCCCATTCAAGAGGAAGCTGAGACTGACAGCAACAGCATCAGCAGGAGGAGCCAGCTCATGTTAAGTTGCAAGTTGTCCATTGTAGTCGTAGCTGTTAGTTTAACGCTCATGGGACATACCAAAAATTTGAATAATAATTTTATTTGCCTGCATTTGCATATGTCTCTCTGTTGGTTCGGGTTTTTTTTCAGCTTCTTCTGGTTCTTTTTCGTTTTCGTTTTGTTTAGTATCCTGCTCCCCGTTGGCCGCTGGGACTGACACTGTTTGCTTACAATGTGCTGGGCATTTAAGCCATTTGACTTTTGGCCATCAAGTTGTTAACATGTGTTGACTGTGACTCCGAGAGAGAGAGAGTGAGGGAGAGAGAGGTGGAGTGTGGGGACTAACTAGTCAAGTGGCTTCAGTTTATTTATTCATGCACTTGGTGAGGCATTCACTGTTGACGTCTGCTTCAGTCTCAGCTTCAGCTTCAGGCTTCAGCTTCCGACCTGGTTCATTTCAGACCCGGCTAATTGGCCGGCCCTTGTCTTCTGGCCAATCAAAGCTCTAGCGTCTGTCTGGCTGTCTGTCTTTGGCTTTGCATTATTTACTATAGTGCCTGGGTAGCTGTGGTATCCTGTTTCTGTACCCTGGTCAAATCAGTGCGTGCCATTGTTGTTTGTCTTTCAACTGTCTAAGCCTCACCCACTCTGAGACCCTCTCCTCCCCCGTCGCTCCTCGTCAACTAAATTGAGCGTGCTCTTCACTGGAACTGACTTTACTTTCAATGCCAGTCAAACCTATTGAGCTCTGTGGCTGCTCACCACGACTGTCTCCTGCTCGCTCGCCATCAGCTTGGACAAATACACACATCCAGATGCAAATGAGCTGTCGTCTCCTGGTCATGCACTCGGTGCATTTATTGAAAATGTAAGTGCTAATATTTGGACAGTGCAAACCGTAAGTTAATTGCAAAACATGTTGCCATGACTTTATGACTTTTCATGCCAATCACATTCAATGATAAATTCCAGATATTCAAACATATATAGATTGGTTAGTGATTTGTTTGTAAATGACTTGCGCATTTCTCGTTTATTAATTAAATACGCTTTAAGCAACTATATGACTATGTTTAGCTAAATATATATATATGTATGTATACAGAATAATGTTAAATTGAGATTTGTTTGATATATCGAAAGAGTCCTTTAACATTATTCAATTGATGTCAGAGGTAAAAAGTTTCCTGCTGTTGCTGCTACTGCTTATCCTGCCTCTGGGATTGATGTTAAGTGCAAATTAAGCATACGTCACGTGGACTTAAGAGGGGAGTGCGACGCTTACCAGGTGCTTGACTCGCAGCTGACTAATGGAAAAACATCATGTGAAGTAGCCTGGGAACAATGTCTGAAAGCATTTTCCAAGTGACATGCAACCAAATTGCAACTTAAAAGCGAATAAGACACGAGAGGAGCGAAACAGCGACCCCACCTATATTATACATACATACATATATAAATTTGCTATCCCTCCAGGGGGTGGGTGCGCCAATGCCCAGACTATACGACTATCTATCTGACTAACTGACTATTCAACTGTCTCTAGACTGTCGTCGTCTATTCTCTGATACACTTATAGAAGGAAAAGGTATATGGATTTGTTGTGGAATATGTACATATATGTATGTCAGTTATATTTAAATGAATAGAAAATATAGTCTAAAGATATACTGTAATATATATATATATCTATATGCAGATATTCACATATTTTGTAACTCTATAGTTATCGAGTTTTTCTTACTGCATTCACGAACTAAGTCGTTTTACACATAAATATTTATATTATATATATAAAATAAATAAAAATATTCTTGTTTCATGTTAGTAGTTCATATATTATAAATTCATTTATTCACATAAACAATATATAAAATATCTAAAATAAATAAAAATATTTATTGTTTGATTTTAGTAGTTCATATATTACAAATTCATTCACTCATAAATTCATCGATCAAAGTCTAATGGAGTACTGAATACTCTAGAACTACATTCAGTCTGTTCATTCTTCTTCTTCTTCTCCTTTATGCAGCTATAAGGGTATTCGCTATTTGTCATCCTTTGGCTAACAAGTTCTTGCTTCATGCTTTGTATAATTTGGCTAGCGTCAGATTGCTTTTGGAGCCGGGGGCGCAGCGGGTTTTCCTCCTTTTTAATGCAATTAGTGAGCGCTGCAAAACATTAGGCGATAGACACACACACACACACATGTATATTGTACTATAAAGAACTGAAAAGTTGTGCATGTATATGTGTATATTATTTTTTGTCGCTCAGCTCTCGTAATTGACGCTGAAAGGCAGCGCAAATGAAGTCAACGCCAAAATGTTGTAAAATTTTGGGCAAATGCAATTACTTAATCAGCATTCATGGGACAACAGCTCCAGATAAACAACACAAATAGTCAGAGGCTGGCGGGGGAAGGGGCGTGGCTGAGCATACATATACATACATATATGCAAAAGTAAATATGCATATAAAAAGCGAATGCAACTTAAAATCTATTTATCTCAAGTGGTTTGCACAAGAGTCTTTTAGACAGCTCCAAGAGCTGATAAAGGAGAGGGAGAGGGAGTGGGAGAGAGAATGGCAGTGGGAGTAACAGAGCAAATACGCATCCTGTGTGGTATCCTGTTTGTTCGTCCTGCTTGTTGACGATAAAATGTGCTTGACTAATTGAAAATTTGCATAAAATCAATTTTAATTGAAAATCATGTTGCCCAGCAGCCGAGAGCACAAATGAACATCCATTCGAAGATGTACTCAGACTTTCAGTTCAGGCCAGACAAATATTGGCATTTGGTTTACTTCAAAGATGCAGCAGTCAAGATTTCAATTCCCATGTGCGTGTGTGTGTGTCTTTATTTATGCTGGTCAAAACTTAAATATTAAAAATTAAATTAAAGCTAGCAAAGTTTTTAGCCTCAGCTGCATTTCGCATTTAGCATTTTGGCAATTAGAAAATTTCATTATTTCATTGAGACAGAAGGCAAAATTATTGTTACTTGTGTGTGTGTGTGTGTGTGTCTGTCTGCTGGCCGCAGACAGATAAATGTTGTCATCATTCGCATCATTCTAATTAGTTATTTAATAGCTGCAATTTGCCAAAAACTAAAACTAAAACAACAACAACAACAACATCGATGACATCTGTGCAAATAATTGATTTAGCCTTTAGAGACTTTACAAATTGACAAACAGTCAGAGTTCACAAATTGGAAGCTTCAATTATGTATATTATTTTCACTCCTAATAAGGGTATTCATTTTTTCACTTTAAATAACAAACTAAAGTTTATTCCAAGTACTTAAGAATATTTTTGCTGATTTTTTAAAAGAGTTTATATACATATTCAAATATATATATAATATATATTAAAATATATTAAATATATATGTTATTAATATATATTAAAAAAATCATTTTTATTTTTAATTATTTGTTAAATACATATATTCAAAGTAATTGTTTTTAAAATTGTATTTCTATTCTTTATTTTTTTATTTTTAATGATTTGTTAAATATATATAATTTATATTCATAAAATAATTTTTTTTAAATTTTATTTTTATTTCTATTTTTATTTTTTATTTTATTTTTATTTTATTTTTGTTTTTAATGACTTGTTAAATATACATATATAATATAGATTAATAAATTCATTTTTATTTTTCTATTTTTATTTTTTATTTATTTTTATTTTATTTTTATTGATGTTTTTTTTTTTTTTTTAAATATATATAAAGCAGCTTACGATTTTATTTTAATAAATAATGCCGTCCATTAGCTGTCTAATGAGTGAAGGGATTTTATCTTATGTTGGATGTGATATTCTCCTATATATAAACAGCATTTATTAGAATAATATTACCTCAAAACTAATTGACAATTATAAATATTTTATTTGCATTCATTTGAATTGCTTTTCCTATATCTAAAAGAATTCTTCTTGGGATCATTTCACAAGTGAATATTCTATTGAAAAGAGTATGGCTATCCACTACAGCTCGTTCAATCTATGTTCTCTTAAAGTTTATCTAGGCCAAGAACATTTCATTTTTTTTTATCGTTTTTGCATATCAATTAAAAGCCCTGGTCCGAAATGCATCGCTCACATATTTGCACAACTTTCGCTCGTTTGGAAATCCATAACTGCCTTTCATTTTCATTTCCAAGCGCATTTGCATTTTCACTTTCACAGATAAAAAGAAGCAGAACGATTAGCCTAGACACTAAAAAATATACATTTCAATTGATATTTACGAATATTTTTTTTGGAAGAGCTTAAAAACTTTTTAGAGTGGATTCAATTGGGGACCATCAACGAATAGGTTTACATTTTGATGCCAAATAGAAAAGGCTACACGAAAATCCTTTAGTGACATAGTTTTTTTTTTTTAGTGAGCTGATTGGCAGGGCGAATGCCGGAGCAGCTTAGTTGGGTCGTTTTGAGTGAAATTAGGCGAACTGTGGAAGGGAGAGATGGAGCGGGTAGAGCGAATGGTGCCTGATGCTCGACATTGATGTGTGTTTTTATTTGGCACCCATGCCAAAAGGATTTCAACGCATTAAAAAGCAATTTTGCGGCTTAGTTTTATTGAAACGTTTGCAGTTTGTGTTTGCTGTTCAGTTTTTAGTAGCTCGGATTTGAAATTGACTCTGGTTCGAAGTTCAACTCCTTCCTAAATGTATGCTAACATATTAGAAATCACGGAAAGCAAGCTGCTTAACTGCAGAGGTTTTGTTTGATCTAGTAACTGTATGGAGTAGAGTTGAAAGAGAATGCTTGATTTATGTCTGCAGATGATTTCCTATTGGTGAAATAATATATTCCTAGCGAAATCTTGATTGTTTCCACTAGTTTCTCAGCCGCAGGATTCCTATATAAATTACACCAAATTATTTACCTCTCATATTTCTCTCTTAAAAATAGATATGCAAATATATTTGGATTTTAATACTTTCAGCTATTGCCAAATATGATTTATTTAGTTTTCGAGACAGCAAAGGCAAGTAAAACTCCACACGAATCTCATTTTATTCCTGTTAATTGCTTGGCGATTAATTGGATCAACTCGGACAAGTGTAAATGAGATAGGTTTAGGAAGAGCCACGCCTAAGCTGCACAGAGTAATTTGATGTGGGAGTCCAAGTGCAATGGACTTTCTTCCAGATAATGTCGCTGTTGTGCATTTAATTAATTTGACAACAGGCAACACACACACACACATATACATACATTCGCAGCGGTCTGGCAACGTCACTTAATTAATTTGCTGGCTTGTGCACTTAATGCCGGAAGTTGAAGAAATACTGCCGCAATTTCGGCATTATGGCAAGCCAAATTCCAGCAGCAGCAGTAAGATGAGCTGTTTAGAGAAGGAAGTTCTCGCTGCCACTGCATTTACTGCATGTGTGTGTGTGTGTGTGTGTGTGCGTGTGTGTAAATCAATCAAAATGCTTCCGCCAACAATACTGTTTCCACTTCCTCCACCTCTGCCTCTCTCCCCTCTCTCTCTCTCTCGAGTCGAATTTATGGCATATCTGATGCAAATACCTAAGAAGCTTACAACGCCCGAAAGCATTTACGCATTTTTAACCCATTATGCCCATGCATTTACACTAGGGACCTCAAGGCCGGCCACCATAGCTTAAGCTGTCGACTGACTCAATCCATTCTCTACCAAAATACAGGCATCAGCGCCCTTCAAACTCCCTGACGGATGCCGACAAACTCATTAGTAGCCAAAGGCAAGCCATAAATTTGCCACCAGGCCAAGCTCCAAACAAAAGTCTTCTTTTCCAATGCTGCTCTCGCTCTCTCTCTCTCTCACACACACTCTCCCTATCTCGCTCGCAATCGCTTGACTTGCATGGCTTTTGGGCATGAGGGAAATGCTGTTAAGCTCGACTTCCTAGAACTGTCAGACAGTGTCAAAATGAATGTTCAGCTTATATCACACACACATACTGAAGAAGCTGCCAGATGAGAATTTCAGTGCAAATAAACTATGGATTGAGAAATAAACTTGAGGAAAGATGCACAGAGCATATGAAGTTCTCCTTGAATATATAGATTTTCTCACTTAACTGCTTAGACCTCGAGTTCTAGTACCGATTTGATTTGTCTATGGAAAAATAACTAATTCCAGCTTGAATATGTTTAGGTTAACAATGGCTTGGTTTGATAGACGCCCTTCAGTAAGAAATGCACTTTGTCAATTATCTGTAGAGTATTTGTGCACATCAAACACAAAGGGCATTGCTCTGGTGCAGCTGCTTCCGCGTTGTAGTCCTCTGCTGGTTAACCTAACAAATGACCTGTCCATTGTGAACGAAAGGATAACCCACGCATCCTGCCTACATGTTGTAGCCAGCCAGCTCCATTGTCGGCCCAAGCGTGGAGCATGCATAACTTACATGAGCCCAAGTTGCAGTCATATCCCTTAGCCATTTGCATCAGCAGCAACAGCAACAACAACAACGTGAACATCATCATCAGGCAGCGTTGAAAAATCACTTCAATGCACTAAAATCCTATTAAATCCGTTCAGTCGAAGTCGAATAACAACAACAACAACAACATGGGAACAGGGCACAACATTAGTCAAGTATTTTTAGCCATTTTTGGCGCACGAAAAATGCAAATAAGTCAGCCGAATCGTCAAGAGTGAAAGAGAGAGAGAGAGAGAGAGAGAGAGAGAGAGAGAGAGAGAGAGAGAGAGAGTGAATGAGTGAGTGAGAGCGCAATAGTTATAGCATTGGCATAATCATAATGAATGCAATTCGTTGTTGCGTGGCTTTGTTGAGTGTTTGAGCCAGGGTCGAGTGCTATGTGTGTGAGTGTGTAAGCTTGCGATTAATGTTGTTGTTGCTGTTGTTGCTGCTGCCATTTGGCTTACCAAATGCAAAGCATTTTGAGAGCAACAACAACAACTACGCATAATTTATACGCTACATTCAAATACGCTGCAAGCAGCGAGCAGCAGTGAGTGGCAATGCCAAAGAGCTTTTTGTGGCCCACTTGCTACTGCTCGCACTTCACATGCAATGCCTTTTCACTTTCCATGTCCGTGGAAGCCTGTCAAATCGTCAGGCCATGGAAATGCTTTATTTGGAGTGGCACAAGAAAAGTGCGTTTGTATTTCGAAAAGCAAGGCAAGGCAAGGCAAGGCAAGGAAAGGCAAGGGAAGGCACAGCTGCCATCTTTAGTACGTGGGCTGGGCTGGGCTGGGTTCGGATTTGGGTACTGCTGTTGCTCAAATGCCACTAATGATTGCGCCAAGTGGCAGCTGAAATGCAGTTGGCAGCCTCACACAACTATTCGAGACTGCAATGAACAAAGCAGCTGGCAATGATTGACTAGCCAAGCAAAAGCGAGTCCTGTTGAAGGATAAGATTTGCAGAAGAAGCTTAAAGTATCTGCACTTGACTCCCAAAAAGTCTGTTTAACGTAATGCCTAAATATTAACGTTATTTTAATGTAAATAAGAAAATTATTCATGAATATATTTTATGCAAGATTTTATTATTTATAGTAATTAAAAAAATAAAAATTAAATTAAAGCAAAAATATTCTTTTTAATTCCAACGATCTACAGAAAACAATATTGGTTAAAATTTATAAAGTAATGCCTCAACATGAAAACTATATGAACTTTAATAATAAAATAATTTGTGAATATATTCGAGGCAAGAATTTTAAATTTATTTAAGCTTAAGTGTAAAAAGAAGAAAGAAGTCTAGAAAAAATTCTGTTAAAGGCAAAAAATGATCTCAACTAAATTCCAATGATTGCTCTACAGAAATAAAAATCGGGTTTTGAATAAAATAATGTAATGCATGAACATATTTTATGCAAGTATTTGCCATTTATTAAAAAAAAAGGAAAAAATACTTTCTTCTCTGTGTGTTCATAAATTCCATTTAAATAAATCAGAGAAAATATATTCTAAATTTGATTCCATATTTGAGTCAACATTTTCTTGAGTTTTGAAATGAAACTCATACAACTTGAATAAATAAATAATGGCTTGCGTAAATGATGCTCTACATGTTGTGCATAAGAGATGAATGCAAGACAAATAATTTAGATAATTGCTTTAAATTCATTTAGAATGTAGCTCGCAATATCTGCTGGCCAACACATCCGGTCAGGCACACACACACACACACACATAGAGTGAGGGAGAGAGGAGGGGGGGGGGAGGAGGCCCTAAGCTGACCCAATTAGCCGGGCCTTAAGGCTGCAATGGATGCCACTCGACTGCCAGATTACTTACTACTGTAACATGCGCCACGCCCCCTTGCTGTTGGTCCAGCCACCCAGTTTTAGTTGCAGCCTCCAGCTTGGCATTTGTGTGGATGCCTGGTGTAGTCCGTGCGGGTCAAGTGCTTCCGGTTGCTCTTGTTGCCGGGTGCAAAAATTACATTAAACATATTTTATTAAATTCTCATATTTATGCCACGCCCCCCGTTCGCCTCGCTTGATACTGTTGCTGCTGCTGCTGCTGCTGCTGCTCATGTTACACTTTTCACATATATAATTCAATTTTTCTAGTCTCTCTCTCTCAGTTGCATTATTGTTGCAACATGTGGCAGGATACATATATCCTGCTGCCATGTCCATTAGTTTTTGCTGCTGCTCCTCTTATCTAGCACGCCGAGCACTGCATTAGCTGCAATTAATTAAGTTATACGCTGGGAATTACTTAAGCTTGGCCTGGCTTACAATAAACAGTTCATAAATATGCCACATGTGGCCATAAATACTTGAGGCCAAAGCAACAGCAACACCAGCTAAGACTGCTCACCGTAGCAGATATTTGACTTGGGCTTAACTGAAAGGATAAAGCAACGTTTATAATACATACGCTTCAAATTTAATCAGAGAGCTAAACGTAGGAGTTGAATAGGTTTTTGAAGGAGTAGAGAGGAAGATACAGAATTTAATTGAAATATGATATAGTATGTATTAAGATGTGAATTCATGGAATATATTTTAGGCAAATGTGTAATATTTAATGTACATATATTTTTGATTAATAATTGATATTAAAATATTAATTTTTAAAATTAGTAAAAAATTAAACAAAATAGTTATTAAAATAATTAATAAATAAAAATTAAAAAATAATAATTATTAAAATATTCATTTTATTTTTAGTTCAAAAAGAAATCAATTCAATTTTTAAGATGATAAATAAAATGTAACTTGTCTTAAAATAAAAGTATTCAGTAAATTAATATTTTATTATATTTTAGAATTACCTTAAATATAAATTCCATTCAATAAAATCACATACATATATATTCATATATCCTATATACATATATTAAAGTAGGAAACATACCAATATACATATATATCTATATATTTATCTTTAACAAATATTTACGCTACTCATAAGCCTCAAACACGCCGCATTAATCACGTTTTTACCACAAAAACTATCTATGCCGTTGACAAACTGGAAAACCTCGAGGCCAGGATGGCCAATTGCAATTGTATAAGCCGAATGGCTGTCGTTGCAGTTGCAGTTGCCGTTGCAGTTGCCGAGGCAAGTCCCGAGTCCCTGCAGCTAAGCCCAGATTCCGCATGCCGCATTTGCAACCAAATCAGCCTTTGTTGCAGCCAAGGCAAATGTCAATTGTGTTCGCCTTTGGGGTTGAGTGCAGGATGTGAGGATCAGGATGTGAGGACAACAAATTGCATGTCAACAGCTCGCGCTGGGTATTAGCCCCTACCCGAACCAAGCCATGTGGGATTAAAGCTGACAAAAACAAGGTAAGCAAAAATGTGAATAATATAAATCTATATATATATATAGAGAGAGAGATATATACATATACTATTTGTACTCAATGTATTTGTGAATTGTGAAATAATGGGAATGGAATTTTGTGCACTGGCATTGCGAATCAATCGAGCTTGTAATTCTGAGAGCTGGTCGGTCAGGTTTTTCATTTGTTGTTTGTTTTTGTTGGTTTTGGTTTTCCTTTTTCGATAGGTCGCCCACGCAGCTGTTTTTCCCAGGTCGTAGCCCCTCGGGCTGCTTTGTTGTGCGCCCGGTTATTACCATTATTTTTATGGGCCTCTCGAACCGCATTTAACGAGCTGTCCAAAGCGGCATTGTCAACACGCTGCATTCATAAATTAGCTGGAGTTGAAGTTTTTGGCGACCAAACTAATTGTTATCTAGCCAAAGGGCTTTATCGCCTTGCAGCTCGCACTTATTCTGCCTCTTCAAACTAATTAAGTTTCCACAGTTCCACAAGAAAAAGAGGCAGAGAGAGAGAGAACAAAAAAATTAAATAATGGTAACACAAGTATTTGGTAAGAGAAGCAGGAAAAACAGTCACTGGCTTTACAGTTTTTACGTTTTTATGGCTTTATTTACGACTTTCGCTTTGAGCGCATTGTGTGAATTTTGTTGAGTTTCTTTTTAATGCTTCTTAATTCTAATTACCACACGCTCGACTGTTCATCTTTTGTCTGCCAGCTGCCCACTACTCAGATAGATAGTTCTTCATTGCAAATACCCTGTTCGAGTATACAGAAAGGGTATTCACTATGCGAAGAGGAGAGTGAGCATGTAGGAGAGATTATCTAAATTATGAATTGAAATTTGAAATTAAATAGGATCTTTCATATATTGGCTTATAATAATATGTGGAACTAACTAAAATACTTACTTATATTCTGCTAACTCTTTGAAAGTCATTTAATACTAAAGAAAATACATTATTAAATATAATATTTGTGTACTAATATATGATCAATTTAAGTATTATTAAAACTCATCAAACATTGATTATCCCATCATAATGTACAAGGTATTTTCTAGCTGATCATGCTGAATTGAAATGCTTGTTATTTTATTGTTCTTATTTTATTTTGGTTGAGATACGCCCTACCAATTTTTAGTTTACGACTTTTTACATTTTAATGGCGCTGCAGAACGAGATCCGTTAGCCGGGTTAACATTCTCAGCGCCCAGTGCTACGAAATGCAATTCGAGCATCATTAAATGTTAACCTGCTCGCACTAATTTGGTTTCTTAATATGCTTTCAAAACACCTGAAAAAGAAAAAAAAACCAAGGCAAAAACGAAAAGAACCTAAAGCCGACCTCAGCTCTTAAGCAGTTAACAATTTTCTGGCTCATTTTCGTTTTTTACAATTTGTTTGAACTGAGCGTGGCTGTAACTAATAAATGAAAAAGTTATTTAATTTTACATTAAACATAGGAGAGGAGGAAGAAGAAGAAGAAGAAGTTGAAGTTCATTGTCTGAGAACTTGTTTAAAATTGAGCTGCGGCATTTATTTCGTTAGAAATTTCTTTGAAATATTTGTGTTTATTTGGGCTAATTAAGATATTTAGATAGATCTCCCTCTCTCTCGCTCTCACTCTATGTTAATGAGACTGCAAATGACCCTTGTTTGGGTGATATACAGAAATTGTTGTTCAACTTTGCTCTTCAGCTCTGTTAGAAGTACTTAAAGGTAGCCAAATACTTCATATGGAAACTAAATTTAGTATGAAATCACTTAAATTATGAACATTTTAAAAGTTTCCCTAAGCTCGTTTACATACACAAAATATGATTACATTTATTTTTGTTAATTAGAGTTGTTTATGAAAATTGAAACAATTCGCATTATTAGAGTAAAGTAAATCTTTTGCGGTTCTAAATTGAGCATTTAGAGGCACTCTGGCAAATTTCCGTTTATGTGAGCTAATTAAGACGAATTGAATGCAAAGTGTTGCCGTTTAAAATGTTTGGAGGGGGGAAATACAAGCAAATGCCGTCGACTTAACATGTACAACAAATGCAGATTGCAAAAACAATTTATCAACATTTATTGCCAACATAATTTGCATTTTATGAGCTAAAATGCCAAAAGCGAGTTAACATAAACGAGCGCCAGGGGAAGCCGAAGAGGAGGGAAAAAGCCAGCAACAGCAACTCATGTAGTTGCCATGTAACTGTGTGTGTGAGTGTGTGTGAGTGTGTGTGTGCATGTCATTGTCATTTTGTTGAGAGTTGGCTTAATTGCAAGGCTGACTGGGCTAAAAGGATGCAACAGTTGCTATAGCTGGGTGGCAAAATGATTCCAGGCGGAAAATTGTGCAAACAACGTGAAGAGCGACTACAGCCGCTGCGTAAATAAATAAAAGCATATTTAGAATAATATTAAGAGCTAGCCTAAGACTACATACATATATATATGTATATATACCTATACATATATACATGACATCAGAATGTCAACTGCAGTCAACAATTTTTTGTTTTTATTCGGCAGAGAACAACTTAAGTACTTCGCTCAGTTGATAAAGTGTCATAAATCAGCTGCAAGTGTTGGCAAGTGCGCACAGCCAGTGTTCAGTGTTGACTAATGCCAAGTCACGAGTGCGAATTAGTCGAGTGTTACACAACGCCATAAATAATTGGCCAAAGCCGAGAGGATTAGATTAGCCCGCACGCAGTTGTCATGCCAGGCCAGGAAAGTTCTCTGCTCTACGCCAACTAATTGCCTGTAATATGTGGGTTTTGTGGCTTTACAACAACAAATCCGACTGACTGGCAAAGCTCAAAATCTAATTTAACACATTTTTGCATGTGAACATGCGAAGAGATTATTTTGATTTGCTAGACTAGTATAAGCTGTTAATGAATGTTTTTAAATGATGAAATGAAAGTGAGTGAAAATTAGGAACAGAACTTTGCAAAGGAATATCGCTGAGAGCTAGAGTCATGCATAGTCTAAATTTAATTGTTAACTGAATTAGCAATCAAATATGCCCACTGTGTGCAGCTCAGACCAAATGTTAAGTTCTTATCAACACCAAAAACATATTTCTGCCTCCTGCCTCATCCTTTGCTCCTGCTGCTGCTGCTGCTCCTGTCCTGCTGCTGCTGCAATTGAGATAACATTTAGAGAGTGCTGGCCAACAAATTTAAGTTGACGACTTCTGGTCAGAGGCTTGAGGGTTTCAGCTTATCCCGAGCACATGTCGCACAGAGTCCTGCTGCAGTTGAGCCCAAGTCACATGTCATGTCATTTGTAAGTTGCTATCGTGATTTTTACGCCCATTTCGTTGCAGTGGAGTACGCATTAAAAATGTGCCTGTCGCTGATGTGTTTGCAATCGCACACGCACTCAGGTCTGGCTGGCGCTGGGCGCTACGAGTGTAAGGAGCAAACAAACAAACAAATATCCTGTCGCTGCACGCACTTATCCTGCATCTGACACTTAACACTTGAGCGCCTGTTCGGGCTGCCATTAATGTGCGAAAGTGCGCGAGGGGGCAACGGAGAGGGTGAGTGGGGGGGGAGTGGTGGTAAATCTTGTGTGCAATATGCTTATCGCAGCGACAACAACAACAACTACAACAACAACAGCAATTATTGTTTATTATTGCTTGGGAAATGCATTTCGCTCAGCATTGCAAACCCCTGATTTTTTTTTTAGATAGTTCTCCCTGATTTGTGATTTGTGATTTTGTGCATTCGATTTCATTTGAGTGGACAATCGAATTATTGCGCCTGACATTATTGCTGTGCGTCTCGCTCTATGCCTGAATTTATGTTTTTTTATGGGCTGTCGTTGCTCATTTGTTGCGGACACGTTTCCCAGCGCCGTGTGGGAAATCGTGAAAAGTCTTTCAAGTGTAAATTAAAGTGTGATTCCCGATGCACGCGCACACAGCACGTCCGTGGCAACAGGAGGCAGGCGAGAGGGCAGTCGGCAGCCACGGCGAATAAAACTGCGGAAATTCAAAAATATTACAAAAAAGTATGAATTGTATGCTAAGCGAAATACGCAGCCGGAATGCTCTAAAATGACCAAAGATATATGGAATATTATTGGTTTAATATATTATGCTGAGATGAAAGTAATTTTAGCTAAAATATTTTACAGATATTACAAGATAAAAAATCAGTAAGGACATGTAATATTATAAATAATATATTTATTATATATATACTACAAAATATTTTGAAATGTATGTATAATTTCACACTCAATAATAATATTATTATTAAAGAAAATTAATATTATAATTTTTCTTGGCTGAATCATTCAATTTCTTAGTATGTTACATAGTCGCTGATCAATTCCAAAGTACTCTCAGTTAGGGTATATCATATCTGCATGCCAAGCCGCTTGCTGTGTGTGCAAGGATAAGCCAGTGACAACATATTTCTGCCTCTGACGCCGCTGAGTGGCAACTTCCTCACCGTTTTTATTTGTGGCACATCGTCGTCGTCGTCTTTGTCGCCTTTGCTCTTCCTATCACATCAACATCATCATCATCATCATCAGCTTCATCATGATGGCTGTCCTCGGCGCGTGTGCCCGTGGTTTATTATTTTGATATTTCCTGAGATATTTCTATGCCCATTTCCACGTCTAGCAGTCAATGAAAAGAGTTTTTCATGGCTGCGAGTTTTTTCTTTATTATTGTGAGGGAAATAGGTTGAATTTAATAGAGTCAAAGAAATCAACCGAAGGTTCGTAAAAGAAACTGAACGGAAAAGGCTGCTAAATGAAAACTGAGTTCCATTCATTGCAATAACTCGACTCGAAAATTATTTTCCAATTTGTTCAACTGGAAATTGAGAAGATATTAAAAATTGAGAAGTCAGAAGTGTTTCATTAATATTTAAATATTCCAAGAAATAAATCTATTTGTTATCAACTACACTTTGTAGAATTTTCGTATATTGTCCATATGAAGTAAATAAATTCAAATGATATAAAATATATCTAATTATAATACTATACTATTACTATAGTTACTATAGTTAGGATATTATTATATGAGCTCTGATTCTCGCACTTCAACTACAACTCATATCAACTAATAGATCTATATAGAACTTGACTTGAAATGAAAAACCTATTCTATAATTGCTAGAGAGTCTTCCTGTTGACTTTACAACTAAAACAACAACTTGACATATAGGTCAGTGTTTCTTAGGTCTTATCTGTGGGTTTCATGATTTCGTTTTCAGTTCCCGGGACATGTTGCCAGACATTTAATGCTAATTTCTTGGACAATCCTAAGTCTGGGGACGTCGGCTTAGTGACGATTGCACAATGACCTGACAATTCCCGAAGTTTTTGTCGGATCCATTCAACTATTTACATGCGTCTCTTGTTTGATCGAGTGGAATTTCTCAAATTCTACGTAGGATTCCTGTTTGCACAGCGTCGCGCGTCGCTTGCTTTCATTTATTATTATTTTTTCATTTTTGAGAAAAGGTGCATTGGAGGATTTGTGAATTTCGAGTTCTGTTTGGGTTTGTTTGTTTGCTGGCAGCAGGTCATGCGGCGCATGCAGCACAGCAACAAGGAGCGACCCATTGCGATCTACCGAAGATCTACCAAAGATGCAGCAGAGGAACGCAACAGCATCCCAGTTGGATTTACTTGAGGTAGGGACGGTGCGAGCGGCTTTCTTTCTTCAGTTCATGGCGGGGTGTTTTTTTTCCTTCTCTTTTTATCCGTTTGCTGTAATCAAACAAACAAATGATCATAAAAAAAATCACTGCTGTTGTTGTTGTTTTAATGCCTTAAGCGCGCTACACTTCAAAGCCCGCTTGCCGATCCTTTGGCCTGAGCAAGCAGCTCGTTAGTTTTTGGTTTTGGTTACGAATCGATGCATTTTGTTTTGTTTTCTCGAGACTTTGCTTTGAATTGTTGCATTTTCTTGTTAACGGAGCGCCGTTCATTGCTCTTAATGAGCTAACACACACACACATACGCACACGCACACTCTAGTTTCACATATTATTCATATAAATCAATAAATAAATATTTTAGGCTCGCGGGTAACGTGTGAAAATCCTTTGGCTGTGTAAACAATAAACAACAACAATATTTTTCCAATTTTCTCAACAAAGCAAACACACACACACACGCTCAGCCAGTTCCACTGGTTCCAGTTCCCATTTCGGAACTGTTTGCATTTGTCTCCAGCTCTGGCTTAATGAGCTCTCATTAATGCGCAAGTCTCGGGGCAAATGTTGATTGCATTTTCATGGCAGCGTTTCCCCTTGCTGTGCCTGCAGCATACCACCCACAGCATTTTCCATTTTCCATTTATCATCTCGCATTTCTCATTTGGCAATTCGGAAATTTGCGATTTTGAATTTTGATTAGAGATTAAATTGTCTCTGGCGATTAGCATCAGGCGGCAGCTCTCTCGAGCATTGTGCAAACAAGCGTATGCTTGCATTAGCCACCCCACCACTGCACCACTGCACCACTCTCTCTCTCTCTCTCTGTGCACCACCGATTGCCCTGCGACAATGGCTGCATCGTGCATCGTTTCATTTTCATTTTCTTTCTGCTCATTAATTTTGCGGTTTGCGTTTTTTTTTTCCTCCACGCTGCGCTACTCTTGATAGGGTATACTGGTTGTGGAACACTCTTTGCAGTTGTTGGTGTAGATGTCCAGATTGATAAGAATATATTAATATATATATGATATCTTAGATTATAAAAGTATATAAAGTAGAGCAAGATTTAAATAAATGGAGATACCACAAATCTTATCAATTATATTCTATTATTATATCTTTTATGTTTTGTATTTATTGTACATCATATACATAATATATACACCGTATCTCCATTTCTCTTTTCTCAGTCACTAAAATCTGCACTACTTTTCTCTTCAGAGTTCCTTCAGAGTTCTCTACATATATGATATCTCTCTTAGATATATTAGATCTTAGAGAATCTCTTATAGTTCACTTGTGATTCGGTTATCCTTTGCCATTTATTCAGCTAATGTAGCGCATTTGCCAAGTCGCCTAGGGCTAACTGAAGTTTGTTTGATTGCACTGCTGTTAGTTTTGTATTGTTTTTTTTCCCCCCCCGCCCATCCTGCGGCGTACATCAACTATGCCAGTCAGTGCCTGAAGTTGCAGATAAACGTTGCTGCCGGACTTATGAATATAATCCTTAAATTATAGCAACAAAAACAACAATAAAAGCTACAGCAACAACAACAACAACCAACTATTACGTGTGAATAAGCCAGCGGGCTGCTGGCGTGGCAACCCCTCCGGCGATTATTGCGGCATTGCCTCGACTGTGGCACCAATAATTATGTGTCACAATTATGTGAGTGCGCGAGTGTCCTTTTGCGGGGATGATTAGCTTTTTGGGCTGCGGTCGGGGGAATTGCAGCTATTATCATGCCTGCGCACTGGACACGTCAAATGTTTCGTATTTTAATAGATGTGCGGCCACGCCCACTCGCACGACAAAGCTGAGGTCTTTCCACCGTGGGACAATTATGCGGCAATTAAATGAGCTTAGCACTGAATTGTTTTTCGTCCCCCCTCCCCTCCTCACCACAGCTGCAATCAAACAAAAAATTATGCAAATTTTCAAAATTGCGAAAAGCGTCGGAAAATCTTAAAAAAAAAACCCTATTTAGAGAATGCAGCGTGACAAGGCCAATTGTCAATCAATGTGTGACAGAGTGCGTGAGAGAGACAGACAGAGAGGAGGGGAGACTTGTTAGACTTTTCCGACTGACTGTCAATCAGCATCAAAAATCAATAGATGCTGCTGCTGCTCCTGCTGCTCCTGCTGCTGCTTTTGTTGTTGTTTTAGCCTGGAGGACATGTTGTGTGACAAAATTGTGCAAGCAAATTGTCAGAGGCATCAGCCAGGGGCAAGGATTATGAGCGTAAATTAACCCTTATTGCCAGAAAATATGCGACAGCTGATTGACAGACAAATGACAGAGCGCATAAAATACATCTTTGGCAATATTCATGCCTCGCTCTGGCATAACTGTACTTATGCCGTATCGGAGAATCCGCCCCGGCGGTCGCCGCTTGATATGATTGAATTTGATGTACATGTGTTCAACATGACACTTAGTAGCGGCTTAAATGTGTTTAGACTTGAGAGTAGAGCGAGCAAAGTGAGAGAGAGAGAGACACGATGCGGTTGATTGAAAGATGCCAGATTAAGTTCTTATATCAAAATTGAAAATGACATCTGAATAAGGGCAAGGGTATGGAGCATACCTCTTCAATTTAATCTATTTGGCTAAAACTTTAAAAGCATCAACCACATATATCAAACAGAGATATACTATACATAAAAGAAAGTTTTGTTTAAGCTTTGGGAAATCTTGAATTTAAATAGCCACATTTGATTTCCAATAAAGCCGATGCCCCATAATCTGTAAATAATCTGTATCACTTAATCTCAATCTGTCGTTGGGCTCTCTTGATTTGTGGACTCGATCAGTGCAACTTTCACGCTTCAGGTTAAAGAAACAATTCGAAAGAGATTAACACGCGGCTAATGAAGTGTTTTTTATCTTTCGCCACAACATTATAATCATTGATAAGCTGAATAAAAAATGTCCACAAATTTGTGATATCTTTATTAGGCAGCAGTCTTCTTTTCCTTTAATTTAAATTTTGTGTAGAGTATGCCAATGAAATTTGTTTAAGCACCTACGAGAAACGCAAGATGATGAAGACATTAGAGCTGGTTAACAGATTACAGAGTTGAGGTCCAAACAATGCTGTCACCCATGCTCCAGCCCAATTGATGAGGCGTTGGATTAGGCTAAAGAATGAAAATAGAAATGAAAAAATGGGTATGGGAATCGAAATGGAAATGGAATTGGAAATGTAGATGGGCTTTTGGGCTGTGAGAAATAGGTGGAAAGCAATTTACATAACATTCTCATTGATTGCTGCGGATCGGTTGGCAGCCCTCAACTTATCAGCAGCTAATCAGCATCAGCATGCGGCCCGAGTCAATTTAAGATCTCAGCACCTCGTTTTCGGGTAGCAGCCAGACTCGGACTGCACAGCAGGCAGCGAGATAAATTTTCACGACCTCTTTTCTGTTTGTTGTTAGCAGGTGAAAATGGGCAGCGGAGGAGCTGATATCACACTGTGAGCTGCAACGAGCTGGCGTGTCTCTCTATTTGTGCGTAGGGAATGAAAAGCAGCTTTTAATTAAGAGTAACCCCATGGCATTCCGAAATCCATTGTGCAGGTGTCCAGCCTCAGTCGCAGTCGCTGGGTGGAGGCGGAGGCGTTGGCTTTGTCTGCTGTCGTGATTTGGACCAACACCTACGGTTCACAGCTCGTTTAGGCCAGCCAGACAGAACAGAACATGCAGCTCAATGGCAACTCATAATGCCTAACGTTACATCATTCTGGGCCGAGCCTTTATAAATAGCTCAATTATGCAGCTAATAATATCGATATTTCTCACAGTCCACATCATACGCGTTCGCCTACATCTTGCATTTAAGTTCTTAAGCTGATTTTAGAGCTTCTCTATTGGGGCGTGCAAATGAAGAGCCTCGATTGGTTCAGCAGGCGGGCTTAGCAGCCAAGCCTTGCGACTTAGGTCGCAAATCTTTTAATTATTTTGGTTGCCTTCGAGGCATGTCAAGCACCCTGAGCCTCTAGGCCACTAATTAGACCCGATGTACGCCTCCAAGAAACTGCAAAATCTACCTGCACCACAGACCAGACCACAAGTACGCATCGCTCATAATCCACTTCTTAGCACTGATTTTGCAATTATTTTTGCCTTACATTTCTCTGAATTTTCCACGTTGAATTGCTTCGAGTGTTTATTAGATTTACCTGCTATCTATCTCGCTCTCTCTCTCTCTTTCTCGCTTGCTCTTCACTTTTCCATGTTAACAATGAATTGGCAAATTTTCATGCCGTTTGCCTTGCTTCCGGCGCTGACTATTGGTCCTGGCATGAGTCGGTGTTGGGATTGAATACCAGCAAAATAATTGGTGGAGATGCTTGACTGGAAATACCTGGCGAAAAACTCGTATTTAATATTATTATATATTTTAAAAATCTATTTAACATGGAAACATAATTATTATTATTGTCTTATATATTATATAATTTGTATTATACATGAAAACATAATTAATATTATTATTTATTTTAAATATATATACATTTTATTTTTTTTACATGGAAACATACTTAATATTATTACATATTTAAAAAATTTATTTACATTAAATCATAATTAATATTATTTTATATTTTAAAAATTGATTTTACATGAAAACATTTTGTGTTGATTAAAGAAATTGTACTTTAAAAATATTATTTTTTACAAATATATATAGAGATTTTTATGCCATATACATATATCTATATATATATACATATATATTAATTATTTCAGGAATATATAAAATGCTATATAAATTAAAAAGAAATTATTATTAGCCAGAAATAAATATATGTAAGAGCATATACTCTATAGCTTTCTTAGTTAATAGAATGCTAAACGATTTGTAGCTGTAAACATATTTATAAAGCTCTCTTAAATGGTTGTAAATGACAACACTCAAATCTTCGCCATCAATAGCCCACAGCATTTTCAAGCCCTCTTAATTCACCTCCTCTGCTATGTAAGCTCTATGCCCGAATTTGCTCTTGATATTTTCCTGTGCTCTGCAAATTTTTCGCTCACACCGCGACATAATTAAACGTCTGTAGATTATTTTAGCTCCCCTGTCGGCGCCTTGTTAATTTCCCCGTGCGTAAATTGATATTCCTGTCACTGATGATGATAATGATTTCTGCTTCCGTGGCGGGCGACACGTCGTATCCTGCGTTTGCGGTTTGCCAGGATATTGAATTAAGGTATGCGAGCATTTTTATAGAGATTGCAAAGCGCTGCCTGTCATCGATAGGAGTAGCTGGCATTTAATTGAGTTATTAGACGCTGCCGCCTCGCATAAAGGACGAACATAAATTACAAAATTGTCATTGACGAAGAAATCGAAGAACAATGATGGCCTGCTGCAGTCGATGATGAGGATGGTTTTAAGGAACATTTGTGAAACACATGTTATAAAGAAAAGAACAGGAAAGACAGAGGCTGGCAAGCAGGCAAGCAAGCAGATAAGCGGCTGGACAACAAAGGACCTGAGTCCAAAAGGAGCAGCAGCAGCCGCAGCAGCAGCGGCAGGAACAGCAGGCGGCTCACACAGTCAGCGCAGCCTGTCAACAGGATATGCATGAGCGCTTTGAGCATTTCACACCTACAATGCACAACAACACACACACACACACAGAGACAACAAAGAGTCAACCGGGGTGTGCCCAGTGCCGGATCCGAGTATCAGCTGCTGAAATTGAGATAGCAAGTCCAGCATAAAGAAGAAAAAAAGAAAGAAAGAAAGAAAGGAAAAAAGAAACCACAAAGACCACAAAGCGCAGTGCGAGAAGAAAGTAGGAGTTGACGTACAAATGAAAGTCGGGTGCCCGAGTGATTGATACTCGTGATTGAGCAGAACTCAAAGAATTCAGAGCTGCAGTTTTTCGCTTTAAAAAAAAAATAAGGAGGGTCAAAGGATTCAGAAGTCAGAAATCTGGTAGTCAATTGCCGTTATGATTGATAAGTACGCGTACCGGCTGTGAACAGCAGCAACGCCCACGGGAGAATATGACGGCTCGACTGCTCTCATTTGGTACGTGATGTTGCCGGCAGTGCAATGCATCGAGCAGGAGTCCGAGCTCCAGCTGCAGCTCGAGTGGAGGGCAGGAAACTAATTAAATTGATAGAATTAGACAAAGGCCGACGGCTGGCAATTGTGGCCAATTCCACAGACTCTCTCCTCTCTCTCTCTCCCTGTCTGTGCCTTTCCTTCTCACTCCTGGGTATTTACTTACCATTCTGAAGGAGTACAAACAAACGGAAGACAAGTGCCGGCTGTGCTCGTTCCTGGCATGAACTACACTGGCTTCAGTTTAGTCATATGATGGATGGCTGAGATCTTAAGAGGCTAAAGGGATTAAGCTGGAGAGATGCATGGACAAAGATGAATCGCTCTGCTGACAGATTGATGACAAGACACACACGAAAAATGAGAATATTTTAATTGTGATCAATTTGTATTTATTAATTGCTATAAGCCAAAAGTTAATTGTGTCTATTAGCAGATTTTCCATGAAATATGTCAAGATTAAATTCTAATATATCTTTGATACAGTTTGGTATGAAGAATACGTTGAATTTAAGACAAATATTAAATTTTGGAGTTAAATATATGCATATATAAGTCTAATATATTTTTCTCTTAATAGTGAATAAATATATGAATAAAGAATTCATTTATATTTGAAATTATTTAAAACATAGTAAATATTTGCAAGCTGCATAATCGAACTGATGTGCCGCAATTGTTAGGGAACAGACAGCTCCTTTGGCAGACAGAATCGACAAAATACTTATGAGCGCTATATGTGTCTGTATATGGATATATTAAATTAATTACAATACGAATTTCGAATGGATAATGAAATTCTGTGGTCATTATCAGGCATGCGGAGCATGTACAAAATGAGCCACAAATGTGGCCAATATATATTGGACAGTGCACTGTGTAGGGAAACAAAGTGGGCAGCGAGGCATATGATGAACAATGCGGCAAGCTGGCCAGAGCTGGGATATGCGCGAGCATTGGCGGCGCATAAATCAATGGAGCATGTAGCGGCCGAAAACTGGACAGGAAGGATACTCCAGCGACCAACAGATGTGAGCATGTGAGTTGAATTAAAAATGAGTGGCAAAATGAATCGAAACCACTCGGGCACCGGGCATCGGGTGATTCGGATGAATTCTCGTATCTCTCGTGTAACTGCTCCAAAGAGCCCTCACTGGGGCGTAAAGACAAAAGGCGAAGGGTGGACAAAGGCAGGACAAAGGGAGGAGAACGGTCCAGCGGCCAGTCAGGGATTGTGGAGCAAAGGTAACCTCGAATGGATTTACTTTCCGCCTTTGTGTCGCTGCAGGACATCTTAAGGACTTAACTTACTTTAGCAACGTTACCAAAAACGTGAACGTAGCAATAGATTTTTCATGTTTGGGATTTGTGTGTGTCCCACAAGTCTTATGAGTGTGTGTCTAGTGTAGTTGACATTTAATATGGCATTATCCCTGCGCCACTGAGTTATAAATAATGCTACAATCCCCTTCCCCAACCCTATTAAAAACCATAAAAAAGGGAACTAATAGAAAAGGGGCCGGCGAAAGTTCTTGTGAGGTTGAGAGGCTGTCCAGTCCCTGTTATCGTCCCTGGTCAGCCTGGACTCTGAATTCCATAAACGAAAAGCAAAAACCAATTTTTGTAGCAAATATTACATAGATTACATATTTTTTAATGGAGAAAAACATTCGCGTCTCTGCTGAAACATATTTTGAATGTCTCGCCTGGGTAGGGATTAAATGGAATGGAATTTATATAGAGTGCGTTCGGTATAGCCAATAAAGATTAGTTGAAGTTTTGTGCAAAAGATTTATGAACTAAAGTATTTAATTTTGCCAAGTGTATATCAAATTATAAACAAAAATAATATAATACAATACAAAATTATATTCAGTTTTATAAGGTAATACTTGTGATTTTTATATTACCTCTTTCATCATTAGATCAAATTTAAAAGATATAAAACAAATTTGTTTACCTTAATTTCAGTTCGTCTTGAAACGAATTCTTTGTAATAATATAAAGTATATTTTAAGGAATTTTACTAGAATTAACAAATGGAAAAGCACTTATCAAAATTTCCATTTAAGTCACATTGATCGCATCTCCCTTTATCCTTCTCTATAGGCTTCCCCTTGCTTATTTTGCCTTTCAAGTGTTCAACCTTTTGGTGACATTTGATGCTTTCTTGGTTGTTCAGTGTTGTGTAACGCTACACCCACAAATGTCACGTTGAACATCCATTTTATATGTTTTGATTTATATTTATGCGCTTTAAAATCACTGACCGTTAAAAGATTTATGATTGGCCAGGAGTTGGATGGGCTAGGCATAGGACTCTTAAGTAGCAATGCGACAGCTCGAAACTAGTTGCAATTACAACTGTGAGCGCGTGTGTGTGTGTGTGTGTGTGTGTGTTTGGATAATGTGCATGGTAATCAGCGTGTGATGGCCCACTAGAGCTGCCCACACAACGATGCTAATGAGCTGAGCGCGCTCATGATGACGCTGTTGAGTTGAAGCCAGGAGCTCAGCTCTACACTGAGAGAAATATTTGTATTTAATTTGTAGTAGTATCATTAGAGAAATTATTTTAATTATTTAAAAAAATATAAATAAATAAAAAAATTAATTAATTATTAAAAAATAAAATATATATTAAATAAAATAAATAAATAAAAATTAAATATATACAATAAGAGAAACTATTTTAATTATTAAAAAAATAAAAATAAAAAATTAAAAAAATAATTATTAAAAAATAAAATATATATTAAATAAAATAATATTAAAAATTAAATAAATTCAATGAATATTATTATATTTTACATATACATTTTAATAAATATTTTATCTTAATATTAGTTGACTTTATTTGCTTTATTTATTAACTTATTCTTGAATTTAATTTATAGTCACATGCTCGTGCTGCTTTCTCTCAGTGTATCAATGGTATGCAATGTGCTCTTGTGCCCAGACAGGATGTATCCTATCCAATTGCCAGTTGTGCTGACATTTTAAATATAAACACGAGTCGTTGTCGTTGGCGTCCAATTTCTAGTTGACAGACGGTCTAGCAGACAGACAGACAGACAGACAGCGAGACAGCCAGGGAAGAGAATTGCCGTCTGTCCAGGCAGCAGACTTGTCTGGGCCGTTGAGGCGACCTTGCCATGGTAGCTGAGGGGGCGCGGGGCAATGTGTTTGCTAAGTGTTGAAACAACGCGATGCATTTGACAGTTGACACTTTGACGCCTGCGAAACGCGCGCATAAAATTATACGGCCTGGGAAATCAAGTGTCTGGTACTTCGTGACGCCAAGCCAACAGGACAACAGGATACACATGGATCTGTTCCTAAAACTGTGTCCATATATACACATATTTTGTTCTCTTATTTTCGGTGTTGTGTTGCACTCTCATTAGGAAGTGACAACAGCGACAACGACTTGTGATTAGTAGCGTGTCCTGTGGGTGTCCTTAAAGTAACATAAAGACAACAAGAGCAGCGGCAGCAGTGGGAGCAGGAGCAGCTGCTTGCAACAACAACTGCAACAGCTGTCCATGTCCAGCGGAGATTATGTTGTTATATCACCAGGGCTGCCTGCTTCGACAACGAGTAGTCAAATGCCCGGTAATAATCCAAAATCAAAGTAGCGTAACTAAAGCTTCAGGATAAAAGGGAAGCCAGTCCCAAGGATGTCCGAGGAGTCGACAACTGACAAAATGCATACGTCGAGCAGTTGGCCGTGTGGTCTACCTGGATACATCTAGCAGCAAGGACAATGCCTTTTGTGCACTGCCAGCCACTGGCATGTCGAATGCTGAAGCGAATCAAAGCCAGGATGTGAGCTGGGATAAGGGATACTCTCTACTGATTTCTGGCTCTACGCCAGCCCTCTCCATGTGTGTGTGTGTGTGTGTGTGTGTGTGTGTGTGGGGCTTCCTTTGCATCTTTAAGATATTATATGTATTTATGATATATAAGGACTTTATACTTTCTTGGCAAAATGTCTGCAATCATATTTTTTAAAAGGTAATTCTATAAGCTCTTCTAATTCAATAATAACTTGTTAGTCAATCACTTTTCACTTAGTTTTCTAGATTTGAATTTATCTATTGTTTCTAGATTTCTTGGCAATTGAAATTGAAATTGAAATTGTTGTTGTTCAGGCTTATCATAGATTTTTGTACCTTTAAAGAGTTTGTGAAGGGATTAGTATTTTGATAACTCCAAAAAGTGGCAATATTTATTTTAAATATCATCTGTGAATTTGGGCTGTATTTATTTATAGCTAATAACTTATAAGAATATTTAAAAGAAGAACCTCAAGCCTTTCAATAATCATCAGCTTTACCTTATGTAATCCAGACTCCTGCCAAAGTAATTCTGCTGCTCTGCAAACAAAAATTGTTCAGAGTAGAGTTTAAATTGTTTTTTTCGACATGAATACGATTTAGTAGGCGTGCTAATGCACTTGGCGCCAGAGCACAGCTGCCAGAAGTTGAAATCGATTTGATTTAGTATTTCATTTTCATAGGTGCTGCTGCTTAACAAAGCCAACAGAGAGAACCGCATTTGGTCAGCTTAGTTGAGCTGGCCAAAACCAACTTATGTTGCTGCTGCTGGCTGCCTGCGGGTAAAACCGTCTGAACGGTAGCCCAATCCACTGACAACTTCATCATAACGCGCACGCCCCACCAGCTGAGCCCCCCCAGCTCGGGCTTGGACCTTAATTGCAGCAGACCAAACGCGTAATCAAAAGGCAATGCTGTTGTGCATTTCTCGTTATTTGTCTTTGCATTTAACTGGTTCGCAGTCTGCAGCAGCAGAAACAGCATCAGCAGCAGCAGCAACGGCTCCTGTTTCCAATCTCCAGACTCCGACTCTGGCTCATCCTCTTGCATATTGCCCGCGAGCCAATTTTTGAGGTAAAATTCATTTGTTAACAATTTCATTTCATTTTGGAATTCGTTGGGCTTCCAGCCAGTTGGGCTTCGACTGTTGCCGCGGCGCCTAATTACAGGGTGCCTCATGTGTGTGTGTGTGTGCGTGTCCTGCTGCATGTAAAACTCCTCAAATTAAGACATCAATTTTAATGAGCAACACAGAGCAACTAACACAATAATTGCGCTCGACTTTTGTGGTGGGCGTGGCCGCACTTGTACTCGGCCAGTTGGTCGAGTTTGCCGCTGCTGCTTTGGTTTTTCTTTCAACCAATATTTTGTGTGTCTACATTTCTGGGCCAAGAGTTCCGGCAGGTGCGACGCGTTTTTCGAATACCTTCACTTCTGGGTCGCAGCTCTAATTTTTGTACCCAGGCAGCTGCTCTACCAGTTTACACTTCAAATAAAAAAAGTAGCGCACCAACGCCTTTTGCATGCGCTGCCATCTAATTAACTTAATTTGAGCATTTTACATATGTAAGTTTTATGGACCTGGCCCTAATCAGCCCTCGTACGCCTTCTGCTTGCTGACTGCACTACCCTTCCGTTCCTTTTTGTTTTCTCTTCTCAGCTTTGATGTCTTTTTAATCGAAAGCAATAAAAATGTATATTCCAAATTTATCGAATATATAAACCACATAATTAGTTAACGCCTGGGTAAACCCAATTAGTTGCGGCAACAAACCGGTTGAAAATATTTAAGCAGGACACACCTGCCTGCTGCAGAGTCCTAAATTGAATTATTTTCGTAATTTTCCATATCCTTATTTGAGATTCTGCCAGATCATTTGGTCATTAATCAAATAAGATATTGCCTGATCCTTGCGTTTCTTTCTGCACAGGAGGAGCCTTTTACGTGAGGGCTTTCTTCAGCAGAACTTCTTCATTCCAGAGATTATAGCAGCTGCCAATCTGTATTGTATAAGACTGATTTACCTAGAAAGCTCTGAGCTTTAATCCCTTAACGAGCACTCCGTTTGCATATTCATATATGTTTTTATGCGCAAATATTTTTATTACTGATCCAAGTTTCACTCTGGGCTCATTTATCAAGCTGCCACGCCCTTGTCTTTGCTCTTGCTACTTGTTTCATGGTGCCCTTGGCCATGCATTTCCACATCAATTACATTCATTATCCCATCCCGCTCTATCGTCCTGCTTTGGCTGGCTCGTTAATCAACCCGTTCCGTTTAGGTACTTGCGAAAACATTCAAAATCCAATTGCAAATTATGCATTTATTATTAACAATTGTTGTCTGATTGCGCAAGAGTGCTTCACACACACACACACACATACACACACACTCCTTCTCTTGGTTAAGTTGTTATTGTCCTTCATCGGCGTAGCTTGCCCCAAGGGCCACAGAGCTCTGTCCCAGCGCTTGGGTCATTTGCGTGCATTTGTTTTCGGTTCGGGCTTGGGCCCTCTGGACCTCTGCTTCACGTTTGCATATGGCCAACTGTTTTGAATATTGAAAGCAGACAATAACAACAACAACAACAGCATCAGCATCAACATCAAGCAGCTAACTGCCAACACATGGGTTCTGCAGGGTGGCTCCAAATGGAAATCGCAATCGCTGAAAAGTGCCATGCATTTATGCAATTTTCGCATTCAGAATTGTGAGTTGTGAGTTGTGAGTTGTTCGTTGACACTGCTTGGCACTCAAAGCCACTCAAATGCCATGGCAAGGCACTCAATCAAGTGCATAGACCCAACACACACACACACATACACATGCATACACATATGTACCTGCAAGCCTTCCACTATTCCATCATAATCAAATTGTATTGAACATTTGCAGTTAGCTGAATTTGTGGCTGGCGTTGAATCGGTAAAAGACCCGCAATGCATTTAGTCAATCAGTCAGTCAAGCAGTCCGTCATTTTGTCAGTTTCTCAGTGATTCACTTATGCATTCATTTATACAACGCACACACATAAGCGCCTTTGCCGTGCTCCACCCACCCGCTCACCTCTCTGTCAATGTCAAGCCAAAGCCAAAGCCAAAGCCAAAAGGTGTCCTAGCTGCGCCCCCCACGTGTGCTCATAACTTTTTATCATTTTTGTTAAAAAAGAAGAAGAAGAAGAGAGAAATAGAAAAAATATTATAGCATCCTTTTATATACGTATCTAGTATATGCACATGTAGATGTGCTCGACGGTTCAGGCTGCTTTATTGAATATTACATAAATAAAACGTATTTCAATTTTCACATGAACTTCGGCCCCCCCCAAGCGTATGGGCAAAGGCATATGTATATATTCCTATATAGAGTGTGTTTGAGAGCTTCTAATAAAATAGCTAATCCGATCACGTCTACCACTATTTCTCCCCTGACAGGATAATGCAAGGCATATGCAAAGCAGCTGACAGACGCAATACGATTGCACTCGACTAAGGCTCAATACGGAAAGGGCGCGTCGTGGTAGGGCGTGGTCAGCTGGGAAAGGCAGATGATATTGTGCTGGTTAGCTGAAATAAATTGTAAGTGTGAATGGCTCATTAGCATATGCACTAGACTTGGAAAAAAGAAAATTGGCATTCCGTTCAGGAAGGGTCACTCGTGTGGGCAAGTATATTTTGAATAAAATTATATTCCTATTTTACACACTATGATTATTATAGTAAATACTATCATAAGACATAAGCAATAGATATTTCTTGTATATATTTTAAAGGATTATTAATGGCTAAAGCTATCGTATAAGTATGTTTAATAGACTGTTATACTTGACATTCAAAGACAATAGGATTAAGTTACTTAACAGTTGCTTAACATTGAGAAAGACTCTGTTAATAATTAATATATATACACTTTTTATTTATTTTTATATTTTTGTATATAGTTTTTATTAATTCTTATATTTTTTTATCTCTTCAAGTTCATGAATAACATAATATGTATAACAGCAAGCTTTTTGAATATGTTACTATAAATGTTGAGTTGAAAATGTTAAATACTATTAAGTCTTAAACTTTGTTACATCTGTTACTAGACTATTGTTCTGCAGAGTTCAGCTTAGCTGTTCTCTAACTGTTCATCCTTGACTTGATTTCGATTAACATTAACATAACATTTATTTACTTAACAGTTGAGATCTCCGTATTCTGTTTGCCAGCAAGCAAACACGCGCAGCCAGGTATTAAAAGTGTCTTCGGCTCAGGCTGTCAGGTTTGTTGACAATGGTAAATAACTTGTCGATGTTGTTCGCAATATAAATAAAGTTTCTTTACAGCACTGGCAGCTGTCACATGGATGGCAGTAAGACGGAGCAGCAAAGGAAGAAAATGTAAGGCAGCTTCAATTAACGCAGTGCACATACAGTTTTTTATTAAACGTATATGACACAACTGCCAGGGCATGTCAGGGACTAGAACACCCACCCAGAGCAGAGCTCCGTCTCTCTCTCTCTCTCTCTCTCTCTTCCTTTCCCTCTCACTCTCTAGGTAAATGACAGTGGCTTCCATTAGCGTCATTTTTGATGCTAGTTGTTTGCCTTCAGCTTCTGCTGCTGCTGCTTTGCCTTTGCCTGCGCCGTTGCCTCAGCATTTTGGCAAACAATTTGCTAAGAAACATTTTTTAAAAGCACTCGAGGTGGGTGAGCAGTGTGAGGGGGAGTGCCGTACACGTAGCAAGTGCAGAAGCATTTGACAATTGAGTGGCGGGAAGAGAGTCTTCCGATGTTGTTTCTTCTGCATTTAGCTGTCAAAAGCGAAAGCAAAACAACTACGAAATAAAAAACGCGGCCAGCCTGAAAAACCTCACGTATGCTGCACCCACACCCACACACCCTGGCCCACTCTTGACTGACAGCTCAAGTGAAAAAGCAGAAGACGACGTAGAAGAAGACGAGTGCCAAAATACACCAGGGATGTGGCCTTAAAATGCATGAAAATTCATACGCCACGAGGAGAAAAAAAAAGAATAAATACATACGTATATGTATTATGGGAAACAATCGTCTGTTTCGAGCTGAGAGAGAGAGACAGAGGCAGACAGAATGAGATCTGCGTTGTTCCGTGTGGGCACACGTCTAAGCGACAGAGAGGAGTGGGGACACTAAATATAAAAGGGAAGCGAGTGGGGTGAGACGGAGGGAGATGAAGAGTACTCTGTCTACATTGGTTAGCGTAAAGTTTTTGCTGCAATTCGCTTGTCACTTTGACAGCTCACGCAAAGGTTGACGCGGGAGCTGTACAACTAATCAGCCCTGGGACCAGATGCAGGCAATACGCACGAGATGAGCGACAGGATAACGGCAGGCTCTCAAGGAGTTGGGCGCTGGGATGGCAAGCGGGGAGAAAATAACTCGATAACTTGATTATTGGCAGGCACGAAATGAAACCAATTGCATTGATGGCCATTCGAAACAACAGGAATTGAAGACGACCCCATATTCAATACGAACATATTCATTTATGGCATTATTATATTAAGTGCCCGACCGAAGGGGGAACGAAAATGGAAATAATGAGAGTAGAAAATAAATCTGCACTTAAGTAACTGATATGAATTATTTCGGAATATTAAGCGATTAACTTTCTTTATTTTTAAATATTATTAGTTAATAAAATAAAACAGATATACGTTTATTTATTTAATTATTAATAACTGTTAACTAGTAATATTTAAAAAATAAAGAAAGTTAATCAATAATATTATTAAAATTATGATTTGTTAAAAATTTAAGCTACAAAAAAAAAATATAGTTAAAGAAATTCAAATGAAAAGTGTTTATAGAATTTATTCAAAAGAGATTAAAAGAATATATTAGAAATTTTGTAAATTTTTAATGCATATATATTTTTATTTCATTTTATTTTTTATTAAATATTAAAATAATAGACTTAAAATAAGCTTTATAAACTAAATGACTTTTTAAATAATTTAATGAATTCAATTTCGCTTATTTCGAAATCAGTTAACGGCTATAAAAAATGTAATATATATAGATATTCAGTATATTCTTTATTGAAATTAATAAAAAATCTCCTAGTAAATTAAATAGCTAACAAAAATCCGCTGCCACGTTCATTGGCTTTTGATTTATATTTTTTCCAATTTTACATTTTTTCTTTAGCTACTTTTGTTTATGATATACTGCTGTTCACTTGAAATGCACCGTTACATGGCACAAAAGGAAAGCGGATATGGCAACAGAAAAAAAAAAACAAAAAATAGAAAATGCTTAAAATATTTCAAATAAATGTGAAAATAAAATTTGTATTGGCTTTCTATAAACAAAGACATCAAACAGCGTTTGAAAAGCGAATCGTGTATTCTGTTTACTTGGAGATATACATACAAATATACACACACACATATACATACATAGAGTGCGACATCGCCTCTATTTCTATGCAAATATGGGTGCACATACAATGCAATGGGGCGTGGCAGTCTTTCAATATGCCATGCCATCAAAAATAGTAATTCAATAATTCAATTTATGCGATATTTGCAACCAACAAAAAAAGAAAACAAAAACAAAACACAAAAAAATAAGTTTAAAAATATTTTATTTTGATTTTCTATTTCCACTGGGAAAACATTTTTTGGCTGGCATTTTTAGCAAAAGTGAACTGAATGCCAAACAGGCGGGCGATATCGCTTTGCAATTGCAAAATATTTGCATTCATGTCAAAAAATTGATACAAATACGACTTAGTCGACTTTTCATTAGTTTTTACATGGCTGAAATAGTTTAGTTTCAAAACACTGAAAAGCTCATGAATGCCATGCAAGTTGGGCAGATAAAATATTTTGACATATGCAGAGCGGACGTTGCATAAAAGATGACATATTAATGTATATATGTATAAAGAACAAAAGAACATTTAATTTTAGAGAAATTTACTGAGCTACATACTTTTTAGGGTGAGTGTCGTGCACAGGGTGTGGTCGAGTCGAGCTCTTGCTTTCCAAGTACGCCTCGGCCATAAATAAAATCTGTGCATGTGAAGTGGGGCGCAGCTTTTCTGTTGTAGTCGTGAATTAAGATTAATTAAACTAACGGTAAACTGAAAACTAAGCCAAGAGCGCTACGCGAATGTCGAGGGGCTGTAGGAGGGGCTGAGGCGCAATACGAGATATTTTTGCGGCAGTTGACATGTGTGGGAAGTAGTACACAAAATAAATGTTTATTTATATGGCGCAGCAAACGGAAATTGCAATGCACTGTTGCTGCTGCTGCTGCTGCTGCGTAACTGTAACACGAACACAAAATGGCGGCCATAACGGTGCAATAACAACAGAACGGCAAAAAAAAGCATGGAGAAGGACGTTAACAAACTATGCGCCCCAGCAATGCAAAATGGTTGAGTTGAGTCGAGTTCATTCGCAGTTTGTTTCGCTGTTCGTTGCAAATTGTTAAGTGAATGGGATTTTAGATATGTGAAGGGCCCAACCATGGCCATTTGATACATTAGGAAAGAGTGTTTGCCGACCAAAAGGTTTTTTATTTTTACTCTTCTATTTATATGTATCTAGCGCACGCTCTGCTTCTTTATTTTTATACCCTGAAACCATTGAAAATGGGAAATCAGGGTATAATGGTTTTGTTGAAATGTATGTAACAGGCAGAAGGAGGCGTGACAGACTCCAGAAAGTAAATATATTTTTGAGTTGAGTCGATTTAGTACTATTCGTATGTCTATTTCTTCTAAGTATTCCCTTTACGTAATACCTCTACGTATTTCCTATACGTCTTTATTGCTTATAATTCACATACTCTACTTCAATTTACTGCGTCGACCTCTACCAGGCCTGGACGACTGAAGAAATGCTGCAGCTGCTGCCCTTTATATACAGCCACTTTTACTCAAGCACTGTCTCTCTTAAATTTTGAGCTCGACAGCAGGTAGCCAATCGTTACTGTCGAGCTTCAAGTGATCAATGGGAACGCTCTCTGCTGCTGTGAGCTTTCTAGCTTTGTTTTACACATACACATACCAAAAGAGAGCTGCTGCCTACACATAGACAACTTTAGTGATCTTCTGCACTTATTCTCTCTTTGCTTTTACTTAACGGCAGATAAAGCTCGTTACTACTGAGCTTCAAGTGACCAATGGGAACGCACTCTGCTGCTGTGAGCATTCTAGCTTTGTTTTACCTAAATATAAATACCAAATGAGACCTGCTGCATACACATAGACAACTTTAATGATCTTTTGCACATCTTCTCTCCTTGCTTTTACTTTTACTCAAGTACTGTATGCGTGCGTGCCTATGTGTGTCTATGTATGTGTGTGTGTGTGTCAGAAAGGCGTGAAGAATTATTGAAATATCAGTTCTCCGAAGGGTTCAGGGGACTTCCTAGTCGAGCAGTCTCGACTAGAGCTTTCTTATTTGTTTTTATAAACATATTTCACTCGGGCCATTGCTATATACACATATATCAAAGCGAGCCTTTTGTTATATTCGGATATAGAAACCTGCAAAAGGAAATGCATACAAACCAAAGAAGAGTTAGTAAAACAGATAAACAGAGATAGAGAGCGAGAATACATAAATGTATATGTTGCATACTGAAATATATATCTATGTTGCATATATTTGCAATTTCATTAAAGTAAAGTAAAGACATGTAATTTATTTATTTTATATACAAATTTCAACTTTTCTTCTTATTTCTTTATAGTTGCAAAGTATTTGTAGATGTTGAACAGTTTTATTTTCATTAGAATAATCTTATAGCTAGGCAACAATGCAACAGCTAATGAACAAATTGAACAACACGCTGAAGTAGCTGCCGCATATTGAAATTATGTTCAAGTATTATTATACAGCCTTCCTGAGCTTCAGCTGTGGAGTGGAGTCATCCAATTGCAGGCAGCTGAAACTCTTTAAGTACTCATATTATTTGCACGTTGCAGAGAATGAAAGCATCAAAAAAAAAATATATATATGTATATATACATGTATACTATTAGTAAAAAATATGAAAAATATGGAAAATATAAAAAAGAGTGGAACAAACGAACTCAGTCAAGTGCTATTATTCATACTGCCACACACACACACACACACACTCAAACACTGAAGCAAATTGCCAAAAGGTAACGGTAACGGCAGCCAAACAAGCCAACAAACCTCCTCCACATGTGGCCCACATAGCTCCATAGCTCCATAGCTCAGAGTCAGGACCACGTTCACGTCCTTGACAATCAATTCCCCGCGCACTCAATTAAAAAATATGCACGGTGCTTGCATACCACACGCACACACACATATGCAAGCACACACATAAGTCAACTGCTGCTGGCAGTGCGGGTTAACTAGTAAGGGGAAAATGGGAGTTACGGAGCGTATCGCTAGAGGGCGCTACTGCTGCTGCTGTTGTCTGCATATGAATGAATATTCGAACATTCGCCATTTTTTTTTTTGTTGGTGCCTTTTGCGTCGTTGTATTTGTTACCAACATAAAAGTTCATCAGCGAAAATATTGGCGAGAAAAAATGAAAGTCCCCCAATGTATAGCTATGTATGTCTATAAATTGTAGGGTATATCGAATAGTTCATTTGGCATGTTAGCCAATCAGCGCAATCAGATAGGAATAGTAAGCAACATGTTTTTTTCTTGTTTCTGTTAAAGTTAATACGCGAACTCACAAAGCTTAGTATTTCTCTATTCTCTCTCAATCTATTCTTTTCTTTCATTAACATTGCATATAAATTGCCTAACCTTTTTCTTATTCCGAGCAAAATAGTCGTGATATATCTTTAGTTTGTCTCTCCAGTTCTCTTACTCTCCTTAACATAGATTTTTGATTATTTATCTCTCTCTCTCTCTCTCTCTCTCTCTCTCTCTCTCTCTCTCTCTCTCTCTCTCTCTCTCTCTCTCTCTTTATAAGTCTTTGCCTGTACATTTCCCTATACTTGAAATTGTCATTTAACTTTATCTGATCACTACCTTCATTGTACTACTTCTCTTATTGCTTTTCACTTTAAGTCACATCATTTAGCTTTTCGCTTGGTTTTTCTCCTTACCATTTTCTTGCTCAGCTTGCTCAGATGCTTCTACCATACGATCTTTTGATATTGTCTATAGGATATCTGGCCATCGTCTTGACTTTTGTGTGCTTTATCATTTGTTTCTGTTTGCATTTGTGTTGTTGCAATATTTTTGCAATATTCCGCCAAGCACGTAACCGTATTTGTATCTGTGTGTATCTGTCTGTGTGTGCGTGTGTGTGTTTTTGGATTTGAGCATCCTTGGGGTAATAGTTTTCCACGGTTTATAATTCTGCGCTTTTCGCTGCTCCAGCTCCAGCTCCAGCGGTTGTTGTTTTTGTTGTTGCTGCTGCTGTAGCGTGCAGGAATTTATTATTTACAGGGAATTTTTTATTATTATTTTTCTTTTTTTGTGTTTGTTTGCTGGGGTCCTTTTCTTGGTCGTGTTGCTCTGCTAACGTCGCCTGCTGATGATTTGTGTGCTTGTGTGGTTGCCATATAAATATTAAAAATATTGCACAAATTCTCCATTCCCGAGTGTCCATGTGTTGTGAGTCTTTCTTTCATTGCCTTCATTCTGCCCCTCTCCCTCTCTCTTTCTCTATCTCACTCTCTATCTGGCTGCGTAAACGAAGAAATAGTAAAAGAAAATCGTGTTTAATAAATTTTTAAAAAGTGTGGCAACGCTGCCAAATGTAAGAGCGAAATAAAAGACACGAATTTAATGCCACACATAAGCAACCAGAAACACATGAAATGATAATAACAGAACTGTGCCACCAGCCAATCCCCCTCCCAGTCAACCTTCCCAACCTTCCCTCCCGCCCAGACCCAGGTCAGACCACAGGAAACATAAACATTTACATCTGTATGGCTCTGCCTGCACAATCGCATGTTTATATGTATGAGATCTGGCTGGTCTGGCTTTTAGTTTCGAGCTTCACTCTGGCTGGCATAATCTGTACGGGTCTGCAGCTATCCGAGTGCATATAAAATACTTGTGTTTAGATTTGCTTCACTCATACGTTTATCAAGGTAAACACTGCCAAGTTATGCGCGCAATTATTTATTGATGCAATCGTTGAAGTGTATTGCCAATGAGATTGTCGCTGACTCTTCGAAGAGACAGAAAAAGAATGAGCGAATGAAAAAATTAAATCAAATATAAAATATTTCTTAAAAGAAAAAAAAGAAAACAAATGTAAAATATATATATTATATGTATAAATAAGTAAAATAAAATAAAATATACTTCGCTTTGCTTTGATTTATAGAAGAACAAACATAGAACTCCTCGTGGTAGCTCATTGATATTTTTCTATTCGTTGCTTCCTTAATTAATTTTTGGATTTTCTCTCTCACTCTCTTGATTCTCTTCTCTGAACTGTCTTCCTCTTGCATATTTCACGAGTGTTTTTCTTGTGCCAGGCATACGATTTTTCTCATTTACATCTTTAATAATCCACTTGAAAGAAAAAACGAATCTCTCTCTCTCTCTCTCTCAGCTCTCTCTCTCTCTCTCATGGCTGGCTAATTTAGCTGCTGTGTTTGTCTTAACGACCTCCCCATGAAATCGCAATTGAATTTCTCATGGCTCAAAGTTAAGCAAACTGATAAGGAAAAGACGAAAAAATATAGAATATAAACTTCACCTAACGCCATTCGCTGGCTTTTTTATTGCGCTCGCTAATTAAAATAAACAAAATGTGCATTTCGCTGTGCTTTGGGGGCGGGACGCGCATTAAGGATGCGTCTGCATGTCTGATGAGTTGAGATGCGTTGAGTGTTTGTCAATAGGGATAACTTCAAGTGCCGAGAGCTAGCAGGAGTGTGAGTGTGAGTGGGCGTGGCAGCGGGTGTGGGTGGTTGTGGCTGCGCTTGGAAAAGTGCTTTTCGCTTTGATTGACGACGCTTCGAATGATTTTACACGCACGAGCGGCGCACACACACAGAGAGAGCTGGAAAAAAAAAAATGAAAAGGAAAATGCCGCAAAGACCTGCCTGGATAATGCGTACACTTTTATTGACACAGGACGCGCCAATCCTTCCACTCACTCAATGCACATGTGTGTGTGTGTGTGTGTGTGCGTGCGTGTGTTGGTAGTTGTTTGCGCAGTGAGTCGTGCGTGCCGCAAGTCGCGTGTCGCAGCGATTGGTTGTCGCCGTCCCGGCGGCGTCTGGTAACCACAGCTGGTGAGAAGTTAATCCTTGCCCCATGGAAATCACTGCATTTAGAAGCAGTTCAAATGTTTGCACTAAAAAAAAAAAAAAGAAAAGAAAACAAAAAACATCAACAACGCGAGGGACAACTAAACAACAAGGATGTGCCGCTTATCCATGGCACTTGATCAACAGCTGCCGTCGTTCAGCTCCCAGTAGACAATCCCAGCAATAGTCAAGATTATGCGAGTCCATTAAGTGCCACCCAACCACACTCAACCACCCACTAGAAGCCAATTTCATGCGCATTCTCAACTAATGCCCATAATTCACAACACTTTCACTTCATCATCAGCATAAAAGGATATGCGAATATGCGAGCTCAAGCCCGCTGGCCAAAAGGATGTGCCGCAGCTGGACTTCACGGTCACCGCCTTCCACCCACCTCCGCCCACTAGCCGGCATAAGGCCACATTTCAAAATATTATTATGCAAATTTTATGATTTTTATAAGATAAGCTCGCAAAATTTCAACGCTTCACACAAAAAAAGAGAGAGATATATATATATAAACAAGCGAACGTGTTGCTCTAGGATACGCCAAGCTGAAGGACCTTATTTCATTGTATGTGTGCGTGTGAAGGTGTGTGTGTGTGTGTGTGTGTGTGCCACTACTCAGCTGGGCGCACATTTTTGGCATTTTTATGAGTCATTGACTCGATTTCTGAAGTGCGCCAGTTCGGTTATATTTACGACCATAGTAGTGGACTCTAGTGGACTCCCTTACGCAAATGAACCTCATACCGCATAGCCCACTGTGTGTTAGTGTGTGTGTGTGCCTTAAGCAGTTAAATAAATGGCAATTGAGTGGGGATTTTCATGGCTTAAGTAGGTGGATCAACAAATGGTAATGAGCCGCAGGCAGAAAGAAGGCCCACATGGCAATACTTCAAACGCGCTTTTAAATATTTTGATTATAGATGTTTACATACAGACAATAAATAAATAAAATAATAATCATACAAATGTATCAAAATATGGTTTAACTGAATCAAAAGCGTATTTGGACAATTTTCTTAAATATTGTTAGTGAATTATTTCAAGGAATTTAAAAAAATAAAACCTCTCAGTCTCTCCATTTATGTGGATATATCTGGAAAGGATTCACGATTTGACCAATTAAACTTTTTACATTATTATCATGATAAGAAGCAATAAATGTTCTCCTTGTTCAATTTGCAAAAGGAAATCAGATATATTCGCTGTGCTCAGAGTCCAATTCGCATCACGATTATTGCGTTTATCCCCAAACTTATCTATGGATACTTTGTGGGCATTCTCTGCTTCACATGCCACAAATCATGCGCGCACAAGAATTTTATAATGCAATTATATTTCGTATTAGATGAAAATTATGGCCAAGGGAAAACTGGAGCAACTCTGAAGAGCAGAGGAAGATGGAGGGGCAGGAGAGGCTGTGGAATAAGAAAATCATAAACACGCAAAGCCAAAGCAATCTGCCCGTGATATATGATATATGATATATATATGTATATATGAGGTCATGTATTTTTATTCAGCTACTTTTCCTTTTACAACTTTCGGCTGAGACAACGGATTATGTTTTTTGCTTCAGTTTTCTTTTTTTTGTGGATTTCTTCCTTGGCCAGCACCGGTCCAAGTTTTATTGCGGGGCGTGGCCTGAGAGGGCGGTACGCGTCGAGAGGGCAAAGGGGCGGGCACAAATGCAAAATGCCAAATAATCGTGGGCCAGAAATAAATTCAGAGTGAGCAAATAAAAAAGAAAAGAAAAACGAATGAGAAAAAAAAAAGGGAAGCAAAAAGTAAAATAAATACGAAATATGTGTAGGCAAAAGTAATATAAAAGAGAAATAAAAACTTGAGGCAACAGCCAAGTGCTGCCCATGTCCACGCCCCCACATGGCACGCCCACTGTTTTATTTTAGAAAATTTATTTAAATTTTGATTTAAGGACATCATCAAAAATTTTTTACGTTACATAAATTTCGTGTGCTTCACTTTTCATTTGTGTAAAATGGACCACAAAATTTGTACTACAACTTGTTGGCCACGTTTCTAAATATTTCCCTCTTCTTCTTCTTGCTTTATATGTTTTTTCCTTTCTTTTGTTTGTGGTGCTTATATTGTGTTGCTGTCATAATAAAAATTGCTGCGGCTTAGGCGAACGATTGCCCGCTGCTCGAGCAGAATATTTGCCTCCAGGCAAGACAAATTAAAGACATTAGAAATTATAAGGCGTAAAAATGGTCAAGTTCTATGCGAGGGTCTCTGCCCGTCTCTGTGGCTCGATAAGATGCCAGCAAGTATGCAACGGCCCCCTCTCCCCCTGCCCCAAGAAAATAAAACTACTTGCGCAAGGAATTGCCAAATTGAAAATGGGATTTTTTTTGCTTTCCAGAATGCGACAAAGTTTTCGACGCGCTGCCGAGGGGTAGGTAGGGGAGGCTGATAGGATTTGAAAAGCGGATTTGCGGGCTGGGCCAGCACTCTACGGGAACCGGGGCATATGTGCCACAGTGCGATATATATGTATGTATATTCGTATATATAGACGTCACGCAAGGTGTGCGCGACTGGGCAACTTTGATTGGGTCCTTTACATAAGCGTTTAATCCTATTTCGCGGTGAAATGCATAAATAGACAAAAGAAGCCAGGCAAAAAGAGGGCGGTAAATGCCACAGGAAAAAAAAAAAAAAAAACAAAAAGAGAACTGAAAGAATAACCAAGCATATGGTCACCCTAAAAACGCCAGCCAGAGAGCACTACAGGAAGGAGTGAGCCAGAGCGGAGGGCAGTAAGAGGATGTGTAGATACAGCCAAATGCAATTTTCATGTCACGTCGCATTTCGCTGAATACCCTGCAATTACCGGGGGAGGGGTTGGGCTGGCTACTAAGCGGTCATAGCCATATAAAAATGTATTTAAATTAAAGTCGAGAGACAATCATTGGATGCAACAACATGACATTAAGTGAGCTGTAGCGCGACGCGCTCTGTTAATGACAACCCTTAGTAGAGGCAGTACGCCTGACCCCTCACCTCTCATCCCTTACCCCTTACCACGAGTCCTTAACCTCAACGCGTCCATTTACATATGCAGCAGCGTTTCAGGGGCGTTTAAGGATTAACTACGCTTAATGCGCAAAATTAAAAGCATGTCTGAGCACGAGGATGTGAGCATAAGGATGCACCCCCAGCCCCACTCAACCCCTCACACACATCGACTCAAGCGTGCGCTTCAAAGGCATATAGCGCACACGCTTTAGGCCATTTTAGTGGAACTCCTTGCCGGGCTCGGTGTTCGGTGTTCGGTGTCTCGGGGCTCTTGTCTGATCTCTGGTCTTTGGTCTTTGGGCAATTTATTGTGCATAAAGCCCCAAAAAAGTGGGCACGACCGTTCGGCATGGGGCAGACTTAAGCAAATATTAAATACATTAAAACTGACAGCATAAACGAACATTCGAATAAACAACAAAATGGAAGAATACTAGCTGGCATTCGTTGACTCGGTGGATACCCTGTGCTTATGTTTGTGTGCAGGAATAATATCTATGGAATTACAAAGTTTCTTAAACTTTAATGATATTCAGTTACTGCTCTAGTTCGGAAAATTTGCCGTACTTAACTTTAACTGACTTCTAGTCATGCTCTCTGTGGCTTTCGTTTATGTTTCTAATTTGTACAGGGTATTGAGCGATTCTCATATGCATAGAGCATATGAGTATTTAAATTGGCTTGCGGTTTCAAATGCGATACACTTTGATGTGGCCAGTTCATAAGAGTAAACCAGAAATATCCTTGGGATATTTAAGCTTGGCATCAACATATAAAGCTTTCAGGCCATTCTACTCACCTGTTCAAATATTATAATCTGTGTTATTTCGTTGGTAGTGGCTGCCAGGGGTGCTCTCACATTAGTCATATACTACATATGTGTATGTGTGTGTGCCGTATGGTAAAACTTTTGATGTGAATCACGCACTGCAGTCTGCATTTAGTTTAAATAGGATTTACATATTAATATTCATTCGTGAGGCACGCAATGGAGTTTTTGAGGGAGCTAGCTTTAAATATTTTCTTATTCTGCATCACGCACATGCATCAGGGTTGTTTCGTGAGTCACGAGTAAGTGCAGGTGTGCAAAGTTTTGACTCCTTAGAGGATTTCAGGCTTTCCTTTTACGAGAGATGGAAGAATATTGAACAATTATATTCAAAACTATAATTCTATTATTCCCCAATCAAATGATGGTATGGTCTGCTGATTAATATGGATAAGGAATCAAGTTGTTCGGTATAGAAAGTATTGAAAAGTCGTGCTAGAGCCACTCCATGCTTAAAATCGCGCACGTTGCTGTCAAATTAATCCTTTATGAACTAAATCTGCAAATTTTCATACTTGGGCCAATACAATACACTGATTATCTTTGATTTTCATGGTAAGCTTCTACACAGAGAGCAGACAAAGCACATTCTATCTTTTTATTGTGATTTTCCAATCGATTTGTGTCCATTCAGCAGCAGAAGTAACCAACCCACCCTCGCTGCGCACCATAACCCACAATAGCACAATATCATTATGATTGTTCCAGGGGATTATGCAGTTGGTGATTTGACATTTGCTGGGGACGACGCATTTGATAAGCAAACACAATTGATTCGCGCACTTAAAATGCTAAAAATGTGTCGAATAAAAACTGGGCAAATGTCCCGATAACCACTGAGGCAGTAAACCACCATATGGCGCGGATTCCCTCGTCCTGCTTGGAGTAGGGGCTGCATGAAGCGTTTATCGTCTAGCGTCTAGCGTAATTGTAATTAATTTCCTGTGATTTTCGTTTTCGTTTTTACTCGTAGATGAGGCACCCTAGGAGCCCATTCGGTATGCGGCGGTCGCCTGGCAACGTCCTTTTAATCGTCAATCGATAAATTTGCGTTAACTGTCAGCGGATTGTTGTCCTTGTTGTTCCTGTTGTTGTTGTCATTGTTTCTACTGGAGTTCTCTCTGTTCTTTTTTTTTCGGTGTTCGCTGTTTGGGATGTGCGGTGGTTGCTGTGGGCTTTGATAGAGCTGTGCATTTAATGCGATTAGATTTAATGGCCAGCCGTTTCCTTTCGACTGTCAGCAGCAGAAACAGCAGCGGGACATCATCAGCTGGACTTAAAACTATCAGACGGCTGGCTCCTATCATAAAAAGCGCCTTAGCCTAATTGGCTGTGATTGATTTTGGCTCAGTCATGCTTCCAAATCGCTTCCCTACCTCGCCCGGCGGCCACTAATTTGCTTTGCGTTCAGCTTTGCCAAAATATGTTTTTAATATGCAAAAAACTTTTAGCCAAATGGCTTTTAACTGTCATTAACCAACTGTTACCAGCCACGGCACACGGCCAGCAGCTTCACTAAAAATGTCCAATGAAATTTTTATGACCATCCCGGCAATCCTTGCCGCACATCCATCCTTCCTCCCTCTGCCCCCGCATAGGTGCTGTCTGCTTCCAGCTGTCAGCTGCCTTCACCCACACACACACACACACACATGCATAACAAATACTAGATCCAGCCCCCGAAAAAAGTTGTACACTCTAGTTAGCATATCTAGTTGGCTTCCATGTGCGCAGTTCCTGTCCTGTAGTTTGTCGTGTGCCTTCCTCTTCTTCTTCTTCTTCGGCTTTTTGTTGTGGCTCCAAAATGGTTTTTAATTTTATCAGCGACACGGCGCACAGTTTACATGCTAAATGAGTCAGGCACTGAGCGAAAAGATGCATTTAATTAAACTTGCGAAAGTTTTGCCATCTCGCAAAATTTGTTTAGCTTACAGACTGTTTGGCATGCTCTATATCTACATATATCTATATCTATATCTATATCTATATCTATATCTATATCTATATCTATATCTATATCTATATCTATATCTATATCTATATCTATATCTATATCTATATCTATATCTATATCTATATCTATATCTATATCTATATCTATATCTATATCTATATCTATATCTATATCTATATCTATATCTATATCTATATCTATATCTATATCTATATCTATATCTATATCTATATCTATATCTATATCTATATCTATATCTATATCTATATCTATATCTATATCTATATCTATATCTATATCTATATCTATATCTATATCTATATCTATATCTATATCTATATCTATATCTATATCTATATCTATATCTATATCTATATCTATATCTATATCTATATCTATATCTATATCTATATCTATATCTATATCTATATCTATATCTATATCTATATCTATATCTATATCTATATCTATATCTATATCTATATCTATATCTATATCTATATCTATATCTATATCTATATCTATATCTATATCTATATCTATATCTATATCTATATCTATATCTATATCTATATCTATATCTATATCTATATCTATATCTATATCTATATCTATATCTATATCTATATCTATATCTATATCTATATCTATATCTATATCTATATCTATATCTATATCTATATCTATATCTATATCTATATCTATATCTATATCTATATCTATATCTATATCTATATCTATATCTATATCTATATCTATATCTATATCTATATCTATATCTATATCTATATCTATATCTATATCTATATCTATATCTATATCTATATCTATATCTATATCTATATCTATATCTATATCTATATCTATATCTATATCTATATCTATATCTATATCTATATCTATATCTATATCTATATCTATATCTATATCTATATCTATATCTATATCTATATCTATATCTATATCTATATCTATATCTATATCTATATCTATATCTATATCTATATCTATTTTGCTCTGTGTATCGAAACGTGCTTTTGGAACTAAACTCATACTTTGTCATCAGGGCATCAGCTGTGGATCTGCGATGCTCCCACCTGCTTTAGCCCCACCTGCTGCCTTCATCTATTGGAAAACTGGCAACTAATGAACGAGCATTACGCAAATTCCATTTACCAACGCTCCTCGACGTAAAATCTGAATTCAAAATCCACTTTTGCAGTTCTTAACTAATGCGTGTCCTTGCTGCTCCAACCGCTGGGTCATTGTGTGCGCAGGTGGCGGAGGAGCAGGAGGAGGAGGAGGAGGAGGAGTGGAGGTTGGAAGGAAGTGGAACCATTTGCTGTTGCATTTGGAATTTTAATTTGGTGGCATTTCATGCTTGCAGCTGTTGCCATGCAATTGCACCACAGCAGAGCCAAACCACAGGACGCTTTGGTCCAACAAGTTGACCAAGATTTAATTGCATTTTGAGTGCTTGGTTATTAAAAATGTATGAAAAAAATGTCGTCGCTTTGCGCAAAGTTGGCAAAGTTTTTAATTATTCGCGTTGAGCTAGTGGAAGCGATGGGTGGGTGGGGAGGACTGTGATGGGTGGTTTGGCAACCGCAGCGAATCGCTAAAAATGCGCAACTCACACGTGGCAGGAACAAAGCGCGCCCCTAAATACGGCAATGAAAAATTGTAAATTGAACCTGAAGGACAGACAGCGTTCCGTTTAGTGCCAAGCTAAGGGTTGGGTGGGGCTGGTAACAGGGGGTGGGGCGCTGGGTGCACGTGCAAAAATGTGCGTTCAATGTGCGGACGCAAACACAAACGCAATTAAGCACGGCGTCAATGAGAGCTTCCAACAGCAACAGCAGCAGCAGCAGCCGACATCTAGGGGTTGGGGGTGGGGGGTTGTGGGTTGGGTTGCCTCGACGAGGCGCGTCTCTTGAGCGGAAATAACGCAACAGCCCACGACGCTGGTCAGTTGTGAAGGCCGTGTGAATTGCATTGGAGTTTAGGGCTGATCCAGGATTGGGATTGGGATTGGGCTTTGGCTCGGGCTCGGTCTCGGGCTTGTGGCCACGAGCTTGGGGTTGGAGTCTTTGTTTAGCTAACATTGGGCTCGGCACAGGGATGTGGGTGGTTGAAGCTTCTCAGACGAACGGTCAGCGCGGTTTTGTAAAACGTTTAATTGCAATTTGAAAAGCAACTGCCAACGGGCCAGCAATTGCAAGGGTTGCTGCTGCTGCTGCTGCTGCTGCTGCTGCTACGGCTCCTGTGCCAGGATTTATTGCTTTTGGGTCTATCGCTAGAGTCCACTCTTCCCAGCAGCCTCACAGTCGTAACGGTGTCGGCCGGCGTCTGAGCGTGGCGACTGCAATTGAGGAATTTCATTTTGAAACATTTAATTTCCAACGTGCAATGCTAAACTGCCGTCCAGGCCGGGCTGCTGAGGGGGCTGGCTAATGCCGATAGCCGGAAACGGATATGAAAGCTTGCATATGTGTGGGTAAGTGTGTGTGTACATACATATATGTGCTCGGTTGGTTGGCGTCTCGCCTATGGACCGCTTGTTAAACATATGTTTTCATTTGCAATGCAAAGTTTAATAATTGACAATTCTCTGGCTCAGGTCCGCTCTGCATTGCTTTTGGGGTTGGCTCGGATCATGGGGGTGGCTCTTGTGCCTTGGCTGATGCGTGAGGTGTGTAATTGCCAGATTGTTGAAACACTGTTTTTTTTTTTTTTTTTGATGTATGCGAAATGAGCCGGGTCCATGACAAATGAGTAGCTGTCGTCGTTATGCGAAAGTCGTACGTGTTAGCAGTATCCGTGCACCTTTCAGGTGGAGAGGGGGAATGCAGTAGTAGAGCGGGCGGTAAGCGGAATTAATTTGAAATCTGAAATATCCCTTGTCTTGTAATGGAACTCAATTACAAACAACTTTTGAGGTGTGACTAATGCAAAAAAGTATTTCAAATTATATACAATTAAATGGGTTTTTACAGAGTATTGCTTTTAGTCATATTAAGGCTTTGACTTTGTCAATTTCAGTCAACCCTTTGTATATTTTTGAGTATAAAGGGATGTGCCTTATTTGATAAAAATATATTAAATATTTATCACAATCTTTGTCAATAGTTATATTAATGCAACACTAAAGATGGATCAATAAACTTATGTATATAAAACAAGTAAGAAGGCTCTAGTCGAGGCTGGTCGACTAGGAGATACCCTGAACCCTCCAAGCTGATATTCAAATCATTCTGAACTTTTTTTTTGCATACATAAATACATACACATGCATCCATACGCCTGCATAAGCCCGCGCTCTGCTAACTGCGCAGTACGCAGCGACTGCGCTTGGGCTCAATAAGTACATCCCCTCCCAGGGGATATTCCCTAGGCAGCTGCCTGACAAAAGCTGAATGCTATATCACTCAATAATAAATATTATATAATTTCGTTTGTAGACGTACAATCTTAATGAAACTTTCAGAATGCAATAATAATGTGTAAATGTGTGTACACTCCAAAGCACAAGTCTCTAGCAATTGATAAATCCCCTCCCAGGGGATTTCCCCGCCCAGGGGATTTCCCATAGGCAGCTGCCTGACAAAAGCTGAATGCTATATCACTCAATAATAAATATTATATAATTTCGTTTGTAGACGTACAATCTTAATGAAACTTTCAGAATGTAATAATAATGTGTAAATGTGTGTACACTCCAAAGCACAAGTCTCTAGTAATTGATAAATCCCCTCCCAGGGGATTTCCCCGCCCAGGGGATTTTCCCTAGGCAGCTGCCTGACAAAAGCTGAATGCTATATCACTCGATAATAAATCTTATATAATTTCGTTTGTAGACGTACAATCTTAATGAAACTTTCAGAATGTAATAATAATGTGTAAATGTGTGTACACTCCAAAGCACAAGTCTCTAGCAATTGATAAATCCCCTCCCAGGGGATTTCCCCGCCCAGGGGATTTCCCCGCCCAGGGGATTTCCCCTAGGCAGCTGCCTGACAAAAGCTGAATGCTATATCACTCAATAATAAATATTATATAATTTCGTTTGTAGACGTACAATCTTAATGAAACTTTCAGAATGTAATAATAATGTGTAAATGTGTGTACTTTGCAAAGCACAAGTCTCTAGTAATTGATACATCCTCGGCCAGGGGATTTCCCCGTCCAGGGGATTTCCCCGCCCAGGGGATTTCCCCGTCCAGGGGATTTCCCCGCCCAGGGGATTTCCCCGCCCAGGGGATTTCCCCGCCCAGGGGATTTCCCCGCCCAGGGGATTTCCCCGCCCAGGGGATTTCCCCGCCCAGGGGATTTCCCCGCCCAGGGGATTTCCCCGCCCAGGGGATTTCCCCGCCCAGGGGATTTCCCCGCCCAGGGGATTTCCCCGCCCAGGGGATTTCCCCGCCCAGGGGATTTCCCCGCCCAGGGGATTTCCCCGCCCAGGGGATTTCCCCTAGGCAGCTGCCTGACAAAAGCTGAATGCTATATCACTCGATAATAAATCTTATATAATTTCGTTTGTAGACGTACAATCTTAATGAAACTTTCAGAATGTGATAATAATGTGTAAATGTGTGTACTTTGCAAAGCACAAGTCTCTAGTAATTGATACATCCTCGGCCAGGGGATTTCCCCGTCCAGGGGATTTCCCCTAGGCAGCTGCCTGACAAAAGCTGAATGCTATATCACTCAATAATAAATATTATATAATTTCGTTTGTAGATGTACAATCTTAATGAAACTTTCAGAATGTAATAATAATGTGTAAATGTGTGTACACTTCAAAGCACAAGTCTCTAGCAATTGATAAATCCCCTCCCAGGGGATTTCCCCGCCCAGGGGATTTCCCCTGGGCAGCTGCCTGACAAAAGCTGAATGCTATATCACTCAATAATAAATATTATATAATTTCGTTTGTAGACGTTCAAACTTAATGAAACTTTCAGAATGTAATAATAATGTGTAAATGTGTGTACACTCCAAAGCACAAGTCTCTAGTAATTAATACTCGTTTTTCTCAAATTAGTGGCGAAAGGGGCGTGGTGTCCGAAATCTGTAAATTACAAAATGTGTATATTAGTAAATTGCATATACACAGTAAATCTGAAGTCTCTATGTTTAATAGTGTTCAACTTAGGCTGAAAAAACAATATCAATTTATCGAGCTGCCTGACAAAAGCTGAATGCTACATCACTCAATGGGTACATCCACACAAACACACACACAAACACACACACATACACACACACAAACAAACACACACACACTCACACACACACTCACACACACACTCACACTCACACACACTCACACACACACACACACACATACACACATACATAGACACACATAGGCACGCACGCATACAGTACTTGAGTATAAGTAGAAGCAAGCAAAGGATCATAAAAGATGTTTATATGTATGCAGCAGTTCTAATTTGGTATTTATATTTAAGTAAAATGAAGCTAGATTGCTCACAGCAGCAGAGAGCGTTCCCATTGCTCACTTGAAGCTTGACTGCAGCGAGCTCTGACTGCCGTCGAGCTCAACATTTGAGAGAGACTGTGCTTGAGTAAAAGTGTCGCTATATAAAGGGCAGCAGCTGCAGCATTTCTTCAGTCAGTCTTCAGTCTTCGTCCAGGCCTGGTGGAGGTCAGCGCAATAAAGTGAAATACAGTGTGTGTAGAGGCATTACGTAGAGGAAATACGTAAAGGAAATACGTAGAGGGAATACTTAGAAGAAATAGACAGGCGAATATTACTAAATCGACTCAGCTCATCACCCTGATCAAGAATATATATATTTTGTGGGGTCTGCCACGCTTCCTTCTGCCTGTTACATACTTTTCACAAAACCATTATACCCTGATTTCCCATTGTCAATGGGTTCAGGGTATAAAAATATGTATACATAATAAACAATAGAAAATATGTTCAATATAAATATATGCTTTTAAGAACTATTATACTATATATTTTCTCAAAATATATTTCGATTTAGTGCACGTAGAAGAATTAACATTTGGCCAATAAATGTCTCAGCTGCTTTATCAAGTCTCAAAGCATTGTCGCTGGGATATCTCTTATTAAATAAAGAAGAGATACAACTGTAATGGATGAAAGACAATAGAAAATGTTCTCGATTAAATTTGATTACTGAATGTTGCAAGCGTTAATTTTTTATACATTTTGCCGTCTGATTGCCTTTGTTCCTTTGGCACTTTCGGGTCCGTTATTATTTTCGCTGTTGTCATTTTTAAACCTGATTATGCATTAGGGTAACGTCTGCCAAAAATGAAAAAAAAAAAAAAACAAAAATGTCCTCTGGCTGTTGTCGGTCGCTTTTATGCCATCTCCCGTTGTCCCTTTTTCAATTTGTAAAAAAAAAAATTTATTTATATATATGTATATAACAAGGCGAAAACCAAAACTCATTCAGCTGTGCACATTTTTTCTTGTCATGCCTTAATTTGCGATGTAGCTGTTCCTTTTTTCTATATTTAATATGTATATATATACAAATATGTATATATGAGCGGGTAATGCAAATAATTGTCGGGGCATAATGAAACAAAGTTGGGGAGTTGTCACAAAAGGATTCGGCTTGATAGGCAATCGAAATACGCTATAGAGTGTAAAGTGGAAAGTTCTCTTAATATAAATATATAAATAATATAATTTAACAATAAATAAATATAATATAATATATTTATTCTAAAATGTAATTTAATTCCTTAAATATTTTATTTTGTTTTTATAAATTCCATAAATATTTAAGATATATTTTTGGGTACTGCATACCTTTTCCATACCTTTTCATTTCGATGTATTATCATACAAAAATGCTCAAAATTTCGGTCACTTTATTGCTTCTTAGGGTATTTGATAATCATGTCAACCCTTTGAGCGAGCGGCCTGGCTCGTTACTCTGCATCTCTGGGCTGCTTTGTCATCTGCTGCATAAACCGAACTAATGACACTGTCATATAAATTGCTATAAGTTCTGGAAGAGGAGCACACGATCCTTGTTGTCGCTGTCGTTGTTGTCCTTGTTGTCATTATAAATGTGCACTCATTTGCTTTAAATATCCTTAACATTGTGCGCCACTAAATTAGGCGACCCCTCTGGCCCCGTGCCACGACTCGCTGACCTTTTGGGCAGCAAGTGGAACCGCGGGGCATGAAAAGGGTTGGCAGTTGTTACGGCAGTCGGGCAGGAAGTGTAATGCAAACTGATGGACAATGTTGACAGCTGCCTTCTTTTTTTTTTTTTCGCTGTCCATGCGGCCAAAGGGTTTGAGTGGGGGGCTCAGAGTAGGGGCTAGGGAATTAGTCAGCGATGTCAAAAATGACAACACATTGAAATATCAACGGCCCTTTTTGACCATGCCAACAAAATGAGCGGAAAGAGTGCAGGAGTTGACAGTGAATGACCGACTAACTAGATATTGCTTGGTATAGACTTATTTTAGTAAGTGATTAGGAGTATTTGAAGACTTGAACTTGACTTTGATAAGCAGAAGGAAAATAAAAAATGAATATATTAATAATTATCATACCCTCTATATGCATCTCATACAAATCCTTACAGCTAATATACCCATTTTGAATACATTTGACTGAGTATAACTAGAACATCGTGAACCCCTTTTTAATGGGCTTAACCCCTCTGAGCTAGGCTTCTTGCCACTGAGCACTTCATTAAATAGGCCTACGGTTGGGGTCTCTCGGTTCTAAGCTGCACAAATTCATTAACGCTTTTATTGCATTTTAATTTGGCATGTCCTTGCCAGTGATGCGTGCACAAACATTCAAAGGATGTGCCTGGCTGGGCCCTGGCTGAGACAATAGGCGCCCTTGCATGTTGTCAGCTTGTCAAACGCCGGCCTGGGCGTAGGAGAAACGTGCAACCAAACATGACAGCGCTGTCAGGATGTTGATGGCCACAAGGATGCGTCGGCGCACGCCTCCTGTCGGACCAGCAACAGGATGCAATGCCATATTGCAATTAGTTTTGGAGCTGGGCTGAGATTTGCGTGTGGGGGTTAGCTAATAGACGAGCCTCGACTGCCCACAACAAAGGCTGTGTCAACATAGAGAGGTGGCAGTGTGTGTGGTATCCTCGGGTTGGGTTGGGCAAACAGGCAATAATCGCTGCAGGACTCATATGTTTGGGGGCAGCCTTGTCGGCGTCTGGGCTGGGTCGGGTCGGGGTCAGCCGTCTGGCAGCTTAAAGTAATTAGAACGCCATTTTCATATGTGTCCTGCATCGACGGCTGAGGCCTGCCCCATATGCCCCAATCTGACCTGGCCCCTCAATAAATTATGAGCCGCAACTTAAGCCGTCGCCCGTGTTGTCCTTATGGAAATGTTCGTATCGCATGGCCTCTGTTTGCCGTTTATATATGAGAGATGCGCTGCTTTAAATAAACAGAATATGAAGCCTGTGTATCCTTGGCCAGGACTCAGCTGCATTATTATGGCCAAAGTAAATTTATGTGCGCTGTTAATTGAATGCGCTGAGGGGACAGAACCTAGGGTCAGGAGACATAACCTTTCTGCTTCCTTGTTGCTTTTTGTTGCGCTGCATAAATCCGAAATTTATTAAAAAGCAGCGAAATGACGCGTATATCGATAAATGCATGCAAATATAATCTGGCCAAAAGCTGAAGCTGCCCTCGACCCTTGCCCTGGTTTTCCCCTTGCCCTCGTGTCCTTAAAGCGGAATTCACTCTTACTCGACGCCTTCTGCCGGCTGGCCATTTTTCATGCACAATAATCAGCAGGATAATGTTAACAGTGGCTGACAGCAGCACACACACACACACACACACACGCAGAGCCATGCACGACAAACACACGATGCGCCTTGTTGTGTGCAGATCCTTCGGGCGTGTTGATAAATAAAAGCAAAAAGATCTGCTGCTCTTCGCAATATGCCATCATGCTAAGGAAAGAGCTTTAATACATATGTATATATATAATATTTCTTTGACTGTCGCCTGGGCAGATGTAAACGCAATATCCAGATCAAACGCAGTCTTTAAGTCAATATAAGTATGTTTGATGCCCAATATTTGATGTGGGGCAATATGAAAATATTCATTGTAAAGCTTTAAGCAAGTTTTACTTAAAGACGGAGCTGAATCTGTGCAGTAGATTGATGTGACTATCGAGTTCATTCACGTCTAGCTGTGGCAACAATAACAACTAAAATTGGGAATAAATGATAATATCTGTCATTGCTCTATCTATCTCTATCTTCTTCAGTCTGTCTGTATGTTTCTCATCTGTTTTCTCCATCATCTCTTTCCTTTTGCATCTACATATACATATCTCTATCTTTCTCTCTACATCTCTTTCCTTCTCTAATTCTCTCTCCTTGCTCAACAAGTTCAATCAACTCTCAACAAGAATGCATTTAAATCTCTGAATTAAATTAAATACATATTCATGATTCCTCGCATTTAGAACTCAATCTGTAATTTAGTTAGTATCCAACCCATTTTACCGTATAGGCGCATATGTTATGCCTCTATTTGACAGCTACTTTTGCCATAAGCCACTGGAATTATATCGAGCATGAGCTATAAACCAATTTTATATGGTCTCTCCCTGTGCGCGACAAGAGAGTGAGAGCGAAAGTAAATCCGGGCATGAAAATAATTCCCAAAACATTCCCCAAATGCCACACTATTTGATAATTAAGTAGACGCGCGACCTCCAGGCGCATAAATCACTTAATTAACTTGACGACATTTTGCCCAGACAGCGAAGACGACAGCCACGGGGACTGCACGGCTCTGGCAGAGACGCAGCCATGCCATGCATCCTTGAAAATATTTCGAAAATCTCGAGAGTGAAAAAAAAAGAGAGCAAAGAAAAGAAAAATGCCGAATGAGAAAAATCAATGCGAAAGCAGCGAGCAAAACATTTTGAAAAACTATCAAAACTAAAACGAGCACAACGAGGCCCCAGACGATAGGCGGACACGGCCCACAGTCCACAGTATAGGGAACTGCCATATAAATATACATATATATATGTATATATAAATCGATCCACTGGGGAGCCATCAATTCATCAAAATGATGCGCCTATTAATAGCTTGAACTTCAATAAAATGCCTTTAGTTCTTTATTTCCCTCGATTTCATTCTCATTTCGAACGTCTACTTCAAACGAGTCGCAATCGAAACGTTTCTGACAATTGAGATCGGTCACGGATCGTGGTCTGTTCGCCACTTGCATATGTCAACGACTTTGTAGTGCTTGTATTGTGTGCCACGCCCATTTTGTGTAGCAGCCAATGCGGTAGCCAAAAAGAAGTCGCTCATCCATCCCATCCCATCGCATCGCATCGCATCGCATCGACGCGCCATGTTCAACTCTTCCTGGGCAACAGGCACGCCCACTTTACATGTCGATCGAGACAGTGTCTTCCCAGCGGCCATACATACATATGTCGCTCTATATGCGTATGGTGTCAAGTGGGCGTGGCAGCCGCACATAAATTACGAAAGCTGCCGACAGTCGTCGCTGGCAGCACGAAAATATCATTAAAAATCTGAAATATAATAAATGACAGCATTGATTTAGTGTGCAATCATTTGATTTTATTATGAAATAATTGGATTTCTTATATGCAAATTGCGAGATGTTCCACAAATCATAAATAATTGCAAACATTGAAATATATATATAAATATTAATTATTATATATTCAATATTAAATTAAATATTTTAAGAGCTAAATAAAGTAATAGCTTTGAAATATTTAAATTAATATTTTATTAATATATATTTATTTAAATTTATATTTTATGAATATATTATTTAATGTATAATAGGATATTATAATATGTATAATATATTATATAAAAATTCATTATTAAATTTGAAAGAAAAGGAAAAATTGTTTATGGTATATCTTAAAAATATTTACATTATTGTTTTTTTTTTTTTAATTAATTATTTTTATTTTATTTTATTTTTATTTATTTATTTATTTTTATTTTTTGTTGGGCTGAGATAGGAAAAAATATATTAATTATATAAAATTTCGGCAGCTCAAATTTATTAGATTTTCTGTATTTCGCTCTTCTTTATTATTGGCGAAATCTAATTGAAATTGATTTCGAGAACTTAAACAGAACTCTTAAGCTCGACACTCCCTGCACCACACACACACACACACCCAGGCAGCTGACTATGGCAGCTGCTCCCTGGGCGCGTGATATGCTAATCTCACCTGGCAATTGACAATTTTGCCCGCCTTCAGACAATGAAATTTTCCGAAAATTGAAATTGAAATGAAAATGAAAATGAAAATTCAACAACTTATAAATAACTCATGTGTGTGTGTGTGTGAGTGTTTGTGTGCGAGTTCTCGCCTTGGATGAATCTGTCAGCTGAAAGTGGCTGGGTGGGTAGGGCATCTGTGGCTGACACCTTCTTAAAGATAATAATGTAAACACCACATCAACCCCCGTCTAACTACCCACCCCACTGGCAGAAGCTCTACGAGTAGTAGTCGTAAATTCATCCACATATAAACAAATATTTTTCTTAAATATGAGAACATATTTCGACGAAAAGTGGGCGGTTCTTTGGGTTGTCAAAAATGAAAATTGAGTTTGTAAAGTTTTTTTTTTTCGTTGAGTTTTTGTTGTTGTTGTTGATTTGCCTATGTCTGCTTCTTTATTCTTCATGATTCAAGTGTGTCTGAACTCTGTGCGTGTGTGGGCGTTATTATTATTTATTTTCTCTTCTCTTTTTTTGCTTACGAAGGGCTGTGAGGGCGTGGTCATGTTGCCCTGTTGTCACTGCTTGTTTTGCAGCTGACATTGAGTGCTCGTCAATGATATGCCGGCTAAGTTGTTGTTGCTGCTGTTGTTGTTGCTCATAATTGTTGTGCACAGCAGCATTATGAGTGACTGTTTACATGCTGCTTAACCAAGGATGTATGAGTACGTGTGTGTGTGCGTGTGTGTGTGTACTTGAGTGAGTTAGTACCAGCGAAAATTGAATGAAATACCGGTAGAATTTAATTAGATTTTAATTGAGTTTTACCAAGCAGTCAGTGGGCGTGTCTGTAAGGGCATACAACGGGGCAGCGCAAAAAATAAAATAAATTGTGTTGACAAAGCTTAAAGCTGACTTAAAAATTGAATTTGCTAAAGAGCTTATATTTTATTTTAATGTAAACTAAATTTTATTTATTTTTATACCCTGAACCCATTGAAAATGGGAAATCAGGGTATAATGGTTTTGTTAAAAGTATGTAACAGGGAGAAGGAGGCGTGGCAGACCCCACAAAGTATATATATTCTTGATCAGGGCGACAAAGTGAATCGATTTAGCCATGTCCGTCTGTCCGTCTGTCCGTCTGTCCGTCCGTCCGTCTGTCCGTCTGTCCGTCTGTCCGTCTGTCCGTATGTATGAACGCGTCGATTTCCGGAGCTACAATAGCTAGAGACCTCAACTTTTTTTTTAAAATGTCCGTATATAGCGCGCGCATATCAAGTTTATCACTAGAAATCGATAACTCGTCCGAATTTTTTTTTATCGATGAAAAACCTTATCGAAAGCCAGTTATGAAATTATATCTCCTACATCTTTTGAGCTAGAGTCTCCAAATTTTAAATGTAGATTCACATGTACTTTATAAAATTTCGGTTTTTGTTATAATTCACCCCCCAACCCTATATCCACCCCCTCACCCTCATCTTTGTAAAATGCGTATTTCAAATACTAGAGACTTGAGATTCGGCACATACACGCATAGTAATGATATAATCACAATCTAAAAGTTTCATGAAGAACGTATGTCCACAAAAAAAGTTATTAAATAATTAAGTTTCAATGAGAAGCCCACACTGCAGCCCATGCGTGTTTATGCGTGCGTGCCTATATGTGCCTATGTACATATGTATGTGTGTGTGTGTTTCTTTTGTAAGCAAAAAGACGGGTTCAGGGGATTTCGTAGTCGAGCAGTCTCGACTAGAGCTTTCTTACTTGTTTTATTTATTTCTTTCGGTCGTGTATCTTTTCAAGATATTTAAAAAATAAAAGTAAAATTAATTTTATTTTTATCTAATACTTTTTATTAAAAAAAAAAAAAAAAATTTGGAAAATTGATTTTAAAGAAGAAAACCAACTTGATTCGGTCTTTAAATTTTCGGAGATTTCTGTTTCATGAAGTTAAAATTTTTATTGCGGTTATTTCGCTGAAAAATCTGTGATTCGATTCGTTGATCGATAAGACACTTCAGGGGAAATTACGATTCTATAATGCGTAAATTCAATTACCGATAATCAGCACAACAAATTTGTGCCAAAAAATTTGCTAAATTTCAATTGAAAGCACTTGGAGATTATTATAAATTGAACGCATTGAAAATGTGAATTGAGAGTATATTGGTTTTGCAAAAATGTATGTAACAGACAGAACAAGGCAGGGTAGAGCCCATAAAGTATTTACATATGAGCTTTATTTAATTGTCGAACTGATGTCGATGTCCGCTGCAAATTCACATTTAAGCGTAACTTGAATATACTCTACTTTCAATTATTTATTATGTGGACTGTCAGCCTTGCCTAGGCCTGAGGGTATCTGTTAGTCGAGTAGTCCCAGCTAGAGCTCAATTTCATATGCCAAAGATACTTCTGCAAACCTTTTTGGGCCTTAAAGTATTTTCAAATAATAATTGTGATTCATATTTTATGGTTTATTTCGTTTGTTTAATAGCTTAAGTATTTTACCGTAAAACCCATGGCAATAGCTTTTCTAAACAACGCCAGCACAAGCCCAATTAGAGTTACTCTTTATTCTTGCTACCTGCTCATTATCAAATCGGAAGTGATTCGGATGCAGTCGAAAGGTTGCAACGTGCAGCGTGCCTCATTAGGCTGGCCGAGGTGATTCGAGAAGTTGTGAGGTGCAATCACCTTCAATCATGGCCAGTCATCAAAAAGGTGCCCCGAATGACACCTGAATTCAACTTTTTTTTAGGTGGCACAAAGCGCCGCCGCTAATTGGCAGCGAAACGAGGTAAAATACAAATGTAACGAAAATTGGTTAATTTAACACAATGATATAACACGCTCCAGAAAAAACTGAGCCCCTAACTGGAAGGTTATTAGCTCAGTTAGAGGGGCGCCTCTCAAATGCGAACAGGATGTATTTGGGCTGGCCGTCGTGCAGGCTTACAAATTTCTTTTTAATTACCAAACTGGCCACAATACTAGCTGCTCATTGCTCATCGGCCATCAGAGCCGCAGAGGCTTTTGCTTTTTGGCATCAGCTTTGGTCTCTCGCCAGTCAGTCCGTTGTCAACTTTCCGTCTCTGTGAATACGCTGAAATTAGTTGTGTACAAATCTTGTGCAAGTTTTTGGCATTAACACCTTTCAATCCCCCAGCGAGTAGCAACAACATTATGAATATTTCTGACTGGCACGAATTGGGGGGGCCCTCTTAAATGACTGCAGTGGAGCAAGGCTATAAGAGATGGCGAAAAATGAGTTGGGATATTGATAGGAATTTATAGGAAAACCATTTTTGATGCAAGCAGTCTTTACTGTACGTTTCTTATGCACTTTGCTTCGCCTCTATTTATTGTGATTGAGCCCTATTCAAAATTCTTATTATTAATATTCTGCCTAGTCTCGTATCACTGTACCACTTAGCATATTTTTAATAAATATTCGAATATGCTTAAGATTCGTTCAGTTTGTCTATATATCTACATGTTTACATCCTAATTGTGTGTCGTCCATTGTACTTCGGCTTCACTGTAGTTTGTCTCACGCACGCACAGGAAATGTCACGACTGCAGTGACTACAACTTTTTCACTTTACTTGGCGCGTTTTGTGTTTGCGTTTTATTCGCTTTGGAATATGCATAAAAAATTGGTATTAAAACGTCGCATGTAAGACATTAATCAGCTGGCAAAGTGGCAGCCGGCAGTTGCGAAGCAGTTAGGGGCGTGGCGGGCTGCAAATCACAAACAGCGGCTAGGTAAACTCAGTGAGCAGTTGATTAATCTGCATGTGCCCCAGCTCCCATCCCACTCTGCCACTCTGCCACTCCCTCTCTCGCTTGGCCTGAAAGATTGCAAGTTGGAATCCGCCGTACAGCACTCCACCTCACTTCGCTTCTGGCCGGGGGTTTATTTTTGAGTGGCCACACAACATGCGACAGAGCCGTCGAGCAATCACAATTTCAGACCCCAAAATAAAACAATAATAAATTCCCGTTGCTGGGAATTAAAAATTTCATTAAAGTCATTAGAATAAAGCGACGGGCCGCACCGAACCGACAGCAGACAACAGACAAAGCGACACACTGACAGACAGCACCAGAAAGAGAGAGGGAGACCGAGAGAGAGAGAGAGAGAGAGACCCTATGACGGCTCCTGCTTGCTCTAAGTTCTATAATAATTTCGCATAGTTCTCGCTCGCCTGTTGATTGTTTTTAGCGGCTGTAACTTTGAGTGATGACTTGGAGAATTTCCCTAGACCCCAAAAACAATTCTCGAGTGGCACATGGCCACATGGCTCTGCCTGGTTGGGTAACGGCCATCTCTTTCCATTGGATATCTTCCACACATAGCATATTTCATTTGCCTCTCGTTGAAGATTTTCCAAAACATTTACAAACTCAAAACTTTCGCAATGCTTATCAAGTATATAATGAAATAGAAATTTATAGAAGCAGTCAAAGGTAAACGAATGTGGAAATACTCTACACTCCTTAGGGAATGAAAAGATGTAGCAATTTTATTATTGAATTACTGAAATGACATTTTGAATGAGTCTGCTTTACATTTAAATAAAAATATTTGTAATACTTATATTATCTTTATCGTAACTCCAATCAATACGATGCGAACTCATAATAAATTTGTCAAGCCAACTGAGAATAGAGTAAATACTCCGCCGTAAGGGCATCAGCAAAGTTACGACGCAGCAGACATTCCTTTGCCCATTTGCCCAGATCTGGGAGCAACGACTACTACTCTCTACTCGGCAGCTAAATGCGCCGCATAATTCACAATGAGTGATTCTTAAATTGTCCATTAAGATAATTTTTACGCCAGAGCGCACAGCACAGGGGAGCTGCCCTGCCGGAGAGCCAGGCGGGGCGCTAGACAAACGCAGACCTGGCAGAAGAAGCTGCAGGGATTGCGAGAGAACTGCGAATGGTACTGCAAACTGGGAACTGAGAACTGGGAACTGGGAGCAGAGAATCAAGAACTGGGTATCGGCTGCTCTAGATGCTGGCTGGCTGGCACGTTTATCAATTAGGGCGCAAAGTCCTCACATTTGCAGAGGCCGCTAATTATCAGCAAAATGCCTACACATGGCAACGAAGCAACAGCAGCGGTGCTTGGTGGTGCTTGGTGGTGCTTGTGCTTGGTGTTTGACTCTGCCTGCCTTCGTATGTGGTTTGTGGGCCAAATTTAGCAATGCTCAAATGCATTTTGTCTGCTTCTTCTGCCGTTCTGTTGTTCTCTGACTGGGGATGCGTTGCATGAACTGCGTCATGCCCGACAATTTTTCATGCTTTTCTTGTGGTTACATTTTTTTGTACAGTTTTGTTTTTGTTTCTGCGGCCGCAGACAAAGGAGCCATCAGCCGAGACTCCCAACTTCTTGCGGCCTATGATTGATGTACACTTGATGACTATATAACTTTGTATGATTTTTCGAATTGCTCTGCCAAAGATCTTGCGAGTGCTGCCTGCCACTCGACTCCTGCTCGTGCTTCGCTTTCTGTCTATCTCGGGTTTTTGTAGGTGGACGTGTCTTTAATTAGTTTGCCGTCGGTTTTTTGCTTTGGTTTCTGCGGCTCTCACCCATTTGCCTGGCGTTAAAAATGTTGAATAATTAAAATTTCTTGGAAATTTCATTGGCTGCTTTGTCGTCACTGTCTCCTTATTTATTTATGTTTTTCTTCTTCATTCTCAACTTTGACAAACAGCATATTTATTGTTGTAGTCGCGTGACTGGCCTTTGATTTTCCAGCAGCATTAGAGGGAAATTTTGGAATTTTCACTTTAATGAAATTAAAATTAAATTTAAACTTGCATTTAAGCTGAATCAAATTTTGATATTTAACAGAGCAAGATTTGCGACTTGACTATACAAAATAATAATTTCAAGTATATAATATAAATTAGAATTTATTAAAAATTTAAATCATAACTATAATAATAAAAATAAAAAAAAAAAAAAAATATTAATAATAATAATAATAATATTTTTATGTACAATAATATATTTAGAGAATTTTCTTTTAATATTATTCATATTATAATGCTCAGAAATTTATTTTTATATTTGTGACAAGTTGCGCGAGACTGATAAATGATGTGCCACCTGGCAGCTAAAAGCCTGATCAAAGCTTGACAAGCGCCTGCTGCACTTGCCTCCTTATCCTCAACTCGCTCTCTCTCTCTCTCTCTCTCTCTGTCTGAAGTTGATTGCTCGCTCTATCTCTTTCGCAGTGGGCATTTGGCCAACAGGTCACGTACAACGTGTCATTGCTGAGCGGCTGCCAGAGCCAAATTGGCTAAAGTAAAGCATCCACCGCATTATCAACAACTTCATCAGGCACTCGGTCGGTGTCCCGCACTTCCGATGCGGCCCTCTCACTCGCACACACAATTACAATAAACGATGAGCGCTGCAAACTGCTGTTTGGCAAGTGCAAGTGCAACTGCAACTGCAACAGTAGAAGAAATGTTGCAACCGGACTCTTTGCAACGTTTTTGCAATTTTTCTATTGAATTGTTGCCTTTGAGCAGCAGAAGCGGCAGCAGCAGGAGCCGGAGCAGCAGCTCTTTGCCGGCAGCGTGGCACGTGCCCCGACTGCCAAAAAAGGCAAGAATGTAGCCATAGTTAAGGCAAGGCAAGGCAAGGCAAGGCAAGGACGCTGGCTATGGAGAGTGTCTGGTATTATGATTGATAAGTTCGTTTTGTGAATTTTTCATAAATTAGGCGCACAGCTGCGCCAGCAGTGGCGCTTGCAGGGGGGGCGGGGCTAAACGAACCACCGAGTGCTCAATCGTGCGCCATTTGTCTATTTTAATTAAAAGCAGCTCCAGTAAGCTCCCGTCCCCAGCTATCCAACTCTCGCTCCTGCTCGCAGTCTCTCAGTCCTCACCTCGCTCTTCCATCCGCTATCCGCTCTGTCCTGTCTTTGTCGTCACGCACGCTTTGCCATAGCTGCGGCTGTTAATCAGCTTTCGGATTCTGTCTGCGGCTCAAGCTGGTTCAGAAATTTTACTATAAGCTTTACCATAAATCACATCCGTTAACTAACTGACCGTCAGCTGTCCCTGACTTGGCTCATTTGATTGGCAAGCGATTTGCAATTGCGTCCACTCAATGATATCACTTAATTATCTTCTTCTGGGGCTCCACTCTCATACTCCTCCTCTGAAACCCTTTTCTGTTGCTACAGCTGTACGAGTGGGAGTTGCCAAGTGGGAGTTGAAGTTTTCGAGTTTCAGATTTTGTCATTTATCACAAATAATTTGACATTCGCATTAATTAAATACAAGAATATCTAATTAGCCCAAGCTGATTACATTTCCTAATATCAAGCCCATAAAGTATATATATTCTTAATCAGGGCAACGAGCTAAGTTGATTTAGCCCTGTCCGTCTGTCCATATGTAGGAACGCGTCGATTTCCACAATTTTCATTTTATTCAGTCTTTGTATCTTTCATCGAGTCTCGTAGCATTCAGCTTTTGTCATGCAGCTGCCTTAACTCAAGTTCCAAGTTTTCTTTTATTATATTCACTAGAATTGTTGAGCACAGCTTCTTAAATATTCGTTAGGCTATGCCTTTTATTTAGCGATCAAATTATAATCAATATATGATCAATATTTCCACAAGTTTCATGAATGCACCTTCCGTTGAGTCTCGTAGCATTCAGCTTTTGTCAAGCAGCTGCCTTAACTCAAATTTCAAGTCTCGTTTTTGTAGCATTCACTGGAAGACTTTAGCACAATCTCATAGCCATGCATAAGGCTATTCCTTTTATTTAGCGAGCGACTCAACAAAGACTCTTTAAATAATAAATATAACTAAGTAAAACACAGAAGTAATTCTGTGGTATTTGGTCATATTCGTATATAGTATATATATAGAGCCAAACATATGCATTTAAAGTTGAATTTCCGACGCAGTCCAGCCGCATTTCCTTTAAACTGTCTGTCGCTCAGCAATTGTCCTCTTTTTGAGTTTTGACCTCGGATTTAATGCCACGCCCCACCCCACCCACTCGCCGGCTCGCCAGTTCGTGTTCTTTGCATTTGCAAATAATTAAGTGCCAAATGTCCAAATGCATTAAGAAACATCAGAGTGCAGTTGCGTGACAGTCCCCATTCCTGCATACCCTACGCATAACAACTGTCGTTTATCTGGACTCGAAATCAAGTCGGTTATGTAGATAGAGTTGTAGAGTTGTATATATACATCCACTATGTACTATGTATATGGGACACAATGAGAGTTGACAACTGTCGACGCATGGACGCACACTTAAAACGCTTGTCAAAATTGCATAAACTGCTGTCAGACAACAGCAACAGCTAAACTGTAGTAGGGTGTAGCCGCGAGTAGGGTGCACACGCTTTTCGCTGGCAATTAATGCGTATTTCGACATCATAATTAAAACGCAGTGTGGTTGACAACTCCGTCTGTTGTCTTCCGTCTCGCCATTATATTTAATGAGTGAAGTATATAACCCTTTCACCCCACCCATCTCTCTCCCCCTATCGCTCGCTCCTCTGGAAGTCCCGTAGACCCGTAGCAACAATTCAGACCAGACTCAATTTTCATTCACTTTTGATATTTTGCATTTGCATATTTTCACATGTCATTCGGCCCGTCGCTTTTTGGCTTTTTGGCGTTCTCCGCTCTTTTCCGCCTTTGTGTAACGCAATTGCTGTAGACAGACCATGCGGGAAGACTGTGCGACGGCTCTATAGGAGGAGGCGGTAGAGGCGGTAGGTGCGGTAGGTGCGGTAGGGGTCTGCCATTCGCATAATTAGCGACAGACTTTGCCGCTTGACAAACTCTTTGAAGCTGCCTGCTGCTGTCTTCTGCATTTATTATTAACAAAAAGAAGCCAAACCACAAACACGTGCACTTTTTTTATGCCCTATAAACATACATAAGGGGTATATAAAGTTCTTTGTATGCTAAACTGGAATAATACATATATAGATAGCCAACAATAAGCAAAGAATATTCAAAGGGTATTATAATGCATTTGTTAATATATTAATAATATAAATATAAGATATTTATTTGTGCATAGATATGACCATACTTAGCAATGAAGTACAGGGTATCAAGTAGTGTATTACAGTGGCATCTAATTAACATAAATCTAGTTAACATCTAGTGAATTTGTGTTATATAATTAACATAAATTGAATAGAGAACTTTATGTTAGAGTATATTTTAGTTGGAGTATATTTTAGGCACAGCTCAAAATAGCTCTACTTGCTAAGCACTATTTACAAATATTTACAGGGTATCTGCTAGTCGCTCAAGCACTCTAACTTGTTGTTGCATTGTGTTCGGTGTTGTTTATTTGTTTATTGTTGAATGTCTTAATTTATGAATCTGTCAAAGGGAAACCTGGCGGACGCCAAATGCGAATGCGACTGGGCTCAGCGGTTCGTTTGAGTTTTGTTTAGCTTTCAAGTGAATGTTTGTATTGCGTCTCTCTGCATGTGTGTGTGTGTGTGTGTGTGTGTACGGGACATGTGTGTACATTTCTTTTTAGCAACAGACCGCAAGACAAGCAATTCATTCATTCATTCATTCATATTGCTAATGATTCACTCTGGACTCTGGCATGATTCATGGCAGCGCCCTCTGGCGTTAAGAAAAAGTGCGTAAAATCTTGCATATCTTGATAATACTCTCGGAATAATCGGAGCGAATTTATGGCTGTGTGCACAAAAAACTTTTTTGCTCACTTACAAGAGCAGTAAATTTCGATAAAGAGATAGAGAGAGAGAGCGAGAGAGAGAGACAGAGCAATCAAATAATTGTAATCTGTTTTAAATTGCAGTTCGAGCTACTCTCAACCTTTTGTGCTCCTCAGCTCCTCGAGTGCCAGCCTTGATTATATGCTGATGAGCACGTAGCCGATTTTAATAAAATTTCTTGCGCAAATGCTTAATGCATTTTGGGCCACCCCAAGAGTGCTTGGCAAACTGCAGCAGTCGGGAATTACATTTTTGGCACTCTTAATTATAGTTGGGATTATTATCTTGGTATCTCGACTCAAGGGCCAATTAAAAACAAGTAAGAAAGTTCGAATCGGCCATGACCGACTGAAAAATACGCGCTTGCCAAAAGTCGATGTCGATTTAAGTAATGACAAGGAAAGGGTAAATTTGGGTTAATATGTAGTATATCTGTGTAGATGATAGCGACTCGGTATATTTAGAATATTTATTTAGAAAAACATATAAATAAAACTGTATAAATATTTATATGTTTAGATGCGTTAATTTATTTGCGGAAAATTAAGGTGCAGCTAAATTATTTTAGTTAAATACCAAAAAATAAAAAATAAAAAATAGAAAAATACAAAATAAAAAATAAAATAAAAAAAAGAAATTTAATTAAAAAAATAAATACAAATTATATGATTATCTATTGTATTAAATAATTATGAAGTCTATAAAATTCAATATTCCAAATAATATTAATGAAGTAAAATTAATTCAGCTATCAAGGAATATTTGAATTAACTTAAAAAATAAATAAATAAATAAATAAGAAATAAATAAAACAGATGTAAGAAGATATTATAAAGTAGTATAAATCTTGTCTACCTTTACAAATAACTCTTTCTATTATTCTATTATTATTAAACAAATATATCAATTATTATTTTAAAGAGATTTTACTTAAAGACAACTTTTATACTAATACACATAGCAATTTTCGGTTCATACAGTCATTAAGTAATCCTTTGCTCTTAAGTAAAACCGTAATTCAATATGATTCAGATAATGATATTATAATTTCAAAGAAATCTATATAAATACGCATATTTAATATGATTATGTTTAGTTGAAATTAATATCTATGTATATATGTATGTATGTACATGCATTTACATCACGCTAAAGTTGCACTTGCTGCACTTGAAGTGAACTTACGGCCTCCCGGGGGCACACTTTGTGGCGCTGGCCAACACTGGCAATTGGCGCTGCCCACTTGAAGCGCTTTCCGTTCGCTGTCAGTTGTCCGTCGGATCTTCAACTCAACGCTGGTTGGCTGGGTGGATGGCTGAGCAGCCCGCAGGCACTTGATAAATTGTTTACTTTGAAATTAATTACTCCGTCATTGTTGTCTTGGTGCAGTGGAGAAAGGGAAGGATTACAAGTTCGAACGCCGGCCGACAGGGGGCGGCACTGTTGCATAAATCAAGTTAGCAGCGCCCGCAATTCAACACTTGGTTCCGCTATCGCTCAGAGCCTGTTTTATAGCCCACCTAGCTGGGCCATTTTGCGCTTTCTGCCCTTTTGCACTTGATCGTGGCAATAAAATTGCATTTAATTACACTGACTGCCAGCTGAATCGAGAACAGAGCGAGAGAGAGAGAGTGAGAGTGAGAGAGAGAGAGAGTGAGAGCGGCTGCGTTCTGGAACTTCATTGTTCTGCGCATTTTTAAGCTCATTAAACCAACTGCAATTGTTGCATGTTGCAGGCTTTTGTTGCTGTTGCCGTTGCCGCTGCAGCAGTTGGTGTTGCAATCAATTTCCAGTTTTCAGCTGAAAGATGCAAAAATTGAAATTATATTGCGGCCAGTCAGTCCGGCACATCATTAAAATGCATCGAGCTGCACGTAATGGCTGTGAACACCTCTTAGGTAGTAAAGCCCTTTTTGCGTGCCAATCATTTTCGTCTGGAATTTCAAACACACATTTTTACGGCAGTTGCCAACACTGGCGGGCAACAAAAGCTTCTGACTGAATTGTGTGTTCAACTGGGCTGGGGCTGGGGCTGGGTAGGCGGGCCAAGATTTATGGTATGGTTTGTGCCTATGCAGCAATTGTCTCTCATCGTAGTTGCTGATAAAAAGCGTTGCCAGACCGTGCAAGAAATTAACATAAACAGGAAGTGGGTGTTGCTCAGCTCCAGTTCCAGCTACAACAGCAACTGCAACAACAACAATGCCTGTCAGTGCAAAAACAAACAATTAACAACAACGCAGACACAAACTGCAAAATATTCTACATACAGAGTGAGAGAGATATGCGAATAAAGACTCGAAACATGGGAAACAGATGGTGATGGTGGGGGCAGCCGCAGCAGGAGGCGGCACAGAAATGGACACAGATTTCGAGAGTGTGTGTGTGTGTGTGTGTGTGAACGAAACACAAGAGATCATGGACTTGGTAAATGAAAGATCAGTGAGCAAGATTTCTGCGAATCACTGCTCAATATTGAATTAAATGAAATCAATGAAGAACCTGAATATTATATTATAATAAAATCGATTTATGCAGATATGGAAAGAATAAAAACACAATAGTTCTTTAAAATAAATAAATTAAAGTTTAAAAAATATATATTAAAAAATAAATAAATAAATACAAAAATAAAAAAAATAAATAAATAAAAATAAAAATAAATAAAAAGATATACATACATATATTAAAAATGTTTTAGTATGTTAATACAAGTAAAATTCTCTAAGATTTCTTAATATATTTATTAAATATAAATAATATATAATTAATTTAAGCTTATAAAATTAATTAACGAATTAAAATTTATTTTATATGCAAGAGAACATACAAAAGTCTATAGAGGATATAAAATTAGATATACCACATTAATATGTATTTTAAAGCGAAGTTTCTATGTATTGATACATCTTTTGCACATCTCTTCTGATAATATTTAAAATATAATATTTAATATGTATAGCTGATTGAAGTTATTCTGAAAAAGGTTGAAAAGTTTTTATTTATAATCGAATTTTGAGCATATACATATATTTCATATTTGAAACACTTCAAGCTAATTGACTTTTCTGTGAGCCATTTGAATTTGTATTCCAAAAATATTCACTCCATGTTGAGCTTAAAGTGCTGATAGGCTATTGCCCCTGCATGGCTTTTAGAGCCTCAAGTGTTTTGGTTTGGTTGCTTCGGGTTGGTTGATTCGCTTCCTAAGATGGCGTGTGTTGGCGCCATTAAACTTGCTGTCTGCTTAAGCACGGCAATAACAATAGCAAAAGGGGTTCCTCATTCGCTTTTTTTTAGAATGCGCTAAATGAATGCAATAAACAAACAGGCAACAACAATAAAGCCCAGAGGCAACAGCCACTGTTCCCCTATGCGAATTGTTTTATAGCCGAGGGGCAGCAAGAGAAGAAGAAGCAGAAGTAGAGAAAAAAAAAACTAAATAAAATGGTCAAGAACTTGGCAAACAAATAAGCGCCTAGCCCTGCTCTCGTAATGCTTGGCTGGCCAACGATTGACACACACCCCTTTGCGAACTTGCAACATGGCGTACGCGACTCGCGAGGATCGTCAAACAAATGGCAACAATCAGCGATAGGCGAGAGGCGGGAGGGGCTAAGCTGAAGCTGAGCGGGTGCAATCAACGCGCTGACTCGACGACAGGTGAAAACTTTGTGCCGCCAATGAATGTGGCTGTCCGTTCGCTCATGTTGTTGTTGCCAGCCTCAAGCTGATGTTGTTGTTGCTGTTGTTGTTGCTGCTGTTGCCACAGACTGACAACAAAAGTTTTTGCTTTTGACGTTGCGCATCGCAGCCAGTTGTTGTTGTTGTTTCTGTTGTTGATGTTTGTTGGTTGGCTGTTTGGTTGACTGTTGGGCAACACACACACACCAACACACACACACACACACACACACACTTTCGCAGTCAGCAATTTGTGCATTAAAATTTCACACTGCGCAATGTTGTTGTTGTTGTTGGTTGAACGCTTTTGGCTTTTGGGTTTTCTCTTCCGCTTGCAACATTTTTGTTGCTGCTGCTGCTGCGGTTCACCTTGACTGTCGTTGTTGTTGCTGTTGCTGTTGCTGTTGTCGCCTGCCACATGCAGCTGGCTACAAAATGGCGCTGAGGCCAACTCCAGACATTTGCCCCGGGTCCAACCAACGTCAGCTCTAGCGGCTCACCTGGTCGCCTGTCAGCGGCAAGTTTGCTTTTTTCGGCTAACTCAGGCGAGTTTCGTTGGAGGTATTCCCATCGCTTTTAATTTAGCGTAAATTTAATTAATGCACTGCGAATGAGCAAATGTCCAATGGCGTAAAGCGAGTGCTGATTATTTTCAATTACAAGGCGCAGTGAAAATGGGCTGATTGGAGTCCAGAATGTTGGCAAGCCTGAAGTGAATAGAAAAACTGTAAATTGTAGAGTGAAAGTAAGACGAAATACGGTAAATATTCTTTAAAATGTATTCTAAGAGCTATCAATGACACTTACGTTTCACATTTAAAGAGCTCGACGTAAGGAAGAGTCGATTGATGCAACAGCCTAAGCATCTTGTAAGTCTGGCAAACTTATAATTAATAGAACTATTTGGAAACTTGATAGTCAACTTGAGTGGATTCCTCCATGCGCTTGGCGTTGCCAGACTGTTCTCAGCTCACTAATGCTGCACGTAATTTAACTAAATGCCTTAAGCCCTGCACCACAAAAGCCTTTTAAGTTCATTAGCAAATCAAATCGTTTTAGTTGCGCTCTTTCGCATAGTTTTTTACCATTTTATACACTTCAGTCCTTAACGCTGGTAATCCCATCCAATTTAGTGCGCAAAACTGTTGCAGCATTCGCCTGGCTGCTACCGCCGTCATCATGTAAATGCCACGCATATTTAATGGTCATAAAAACAGCGGCTCCTGCCCCCCTCACCAGCAGCTCTCTAGGTACCCAAAAAATAAAAATAAGTAGTAGCTCGACAAACACTTTTCACGATCAGTTGGCCAGGACCCGGGGCCGAGACAGGCAAGGAGCAGTTAACCGACTGTGTGGCATGCAACAAGATGGCTAAAAAATTGGCTGCTTCTGCTATTGCCGTCTCGCTCTTGACTGCATTACGCTAATTAATTCTTGATATATGGAAACTGTGGCCAGAATGGGCGACCATAAAAACGCTGCAACAAAAAAATAGCCCAAATGGAAGGCAGCAAAAAGCATTTGCAACACACTGTGGCAGCTACATTTGCTCCACATTCACTTTAATTTTTGCCTCTGTTTTTGTCTCTTTGCTGCGAGCATGCGGCAATTAAAATTTAGCAGGCTTTAAGGCAGTTCCTGTCGACTGTCTCCGCCGTGTGGAGGACTGCGGCAGTGACAGATGCGGCGGTTAAAGTTTAATGACAATGCAACAGCAACAACAACAACAACAACAACAACAACTTGCCAGTTGGCAAAAGGAATAGACAACAAAATGTGGCAGCGAAAGTGAAACAGTTGCCAGCGTGTATCCTGCAGGATGTACAAGCAGCTCCTGTTGCTTTTTTACAGACGCAGCTACAGATGTGGCATACGTGTGTGTGGGTGTGTGCGTGTGTGTGTGTTCTGGCTTATGGCAGCGCATGTGACAGGAAACCATTCGCAGCAACCGCCAAAATGTGGCAACAGCGCACACACCAGCCGAACAACAACAACAACAACAAGAAGAGGACGAGCTTAAGCGGATGCTGCGCCTCCAAGTGCCGCCCACACTCGCGCACTGTTGCGTCAAGTGCTAAACGCACTTGCAACTTTCTCGCATATGTAACTGCAACGAGCTTCTGGTCTTAGTCTCTGGGCGACAGCGACAGCGACAGCGACAGCGACGTGGGCGTGGCAGGCAAGCGAAAGTGCGCGGAAGCAATAAAACATAGACGAACGAATATGAGGAAGGAGACAAGAGTGAATGGGGAGTAGCTGCAACTTGTGCGACGCTTGTTGCACTTGCCTTGCGCGGTTGCAATTGCCTGGAAAGTGTTTCTCGAGCCACAAGACAAATCAAGGGCAGGGGGTGAGGGGAGAGGCGTGACTATGCTGGGCGCTGCAGGAATTGCAGCAGCAGATGCACATTAGATGCAGCATTTGTGTTTAAGTGCCGCAATATTTGTAAAGCGCCGGATGGGAAATATATTTAATTCTCTTTTTTTTTCATAAATAAAAAGATTTATGTGTGCATATGTGGAGCAGCGCCTTATTAATGGCCAACGAGAGAGAGAGAGAGCCTGAGAAATGTGAGCTAAGCTTTAAGAGAGCCCAGAAAGGAAACAGTTTTTCGATTAAAGTTAGCATAAGGTTTATATAAAGGTATAAGAAAATAAATAAGTAGACTCATTCTCGTATCTGCTCTGGCTCTCAACTTCCATACGAATGGGAAAATTGCAATGATCATGCCTAAAATTGCAGATCTCTGAAATTCTTGTCTGAATAATTGCTTAATGACCAACTGGATCAGGTGCTATCATGATTTTGAAATTCTGCACAAAAGACCCGAACACACACACACGCACACACACGAACAGACACTGAAATGTTGATGAAGATATTGAAAGAGCCAAACGTCTGTCGAGAGTGAAATTAATGGGCAATGATGAGCAGAGGGCAGAGGTAGCGGGGCGATTGTACAGACTGCATTCGGTTTACCGAATCCGCTTGGTGCTCAGTTCGACGGAAGAACAGCTGCCACAACTATTATGGCCCCGAGCTGATCTTGATCTAATTTGGGTGTATTAGTTGCCCAAAATACTGTGGCAAACAATGAACAAAACGAAGGCGAACATTTGTAGACCTTTTTCGAGGCAAAATGTTGCGCTGTCAAGGATACCTTTGCCGGTTATCCTGGCCGCTGCGATAAGGCGCTGCTAATGGCTTCATTAGCCTGTCTGCTCTGTTCGTTTGGCTTGCAATCACATGTTTGCCACATGCCGCGAGCGACTTCGATGCGATCTTTGAGTCTACAAACTCTTGAGCTCAAGTGGCGTTGCCTTTGAAGTGGCCAGAGATGTGCGCCACGTTTATCGATAACTGTCGATTGGCATGCGTTTCGCTGCATTTATTGCCGAACTGAGATACGTCAGATGTCTGACTAATGTTGAGGCATAAAAACGAATTGGAGATTTTTCTCATTTCCATTTTCATCTGCTCGTCTAAAGGACACGCGCATAAAACAAGCTAAAAGAAACTTTGAAAATTGTCGTAAAGAAAAAGCCTGAATGAAACGAAGGTAGACTACTTAGATACACTAATATTTGTCAGCTCTATAGAATGATTTTTAATCCAATTTGAAAAAAGAAATCTATATAGATTTATTCTAGAGTAACATAAGGAAGCCAAAGAATTTTGTAATATCTTAGCCGAATTATAGCGAGAGTAACTTATCTGAAATATTTTAAGTAATATTGAACGCTTGCTCCTTCGTGGCTATGTCTGAAGACCCTTCCCATTTAAGGGCATTAAAAGGCAAACAAAACATGTCCCAGGGCTGTTAAAACGCCAAAAGTAGAAAGCAGCCCGATACAAATCAGCCCCTGGACAGAAAGAACAATAATAAGACGGATACCATATTCCGCATATAATAAAGTTGGAACAAACATTTCATTTTATAATTTTATTATCCATTTTCTTTAGCTTTACGTTTTCATTTTCATTTTCATTTTCATTTTCATTTTCATTTTGATTGCCCTGTCGTCTGTTGCTTCAGAGTCATATTAATCAGAGGATGTAGAGAAATGTACGAGAAGTTCACACCTTTTGGCCACAACAAAGCCCAACAAGAGGGGAAGAAAGAGTAGAAGAGAGAGGGAGAGAGAGAGAGAGAGAGAGAGCATTAGATGGATGAGTGAGGGCCTTACATTCAACGAGGGATTGGTCGACTTTATGACCGCTCCTTGACTTTTATGGGCACTTTTCGTATGAAAAGAAATTAAAAACGAAAATATATATGTATATAAATATATATATGTTTAGATATATTCCACAATATCCATATACGTACACTTATTAGATTTAGATATGAGCCAACGAAATCATTTAACAAAAATGCACAAATTGTGGCTGTTGTTGTGGCAAGTGTCATTAAAAGATATGAGAGCTCCCTTCGCTGCCTGCCTAGAGTCGTGTTTGTATGCTAAGAAGTGCCCGGAGGCTCGTAAAGACCGAGGAGTGCACATAAAATATGTAATCGTTATAAGCACTTGCTTGCATAGAGAATGCATTTCGAGCGCTTTCCAGCTCAAACACTCTCAATCTGAAACAGCCTAACATCTTATGATATATTCCTTGATTGTTTGATTACAGCCTTTGCAATGGTCATTAAAGTCGCTCATGAACTTGAAGCGTTGCAGGAATCATAAAGATATCGGAGATGTGCAGCAATTTCAATAGAAACTTAAGTGCGCACTTCAATGTTATTATTGGCCATGAAATCCGGCATTAAACAAATGTAATAAAAGTTAAAGAAATTGTTTTCAAACTTGATACATAACTCGAATATGTTTACTGTAAAGATTTAAATCGGAACTAAGATTTTGTATTTTAATGTCTTCATTAGTAATTTACAAACACACACACAACACTAAAGTTTTTATTGTATTAATAATTGCTCAAAAATAATTTACAAATTCATTTCACAAAAGCCTCCAAAAGCTAGAAAGAAGTGAAGCATTTTATTACCCAATTTCCTGAATTTTAAATTAATAAACGAAAACTTTGATATGACTATAATATTTATAATTAATAAAATTGTATTATAGATAATAGACATTATAGATAATAGACAACAACAAAGTTGCAGTTATCAATTGCTTTAATAATCTCTATTAATTTATATTCTTTTCTTCAAGTCGATTATCTAGAATACTTTGTTGTTGTTGATTAAATACTATGCTACTACAACAATGCTGTGGAGTTCTCACGACTTTTACTTCAAGTTGACAATTTAGGCCGACAGGTTTCAACTGACTCCGTGGCGCAACGGTAGCGCGTCTGACTCCAGATCAGAAGGTTGCGTGTTCAAATCACGTCGGGGTCAACTAACTTGAGTAGGAATTTTTTTTTTATTTAATTTATTTATTTATTATTTTTTTTTTTAGCACTGTTAATGGCAAATAATAACTAAATATATATTAATATATTAAAATAAATTTTAAATTTATTTTTTAATCAAGTATTTTACTTTAATTATTTTTTACAAATCTCCAATAAATGTGATAATGAATTGAATTTAATTTCAGTTTTTACTGTCAAAAGTCCTCTGATCCCCGGCTTTATAAGTTCACACCAAATGTTCACACATCTTTTGAGTGTCATGCCATCTTCTAGAAAGGGTTTCGAAAGGGTGTTAAAAATCAAAAACCTTTAGCGCCGCCTTCGTTTGCTTAGCCCGCAACAGCATATTGTCTTCTGTTTGATTTTTTTCACATATTTTATGGCTTTTAATTGCATTTCGATGGCCAATAAAATGCTTTCAACAGAATTAACGACAGGAAGCGCGAACAAGGCGCATGTTTAACATAAGGTAATTAGAGTCTACAAAGACGTCAGAAGCGGGCACTTTGATGCTGCTCGCCACCGACAGGGGGCGCCACATGGTGTCAACAGCCTGTGGGCGGGTGTCTATAGAGAGAGGAACGAACTCAACGATATTTTTTTTGGTATTTATTTTATTTTGTAGAGAAGCTCATATTTGAATTTACATTGCAAATTGCATTTCGATTAATTTGTAATTTTATGGGCTATGCTTTATATTATACGCTTGTTGAGTTTCCTAATTATACTCTGTAATTCTAAATCGACTATAGCAAGGTAGTATTGAATTGTCACTAATGTTGCTGAGGCAAAAGATTTCTATATAAATCAAATCTGCAAGAGAAACAAAAAATATTTAAAAGAGTTTTCTCTGAATAAGATATACATATATTATTTTTAGATATACCTCATTATTAAAATTGGATTTATTTCAGGATTTATAATTTAAACATATAATATATCACATAATAAATACAAATATTGAAAGGTTTCGTTTTAATGAGCAGTTTCTAATAGTCAATTATTTACATCTCTCGCATGCTAACTTATGCATTACACGTTTTGTAATTTTCCCAGATTTTGCATAATTATCTACGCCAGAATAATATATACGTAGTATATGTATAAATTTTTGGGTTGCGGTGAACTGCACTTAATTGAATATTTATCAAATGGATTTCGAGCTTATGCAAATAATATGCATAAAAGGACGTGAAATGTTTTGGGCAGGGGCTTTATGCTCACATGGGTAATTCTAGCCATATAATTCTACAACAAACACTATTCGATACTCGATGACTATTTGATATCCGCCTTGGGGCAGAATCGCTGATGCGGGTGCCGCTTGACATTAATTGATTGCAGCGATATATAAATGATATTCACATGTGTCGCGGGCACATTCACATTTGACATAATCCACTTATCGAAGCCATCCACTTACTGCCTTCATTATCGCTAAACTGTTAGATAATCGCCTCAATTAGTCCCGCAAAGATAATTGTCAGAGAGAGAGAGAGAGATGGAGAGAGAACTCTACAGCCATAAGTATTTCACTCGTAAGTGGACGATTTGTCTGCAGAACTTGAAGAATGCGCCGCCAGGTGCAACGGAATGCTGCCCAGTTCATTAAGTTATTTGCCTTGAAGTGGCTGTTGGCAGCACTGGTCGAGCATAATGCATGACAGTTCTCACTCTGCCTCTCTCGCTCGCTCTCTTTCTTTAGATGGCATTGTCAACAACAGACTGACAACATTATGCAAGTATTCTGAAAGTGTGTTTCGTTAAGTGACTGAATCGTTCGGCCACTTGAAAGCAATTAAAAATCCTTTAAAATATTTTCTTATCGTGTTAAATGCCTACCCGTTGATAGAGCCAGGCAGTGGTGTGGGCAAAAGGAGTTCCTATCATAAGTACTTTGCTGATTAGATTATGGGCTATCTTTATACGTTTTGTAAAAAAAAGGATTCTTGGAATGACTGAAATATAGCTGTAATGCTAGGCGTATACTTTTAAAAGGATTTGCTGGAAAATGGGATAAGAAATTCCAAATCTGATATATTAAATCCCTGCACTTTGTTGTTTTGAAACTAATAGAAGAAACATCATATTGGGACTAACTGAAGATTCCAGATTAATATAATATTCATATGTAATTTTTGTATGTGAAAATTGTTTTGTATTATATTATTATACACAATATATTAACTGCGCTTTATAGATCTAAATATATAAAGACAATTTAGATAGGATTTTTGTTTATTTATATATTCTCAAATTAAAAATGTTTACTTTATCTTAAAATTTTATAGTGTCTTTCGAAATACCTCCACAGATGAAGTTTCCTTATAAAACTTATTATTCCCTTAAACTATTCGTCAACCTAGTTCATTTAAAATATTGTTGTCGTAACTAAAAAAAAGATGTTCGGTATGTAAGTGAAGTTTTTATAAACTAATTTTCAACACATTCAAGCAACTTCAGGTTGAGTAGACAAGGCTTCTCTTTATAGCCCCCCTGGTTAAACTACGCCTCTTATGTTTGGCAGTAGGCGCCTTCAGCAAGTTGTTGGCCAAGTGCGTTACACGCAGCCATTTAAGTGTGCAATTGTTCAAGCTGCTTGCATGGCTCGAGTTGTGGACTGCTGTGCCCCTGCGTCTGCCGCCCTCTGCTCTGGCTACGGCTCCTGTGCCTGGGCAGTTTGCGCAGGCGCAGCGACGCAGGCCAATGAAACGTTTGTCGTCTGTCGCGCTTATCGCCACGCACTTATCTCAAAGACCTGGCAGCAGCCGGACCAACTGTAGGAATTGCTCTTCGCAGTCAGCAGGAGGCGAGGGGCGGGCGAGAGCTGCCTGAACGCTTGAGCGATTGCGCGCTTGCACACAAGTGTCGCCAGAGCTCCGCTCTGCTCCCTCTCCCTTTCCCTATCGCACTCGATGTCTTATTGTGCCTGCATCGCCTGCCTTGGGACAATCATCTATGTGTGTATGTGTGCGCGATGCGATCTTCCTTGTGCCTGCTGCTCCTTGAGCATGTTTGTATCTTAATTTTTCAAGCGCGCATACGTGGAATTCACATTGGGAATGCTCAGCTCGACGGGCCGGCGCGTCTGAGTTACGAGTTGATGGTGCTGAAAGTGACACAAGTCATAAATTCCTTTTTTGTACGCCAACTGGCTGCAGAGAAAGAGATGGCAACAGAGATCCTCCTCTCCCTCTCTCTCTCTCTAAACGTTGACAATTTAAACTGAATGAAATTGACTCAGGCTTGGGTCAGGGTTTGGCTCTGGGTTTGAGTTTCTGTTTGTGCTCTTATCTAACCGATCAGCATTATGTTTGCTACGTTTTCGATTGGTCACATCGATCGGTAGCCCTGTCACTTGGGCACACACACATCCTTTGTTTATTTAATTTCGACAGTTGTCTAGCTGAAATATGGATGAGCTGGCGCCACACCAACAGGAAGTACGCGGTTATAAAGCTGTCAATGCTGCAAGATTTTCATAATTCCAGCAAAACTCTGATGTGCCTTAACTAGAACTTGGTTTATGGAGCAAAGGTCTACGGATGCTTACTGAATAACTAAATAACCAAGCCCAGAACCCAACTCTGATTACTTTTTCTTCATTCCACAAATTTTGTATTGCATTTGATAATTTGATAAAATTCTTTTTATTTGGCTTTGCGCTTAGTTCGTCTGTCAACTCCCTGAACCTATTAATATATACATACATACATATTTATTATTTTTGTTTTTGTTTTTTTTTTCGCCGTCATCTTTGCAGTTTCCCTTGGGTGCGGGCGCCATAAACAGAACTGACATTCCTCTAGATATGGGCAACAACAAAAAACAAAAGGAAGAATATATAATATAGAAAAAATATATAAATATAAATATATATATATATTTATTTATGTATGCATGCAAAAGGAAATTGTTTTTGCAGCATAAATTTATGCATATTTATAAGCGAATTCATTTCGTGTCCATTTCAAATGCAAACAAATAACAAGCAACCGAAGTTGAGCGAGCAGACCTGGCTCAAAGCTATCAGCTAATTCCCCAAATCCCCGAATTAATAAAGCAGAGTACTACAGAGAAACATTTCCCAGCACAGCAAACAAACAACACGCGATTGGGCAATGAGTAAAAACCTGACAGTTGTAGGCGGTGGGCGCCTAACGCATGAGCTGGAGCTATGTCAGCGATTATAAGCCGGGGATATAATCATCTACATACCTACATACATATATCAGCAGCAGCAGTTGGCTCTCTCTATATGGGGTACACGAAATTAGCGCGTGTAAACAAACATGTCAACACGACTGAGAAAATGAGATCGTTCGAGGGATTGTAATTGGCCATTGGCATGGGTAGCTGGATGGAGTACATAAATTATAGCTGACATGTTGACCACCCTTCAAGGAGTGGGAGCACCTGCCATATACATAGTTGGCCCGGGCCGAGAGACAGCCATTCCCAGAAACCTTAAAGTCGTAGTCCCAGACGCTGTCTTGGCCAAGTTTTATAGCAAGTGTCAACAGTGAATTTTTCAGATCGGCTTTCGATCTGCCTCTGCTGTCATGACAACTGGCTAAACAAAGACATTATTGATGCCCAGATGTGCGCTGATAAAGCCGAGAGAAGTCTTTAAAGACGGCCCAGTTCAGTTGTTCAGCTTCAGTTCCAGTTCATATGATCAGATAAGTACGATTGCCGGCACAAAAAACAAAACAACACACAACAAAACAAACAAACAGAGCAATGAGGAATACAGAGATGAGGAGGGAGCGGGAGCGGCAGCGGGAGAGTGAGAGAAAGACACGCGATGCCAGAGTTGCCACCGATGGCTCCACATGAAACGTAACTCACTTTCAATAATTTATAGAAGGTAGTCAGGTGAAGTCTTGTCTCAACTCCTGGCAATTACCTTGAAATGCAGTCAAGAGAGTTGTTGACATGTCGTTACAGTTGTCTTGCCTGTGTGTATCTATACATACACATACATAGACGAGGGTAGACCTAAGCACATTTGGATATGTGGATTGTCGCTTCGGGGGGCCCTCAGCTCTGAGGCTCTCTGAGCTCTCTGCAGCTCTTTCGGGGGTAATTGGATACTGTAAACAAGTTGTAGTCAGCAGTGAAAACCCGGATCGTAGATCCATCCAGCAAGACAGCAAGATAAATGTGATGCTCAGGCGCAGATATGAGTAATGTTCGGGATCGATGGCAATAGATCAATATGCGGCACACAGCGAGTAAGGCTGATCTTGCAGGTAAGAACAGCTGGGGTAGAGAGCTAGTCGGTGCTTGGGCATTAATTGATATGAAACGGATTTAAGTGGGATAACATGAGAAGTTTGGGGAGTACAAGAGCAGTGTTTGATGTAGCTAATCAGCATAAGCTGAAAATAAATACAAATTAGAGTGAGGAGACGGTGCAGCTTAGCTAAGCATATATAAATATCAGAAAGAAGACTTAAATGTAATTTTTAGGGTAGATTACTGTGAGTACTAGGGGTTTAAGATAATACAGCTGGGAATGTAAACTAAATGTTAAAGTTGGGTAATAAGACAGTGAGTTGAGAAACTTGTGCAAGTGAGTTAAGAAACTTGAGTTTGGAAGGTGTTTATATGTAAAAGAAAAAGAATCTCTCATTATGAATTTGAAAACTGTAGTTCTGCTACGTACAGGTTAAACAAATTAAACATTTGAAAATAGATTTACAGGCTTACAAATGTATTTATATTGTTGAATACAAAGTTGAGAATATTAACTACAGATAAACAGAGAATGGAATGAAGGAAGTAATTTTCTCATAAGTCACAAGTACATCTACTGTAGTAAGCAAATATTATCTAAATATATATACCCTGGGTTCAGGGTGAAAGTGGGAAATCAGGGTATAATAGTTTTTTTATAGAATAAAAATTAGTCGACTTTTGCAGAAGATTTGTCTGATTGAAAAAGAGTAAATATAATAATAATAAAAAATAATATAATAATTTATAATAATTTTTTTTTTATTATAATTATACAATTATTTTATTATTATTTTTTACTATTTAAAAACAATTATTTTTGTTATAATAAAAAAATAATAATACCTATTTTTTATTATTTTTTTTTTTTATTATTCAATTAATTATATTTATTTAATAATATTAATAAGCTTTCAATGCATTCCCTTTTAATTATTTAATACCATCATTAAAAGAGAATAAATTTAATTTGAATTCAAACCTCAACTCTGCTCCATGCTTGGCACTGACTCGAAGTAGATCAGAATCACAAAATGCAACTGGAAATAATAATTGAAATAGAGCCAGCAGCTTAACTGTAAAACGCCTTTAATCAATGCCAATTGTCGTAGGCAAAATTATCATATTATGGCACTTTTGCATTTTTGATTAGTTTTATTGAATTGCAATCGAATTGATCCTTTCATTTGAGCAAAATGCAATTAAAAACAATTTCAGCTGTGACTGGATCAAATAACCACTCAGGCAAACAATATGAAAGCAGCTCAAATGATTCGATGGATTTAACTGTAATTTTTGCATAATTGAATAATTTAATTCGAATCGGGCTTCTAATTGGATTGCAGCTGAAAACTTTTCACTGATTTGTGGCAATTGGCTTAATACCTTGCGGTTGGCCGCTTTAATTATGGGAGATGCGATTGCAGCTGGTCTAATGGGCATGTAATTGGCTAAAGATGCCGCATGCCACACGCCACATGCCACATGCCACAAACGGCCGAACATTACAAGAGGCAACTTGTCAATGCGTGCGATGCATATATCACATCAGCATCAGCATCAGCATCAGCAACAGCCTCAAATCGCAGCATAATGTTTGTCATAACTGAATAATTGCGTACGCGTTTCGCCAAAGGAAAGCAAGAAGCAAATTGTGGAAAAAGCCCAAGAACTGCCGCCTCTGCTGCAAGTGATGCCACTCTGCCACTCTGCCACTCTGCCAGTTGCGCCTAATTTAGCAATGGCAACGCCAAGTGCCGCATAAATGTCTTGTCAAATGATGCGACTTCTTCAAGTGGAGCTGCGGTGCAGCCTCAGTTGCTGCCACGGCCACAGCCACAGCAAATTGCATTATTAGCCGCAGTCATAAAAAGTCAGCAGCAGCCTCTACACTTGCCAGTTCCCTGCCGCCTGCCGCCTGCTTCCCGCTCCCTGCTCCACTTGCCGGCAACAACTGCTCCCTGAGCTACTCCCTGGAGCCATTCAATTTGATGTCTTTGCCTTTTAACGCCGCTGTCATGCAAAATAGTTGCAAGTACTTTGGATATTTCTTCGCTTTGAAGCTACTTGACAATTTCCCTTCAATGCAGCCACACAATTGCTGCATTTACCTACCAGCTCTTGGCTAGAGCGACAGCGACTCGATTCCTGCTGGAAAATATATTTATGGCCTTGGAAGAGTAGTTAAAGATATATTTGTTCAATTATTGTCAATATATTTCTAATGTATAGAATATTAAATTATAATAATAAAATGTTGTATAATATAGTATCTCACTTATATTAAAAAATATACATATTTAAATTATTAATCATATATTATAATAATAAAATGTTATATAATATAGTATCTCACCTATATTAAATAATATATTGTATTATTATGTTAATCATTTTATTTTCCCAATTAATGAACCAAAATGTAAGAAGATATAGCCATTTATTGTTATATATATTTCATAATTTATTTAATAAAGAAATTTCTGAAATTTTTAATCTTTTGCCCATATTATATTTCAACAAGCACTTTTATAAAATGCCGTTTAATGTTTGTCAATAACTAGTTGTGTGCTATAAACTATGAAAAGCAAGGGCATAAGCCGCAAGTAGTCAATGCCAGCCACTGCAGCAACAACAATGCAGCCGGAATTATTGTGGCATTCAACACTCGACACATTCTGGTTGCAAGACTGAATGCCCGCTGGTGCCATGCAAAGTATGTATGTGTGTGTGCTGCTGTGTTGGTATGTGAGCACAAGTGTGTGTTGCAAATGTCTCAATTTCAAAGCAAGCAACAAGCAACGCCTGCAGCAACGGCAGCAGCAACAGAGGCAGCAACAACAGAGGCAGCAGCAATCAGGAGGCAGCCGTTGCATCTCGCTGCTGGCCAGGCTAATGACAGGTTATCCACAAAAGATGCAAAAACTGGTAACAGTGCATGATCCCAGGCTACCTGCTAACAGCAGCAGCAGCAATGCCAAGGTACAGGCTGGAGCAGCAGCAGCAGCAGCAGGAGTAGGAGCAGGAGCAGGAGCAGGAGTCTTGTCTCAATTGCCAATAAGTGGCGATGCGGTCTGAGGCTGAGGCGTCTAATGTCTAAATTCAGTTGCTGCCTCGCAAACGGAACCTTTTGAGTTGCCATTTTCGGGGCAAGACCTGAGCATAACCCATAATTATGGACTCTGCCTGTGTGTGTGTGTGTGTGTGTGTGTGTGTGCCTTTTGGGCGCTGACTGATGTGCTGCGACGCCTTGTCGTTGGCCAGGTTTCACTGCACTGGGACGCCCGGGCCCGACTGTCTCGTTTTTCGGGTTTAACAACTAAATTTGAAAATTTGACACAAACAATGCTGAAAAGTTGCTGCCAGTCGCTGTCTGTCTGTCTGTCTGCTTGCCTGGCTGCCTCCAGGGAGCCTGGACCTCGGCTTGTTGTGCCACAGTCTCAGCTCGGGCATATTTAATTAATTTATTTCAAGTGATCCCCGTTGCGGAGCGTGTGGACTGTGTGGCGTCGTCTGCTTTTGAAGTGTTTCAAAATTAATTCCGATCGTCAGTCGTACGAGCGAGTGAGCGGCTATCCCGCTGCGGGGGAAGATGCCTCGACTAACCAACATCCAATTTTCGAGCTGATCCTTTTGTTTGCGGCGCGTGATTCGACTTCGTACACTCGTAGCCCCTCATTTTCTCTCTCTCTCTCTCTCTCTCTTTCGCTCTATCGTTTTTGCCTGTGGTTTTTTTTATTCTTCGAATTTCTTGTGATTAGCACACGAATGCTATACATTGGATTGTTCGGCTGTGCTGGGCGTTATGAGTGGGCGTGTCCGCTGCTTGGCAGCTGCTGCCAGCCAAATACAATATACTCGTATACCCAAATGTATTATGTATAAATACTTTTGTTGATCTCTATCAAAAAGCGGCATGAGATCAGCGAGATTGTGAATGGTATCGGTAATAGGTAGTATATGATTTGATATTATATGATATAATAATACATATTAGATGTACATACATAGAGAAAAAGAAGTGCAATATGAAATATATATCAATAATTTACAATTATTATCAACTCCAGAATATTTGAATTTCTGATTTCATTGAGAGTCTTTAAAGTAAGCAATGTTTTTTATTTCCAGAATCCCTTCAAGTTCCAGCATTATTTATATCTTGCTCTTGAAATATTGTTCATCTCAAAGTAAGTCTCCAAGTCGACATGTTGATCCTTCATACCTCCCAGGCTGTCACATTCCTTGGCAGCAGCAATTTGCTGTCTTACGACACTTTTTCTTAATGCACTTCCCTTTTACACACATCATGCGCCTCTTTTACCCCCATTCTTTATATATTTTTCTGTGTTCTTTCTTGCCCCTCTTGTCGGGCAGAGCGCATCTGCTGCAGATTATATAATTATACAATTATATATACATTAAAAATCTGTTACATTTTGTGTAATTCGTTAAAGAGAACAACTGGAAGGCCGCGTCGTTTCTCAAGAACTTTTTGTCGAGGCGAGCGACACATGTGTTTCAACAACAACCCCAACGAACGCTGACAAAAAACTCAAATATTACAATCTATGGGTCTTATGGGGTCCCGTTTGTGTAGCCCTCGATTTAGGCAAACAAGTTGACAAAAATCTATGAAAATAAACATTAGTTGCATTTCATTGAGTAAACTAAACAATATCTCTCTATAGCATTCCCAGTCATTCTCTCTCTCTCTCTCTCTCCCTTTCTCTGTTGCATTGTCTCTTTATCTGCACAGGAAACTCAGCTCTTGTCTCGCATTGACATTTGTTATGTCAAAATTTCTGTGACAGCCATCAATCTGAGCGTTCGTCCGTACCACTCCCCGCTCTTGTGTTGACAGGCGTTTGCGTTTTGGGTCTTGAGTTTCGGCTGCTGTCAACGCCGTCGACAAGCTTCGGGGACCTCCCAGAACTGCCCACAGTTCTACCTCGTATGTCCAAAGTTCTTAAGTGTTGCAAATGTAATTTGTGTGCCTGGCATAAATAACTTTCGTTCCGTTTCAGACTCTACACTTAGAGAAGTAAATGATAAGTAAGTATATATATGTTATGTTATATTTATATTCTTTTATTTTATTTTTTTTTTAATATATATTAATTTGTATTCTGAAATTAAGTTAAAAATAAAGTGTTCCATATGAATTAAAAAAAATAAATAAATAAATAAATAAATAAATATTTTCTTTGTAATAAAACAAAGAAGTTGATAAAAGTTAGAATATTTATATTTTTTAAATGAAGAATCAAGAAAGGGAAATGCACGATTTTATATGTTAAAAAATATATAAACTTGAGAATTTGAAAGAAATAAACTTTTAAATATTAATAATAAATAATAAAAAAAAAAATAAATTAATATATTTCTTATATTATATTTTTGATTTATTACTTAGTTAAATTATTAAATAATTAAATTTTTAAATAACATTGCAACATTTTCCAATTTCTATTATAACTATGATTTTTGTTGTCTGACTTCAACTACGCTCTTTTCTCTCAGTGTAGATTTTCACAAAGACGCGCAACTAATTGCAGCGTAATATTAACCATAGCCTAACTGGACTAACTGTTAAATTATTCTAAGCACTGGACCTGCAGGGCGAGTCCGTCAACCGCTCAATCATACAGTTGGCAGAACGAGGCATAGTTCACGCAAATCGCTGCAGGCTGTCGAGCCACTGCCACCTTCCATCTGCTACCTGCTGGCTGCTGGCTGCTGCCTGCCACTTGCCACTTGCCACTCAATCGGCAAATTTTCGGTTCGTTACGGCCCAAGCATTTAATGGCTTTTGTTGCGGTTTTTACAGGTCAGTCGAAAAAAATAGCAAAGAAACAAAAATATTATCATATTAAAAAAAATATTTGCTTTATTTTTTACTTTCAGCGAGCATTTTTTCATTTATTTCAAAAAGTAATTTCCGTTCAGTTTTTCAGCTTTGAAAACAAGTTTTTTTCATCTGCTGGGCTTACTAAAAATTCCTCCAAACATAAACACATCAGCACAACTGTTGTCCTGGTTGGCCCTCGTGTCCTTCTCGCGCTGCTATGCCGTGCACACATGTTGTCCTTTTAATTTGTGTGTTGGCTGTGTTTTGTTTTTCCTCTCGCACATATTTTTAATGACAATTTCTATTCGAGTTTTCATCTAGTTTTTCAGCAACAGATTGTTATCTTAATGACTCTATACCTTTTCGGTTTTGTTTTCGGCTCCTGGAGGCGGAAAGGATATTTTATTGTATTTTAAATATTTTCAATTACATTTCAACAACTGTTGTCGACTGTCGAAAACTGTTTTTCGTCTTTGGTTTCTGCTCTATTGTTGGTACCCAATTTCCACTTGGCTGATGTTCTTGATGAAACGAAGCCTCAAGTGCCTAGCATTCTCACTGGCATTTCATCAGGATGTTCGCTTCGGCTAACTGCTGAGTGTTTTTCTTTTGCTTCTCTTATTTTTTTCTTTCACTTACAATCCCAGAACATAATGTGTTTTGTATTTTGTGGTTTTTAACAGCCGTCAGGTATGTGAGTCGAGTGCCCCTTGAGATTTCGTTCTCAATAGCAGATGATCCTCGGTGATCTGTATCTTGCAGTTTGCCCAGATTTCCTAGAGATTAAACTAATCTAGAAGGCGTACTGATTATGATAATTTGAATAGTCCAAAATTGATTGTAATTTAGTTGCCTCCATGAAGCTAAGCTAATTGAATAGGGTATACATACGTATTTGAGTGGGATAAATAAAAAGACAGGAAAAGTTCTTTGCTCTATATATTTTATTCCTATTTTAGCTCTATTTCGGCATCCCGCCCAGTAGTTGTAGTAGCTGGGCATTCAACCATATTTCATTGTGACTAAGTCACAAATTATATTGAATGCCACACACAGGACACACACACTCACACACGCATGTGTGTGGCATACCCCATTTTGAAGTCGGGCAGTCGTTCACTTCAAAGCGCCCACAACACCTCAGCAGTTGCACAATTACGAGCACTGACAAGCCCCAAAGGTGTCCGGCGATGCTTGCGGCGCCGCTGGCGTCACTTATTGACACGAGACCCAGACCCAGAGACTGCCTCGAGGGAGCAAGGCAGAGGCATGGCAGGGAGTGCTGCTGGAAACTGAATGCACTATTCTATTCATTTAGGGTTTTCCTATATACAGTTTCCATTTCGTTTGCTGTCTGCTGTTTGAGAGAGAGGGGGAGAGCACTCCCACTCGCACTTCCAGTCGGCTGCAGTTGAGTCAGTTTTCCATTGAGTTTTGACAAACGACTGACATTCATCAGTGTCAGCCACCCGCTTCCAGTGCGCCCGCTCGCCCCTTCCACCCACATGCCCCTATATGGCCAGAGAGCAACAAAAAGTGGAACTTGCGGCATGTTGCGAGGCCAACAAATCAAAGGCACATTCCAGTTCAACTCCAACGTCGTCAGCTCAGCCCCACTGCCACGTCCCACGTCCCAGCCTCCCGCCCAGTCGCTGTCTCTGATGAGCACAGCATCTGGAGCGCATTAATCGACACATTTTCTCTCAGTGTGTGTGTGTTTTTTTTTGTGCGTGCTGATCAGGCGTCTCTTGCCCCAAGAGATTGAGGGACGAAGGGACAGAGGCAGTCTGTGTGTGTGTTTGCCTTTGGCGGGGGTGGTTGGGGCTCTCCAACAACAAAGCGAAGAAGCAGAGGCCGCAGCACATCCTGTGCGAGCGCTTTGAAGCGGCCCAATAAAATCTGCCGCACAGCAGCCACACGAGCAACAATTTCTTGTTGTTTTATTTGATTATAAACAAACGCTGCCCCGCACCGCCTGCAGCCCTCGCTGTGGCCGTGACTCTGCGGCCGTAAATTTTTGCATGACAAATTGCCGATAAGATCGGCGGCAGGAGGAGCAGGGGCAAGCAGCGAGCGGCAGCAACTGCAACAGTCAACAAAAAAAAAAACTTACTGCTGATATGTGATGAGAGTTGTAGTTGTTGTTGTTGTAGCTGCTGTTGTTGTTTTTGCCGTCTTCTGCTTCGTGACGTCTTCGTTGGCGTCGTGTGCTGTGTGGGGGCTCAGTTTACGTTGACTTCATTCTCCTGCCGTCTGAATTTACTCTTCCTTAGCTGCCTGCATCAAATCTGATGATGAATGTTGGCACAGTGCTTAAGAATTGATTTGATGTTGATCAAAATCAGTTGAAGAACAAGTCCCTAGGAGTAACTTAACTGTAATCGCATTAGAGTGATAGCAGCACGTCCAATTGTCTCTTGGCTTCTTAAACCTCATTCTGATTCAATCAGATTTAAGACTTTACTCAAAGACCTTGCACCACTGTGCGGCAAAGCAACAGCTTCAGCTGTGCAGTCTCATTGATGCTCGTGGCCAGAGCCGCGATAAAAGCAGCCGTTGCCGTTCAGCAAACTCCAACTCCAACTCGAACTTGGACTGGAGCTTGCAACAGAGCGATGAATGCCACCACACAAGCCCTCGTTGCCTTGTTCCTGCTGGCTTCCTTTCTCGATTCGCTCATGCCCCTTAACGATCCGCTCATTTAACGCGTTTCTGCGGCTGTTGCAGCGTGGTTTTTATGAAGACATTTTGCCCACTTCCAGGCCGCCGAAAATTGAGACATTAAAAACGCCAAGCTCGTACCGTGCCCCACGCTGATCTGACGTGCAGCAGGAAGCGCAAGAGCCCAAGGGGCAGCGACAGACAGCAGGGGCAGGGTCAGGGCAGCGACAGGGGCAGCACGAGCGCAAAAAGTAAAGACGGGAAAAAAAATACAAATTTAATTAAGGGCGTTGCATTTCATTTGTTTTCATCATCACTTTTTTCGTAAGGGGATGCTTATCAGCGGTCAGCGGCAGTTGCATCATCATCATCATCATCGTCATTATCATCAGCTGGAGCAACATTATGATCGGCTACATTAACATAATTATCATCGTCAGCCGCAGGCTCATCAGCATCAATATGCTATCAATGTTTACGCATGCATTTAAAATGCATATTAAGTTACACAGAGCGAGAGTGAGAGAGAGAAGGGAGAGAGACGAGAGTGCGAGAGTGAAAGAGAGATGGCTTGTTTATCTATGTATATACGTAAGTTTTGGAAATATCACCCTGCTGTCTCTCGCCCGCAGCTCTGACATTTACAAATGATATTTGATTATGAGACAAATTGTGTGATGCGCCGACAGACGCGTCTGATCAACAGCGGAGGAGGATTAAATGGAGGAGGGCCAGCTGAAGTTGGGATTTAAAGAGAGAGAGAGAGAGGGAGAGGGAGGCCAGTAGCTGCTTATCAGTAATGTCGCCAGCTATATGAGCTGATGATCAGCTGCCTCCCGCTATGGACGACACGCTGTTTGCCTTTAATTAGGCTGCGTGAACAACAACAACTACAACAACAACACTAACACAAAATTGCATGGCCGTGTGCCTAGGTGGTGGGGAGACGTTAACGAGAATTTATGGGAAATTATATTTTGTTGTTAATTTTTAATATTTCTCTGATACGCACTCATCAGTTCAGTTCTATCACGTCTATAGCTATCTCTTTCACTTGTTGGTCTATTCTTTGTTGAACTTTTGCTTTGTTTTGTTAACTTATTTGTGTTGCCTGCTAGAGGGAGGGGAAGGGGGAAGTGGCTGAGGGGATGCTTGGATTGCAATTAAGACAATTAATGGCTGGTTAGGTCAAATGCTTGTGGGTTTTCATGGAGCTTATTGTGTGGGTTCTGTGATAGAATTGAGATAAATGCCGGATTCATATTGCAATAAGTCAAAATTAAAAGTGAATGCAGCGGTAAGAGAAAGAGAGAGAGAGAGAGAGTGAGAGAGAGAGAGAGAGAGAGAGAGAGAGAAGATTGTAGGCAATAAAAAGTATACATAGCGATAGAAGCGGAGATGGAAATATTCTTGGATTATATTTAATATTTGAGAGGGAGAAAAATTATAAACATATTTGGAAAAATATTTTAAGAAGTATAGGAACATATATTTAAATATTTAGCTTATAAATTAACACTCATAAAAATCCATTGTGTACAAAAACTAAAAAATTGATATTAGCTAGCATTAAATCATGAAAGACAATGAAGAGTTTCAGGAAGCTTTATAAGGAATGTGCAAATGTCATCTACTTTACTCTGAGTACGACTTGAAGCCTTCCACGTTATTGAAAAGCGTTAAAGGGTATAAAATATGTGAGATCTCTCAAAAAAAAAAAAAACATAATAAAAAGCCAAAGCCAAGACATTTAATATCCACTAAGCAAACCTGCTCAGTAAATTGAAGATAATTATGAACCAAGTTTAATTAGGTAAAAAATAAAAGCTATCAATCTTGTTTATTGTTTTATTTATTCTTATTTATTTCTAAGCTAGCAGTAAATCTAGAAACTTCAGCATGTTTCCCTAGACAGCAACAAATAAAAACAAAATAGAATTGAAATTCACGCAAAATTTCAGCGCTGACAGCGTAACTAACTCCCCAGTTGCAAATACCACATAAATTTGGCTAACCGTGTAACCGTGCGGACGCTTAACCTTGACACCTTAGGTGTTCCATTGAGTGCCCAATGGACAGCAACGCCATATGATATCATACTCGGGCTGAGCGTAAAAAGTTTTTGGGCTGACAAACCGTCGATAATTTGTTTATGCTCGCTCATCCAGCCAGCGCCCCACTGTGATTTTCAAGGCTCTCTGGCTCAAGGTCGTAAATGTGCAGATCGAGGCATACAAATTGGCAACTAACTGGCCTCGGTATAGCACACAGTGAGAGACGAGAGACGCAGCGACGTCTTGTGGATTTACGATCTATGAAGAATTTATTTTTTCGAACAACTCGAAACAATGACAAAGACCATAAAAATCAATTACGACACGTCTGTCCCTCAACTGTGACACGGCCACAGACAAGCCAACGGACAGGCCCTAAAAACAGCGAATGCATCTTCAACAAAATTCGTAGATGTCTCTCGGGTTCCCTCTGCTCGCTCTCTGACGATTTTATGACAACTCATCATAGCGTGACAAGCAGCATAAAGTCGCCGTCTATAATTAGCCATTAAAGCGTGCATTGTTGATCGCAACGAGATCTATTCGGGCTCAATACAACGCGATACGATCGTTCTTCGTCTTCCTCTTCTTATTCTTATTCTTCTCATTCTTGTTCATGTCAGACGAAAATCGAATTCCGTTGATCGGTTTGTGCGTGGAACTGCATTTTCTTTCTCTCTTATTCAATAAAGGTCATTTTCCCGGAATCTCTTACTTGAAACACATCTCAACTCAAGTCTATTTCTCAGTTGTCAGCTGGGCTGTAATGGGGGCTGCATTCAATAGTCGTAAGCTCAACTAACCTTACCTAACACAGCTTTGCGTGCTCCGTTAGCTATGCTACCAACATGGCCAGGGCCAAGCCTTACAGCTCAATTAGCCAGAGTCTTGTGGGTAAATATAGAGCTCAATAGTGTTACGGCGTGCATGTGGGAACATTAAGTAGGAGTAGGAGAGCGAATTGAGTCCGTGTTCATAAATTAGATTTGTCATGGTATATGGTTAGAAACTAGAAACCTCAAAGAATGAATAATATAATAATCGAAGAATGGCATTTAAAGTCTTAAAATATGTGAAACACACCTCAAGATAAATTTAAGTTTTAACTATAATTTTATTTTATTAAAAATAATTTTTTAGTTTTCAAATAGAATATTAAAACAGAAAAATAAATTTGAACAGGGATTCCTTACTAATTTGCACAAATAGAAAATAATATTTCCCCTATTATCCAGATGATATATTAAGTACTTGAAATTCCCTTAAGCTCCTACAATACCTTCCGCTATTTAAGAACAACAGCCACAGCATCGCATAGATCAGTGCAGCTTTGACCCGTTTACGGCTAATGAAACCGATTAGCATTTTCGGGTTATGAATTCCAGTTAAGTCCTAAGTATTTGTGGGCCTGAACCAAGGCTAGCTTTTGTTGATTAGGCCATATTCTTGGCCAGCTACAATGCTAAATGCAGGCTGAGCTATGCATGCAGCTCTCGAGAAATCGCTAGGTGGGCCAGGATAAGCCCAGATTCTGAGGTTGCATTTTCGTTGGTTGTAATCCTGTAGTGCAGCAGGAGTCGGTGCGACTCGCTGCGCGTCTAATGTGCTGCTAATGGCATCGGTTGACCTGCGATAATGAAGTGTAAACTGTGCGTTTCACAGGTAAGCCAAGGACATTTAGCATATCCCTAAAGTCGCAGCGAGAAAAAAAAATCACACAAAGCCTCAAGTATCCTGCCGAGCAGCTTGGTGAAATTTGCGTCCAATTTGAGTGGTGCATAAAATCCGTTGCTGGCAATTAATTTGTTGCGGTGCCGTTGCGGTTCCACTGAGGTGACAAGGTTCCAGAGGTGGGCGTGACAGCGCCCCTGCAACTACACCTACGGCGAGAGCCGCATGACAGCGTAGCGACAGCTGCACGAACACTAGGCTAGACCTAAAAATCTCGTATGCTGCATAAAAATATATTTAAGCACGAACCTATTAAAATCAAACTAAATCCAAAGCATTTTTACGACACACAGACTCGGGCAGTCCCTGCCCTGGGGGAGCTGCGTTTATAGCCCGCCCGACTCTTAACTGATTCAGCAAAAAGGGTATAATTATGCGCCATAAAAAATACCCAGGGCATATGCGAGCGCTTGAAGCAGACTAATAAATACGCTCAACTACTGTGGGAGCTGTTATTAATTACTCTGGAGGTAGGACACTGGGAGAGTGTATTAACTTTAGCATATATCAAAAATAATATTTATTAAGACATCTCTTAGAGTTTTGTAACTCTATAATTAGTGCAAAAGCAATAGAATATTCATTCGTGAACCAAACTTTATTGTGATTAAAGTTAGTAATCATTGTGAATAGATCAAATATATACGAGTAGATTAACTTCGTTTTCCTTTATTTCAGGTTTTACATTTTACGGATATTTAAATTCGTTTCAAGTTTTACATTTTATAAATATACAAATTTTTTAGCTTTTTAGCTTTTTTCTAGTTTTATATTTTATTTCTTAATATTTATTTATCGCATAATCCAATGCTCTATTTAATAAACAGTTATATATTTTTTACGGGCCTTAAACCACTTTGGTTTGGGTTGAAATCCAATTATGTTTTTAAGCAATAAACTAATTTTTTGGTCAACTGTTTCTTAATAATTAAATTGATTTCTATATTAAATATTCAAAAATTGTTAAAAAACTATCTATAACGTTTCGAATTAAAATATAATAAATAATTACTGATAATCAAAGACAATAAAGTTTGTTTTATTTACATTGCAAAGATAAACAAAAATATTATTAAAGAATGTGAAGTATTTTGAGAAAGCGTAAGTATTTGTATATATGTAGAATAAACGTATTTGAGTTGTTTGATGATTCAGACACAATCATAATAATAATTATATTCATGAACTATTTAAATCTGTATCAAAAATACGAGGAAAAATATACCTTTAATTATTTTTTAATAAATCAGTTTTTATGCATAAAAATATAAAACCTTTAAAATTACAAAATTTAATCAACTGTTTCTTGTGCTGAATAATCATTTATTTCTGCATACATATTTAGTTATACATATACGAGTATGTGTATATCGTATATGCATATACGAATATGTGTATATCGTATATGTATTCTCTCTGCAACATGCTTTTCATATTTGAGCACAGCTAAAATCCAAATTTCGTTGCCTGACGCTGAGGTTAGCGCAAAGTGTAAAATTCTCAAAGGCGGTAAAGGAATATGCCGAGGCCACGTTCGAGCTGAGCCACTGCCCAAGTCCGATGCACGGTGAAATTTATTTTATATACACATACATATATACACATATGTATATGTTGTTGTTGTTGATTGTTGTTGCCCATATTGTTGCTGTTGCTGTTTCCGTGGCAAATTTTAATCAAATTATGCTCGAAGTGAGCAACTCTTCATGGACCCCAGCTCAACTTGCTTTGCTGATGGGTTGATGGGTTGTTGGCTCGGGCTCTGCGCTTGGCGTGCGGCATTTTAGCTGCTGTTGAGGCAATATCATGCCAAAATATTTGCCATGGCTACTGTGCTGCCTCTGTTCAAGGACTACAGTTCGTCCGCTCAGCGAGCAGCATATCAATTTTAATTATTTCTTAGCGCATTTTTTGACGCGAGTTTTGCATTTCACACGCCGTCACATGAGCAAAGAGTGGACCCGGATTGGGCTTCGGTTTTAACGTTTTCTGCGCGGTTTTTCCGCCTGGCTGAGAAATTGTGTTGTGCCTGACAGTGCAGACCGCACATTGTTTGCCTTGCTGGGTTTCTCAGGACGCGCAGCCTCTGCCTGAGACCGAGTCGCAGTTATAATATGGCACTAGTATCTCAGCCGACCGCTTTGTCTCGCAGTCAAGCATAAACATTTTGGCCAAACAATCAAACAATTGGCAACAAATGCCGCTTTGAAGTTGTGCGCCGCAGCCCCGAAAACTTGCTCCAGATTCGAGCCGAAACCTCAGAAAGTTGCTGTGTTTAATTGTGCCAATTGCACAATATCTATATATATCTAGGTTCTACTCGAGGTCCCTTTGTGCACTGGTACGTGAAAGTGTCCTTTGAGGTTGCCTTTTGTGGCGGCCCGTTCGACTACCTGCCCTGTCACCTATGATGAACGCCGACTGCAGTCGGACAATGATGTCTCAATCGGGTTTCACTATTCCAACGGGGCCAACGTGGCGACTCATGTGTCGGCGCGCTTTGACCAGGCCCATTGAGTTGTCTATGGCGGCAGGTTAAAGGATTACACAGCCATAGACAGCCCGAGCAGCTACCAAGTCAGCAGTTTTTGTCTATTTTTTGTTTTATTTCGTATTCTTTCTATCGGGCCTCTATCATTTGTCACCACGCTAAGCAGCCCTGCTGCCGTTGTCACCTTTTGGCCGTGCTGACACCATAATTTCTTGGCCAGCAGTGAATTGTTGGCTTAATTGTCTGTCTGTCTGTGTGTGTGTGTGTGTTTGGTTGACCTGAAACCAAAGAAATAAAAACTGAAATCAATGCAAGTGATTGTTTATTGACCTTTTGAGCCCAGCCGACAACTTCGACTGCAGTTGAATGAGCTACTTTGCGACTTATCAAAAGGATTAGTCGCCTGGGGCCGGCAACGGATGCTGGCAAGTGCCTGCTCCCAGATAAGGCCCCCTAATGAGACGCATTTGTTAATGTGCCCGAAGACCCAAAGCACCTGATTATCAGCAGCTAAGCCTGACGACAATAATTAGTATACACATACATACATACATGTATATATTTTTGTTCTGTTCACACCAAAGAGCCGCAGCCGACTTTCCTTTTGTCGGACAGTTTCATATCGTTATTATTACATTTGTAGAAAATCCGATTAATACCGGGGAACACCTTATTATAATCTAATCAGGTTTATCTTTATCGAGATTGCGAAACATACGTCTATTTAGGTATAAACTCTCACGAGTTCTTTAAGCTGATTGATGAAAGTTTTCTAGAGAATTGTTAGCATTATGAATGCATATAATTTATAAGAATTTAATATATCTATATTTTAAATCTTCAGATGAAATATTACCATTACCAGAATCTGTCTCATTTTAGGTATATAATTTTATATTTAAGTTAAATAATAAATCATAAATACAATAATATTTTTGTTTTCTACGAATCCACAAATTTACATTGACTTTTATATTTCTATAAATTTTTCCATTATATTTTTAAATTGGATAATTTATTTATTGAATATTTGAGAAATATTAAAGATACTTTTGTTCAATAAACTTAACAGCCTCAATGATATTGTATCAATATTTCTTTATACATTTCTCTCATTTTCTTTTAAAGAAAACGTTTAAATTCCCGCTCACTAAACAGGAACAAGCTATTACACATAATTTACAAAGTATATTAAGTGCGCACTCCCAGTAGCAAATGAAGTGGAAACGCACTGAATTCTTCTATTATAATTTTATTGCAATTAATTTATAATTTTCCTTCAATTTTCCAACTAATTTTTGTGCAATTGAATCAGTTGCTTTGCAATGTTGTAAAAAGCTTTTGCTGAAATTGTGCGAAACTTAATTAAATTACGCAACACGCGAAAAGTGCTTGCATTTGCAGCTTCCTCTGTGTTCCGTGTCCCGTGTCCCGTGCCCCGTGCTCTTTGACCCCTCTCAACTCCCAACTCTCTTCTACTCCTTTGCCTTTGAAGGCCGTCAGAGCAGCTGTCACTTTTTTTTTGCATGCGTCAGTCACAGCAGCAACATGCAGCATGGGGCAACTCTTTTTGGACGCAGTGCCTCCACTTGAACCATTCACACTGTCTCCCTCTCACTCTCTCTCCCCTCTCTATATCTTTCTCTGTTTCGCTGTCAGTGTCGTCAGTGGTTGGCAGCCAATTTGGTTCGCTTTCGTTGTCCAATGCGACAGCAGTGGCAATTTCTAATTAAATTATTCAATTTTTTCTTTTTTTGTTGTGCCGGCTTCTTCAGCTCTCGCTGTGATAATGACAGCACATTGGGGAGAGGGGGTAGGTGGGTGCACAGCGTGTGGCCGGCTTGGAGTTGTTGGCCAAGTTTTTGCATTTTATTGATGGCAGCCAGCTATTTCCTTTCACTTAGCAAAAGGTTCCCAGAAAATATGTAATTGCTGGCCGAGTAATCAAAAGTTTTTCGTCGCACAATATTTGCATCACAATGCGAAAAGCCCAAAATAGAATCTCGCATTTCCACAGAGTATGCCAAAAGAAAATTATATCTATGTAGATGCTTTTCCTCACTTAAAGAACTGTTCCGAGCACGAATCTGGCGTAGAAAAACTTGCATTTGCTCAGAAATTGAGATAAATAGAATATAGCAAAAGGCAGGGTTAGTGAAAGAGAGAAAGAGAGAGAGAGAGACTGAGAGATAAAGACTGATAGAGAGCAAAAAAAAAAAAAAGTGTCATTATATCCTAATTAGATTCAAATATCTAACAATTCCAACCACAAGCCCTGCCTGAAAACTTTCCTTATCGCATTGCCAATGCGGTTAAAGAAACTAGCAGAAAAAAAATCAACTGAGTATGCTTAAGTAGGGCATGCGCGACTAACATATACCCAGTAGTTGGACTAGATAATGGGGATTGGGTGATATATTCAAATGAGAAGTGATATACTCTATTGAGATTATAGACTTTTCTGTTATTTGTAGAATGTCAGAACTAAAAATTATCTGAACCGATGATTGTTTTTATTAATTTGACCAATAGCTTTAAAGATTTTTCAAATAATTCTAGATACTTTTTGCCAATTAGATTATAATGTATTGTAATTGATTAATGTTATATCTCTTGAGTAATATATATAATATATATAATAATAAAATAAACAAATATGATCTTTAGTTTTTAATAGATCTAGGCGATGATATGAAGACTTGGAATATATATAAATCAAATATATATGCACATAAATCTCGATTGGTTCAGCCTTAGTTCCAAATACTCCCCTCAGCAGCCGCATCATCAATTCCAGGGTAGACATACGCCAGCAAAAAGTAGAAACGTAAAGAACTCCAAGAACTGGGCACTGGGTGGCACCAAAGGGAAACTGCAAATAAAATTGCAGACGCAGTTTGAAATTGAACAACAAAAATGCATTTAGAAATATGTATTAAGAAGAAGAAAAAAAAAAGAGAGGAGAAATGATACGAGATGAGATGAGATGAGCTGAGTGGAGAGTTGGGTACAGATGGAAAGCGCAGCAGAGTAAGTCAGAGGCAGACAGTGGGAAAGAGAGAGAGAGGACAGACAGAGGAAACTGACAAACCTGCAAAAGTACTGACAAACTGTGAGTGGTCGAGCATGGTGATTGAGGCGTCGAGGGGTTGAGTGCTTCGAGGGGGCTGGTACTCTTGTCAGCCGTTGAAATGGCCCAAAGTTCTTATTGTTGTCTCTCGTGTTAGTGTTGTTGTCACGGCATGGTGCGAATATTTCCGTTTCGGCATTGCCAAATATGTTTGCCAGCTGCAGCTGCAACAGTACTAAGCAACGACCCTTCGCAGACCCCGCGCGAACAACCGAACACCACTTCAGCCATAGAGCAACAAACACTCGCTCTTTCAGAACTTCCGACTTTTTTGGTCCGGTCCACAGCCCGTGCCCCGTGCCCCATGCCTTCGCTTTGGAAAAGTTTTATGGCCGTGCGTTGCACATAAATGAAAGTTTTTGCTTGATCCTTCACGAAACGCTGGACTTTCCGCATGTTTCACTGTTCATCTGTCTGCCTGCTGCCGTCCCTCCGACTGTCTTGCAAATGGCCCTGCCTCGCCCAGCCATCGCCTGACCTGATGAAATGTACGGCGGAGACTCGGGCGGGCCGAGTGTGTAACTATTTACCACACACATAACAATGCAATTACTATAGGCCAAAGGATTCTCGACTTAACCGCAAACTTAAACTTTACACAAATGTGGTCGAGTCCCAAAACAAAGAGCACTTCAAGTGGCCGCTGGGCTCAGAGATTCCTCAACTCAACTCAAGTCCCTTTTTGATTGTTATAATACAAATCAACTCAACTATTTGAAAGCTGAAGAGCTGAACGTTTTCCATAACTTCTATAATGTTCATTTCTGTTCCATTTCTCATTTAGTATATAAAGTCGAGTATCATAGCTTTAATATTTTTTCTCTCCCCTACTAAATTCTTCAAGTTTTCCTTTTTCCTACGAGTCGTGCTTCCTTTCCCTTACTCCAACTTATGCCAAGTTCTTGGAAACTATCGGAGTTTTTCTTGTTTCTGCTCTTCCGCCACAATTCATTCAGACTCCGCTACGCTCTGCTCATATTCCTTGGACCCCACTTCTATTTTTTTCTACAGCAAATTCTCGTTCAATTAGTTACAGGTTCCACCTTATAAATCCTGGACCACCACCCAGTTGCCTCGAGGAGTTGAGCTCCATTTGGCGCTTGGCTTAATCGTTTAATTGCCTGGCATAATTACAAATGCAGCTCATCATCAGATTTCAGCTCGATTTCTTTGGATTTCCTCGCTCCCTCCCACCCCTATTCTGGTTCTCCATTGTGTGTTCGGCTTTGGCTTGCGGGCGGATGCTCGGATTTCTCATTGCACTGGCAAATTGACCCAAAAAGTTGTTGTCCTTCTTTGCCCAGCTAAATTGTCCTGCCGCCTCGGGCCGTCGCTTTATCGGCAAAAAGAAAGCCAACTAAAAAAGGAAAGGAGTACACTTGTCCAGCTTCCATTTCACACTCGGCCCATAACTCAACGGGCTGGCATTGATGGGCGGGCAGGATTGGCGTTGGGCTTGGGGTTGTTCGATTGCCCCATTGCTTATCTAACTGCAGCAACTATAATTTGCTTTCAATTGATTTCGCCGTGACTCTGTTGCCCTGTGCCACGCCCACTGCCAAGTAAGCGACCCCCTTTCTCTATACGAATGCTGTAACGCGGGGCATTTGAGTTTCGAGCAGAGATTGAGTAACAGCCATGAAAGTAGATCGAGTAAATATATTATAAATATTAATAGCTAGTATAATATTTTTATAAAATTAATTGCTATGAAAGAGTAAATAATAATACGAGTATACATATTTGCTAGTATAATAAATTAAATTTTATTTAAGTTGTTTAGTATATAAATTGTAATTATCTAATACATTATTACTATTTTTGAATGAACTACTACATATTTTTGTTCAACGATTAAAATGACAAAAAAAAAAAATAATAATAATAATAATAATTAAATACATAAATAAAAAAAATAAATAAACAAAAAATATATATATACAAAAAATAAATACATAAATAAAAATAAAAAATAATAAAAATCTCAATAAATAAATTTAAAAAAAAAAAAATATCTAGAAATAAATTAATAAATAAATAAATAAAATTGGTTCAATGGACATGACTTTATATTCATTTCATTTATTAATCATATGTATTAATTGTTAATATGTTTTACTTTTAATATGTTTTATTTGCTTATTCTATTATTAATCATCATTAATACATCGTTGGGTATTATTGATTTATTTATTTTTATTTTTTAAGCATTTTGATTTATAAATATAAACATAAATTCGTATAACTCATTTATTTTAAATAAATTTGCAGGGCATTCGTCCTTCGTCTTAGCTCAAGAAACTTTTTTCAGCATTCTTTTCGTGTCACATTTTTCTTCATTGATTTCGTAGTCTCCCTCTGCAGTTGTTGTTGTTGTTGTTTGGGTCGAACCGTTTCATAAATTGTCTTTCTCACACTTTTTTTTTTTTTTGGCAAAGTCTGACACTTGTTACAGAACGATACCAATTCCATACCAGAAGCAGCAACCGCTTCCTGCTCCCACAGTTGCTGCTGCTGCTTGCTGCCTCCTGCCTCCTGCCTCCTGCTAGCTTTTGTTATTGTTGTCCCATGCGCCGCGTCCGAGTTCGACAAATGTGCATTAACGCCTTTGACCTGCAGTGGGCGCAACCAGAGCGTGGGCGGCCATGTGGTGGTGGGATTTGATTTGAGCCCAAGTCTGCAACACAGAGAGAGAGAGTGAGAGAGAGAGAGGGGGGGAAATGATTGAATTTCGTAGTTTTTGCAATTTCTTTGGCCGAGCCTTGTAATGCACAGCTGACAGCTGCTTTTTCTTCATTAGCAAAGTCAACCCTGACAGTTGTTGCTTTTTTCCTTGGCCTTCGACTGCAATTGGGGGTAATGCGCGAAGAGGGTGGAGGGCGTTGGCAACCCTATGAGCTGAGTGAGCGTCCTTTGTTGTTTTTGGCGGTGGTGATTTTGTGGGCCTTTTAAATTAGTTTACATGACTGCGTGTAATGGGTTTTCGCTGCCTCTACCCTCCCCACACTCTCCCACTCTTCCCCGCTCTTTAAGTCTTTGCCTATTGTTGCTCTGTTTAGCGGGGGCCAAGGGCAACTTTGTTTTCGCATGTAATTTCATATGCTGCCGCCACAGGCAGTCCACAGCCACAATTTCCATCGAAGGCCAATGAACTGTAAATAGTTTTGTGGGCAAGTGCGGGAGCTGCAAGGGCGCAGCGCCTGAAGCCAGTTGCGTTTTAGCCCAGTTCACTGCCAGAGCAAATAAACAGGTCGCCCAGACGAGACTTGTTTATTGATATTCCACTTAACTCAAAACAATCAAACACCCATACAGAGATGAATACAATTTATGGATTAGACAAAATAGAAAATAGACATATGTGAGTGCAAATATTAAATTATTTGTAAGCCAACATAAAACTAAGAGAGGAAGAGAAAGAGAGGCAGAGCGAGTGAGAGATAAAGAAAAATTTAGCTTATCACAGCAGTAAGCGGAGTAAAATCTGAATAATATTTGGATAAATACAAATTTATTTTTAATTTATTGCAAATATGTACAACTTCAGCAAATAATAAATATAAAATTAAAAAAAAAAATTGGATATGCATAAACTATATTTCTATTAATTAGAATTTAATAATTTTAAATTAAACTATTTTTATTTAATTTAATTTATTGCAAATTTATAAAAAACTAAACAAAAAAATAAATGATTTAAATTTTGAAAAACATTAAAATATATTATACTTATTATGTTATTATATTTATTTTATTTTTATTTTTGTTATAATTTAATAATTTGAAATAATACTTCGTTAATTTAATTCAATAAAAATATATAAAAATTATACAAATAAAAACAAAAATATTTAAATTACAAAAAATATTTAAATAAATTATATTAATTACATTAATTAGCAATTAAGAGGAGCCCACTTTTAATTTAATTTAATGCAAATGTATAAAAATTAATCGCATAAATAAAAAAAGAATTATTAACACTAAAAATATTTAATATGTATATGAATTATATTTATTGTATTTAATATTTTCAACAAAACCTCGTTTTATTTCATAATATTTAATGCAAATATATAAATATTGAACAAATACATAAATGAAGAATTATAAAAATTTTAAAAATTATTTATATACATACATGAATTATATTTATTATATTGATGAAGCCTCGCCTGACTTCACCTTTATTATTTATCGATCCTTTACTAACAGCTTTAAGCACTTGAAACTCTTTATTTAAGGAGCTAAGCCCAGGCCAAGCGCATGCATTTGCATTGATTCACGTGCACTTTTGGCCAGAGAGTTCAAGCGGCTCGTGTTACACCTGTTCGCAGGTGTGCAACTCAGGTGCTCAGCCCGGTTGACCCACTGAAATGCTGGCCCATTATTCTGCCTGGCTGGGGCCCATAAATAGCGCCTACTTCGGGGCATTAAATATAGCTGCAAACGCTTTGGCTGGCCCACAAATTTATGGTCAACGCGATAGCAAGTCCTTGGGCAATGCTGAAGTGGGCCAAAGTTTGCCATTTGGCATTGTGTAGGTGTGTGTATGTGTGTGGAACGTGAGATGGTGTGGAGGAGTGGCAAGGCAGAAGGGGCGTGTGTAATTATCAATGGCATTAACACCTTTAATTACAGCCAGAAAGCGAATGCAATGCGCGAATGTGTGTCAAGTGTGCGAGTGTGTGTGTGTGTGTGTGTGTGTGTGTGTGGGGGGGCTAGCTAAAACACAATATGCAAATGAGCAGAGAGCCACACACACACACACACACATACACATATTCATGCATATCTCGAGGTCGACAGATCAAACAAAAAACTGAACGCAAGAGTCAAAGCTGAGCACATTAGAATAATGCCAGAGCGACAAGAGACCAGTATATCAAGGATATGCATATAGTATGTATATATGTATATGTATGTGTATATATGTATGTATATGTGGCATATGTATGTATATGTGTAGTACAGTTATAGAGAAATGCAAATGCAAAATATGTATGTTTATATGTGGAGCAAACACATTGGCAAATATGCTGAAACGACGAAAGGGGAGAACTACGATCTCTCTCTCTCTCTCTCTCTCTCTTCGCTCGCTCGTTCTCCTCTACTCACACAGTTTGGTGCTGATTTATGAGCATAACATACAGACATATATCTGGTATATATATATTTACAGTAATACACACACACACATATCCGCCTCCTGCTGCTGCTGCTCCCGCTCCTCCTGCTGCTGCTCCTCCTCCTGCTGCTGCTTCTCCTGCTGCTCCTCCTCCTCCTGCTGTTGTTCACCGTGTGACTTTGCATATTTCTCTTGCTGGCGATTTGCTGGCCGTTTCTTGCCCTCAACGTAAATTTATTAGAATAGCTGGCCAGCAAAAAAAAAGGTAAAAAAGGAAGTCATTCCTTTGTCGCTTAGCAGGATACCAGCAGCATCTACACCCACACACACACACATGCACACACACCTAGGCACACACTCATGCATATGCAAATTGTAACAGTCTGTCTGTGACCCACTTTGATTGTGGGCGTGACGCATTGCCATACAGCCACACACACACAGATATGCCACGCCTCCACCCACTGCCGCCCCCTTCCCCTGTTTGCAATATTTCCTGTGTATTTTCAGTTTTGTGTGTCTGCTGTTGTTGTTGTTGTTTTAGCATGACAAACAAAAATTATAATTGCACTTGAAATTGGCACATGGTCTGCAACACCACCCCACACCCCCTCCACCCCACTTGGGGGATAGCTGTGCGTGTGTGTGTGTGCCTGTGTGTGTGCTCAGCATGACAATTGTTATCTGACATTAAAGAGATTACTGTTCTGTTATTCAGTTACATGCGATTTGAACTTGAACTCAATTTTCTTATAGATGATATTGCATGAGTATAGGCTGGAGGGGGCAGCAGCTGGGGCAGCGGGGGCAGCTCGAGGTGTTCAGCTGAATTATCAAGATAAACGAGGTAATTTTATCATGCATGACTCTGCCAATATTAATTGACTCTGTGTGAGTGTGTCACTGTGTGTGTGTGTGAGTGTGTTAGTGTGTGTGTGTGTGTGTGTGCGTGTGTGTGTGAGCGTGTGAGTGTGTGTCAGTATGTGCAGTGATGACAAATGCAGTGGAATTTTGCGAACTTATTCAAAGTTGAATATCTGAAGTTGGGCAGGAAACTGGACAAATTTTGGATTAGGGAAAGCTTTGGAGAATCATTGAATATGCCTCGAGCTACTATTTAAATGGGGCACAATACGCCGTACAGGCTTTAGGCAACTATTTCAGAGAAATGTAAAAAAAAAAAATACTACAAATTAAATAAAATAAATAAAATTGTTATTATCTTCAAAACAAAATAGAATTATATTTTGTTTGACTTAAATTCAAATAACGTGGATGCATTGAATATGGAGAACTTTTTAGGGTTGCCAGGTGGGTTCGTGGACAATATGGACAACTCTAAGACACGTCTAAGACAATTAAAAGCTGAATTGAATTCATTAATGAAAATAATAAACCAAACATAAATGTCAATGAAATATATATAATTTCTATCTCTATTTATTTCACGCTTTGTTAAACTATTATTTTTTTTTTGTGAATGGTATTATACAATAATTTACGAGTTTAGGCTAGACATTGTACTATTCCACATGAAATTTTCAAATTCTATTTCGTTTTTAGTTTGATAAATTCATAATCCAAAATGGATTAAATCAGTTTAATTATTAGAGTACGATATATATAGATATATATGTATATATGTATGTACATATATTTATATAATTATGGTTATATGGACAAAAATCAACTATTTAATTATTTATGTATGTGTGTGTGTGTGTGTGTGTGTGTGTGTGTGTGTTTGTATTAGCATTCATTCACTCTATGGGCATGTGGAATACAATTATGTTCTGTTATATGTATATAGAGAAGCTCTAACTGGCAGCAGCAAAAACAACAACAACAGCAAGAACAACAGCAAGAACAACAACAACAACAACAACAACAACAACAACAACAACAGCAACAACAACAGCAACAATAATAATAATAACAACAACAACAACAATCTGGCCTCCAAAAGTATTTATGCAGATGTGCGAGCATTTGCAAAGGTCTCGTTGTTGTTGTTCTCGTTGTTGTTGTTGTTGTTGTTGGGCAAAAATCATCTTTGGCTTATTTTTGGGCCAGGCGACATTTACGCACACAATGAAATACTGGAATGCTCATGCGTGTGTGTGTCTTGCTAGGTGTTTTTGTATGTGTGTGTGTGTGTGTGCGTGTGTGAGTTTGAGTTTGGCAAAACATTTTTTGGGTCATATCAGTTTGACAAACATGCGGATTATCCCTGGAATTATTAATTATTATAACTGCAAAGTACGAGGCTCGCTTCAGCTGTCTGTGTGCGTGTGTGTGTGTGTGCTGCTATATGAAAAGGACAACTGATTTGACTAATTAGCCAGCCGAGCGAGATTTACAAACTTTTGGATACATGCAAAACTTTTTAGCCAAACAAAATGTAGATTCGAGCTACAAAAGATTACAAGATACAAGATACAATTGTATCTTTTTGCTAACATTGCTCAGATGTTCAGTTCTTGCACTTTTATATTGATCAAGAGAAACGAAATTTATTTCATTAAATAAAATATATTTGAAACAAATATAAATATTTAAACATATATTTTATATATCAGTTTAATAACTTTATAGATACACAGTCTCATTTCCATTGCAGCAACTGCAGTATTTGCCACATTGCAGTTGCATTTGCCACATTGAAATAGTTTTTGTATCTTTCAGATACATTTCGCTTTGCTGGCGCATCTTTTGTTCAATTGTGCAGCTTTTGGAACGAGAATTTCTTGAGAATTTCTGTTAGTTTTCCATTGCGGCTGGCAGTTTTTCGCGCTGCCACGCCCCGTGCCGCCATTGTGGCACTAATGCGCCTTTAATTTGCGGCCATGTTGCATGAAATGAGCTGCTAATGTGTTTCGGGCGCTGCGACGGCCCCAAAAAAGGCTCTACATGTGGCAGCAACAACAAACATTTCACTTGACGCGCCTAATGAGTTCAGGCAAGCCGCAAACCTCGGGCCAGCTCCCAACTGGGGCTGGGGCTGGGGCTGGGGCTGGGGCTGGGGCTGGGTATTTGGGGGCAGATTTATCTGGTTGGGGTCGCGACTTTGACTAAGTTGCGGCAGGCGATTTGTTGCCGCTGCTGTCAACATGCAACAATTTTTTAAGCATTTTATTTAAAAACAATTCTGGGCAGCAGCCCGCACAGCCCAGCCCCCTCCGACTGGCTCTTTCAACGCCTGCTCCAAGTGCTGGTGGCAAGAGAATTGCATTGAAAATAAACAGGCCTACAAATTGTTGATAAACAAAATAAACTGTGAAAAGGTGAAAGTAAAATGTAAACAGTAAGTGGAAAATACGTAAACAAATTGAGGCAGAATTCGGGAAAAATGCAATTGCAACATTCGACGGCAGTTAGCAACATGTTGCTAGAGAGCGACAAGAGAGCAGCTGTGTTGCGAAGCGAGAGACTGAAGGTGCGTGAGAGTAAGCGAGAGCATACGGCCAGCGTTCATTTTCGAAGTTCGAATTTCGAACACGAGCTGCCGCTGTTGCCGGTCTCCCAGCAGCGTTGTTATTGTTGGTGTAATTTTACATGCTGCAAAACGGAAGAAGAAAAACAGCAATGCTAAAACAACAACAACAACAGCAACAAAAATCAAGCGCTGGAAAAGCGCACTGCGAGACATTGACCTTGATCATCATCATAGCTGTTGTTCTTGTTGCTGTTCTCGTTGCTCTTGTTGCCGCTGCATATTCGTCATTGGCTTTGGCTGCTGTCTGTTTTGCATTGGCGAACTACCGTCTGGGGATTTATTAGAGAATGAATCAAGTGCAGCAGCTGTGTATTATAACTGTAATATTATCACTCGTATACTCTGGGCGACTGTTTATTTGTTTTTCTGTCTATGAATTTAGCAATTGTCAGGCAATTGGTAATTGGAAGCCCCGTTTGAATACGGTCTCTTCAATAATATGATTACTTTACGGTTTTTATTTATTATTATTATTGCTTTTAATTACAATATTGTCAATGTCAAACAGCTTTTTTAATGAAAAAATATCATGCGTAATTCGATATCTAAAAAAAATAATAATAAGCATGAATACATATGCATGAATGTACATGCACGTATTTGACAGAAGATATGTATTTTGGGAATGTAATGCAAAAAGCTAAAAAATGATTTGCGAATTGATAGAAAAAACGCGCCAATACTAGCAGCAACAAAAACAAAACACATGCGACAAGCAGCGCTCAAATTCAACTGTTCAATTACAAATATTGCCAAGCCAATGACAGAGAGAGAGTGAAAGAGCCAGAGAGAACGAGCGTAGGTGGCGTTCATTTCTCTGTGAAATGAACACAGGCAAGCAGACGAATGTTGCGAGCGTGTTCAAACATGCAAGCGGGACTACCCTCGTATACGTGCGTGTGCATGTTTTGGTGTGTGTGTGTCTGTGCAACATTCGATGCTGCTGCTGCGGCCGAACGTTGCCGACTCAACCGCTGCGACAGCAACTGCTGCTGCTGCTGCTGCTCGGCTCTCGTTTTGAATTTCAGTTTCAGTTTTTGACTCGCAGTCGCCGCCAACGGACGTGTGCGCCTCGCGTGTTTAATGTGAGAAATCAAAACGAATTGAACGAATACGAAACTTGAACTCGAACGCAAAAGACTGAGCCGTGCGGAAAATGTGAATGGGAAAATTGGTGAAAAGTGCGAAGTGAAAGAATTGCAAAATCAACACAAACAAGTGCAAGATATCAAAGAGCAACGCCAAGCAAAGGCTGTGTTTGCTTATCAACAAATTGAAATTCAAATAAAAAACCAAGCATTCAGTGCGAATAAATATTTTAAGCAATTGGATCTAACTTTGATACAAACAACACCAAAAACAGCAAACAGCAGCCAAGAGCCGCTTCTATACAACTTTTAAGTTTCTCCTATCGGCGGGCAGTAAAAAACAGCGGGTAAGTTGGCCAAACAGCGCGTGGAATAAAATGCTGCACGGCTCCTGAAACACAAACGAAAATGGTGGAAAGCAAGTGCGAGCAGCTAGAAGTTACAGTTAGAGTTTCGAGCTGTGGATTAGAGCACCAAAGAAAGCCAAACCCCAGTCAGCAGTGGGCGAGAGGCAAATGCGAACGGATGCAGCTCATGAGTGGGTCGAGCCAAAAAGCTTATCAGCTGCAGCCAAAGCAGCAGCAGCAGCGGCAGAAGTCGCAGCAGCGGCAGATTAACGCTTAAGCTTTAGCCGCTCCACTCTCTCCCACTCCCGCTCTCTCACTCTGATTCCATATTTATATGTTTAACTGTAAAGCAATTACTAACTGCTTATCGATAGCAGATTATCGATCAATCCTATTATCAAAGCAAGAGCAGCTAAGCTTAAGGCAACTATAAAGTGAGCATTCAGAGTGTGTGATAGAGTTATATTTTAGTATTATTTGTTGGCTTACAGCAGAGAAAATATAGTGAATAAATATTGGAAAATACGCTGAGAGAAATATAAAGAAAAATATGAAGACGATCAAAATGTGAATTCTCAAAAGTGTTACGCATAGTCCACAATCACTTATAGAGTTTATGGCCATAAGTTTCTTGTGAATTTTCACATTTTCTTTCTGTGGCGAAACAGGAAATGCGTTCCAAGTGAAATAGATAAGGAAAATATTGAAGGAGTTTATTGAATTTTTTTTATAAATATAGAAAAAGAATAAATAATAATGCTAGAAAATTTTAGTTTACATATAAAATTAAAGTGATTTTTGTTGAAAAAAAATGAAGAATATAAATATTAAAAATATATATATATAAATAGTAAATAAAAAAAATTAAATAATGTAAATTCACAAGAGAAATCTGAACAACTGCTTTAAGCCATGGCCCATGGCATTTAATGATATTGGTTTAGTTATCAACAAGAAAAAAACAATTGTAAAAGCATGCGATCAAGTGTTCAAAGTTATTTGAAGTGTGTGTTTTACAGTTATTCGTTGAGATTAACACAGGGAAACTGCATTTGCCTAGGGCCAACTGCTTGCTTTAATGTTGTGAAAAAAAGAAGAAAAAGAAAAGAAAAGAAAACCACAAGCTGAAAAGCAAACAAATCATTTTTAGAATAAAGAAGAAGATAGAACAACAAAAGCAACAACAACAACAACAAACGAGCCGACAAAAGCTTTAATTATAACCAAATAGAAAAAAGTGTAGAAAAATGAAGAAGAGCAAAGAAGTTAAGCATACAGCATAGCACTTATGTCATCTATAAGGTTGAGCAACACACAAACAAACAGATAGAGTGAGAGTGAGAGAGACAACAAACACACACCTTTGTTTAACTAGCCCAGCGAGCTGTTTGGCTCCGACTCCGACTCCGACTCTAGCTAAAGTGTCAACAGTTTTTGTTTTTGTTTTTTTTACGTAAATTTGTTGAAATTATTAGCAGAAAAGGCGAAAGGGCGCAACAAGTGCGCTTACCACATTTGGCGGCAAGTTCATTATTTTTTCAGTTATTGCTTGACTTCTTCTGTCTTCCCTATGCTCCCTCTCTCTCTCTCACTCTAGCTGTCTGTTAATCCTTTGGGTAAATAAGCCAAGGCGCATAACTCATAAATTGCCAGTGCCAAAATCCAAAATTTATGACGATGCGCGGCAGGCAGGCAGGCAGGCTGGCAAGTGGGCAATGTATCTGGCAGATACAGATACACACACTCGCACACACACAGCAGCGCGTTCATGGCAGATACAAGCGCTAAATGAGCTGTTAAACGCGCCTCGCTGCAAATAAATAATAACTCAATCGCGAGCCTACGCAATAAATATATGATGTACATACATATATGAGAGGGGGGAAGGGGTAAAGTGTGTTGGCAAGTGCAAAATCTCAGTGTTGGTAAGCGTATTGTGAGCTGGCGTATGTTGCCCAAATTGAAATTTAAGTGCTACACATGTTTACCTTTACCTTTACCTCTACCTTGCCCTGCTTCTGCTTCTTCTTCTTTTTTGTTGGCTGTTGCCGAGGCAAAAGGCTCACAGGATTTCCGTTTGCTGTTTGTTTTCAAATTTATTTGTTTGAGCCGCTCCCGCTCCCAGCCTAATTAGTATGCCCAGCGCGTTGTTTCAACTGAAATATATTTAAAAAAAAAAAAAAAAAAAAAAACAGACTTAACTTGTTGTGCGTGGAAAGAGTTGACATAACTTGTGACTCGTAATGGCTTTATTAAAGTCAGTTTGCGTGGGAATTAATCGCTCCTCAGTGCAGACATCGTATGAATGAGCAGCCAATGGTTGACGGCGTCAGAACCAATTGTGAATTATAGCCGGGAGTGGAATGGGTGGTATGAGTCGTCGGTCGCTGCTGCAGCGCGCGCGCCTCAAAGCTCACTCAGTGCCATATGCTAAGCGGCTTAGAAACAAAACAAGCTCTAAGCACCTTATGCAAATAGGCCAAACGAAAAGAAAACGCTAAGGGAAAAAACAAGAACTCAAAAAGATGAAGTCAGAGCGAAACAAAAATGTATATATGTATGTGTGTACAAACAAAACGCACGCGAAAATTGTAACAGTAAATTTTGAGGCATGCGGAAAATGAAAATGAAAAACAGAAAACAACAAAAAACTGTAGGAAAAAAAATCTGAAAACAAAATATTTGTTATGCGCTTGTAATTTTCTCGCAACGCAAAAAGCGAAAGCCGTGAAAAAAGGCAGGACTTAGAGACGAGCGTGGAGTGACAGGGCGAGCGGGGGAAGGGGGTGCAGTGGTAGGTAAATGCCGACATTTTTTCGTGCTCAGCTGCCCATGGAGAGAGAGTGAGAGAGAGAGTGAGAGGGGGGAAGACAAAGTGAGAAGCGAGCGCAAAGAAAACAAACTTTATCGCAGCCGTCTCAGGACATGCTTACTGTAATTCCCCTGCCCGCTCTACAGCTCGCCCTCTCGCTCTCTCTCTCTTTTACGCACTTTTGCTCTTAATGCTGAGTGACATTGATGTGACATGCCCGTCAACTGCTCTGCCGCTGCCTCTACCTCTGCCTCTGCTGCCGTCTCCTTCAGCTTGTCTGGCTGCGTCAACGAGGCGCGCTGCTTTATTTAAAAGTTTAGCGTAATGTGGCCGCAGGGGCAGCAGCAGAGCCAGCAGCCGGAGGGGCGCGACAATGTTAGTTGTGCCCCTCCACAAACACCTCGACCGAGACTGGACAAGCACAACAAATAATAAATGATATGTAAACTAAGGCACAAGTTGCTGTAGGTCCTTATTTTTTTCCCCGTTTTTTTTTTCTGCTTTTGGTTTGGGGCTAACGCATATTTTAGCCTAGATTTGTATTTTTTTTCTTTGCTTTTTGGTAATTTGTTGCTTGCTTTGGGCGCAAGTGCTTAATAAATCCAAAGCTTAAACTAAAAAAAAAAGATAAGTTAGTTTACAGTTACGCTTCTCCTTAAAAAGGCTAAATAAACTGGGAATATGTGAATGAAGAAAACTACTCAAGTGGAGTTTAATAAATAGTATCTATAAAGATAATATGATGATAATATTATATAATATTATAATCAGCATATATTCTATTTATTATAAACTACTTTACCAGCTCACAACTGTTCCGTAATTAATTATATTTAATTATCGGCATACTATAAACTATGCCCAGTATGTTCTAATCATGCTTTAGTATTCGATCTTGCCCTTTGCTTGTCCTTGCTGCCTTAAGCCCTGTCCTACACTATATTCTCGAGGCCTGTTACATTTGTTCCACATATTGGAAAATTGTTATCCCGCAGAGCCCATAACACTTATCGAGCCGAGAGACCAGAGACCAGAGAGCAAGGGACAAACGAACTACTAACTACATTAAATGTCTCAATTTTCAATGCCGAATGCAGTTTGGGTTTTTCTTTTTCTCTATCTCTTTATATAGTTTTTTTTTTTTACCTGAGTGGCACCCATATCGCTTACCTATGCCCAAAACGAATTAAAATTACACGTTCCGACTGTCGCGACGGTGCGAGAGGGAGAGACAGAGGTAGAGGCAGTCAGAACTGTCGATCCTTGGAAAGAACATTTATCATTGTAGCTAATAAATGTGTTTCGCTCTCGGTTACCTGCGTTCGAGTCTCTGTTTCGGCTGGAGTGACCCAAAACGTGGTTTGGCTTTTCAATGGCAACGATTGAGTCATTTAAATGCGTGGCAAAAAATAGACAGCAGAGGAAAAACTAAGGTTGGAAAACCAACTACAACTACCCCGGACAATTGTCCAGCTAATTTCGATATTGCCTCAGACAATTTCCAATCGAAATTCATGTTGGGCACAATTCAATTATGCTCTCAGTCTCAGGCAGCTGTTGTTTCTGTTTTTTTCTTTTTGTCTCTTTGTCTCTCAAGTAGTTATATAAGCGACATAAATCAGCCTTGGGTGAAAGTGCTGAGAAAGTAAGTGGGGAGTAAGTGGGTTTCAGAACTAGTTCCATTGAGATATACTTTAATTGGGCAAGAAAGGGGTTGGCCAAGTTTAATTGCAATGCTCTAAGCAAGGAAAATTGTTTTGATTTTCCCAAAATACTTTTTCCTCGAGTGCCCTGCTCGGCGCTATCATAACAAGCTGTGCGTGCAGCTGTCTTCAAGTAGTTTGCCCAAAATGTATCTCAAGACCGACTTTAAGCCAATTATCTAATTGCTAGCATTTCACTTTGATTTGCTCTTATCAGACTGTTTCTGCTTCTTCTACTTATCCTTCGGCTGCTTCGCCTCCCCGCTCCGCCAGCTAATTGCCCGACTGACTCCGTCCACTCACCTCGACAGGATTCTGATTTCCATTTCTGCTTCCTTGGCGCGTCGTCCAAAACGTTTCCGTTTCACGCTTCGACGGACGGCCAGTGCGTCCCAGGAGAACCTTTGAATGCGTCCCAGACTTAATCTGAAAACAAATCGATTTCGTTGTCTCGCCTGCAACGGCTTCAGCATCAGCTTCTTTTCCCTTTCCTTTGCTCTCGTTTATGTTTTTTTCTTCTTCTTTGTCTTTTTTGTTGCCAACTTCAACACGATTTATTTCATTATTTTGCAGCTCTTGGGGTTTGCAGCAGCGCTTTTAATGGGCCGCTTTCAAAAGCTAATCAGCAGACAGAGTCTCTCGCTGTCGCTGTCTCTGTCTGTCTCTCAGCATTGAGCTGCGAGACGCGAGACAATTCAATCGATTTCCAAAATAAAGGGAAAAAAAAAAACAATAAACTAAAACTTAAAGTTGAGATTTAGGCAATGAGTTAATCGCGAGCCTTTGCTTTAGAAACTCCAGATTGCACTAGAGTTGCATTGGGACAGGGTAGGGCTGGCTGAATCAGGTATAATTGATAAGAAATGTCAAACCTCTCTAGCTTAAAGTCACGAATTTTACAAACTCTTTAAGTTGAGCTCTTAATTAATATGATTTTTATTCATATTTTACAGGGCATCTGTCAGTCGCTTTTCAATATTTATTTAGTTTTATTTTTTTGTTATTCGATTTTATTTTTTGTTATTTATTAGTTTGACTTCGTTTCAATTTCAATTCCATTCAATTCAATTCAATTTTCTTTACAACATTTCATCTTTGACATGTTGTGTGTGCCTCTCTCTCCCGCTCTCTCGCTCTCTCTCTTGTCAGTTTGTTGGGTTTGGGTCTTGTCTGTCTAACCGTCTGTCATTGTATTATTTCGAGTTCAAGTTGGAATCTTTTGCTGCTTCTTCTTCTTCTTCTTCTTTTGTCCAGTGCAACATTGTGTGTCAGATTCGCTTCGTCGTCTTCGTTTTTAATATCTTTTAATCTCCAATGTCAACAGCGGCTTACATTTGATTGCAAGACAACAGCAACAACAACAACAACAACAACAGCAACAATTGTAGTTTTTTTTTCTCTCTCTCTTTAGATCTTATCAGTTGGCTTGGCCTGCCTTCATGCCTGCCTACCTTCTCGCTCGCTCGCTCTCTCTCTCTCTCTTGCACTCTCTGACAACTGTCAGCTCACTGTGCAGCTAATTAAATGGCCCAACTGGCAACATATGTTGCCTTCGGTTGCAACCGCCGCCCCGCTGCCGCTCTGGCTGTATCTATGCGCCTTGGCCTTACCCCACGCAGCAGCCGCAGCAGCCACATGGACTCTTGAGCTCTTGAGTTTTCCCGGCTGTCAAGTAGCTGGCAGACAGTCGAGAGCTTAAGCCGCAACGTAATCCACATGGACTGTGGCAAGGCGAGATTTGGCTTTTGGCATTTTTGCATTGATGGAACCAATTTTGAATGCGACTGTCAAGTTGAACGGCATCCAGCCGCTGGCAGCTATCGATAATAGCCAAGCAATCGATAAGCAAGTGGTTGGTAGCTTATCAAGGAATTGAAATAGTCAATATTTATGTCAATGCTAAATTTATAATGTTATTTAGCAAAAAATTATCGATTGCAGTTAAATGTCGAAATTCCATAAATCGATAAATCGAAATTCACAACTAAATAGACGTAAAAACAATATGAAATACACCACAAATGGGTTAAATAATTATTATCTCATCTTAACTTGTCTGTAAATGATCGATAACTGACCATGAAAAAATCGATTGTTGCCAATCAATCGAACAGGCTGTAAACATAATATGATACATATTAGAAATGATCAGTGAAAACAATCGATGAAACTCGATCTCTGTTTGAGCTGTGAATGCACTCATCAAACTGTACGCAATTTCCCAATTATTTTGTCAGCATATGTGTGAAGAAAAACAACAGAACCGCAGCGAAAAAAGGATAATAATAATCATAAAAAAAAAAACGAGGGACGAGCAGAGGGGTTAAAACAATTGCCAATGAGTCGACAGATTTAGCTACAGGATTAAAAAAAAAAAAAGAAAAACAGAAAAGGAAAATGTATATATAGCCAACTGTAGAGCAATAAAAATGGAACGGGCTAAAAACAGGACACACGCACAACAACAACAACAACAACAACAACAACACTGACAGCATAAAGCCAAAGCAAATAAAAATAAATAAGTAAAAAATAGAAACGCATTAAACAAAATCAATAAAAATTAACAGCCCCGTGGCTAGAGAGACTCGGGGTGGGTTCCGCATTAGGAGCATTGCATTTGCTTAGGGGTGTGAATGGAATGAGTGGAGAATATCCTCACAGTCTATACGGTGTATGTATATTTGGACTTTTTGCATGTGCCAATGGAAGTGTGTCCAGGATCAGGCCAGGCTAGAAGCGAGACGTCGCGACGTGCCAAGCCCTACGCTGGCCAGATAATTGTGATAGACAATGCAGCGACAGCTGTGGCCAGCTGATGTCCTGGCCAGCTATTTACCAGCCTCGAATACATTTACTTCATCTCATTCTCCCTCTCTCTCTTGCTCTCACTCTTTGCAGCGCCGCCGCCGTTGAGGGCTGTCCAGCGATGACAGCGATCAGGAAGCGCATTTGACACGCAGCCCAAGATCTCAACTACACACACACACACACACATACATACATACACAAAAACACTATCACACACACACACACACACAACCAAAATCAAAAACCAAAAAGCAAACATATTTCAAAAGTGAGGAGTAGCGACAAATGTGGAAAATGTTGGACACCATGATGGATGCCGAGCTCTTCATGTTCGATTGCGACGAATGCGCCGGCATGCCGCTAGCTCCCCCGCCACAGTTTCTGATACCGCCGCCGCCGCGACCGCCAGCGCTGGCCGAGTACACGGTGGTGCCGCAGGACTGCAACGAGGAGCAACTGGCGCAACAGCAGTGGGAGAGCGACGTCTGCCAGGCCATACCGGTGAGTGTACACGATTCAGCTCTACAGCTCTACAGTTATAGCTAACTCAGGGTTGCTACCCTAATGAACTGCATAGGGCTCACAGCTGTTGAGATTTTCCCCTTTGAAGGTGTCTCTAATTTATGTTGCCTTATTGAATTATTGCATTATGCATGCATACGAGCAACAGCTACAATAATAGTAATAATAATAACAATGCGCCTTTTTCTCTGTAATTGGGGTGGCGGCGGTGCCTAGAAGCGGGTGGGTTGAGCTCTAGTGGGTGGGGCAGGGTTTCATGGCACAAGTGCTAAAAGTTGAGTGTTTGACACTTGAACTGATTGTTGTGCATTGTGCGAGGCTGCCGCGATTTATGACATCTGATCAAAAATCTGTTGCTAAATGAGGCCCGAAATGTGAAACACAAATTAACATGCTGAGGGCATGCATAATATGCTAACGAGAGCAAGTCACAATTGACAATTGTGGTTGAATATGTCGATGCGTTTGACTTTTTGTTTTTAAGATTTACTAGCTATATAAATAGTTGATCTGTAGCCTTAACTGTTAACTAGTTGTAATGTTAATAACAGCTGTTAACAGTTTAAGTAACTAGAACTAATCTTTACAGCTGTTAACTAACAGTTGAACAGCTCAAGAGCTGCTAAAGAGCAACCACATTCAATTTTAGCTAGGAATTAAAGGTTTCCACAGCTCATACCATATCATCATATCATATAACATATATATAACAGCTGTTAACAGTTCACACCAACAGTTCAAGTTATTAAAACTAATTTTAACAGCTGTTAACTAACATTTCAGCAGCTTAAAGCGCCTGTTAAGAGTTGCTAAATAGCAACCACATCTAATTTTAGCTCGAACTCCGTATCATCATATCATATAAAGCCTTTGCTTTGGCCTATTTTTCGTTTCACATGAAATTCAAGCCGCAGGAGCATTTCCTCCCACAGTTTAAAGCCTTTTCAATGTGAAACTCATTTAAAAGTAAAGAAGACAAACAAGTTGACGCTTCCTTCTTCAGGTTCGTTTTTCTTGGTTTTCCTTTTGTATGTCCTATATATATACACATTTTTTTTTGTTGGGCTCACAGACAACCACAAGGCAACACTTTAAAGCTGTTTGCTCCTTGAAGTTCTGGCAGTTGCCAGAGCAACAGCTGTTGCCAAAATATATATATGTATGTGTGTGTATATATTTATAAATATATACAGGCAGAAAAAACGTCATCATTATGAGGCTGGCCAACCCAATCCCCCTGCACACAAATTACAATAACAATGAAAAGTTAAGCGTCAGAGCACAAAAAGGACAACCCAAGTAGTTGGCCGAGGGGCGGTGCCGGAGGGCGGTGCCAGGGGGTTGTAACGTGGCAACATATGGCCATGCAAGGCGCAACGAATTTTCCGACCATCCCGAAAAACTCACAGCAAACTTCAAGGAACCAAACACAGAAAAAAAAAAAAAAAATTTGTTACAAATTATTTTTATTAAAAAATAAAAGAAATGAGTGGGAAAAAATGTAAGAAGCAGAAACTTAAGCAAATGTAACCTGGCACTTGATCTAATCGCTGGCCTGTTTGTTTAGGCAACAGGCGGAAAAACCAGGGGAGAGGAAAACTGAGAAGAGCCAAGCAAAACAAAAAAAACCAAACAAAACACAAGATCAAATTCCACATCAACACTTCAGACGAGCAGGGCGAAGACCCTGATAAGCGCATGAGGCTCACGTGCTTCTATCTTCATATTTCCCAGATACATATACATATATATATAAATAAATAAATGTTCTTTTTTTTTTTGTGGGGCAGCCCCAAACACGTCGGAAAACTCAAGTGTTTTCCACTTAATATTGGACATTTATGTAACAGACGAAAAAATTTCAATAAATAAAAAAGCAAATTCCATGTGTGTGGTCCACAGAGCGCCAGCTAGATTAGTAGAGACTATGCGTGTGTGTCTCTGTGTGTGTGTGTGTGGGCACTTGAAATTATCTCTCTCGCTCTCCCTTTCTCTCTCTCTCTCTCTATCTCTCCAAGTACGTTCCATTTGACTGACAATTCAAATGCGAACATGCGCTTAATGTCAGCTTTAGCGTGCACGTCTATCGATAGCCGTGTCTATCGTTTATCGAAATGCAATTTCATGCTTCCACTCTGACTGACAACATTCAGGTGAAATACGTTAGAAATCTGTGCGGCAGCAGCTTAAATTCAATTGCCATCAGCATCAATTTAATGGATTAGCGCTCAAAACTGCCAGGGCACGAGGGAGGAGGGACGAGGGGTGGAGAGGGGTTTAAATCGTGCCTCGGAAGTCTCAGCATCTCAGCTATGGGTGTGTGGGTAAGTGTGTGTGTGTGTGTGCGAAATTCTCTCTCATCAAATTGATAAGTTTAACGGGAATTGTGCCAATTTGGCTGTGGGTGTGCGTCGGTGTGTGTGTGTGTGTGTTGGGTGTGTGTGTGTGTGTGTGTGTGTGTGTGTGTGAATGTATGTGGAGCATAATTGTCAACCAGGCAAACGCAAAGAAGCAGAAAAAAATATCGAGCTAGACTCAAGAATGTCCTGTAATGTGAAAATATATGAAATAGAAAAGATTTCTACACAATAAATTGGTTTATAGCAAACAGTTCTTCAAGCATATTATTTGCTTAAGATTATAATTGATTATGTTAAATATGTGTGAAGAAATGTAAATCACTTATCGAAACCCAGATGCCCTATAAAGAAAGCCTATAAAGCTATACAATATGACAAACTCTAAGATAAATAAGATAAAAGTAAATGAGAGAAAGGTTTTGATTTATGATTTTGATGCAGTGCATACCCCACATGTGCAGACAGCCATTTTACAGGGTATTTGCAGTCTTTAAAGTGGCAACAGCACGCAAAGGATTCGATATGGCATTAGCGGGGTAGCAAAAGGCATTTGGCTGGGGCAGGAATACGACGACGACGCGTCAAACATACGAAATTAAATTTGCTGCGCGATGCGAGAGTCAAAAAAAGAAGAGAAAGAGGAAGAAAAATACAACAACTTGACAAGCAGCAAAAGCAACAGAAAGAAAAAAAAAAAAAGAAATAAGCAGAGCAAAAGCAAAAGCAGCTCCCAGTGATTGCAGCTGGGCGTGGCAGGCAAAATAATCCTTTTTTATTTCATTTCACTGCTGCCTTCCACTTTGGCCTGGGTCGCTGGTAAAAATATTTCAACTTGAGCTGAGAAATCGCTTTAAATAAGCTAAAGCCAAAGCGTGTTAAAGAGGGTTAAGAGCGAATGGTTTGGAGTTTGTTACTTGGGAGCTTGGCGCTTGGAGCTTGGGTAGTGCAAATGTCTTGACACTGATATCAAATGTCGTGCGAATGCCATACAAAATAGTCGCACATTCCATTGTCTACAGAACGTTGCATAGTTTCGTAGTCTGCTTTTTGGAGCTCGCACGCTCCAGCTGCTGATAATGATGATGATGATGATGATGATGGAGGATACTGTGGGCCTGCTTGGGCCCGGTTCAGAGGTTAGGGTGTGGCCTTAGGTTGTTGATGTTGTTTACAGTTGACACATAGCAGACACAGCTGCAGACAGGCACAACACAACACAGAGAGAGAGAGAGAGAGAGAGACAGAGATGGAGCGAGAGCGAAACAGAGCAGACAACACAAAATGTAGAATTGTCTGGCGGGCTTTTCACAATAAGTAAATTTCATTTATAAATCCATTTCACATAAATACATACATACATGTATACATATATTTATATGTATGTATATATTCATATCTGCATAACAATTTAACTAGATTTTATAATACTTTAAAGCTGTAAGCAAATATGTGTGCTGTACTTATTTCTGGGAAGTCGAACTCTTAACATTTTGATAACATTTCTGTTTATACTTGTTTTGTTGAAATGTATGTAATAGGCAGAAGGAGGCGTGACAGACCCCAAAAAGTATATATAGACTCTTGATCAGGGTGACAAGTTGAGTCGATTTAGTAATATTCCCCTGTCTATTTCTTTTAAGTATTCCCTCTACGTAATGCCTCTACGTAATGCCGCTACGCCTTTACACACGCTACTTCACTCTATTGCGCTGACCCCCACCAGGCATGGACGAAGACTGAAGACTGACTGAAGAAATGCTGCAGCGCTGCTGCCGTTTATATAGGGCCACTTTTACTCAAGCACTGTCTCTCTTAAATGTTAAGCCCGACTGCAAAAAGCTCTACCTGCCGTCGGGCTTAACATTTGACAGGGACAGTGCTTGAGTAAAAGTGGCCTTATATAAACGGCAGCAGCTGCAGCATTTCTTCAGTGAGCAATGGGAACGCTCTCTGCTGCTGTGAGCTTTCTAGCTGCGTTTTACCGAAATAAAAATGCCAAATGAGAGCTGCTGCATACATATAGACAACTTTAATGATCTTCTGCACTTATTCTCTCTTTGCTTTTACTCTTACGCAAGTACTGTATGCGTGCGTGCCTTTGTGTGTCTATGTATGTTTATGTGTGTGTGTGTGTGTGTCAGAAAGACGCGAAGAATTATTGAAATATTACTGTCTAAAAATAATATCATAATAAATATAAAAATATATTAAATTAATTTTACAAATAAATACAAAACGGTTAACAGTTATTAGCAAGCTCTGATAAATACAAAAAAAAATTAAATATATATATAAATATTCTCTGCAAGCATTGCCTTTTGCCCACTTTGCCTTACTCTTGTTCTTAAATGTTTTTAAAGCCAGCTAGAATAACATAGGCTTTAACAGCGCATTTCTCTTTTAAAAGTTAACATATTTTAGTTTGAAAACAACTTTTAAACAGCTTCAGATCTGACACAAAGAAGGCAATACAAATGCAAAGAAAGAGATCGACACATAGTTGGAGTAAGAGAGAGAGAGAGGGCGCGGATGCCGCTAGAACAACTGGAAATGCATCTCAATCACAAGTTGTTTCCAAACAATTGCACTGTCAAGTGGTTACAAAACTGCGCCAAGTTGCCAACATCAACACACACACATCGAAGGGGGGCGTGGACTGTCGATATGCACGTGCAATGAAATCGAAGTTGCCAGGCTAGTGTTGAAAAAGGCGTTACACATGCAACGCATGTAGAAAACTTTTGCCATGTTATCAGTGTGCCAACTTGTTGTAGCTGTTGCTGTTGCTTTTGTTGTAGTTTGAGCCTGCAAGTGGCACGTGCGTCCACGTGCGCTGCAAGCCTCCATTACTAAGCACCCAGCCTTGGCTGGCTTCCCCAACACTGGGCATTGTTGCAAACTTTTGTGTTTTTCATCAGGAAAATGAAAACGCGTGCGTTGGAAAGTTGTAACTGAGGGGGGCACGCGCAGGGGGGCACGCAGGTGTAGTCAAGCCAAACGATGGATGACTGGCCCAAAGTGGCAGCTTTTTAAAGCCAGGTCAAAAGTCCCACTCAAAATATTCAACTGAAAACGAAAAAAATAAAATAACAAAGAGCCGTTGAGTGGCTAATCAGCGGCTGCTTTAAATGCTGTTAACTGTTTGCCATTATTGCTAATGAATATTTGTTTATATATATACATATGTATACCTATATTCATTTATATCTATTTTATTTTTGTATAGCTTGTGCCTTCATTTCACTTTATCGCACAAGTTGGCAGCACGACGCTTTGTAGCTTCTATTTACTTTTTGGCTATTTGCCGGAGCATAAATCGTTCAAACTGTTATCGTTATCTGGGGGCACTGTTTGCCCACGGCTCTGCTTATTAATTTATGACTGCGGCTACCTATTCGAGTCCAGTCGAGTCGAGTCGAGTCGACGCGCCTCTCGACTGGATGGAAAGCCTTCAATCAAGCAACTCCTACTGGAAAATGCGCTTATCTGAGCAAACAGGCGAAGCAGGGCGGCTGCTTGTTATCGATAAGACGCAAACAACTCTTTTTTTTTTTTTGTTGTATCAGGGCAGCAGTTGAATTCTATTTGAGTAATTCTTTTTTTTATCTCAGTTTTCTGGTAGTCGGGGCTAATCCCCTTTTTCAGCTGACGCGCGGCTGTTGTGAGCCGGCGGCAGTCAAACTGTCGCAATGTTTGCCTTTTACCTTTTACCATGCCCCCTTTCTGCCCTCCCCCTCTCTCTTTGGGCTGTCAGCTACTCATGTAGCTCATTTGTGTGTTGGGCATTACAAATAGCTAAAACTCACTCACATAGATTTATCGATTATGAACGCCTGCGGCTGGAAAAATGAGTGAAGGGTCACAAAGAAAATAAAGCAACAGAAATTTCATTATTTTCATCTCTTACATTTTGTATCGTATGAGAGATCTTAAGATTCCAGTAGAGCCCAACCCTGGCTGTGCAGTGTAGCGGAGCTACCAAAGCAGGCATATGAGTTAACGGCAGAGCTATGATACCAGATTTTCAGAAATATTGTAGTTCAGTTAAGAATTTTAAAGGATTCCTGAGCTATTGCAGTTATCATGGTAAAAGTTTAGTAATCTCAGACCTGTTTCGTTGTTAACTCCAGAGATCTTGCAGTTATCATGCTGAAATTGGGCTGTAAAAATTATCATACTCAGGAATTCATATAGTTATCACACTAAAATTCGATACGTATAACAGCCACGCCAATTTATATACAACCCCATATCTAATCTATACCATAACCTCAATCTTCTGATATTCTTTGTACAATCTTGAACGGCTCCAAGCAACTTAATTGTCAGCGTACCGCACTCAACAGGTCAGCAGTGGCACACAGCAATTGTCGCCATCGACCACTCCCCACACCCCACACCCCTTGCTTCGACACTTTTCCAACACTGTGCCACGCCGCAGCTCATTAATCAATTTGATTACGCGCAATGAGCTTTGGGAGTTTTCTTTCTTTTCGTTTCTGTCTTTCTTTCTTTTTTTTTTTTAACTTTTGACTCTTTTTCCCCTCTTTTGTGCGGCACACACTTGCTCGCATAATTGTTTAATTTATTGTTATTTATTTGTTTGACTCAGTTTCGGATTTGTCTGTGAATGGCTTTCAAAACAATTTTCGTCGAGGAATGAAAACAAATTTCTTCAAAAATGATATGATAAGACGCAGCGTTTGGGTGGTAGCTACCCGTGTTGGCCCCCCAGTCCCCTGTCCCCTACCCTTTCCCTTTCCCTTCTTGAATAGTTTAAACAATTTCGCCATGCGGCAATGCCTGTCAATATTTTTATAGCTTATCTCGCAATGAGAATGAAATTGGGAGCGGATTGTGTGTGTCTGTCTGTTATTGTTTGCCTTACTTTTGTATGCGCTCAGCTGTGGCATATTAAATGATTAATTGGCACCCAGAGGGAAAGAGAGAGGCAGAGAGATAGAGAGTTGGGGAGGCTGGAGGCTGGAGGCACGCAGGTCAGATAGAGGCAAGCTGCTTCCGGGTGCAAAGGAAATTGTGTCAGCGCAAATAAATCAATGTGAAACTATTTATTAATAAATTAGTGTATGCACAAAAATGCAATTACATATTGAAAAGCGACCTACATACGCACATCCAAACACACACACATGCATACACACAGTCAGTTGCAGTTGTGTACACACTGGCCGAGGCGAAATTATTTGCACAGCTGTCAAAGCTTGACCTCAATTTGAGCGCAGCTCTTGTCTCGCTCTCACTCTCACTCTCTCTCTCTCTCTGCTCAACAAAAAATATTTTTCCAATGCATTTGACTGATTTATGTGCGTATGTCTGTGCTTGTGTTTGTTTATCTTTATCTTTGCCTTTGTGTTCGAGCCAATGACAGGTGGATGCGATTTTCGTTGTTTTTCGAAAAGTTTTTCGACCACAAAAAGAAATCACACAAAACAATTAAGACTAAAGTTTGTTTGACATTTTATCTTTGACAGCAAAAGCTGCATAATTCGAAAGTTTCTGAAAATAAAACTCAATTGATTTGACTTCTATTTTTTTTTCTTTATCTTCATTTTGCATGGGCAATTTTCACAGGTTTTGACCTTAATTTTGTTGATTGCCCCAAAGTTGTTGCTCCCTCTCTCGCTTCCTCTTCCATTCGCACTCTCTGCCAGTTGTAGCCATCTTTAAAAATTCTTTGCGAATCAAAAAAAGGTTAACAGCGTCGTGGGCTTTTGTTTGCTATTCGTTAGGCATATTTACCGAAATTTCGTTGCTGCCGTCTGCTCCGCTTGCTCTTCTTGTTCGCATGCAAAATCGGTTTGTGTTTGAGTTGCGTCGTGATTTGCATTGTCTTAAACTTTTTTTTCTCTTTTTATTTTGGTATTTTTGCTCCTACTTTTACTTTTCACTCACAGCAAAGTAATTTCAACTCATGCTCTTCTCTTTTTGCCTCTCTTGCAGATTCTGGATGCCAGCTTATACAGCAGCCAATCACTGGCCACCTCAGCGATGATAGCGGTTTTTTCACTGCTGCTGGTGCTCATTGTGCTCATCTCCTCGCTCTTTGTCTGGAAGTAAGTACACAGAAAATAAGAAAAACAACAACAAAACAATTGTATGCTAGTCTAAAAAGTGCGAGCGAAGCAGCATGCATTGCTTGCGCTTCAGCTAATTAAGTGCAGCTCGCTTGCTCTTTCTCAGTTGTGCGGGTTCTTGTCTTGGCTATGTGCTGAGGTCTGGTACGTGTCTATGCTAATGCTCGACTGCAATGATCTTTGACATGCTCTAAGCTTGCCTGTGGGCAGTGAAAGCCAATTACAATTACAATTACACACACAGACACACACATAGTCTGGGCTTTGATCGAATTTAATCGCGCTTTCGAGCAGCTTCTGGCCAACTGACCGCATGGGACCGCACACAATATTCACAGCCTTAATTAACTATAAATAAGTGTTGCACAACGGCAAACAGAAAAATGCATAAGCCATAAAAGTGTTGGGTAGCCAAGAATTTAGCGCTATATGAAAAATGCATGAAATGCGCAAAATGTACAATCCGTTTCAACAATATAAACTATGCAGTTGTATATATACATTTATAACAGTAAAAACCCATTTGCTAGAGTCACAAAAACAAGCAAAGCTAACGCAATGGTGGCCAAACGAAAATTAATGTAGTCTACTTTCCAGTGTTGACCTACATGAGTTTGTTTGCTTGTGCTTGCATCTGTGTATGTGTGTGTGTGTGTGTGTGTGAGTGGGCGCACTCTTAAAACCAAAACTAAATTAAATTGAAATTTTAAACACAAAAAGCAAAAAAACACGTGAGAAAAGTGCCCATACACAAACACACACACACACACACACAGCTACATCAACTTTTAAGCCGAGCGCAAAAAAAATGAAATAAAATAGAAAATAAAACAATTTCACCAACAAATAGCTGAAAAAAAGACCAAATGAAATCTGCAGCCAAAAAAAAAAAAAAAAAAAAAAAAAACCACAGCAAAGGCAAACTAAGAGAGAGAGTTCTAAATAGAAGAAAAAAAGCTCAGCTCACATAACGGTGCTTGGCCCTAGTTTACATATGTAGTGCATATGAGCGGGAGAGAGCAGAGTGCAAAGAATTTTTGCACGCACAGCAAAGAGAGTCAGCCCGAAAGCTGTGAGTTGGAATAGAACAGCATTAGTTGTGAGAGCGGCAGTGCGAGTGTGAGAGGCAGAGTGCAAGGGGATAGAGTGTGCCTGTACGTTTTAATGGGTTAACTAAATTTAGCTGCTTTTTTCTTGCGTTTTTTATCTGCTCTGTGTGTATATGAATTATAGCTAAACATTTATTTGATTTCACGACTGTGCGAACTTTACACTGGTATGTGGAGCTTAAGAGTGCGAGAGGAAATTAATGCGAAGAGACACCAGCTTTACGATCTTCCAAGCGAAAGTTATGAATGTGTGTGTGTGTGTGCTTGCTCTTAAAAATTTAATTTCCTCTCAGCGCGCTTCCAGTGATATGCAGTAACTCTTAAAGCTGTGCCTCTCAGCTGATGGTGCTGCTGCTCTGCTGCTCTGCTGCTCTGCTGCTGCTACTTCGCATTAACATCAACAAGTGTTGAGGTAACATGTTAGAAAGAGACCGCAAGCACATTCGATTTGGCAACATTCATGGTGCTCTTATATTAGTAGGAGTAGGCGGTGGGCAGCTGCGGCAGCTGAGCAGAGCGGATGAGTTGCTTCAAGCGCTTTTCATACATATTCATTAAAGTTTGCTGACCGCACGAACGCACAGGCCGGATAAGTAGGCGGCCCCGACAGGGGCGTGGCAAAGTAAACAGAGCTAAGCAAACGCAAGCAAAATGTTGTTGTTGTTGTTGTTGTTGTTGTTGTTGCTGCTGTTGTGCTTCATCATTTCTGAGGTTATGGCCATGACCAGGACTCACACACACACACACACACACAGAGTGAGAGAAGTATCTTTATTATACACACACGCACACACACACACACACTCGTCTATGTATACAGTTAGCTAAAGCTGCTGCTGCTTTAAGTGTTGCCCCCAAAAACTTGCTCCATTTGCTATCTGCATGTGCGTGTTGCGCCCTCTGTGTGTGTGTGTGTGTCCAAAGCAAAAAAGAAGCTGGCAAAAAAAAAAAAAGAATGTGGAGCAACAACAACAACAACAACTTGAGTCTAGCGCCATTTTTGTGGCATTTATGATGTGGCACATTATTTTTGCCTTTATGGGTGCCAACAACAAATAAATATGAATATGAATGTGAATACATATACATAAATGTATATTTATATGTATGTGTGTGTGTTTGTTGCGTGTGGCAACAACAAAGCGACATAGAAAACCTATAAATAAAATAGCAACTAATTTTATTTATTTTACTTTTCTTTTTTTTTTTTTTGCCTCTGCCATATAATGGAAATAAAATAATCGTAATGTCAACACATAAAAGCCGAAAAAAAACCTTGTTGTTGTTGTTGTTGGGCGTGAAAACCCAAATCAAAGCGTAATTTTAGGCCACATTAGTGGGCGTGTCATGAGAGATAAACTATTTAATATGCTTTTTAGTGCGCAAATTAAAAGGCAAATGGAATTAGAGCAACGGCAATAAGTGTTGAAAAATCGTTGAATTTGATTCATTTGCAACACTGAAAAATATTGTTTCTTTTTTCGGAATATTGAGAATATTGCAACTGGTATTGGTAGATCTTCATTTTATTTGTGCTCGAAATATTCTTGCATGGACTTAGGGCCAAATATTCCAAGAGTTTTTGAAACATCTTTAAATCTCATCTTCAATCCAGTCTCAGTTTCAGTGAACAACTTTTCGTATTTGCCGAGATTTAATGCACATTTGCGCTTTGGGAATATTTTAAATATTCTTTCATGAAACTCTCATAATTACATTAAATTTGTTGCATTCCATTTTTGTAAACTGAAATACCAAAGCATTTAGTATGTGGAATTTATTTATTTTTATTTTCATTTTCTTTTTTTTTTTTTTTTTTTTTTTTTGCGCACACCATTAATGGCATTTATTATGAGTCCATCGAGTCGCCTGTTCATAATTACCTTAATTATTTTAATAAACCGCCAGAGAGAGAGAGAGACGAGGAGAGAGAGAGAGAGAGACTTTTTTGTGTTTGCACATTGTGCGCGCATGCAACACGTGTGTGGCAAGGGGGCGGGGGCGGAAGCGGGGGGTTGGGCAAAAATCTGAAGCGCTTGTCGTGCGAATTGTTAACATTGTCGCCAGTTAATAATAATTCAATAAATAAGCCCGATTTTATGCAAATAATTGCATATGAAATGCCAAATTGAAATTAAATTTGCTTTACTTTTTTTTGCACAGTGTATTTTTTTCAATTTTGTCTCACTCACTCTCGCTCTTTTTACTGTTTTATGCTAAAGTCAAGGGCGCTGCCGTTTGCCCTCGCGCTCATGCATATTAAATAGATGGCAACCCTGGCAACAACAGTCTTCCGCAAAAGTTATGGCCCACAAATGTCTGTGTGTGTGTGTGTGTGTGTGTTACCATTAATGTTGACTGCCGCTGCTAAATAAATAAAATCAATTTTGGCTGCTTGCAATTTCATTTGCCTGTCACGTGCCCTGGCAACCCTGCTTGGCCAGGGTTGCCCTGGCAATTTTTAATCAAGTGCAGAACTTTGGGAACCTGATTAACTAGACTTTCTTAGAGTGCGCCGCCTCGTCTTCAATTGTGTAAATCGTAGATAATTCCGTTATTTGCCCAATTACAACTTGATAAAGCCGTTTCCTGCTGCTGTTGCCAGCTGTTGCATGCGGCACCGCAAAGCTGCGGCTTGTGGCTCGGCTGTTGGCTATTGCGGTGCACTAGACAAAACCTAGCCAGATATCTCTATATATATATATATCTATTTGTGCTGTAATGGATGCAGACAATTAAAGTTAATGCAAACCACAGCAACTCCCAGTCAGTGAGCATTTGCATATCAAAGTGAATGACTTTTGTTCTAGCTGTTGCTAGCTCCAGTCGCACCACTCTCGCACCACACTCGTAGTAGTTCATAAATAAAAGATACGCTTGCATGCTATATAAGAAGCGGCACTCCCCGCCTCTACCCACTGTACAAGCTGCGAAATCCCTCTAAACTGGAGTCTGATGTTCGACTGGGTTTGGGTTTGGACTGGGTTTGGGTTTAGTTCCACCCTCACGTACAATCGCATTGTTGTTGGCTTGGCAACATTTTATTGTAAATTGCTTATGCCAAAAGGCAACCCTTGACGCTTGCCCCAAAGGTATGCCGCATGGGGCAGCTGCTTAAGCATAGATATCTATGTATGTATGGCTTTTCTTTAGAGCTTTCTTTTACGCGCTGGCCAAAGTGTACGACACTCCAGGGACGCATGGCCATAGCCGGGCCATAATGTGCACAGAAATCAAACACGTTGCTTAAGGGTTAAAGCGCACGCACACACAAACACACACGCACACTCACACACACGCACACACACACATGCTTACACTCTTACTCTCACGCGTTGATTTCATTTTTACGCCTCGTAAGTGAAATGAAATGAAATAAGTCGACGATGGCAAAGGCAAGCTGAGTCGCTGCTCCTTCTAGCCATTGCTCTTTTGTTTTGCCTGCTCTGGCTTGTGCATCATCTTGCGGCATGCCACATTATTTAATTTACTTTAAAGTATATGCTACAAGCAACGCCAACAGCCGACAGCCGACAGCCTGACAGTGCTCCTCCCCTCTCGCATGTGCTAAGCAAAAGGCAAACAGGCCAGCCACAGCCTCCGACAGCGACTCTTAACCTCAACGCCTCCCAGATACCCTCTCCGGCGTCTGCATGGGGTATAATGTGCGTTAACCTGCCTTTTGGCCTGCCCCTGATAGCTGATGTTTGTATTAGTAAGCTGCGAGAGAGAGAGAGAGAGAGAGATAGAGAGAGAGAGCGAGAGAGAGGTAGAGAGAGAGAGAGAGAGAGAGAGAGTGAAAGAGAGAGAGAGAAATTAGAGCATAGTTGAATAGATTCATAATTATTTACTCTATTTTTCGAATTCTTTCAAATTGAATTTAAATAAGAGTTAATATATTTAACTATCCCTCTGTCTATCTCTCTCTCACTCTCTCTCTCTCTCTCTCTCTCTCTCTCTTACTCTCTCTCTCTTACTCTCTCTCTCTCTCTCTCTCTCTCTCTCTCTCTCTCTCTCTCTTGTCATTACTTAGAATTCCTTTATATTAACTAAAGCGCATTCACTCGTCGTCTATGCCTTTGCTCCTGCTCGTTGCCCTAAAGTAGGCTAGCATTTTTAATGTACATATACATATACACATATACATACATATACACATACATACATATATATGTATGTCTTGTGTATTCCCACAATCAAATGCTCTGATACGACAGTTGGCTTTCGCTTTCGCTTTTTTATTTTGTGTGCCGGCGAGTTTTTACGAGCGACTTCCGTTTGACAACGCAACATGTTTACCTCTACAAGACATTACAAGGCTGACAGACAGACAGACAGACAGACAGCACCCCCTCTCCCGTCCGCTTTGCCCATTCACTACTCATACATTTTGTATACTTGGCCCTGGGGGCATGCTACGTGGCGTCAATTTAATTCTACATTTTTCATTATGCTTATGCTGAGAGCGCTTCCCAGCTGAGAGTTTGCCATATGCCAGAAGGCAGCTCTCTCTCTCTTCCCCTCTCTCTCTCCCTCTCTCTCTCACTCTCTGTGTGTGTGTTGTCTTTGCCATGGGCAACACTTAATTATGTTCATTATTTTCATGGCACGCGGTCTCAAAACGCCTTCGACTTTGTTTTGACATCCTTCCTTGTCGTTGTCAACTGTTTCCCTCTCTCTCCCACTCTCTCTCTATTGCTGTCTGCCTGCTGCTGTTGTGGCTTATTTAAATTGAATTTTATGTGGCCCACTTTTTGCACTGGCTTTTGCTTCGCTTTTGCCTTTGCCTGTGTCGCATTCTTTATTAATCAAGCTGCTTGGGCTATTTGCCAGAGACTAAATGAAATATTTGCCGCTGTTTTGCTTGCGCTCGTGTTTACCTGGCACCCGCTCACCCCCCTCACGTGCCGCTCCACCCACGCATTGGCATTTATCATGGCTAGCCATGGCGCCACGCCTCACTCACGGGCTGAGTTCATGTCAGAGCCTTCCATTTTGCAGCCATTACAAATCGATTTATCTTGGCTGGTCTCTTGGCCTTCAGCTCCTCCTCCTCCTCCTGCTGGAGGTGCTCCTGCTGCTGCTGCTGCTCCTGCTGCTGACCGAAAACTTATTGCTCTATTAAGCGCAGCGCGAACAACGTCATCGTCATTATCATTGCCCTCTCCTCATATCTTGCCTCCTGCTCTCTCTCTCTCTCCCTTTCTCTCTCTCTCTCTTGCTGCTTTTATTTATGACACAGCTTTCAGTTAAGCTTTAAGACTTGACCAGACGCATCTTAGCTGTCTTCTCTCTCGCTCTATCTCTTTGTCTTCTCGTTTACAGACTCATTTATATAGTCTAAGCTCTTGCTTTCTCCTCTCTCTCAGTTATATCTGCTCATTTATATCTGCTTTAAGATCACTCTCTCCCTCTCTCTCTCTCTCTCTCTTGGCTTAAATATAACTTGAATTTTTTGGTTATTTTACATATTTATTAATCACATGTATTTTTATTTCATTTCATTTCAGAAACAAGCGAAAGGTCCAGAACCTTCTGCCCTGCAAGACGGCCACGCGTGGCACGCTGAACGGCACGTTGCCGCTGGGCGGCGGTGGGGGTGGGCACAGTGGTCAGCATCACCATCTCGCATTGTATGAGGATCCGGACGCACATCTGGGCCACCATCGGCCGCTCGTGGTGCGGCATCATCAGTATCAGCACGCGCACCATCATCTCCAGCACCAGCATCAGCATCCACATCATCATCATCATCATCTGCAGCACTATCAGCAGCATCCGCACACAGAGGTTAGTATTTGGTTAATTCGTATTGAAATGATCCAACTACCTACCCGGTTTCATGTTCACCAAACAGTTTTAATTGTTGTGCAGGATGTTTATGTTGATTCTCAATTCGTTTCCTTTTCTTTTCTATTTTGTTGTTGTGTGGATTCGATGTCAGCTCTTATATCACGACAATTCCTGTCAAAACAGTGCAATGTCAGCGTGTCACTCAGCCACACGATTATTCAATTGCGTAAAGTGAGACCAGATATCCGCAGATGCCTTTCCTTTTTATTCGCAGCTATCGATTATTGTTCTATTGCTGTTCAGTTCACACTTGGCAACTGAAAGAACTCTCACGCACACACACACACACACACACACGCACACACAGATATCATATGCATTATCTGTTTTGCCTTTGGGCTTAATTCTCTCTCGTGCGTCTTTTGTGCCACTTTTACGACACTCCCCCTCCCCGACTCCGACGAAACACTTCTTCCTCTTCCCACACATTTGTGCGCCTTATCATATTTCTTGATAGCTCTTTATGGTCCACTCTGCTTAGTGTGTGTGTGTGTGTGCGTGTTTATTTTATTGTCTGATAAACAGCTCCTTTAGGCCACGCTAGCAGGATGCACATCCTTGGCTTGGCTTGGCTCAGCTCGTCTCAATCAATGTTTTACATTTTCGGTTGCATTGCCCTTTAAGTGAATCCTTTTCATTTCCATAGCATTTTATTTGCTTTAAGCTTCGCCGTCGTCCTACTTCGTCCTGTTTCGTCCTGTTTGGTCCTGTTTACACGTTCCGTTTGACTCTGCATATTTATTATTCATTCCTTGCGGCATTTGCTGCTGCCTTTCGTCTTTGGTCGGCTTTGCGCTGTTTCAACAACTTGTGCTTACGCCTTACCCTCCTACCCTGCTGACAAATACCCTGTAAAGGTGTTATATGGGGTAGAGGGCATATGCATTCTTGTCTTTTTGAGTAGAATTATGCTGAAAATGTTTCTTGAGCTGTGCAATTCTTATATGAAACCCTAAGTTATACCCTGTAATGACAGTAACAGACGTAATGCCTTCCATATACCCTGTAAATTGTAAGCATAGTCATCTAGCATTCCACTTCAGTTCAGTAACTTTTTTGCCATAGGGTATTCGCCAGTCGAGCATGTCAACAGTTTCTGCTGTGTCCTGGCACATCTCACGTTGTCTTAAAGTTTGGCCCGAGGCTTTGCCAGCTGTGTTTTGTTCCGTAAATCGCTTACCACAAGCCAAGAGAAAGTTCTTACTAACTCCGTCTCTCTCGCTCTCTCTCTTTCTCTCTCTTTATAGCTGCTGCAGGGCAAGAGCATACATTATCCCAGCGGTTATCCGATGACGCGCTCACCGCCCTTCCTCGTCAGCTCCTCGCCCGGCCCGGATCCTTACCGCTCGAACGACAACGTCTACGAGGAGCTTGGCCCCGGCCGCGTCGACTCCGATGGGGAGTCGGAGCCGCCGCTGCACTCAGACGACGACTTCGCCGAGGACGAGCTGTCGCTGCCAGGCGAATGCAGCTTTCACAAGGAGGCAAACAGCACGCCGCTGACGGGCGCCACTGCCCCGGCCACGCCTTATCACGAACGCGCCGCGGGCAGCAGCACCAGTGCTGCGGCAGCAGTTGCTGCCACTGGCAGCCAGGTGGCGCCACCGCCGCAGGAGCGGCACAGTGTGCTCAGCTCGAGCTCGTCGACGGCGCACGATGCCTCCACGGCCAGTGCGTCCACCAGCAGCAATCCACACAACAGCAACAACAGCAACAACAACAACAACGAGAACAATGAGCTGGCGAGCGGCGGCCCGCTGCGCCGCACGCAGCGCAGTCGGCAGCAGCGCGCGCAGGACGAGCTGAACAACAGCAGCTCCACGGCGGACATTGCGGATCTGGCGCCGCTGTACGACAATCGCAGCAACATGATGTCCCTCGGCTACTTGGCCCGGTCGACTGCGCCCCAGTTCTACAACACGCTCGAGCACGAGGTGGAGCGCCGCAATCGGATTAACGCGCAGCTCAGCCAGGCGCCAGTGCCGCCATTGGCGACCATCTACCGGGAGCGCATCCGCTACCCGACCGTGCAGCAGTATGCGCCCAACAGCGCCAATGGCCTCATGGCGGCCACGATGCGAGCGCGCACCCAGCCCCGGCTAATGGATCGCCGGATGGCGGCGCATCAGCATCAGCATCATCGCATTCACGCCGCGCCGCTGGCCACCGAGCCGGCCTACGGGTATGCGGAGCCGATGTACAATGCCAACTACTACTACGACAGTGCCGGCGTGGGGCCAGTGGGCGTGGCTGCCGGTTCGGCGCGGCCCTATGCCTCCACGCTGCTGCCCACAACGGCCTCCGACTACCGGCAGCCCTACGGCGACTCGAGCTTTGGCTCCGACTCCGGCTATAGCCATCACACGCCCGCCAGCTCGATTGGACGGCAGGACTATGATCTGGCTGAGCCGCAACTGAAGCCGAGTAAGCTGAGCGCTGCGTTGAGCTTTGGCTGGCATCGGTCGAGAAAGTCCACCGGCACGCCCACTGCCACAGCCACAGCGACGCCCATCGCCTCGATCAGCAGCAACGAGGCGACCAGCCCCAACAACAACAGCGCCTGCTCCACGGTCACCTCGCAGCTGGACAATAATAATGCGAGCAGCCTGTCCCCGGCGTAGATCGGACAGGTATTGCCTATACCCAACCAGACTTGAGCCAAAAGTGTATATACATAAAATAAGTGAGAGAGGGAGAGGGATGTCCCGATTCATGTACAGCCAGCTAGCCATAGTTCCTAGTATCTAAGCCCACTTCTGTATTTAGCCAATAGAGTTCAGTGTACTACAGACAAGTTCCCAGCTATCTGTCTCTCTCTGCTGCGTGTACATCGTAAAAGCAATAGCCGTAGATAGATATATGTATGTACTCTAGCTAGGTACTCCGAGCGCCCCCTGTTCATATGTTCATATATATATATCCTATTTGGGGGCCTGCCATACATACGTTAAGAGTCAGTTGAAATTCTAGAAAACAAAGAACTTATAGCGCCTAAGTGTTTTTCCAATGTGATTGCCAAATTCTACAATTTAAAGTAATGAACACAACTGAAACAGAAACAAAACGAAACGAGAAAACAAACTAATTTATAACGTAATTTATGCATTAACTAACTTTTTAGTGTCCAACCTTAAGTGTATGTAATTTTAAATGAATTTGTATGCTTTTGTTTGTTATTTTAGTTCCTAAGTAAATGACAAAAGGATGAAAAAAAAGAAAATGAAAATGAAGACAAAAACGAACGAAAACGAAAAATTGAAAATCTTTAAAAAAAAAAAAAAAAAAACAAATATAAAAAAAATATCACAAAAATTTAAACAAAATTGGCTTTTGATTTTTAGTTTTGCTGCATTATATATATATATTTTTTTTAATTAAACATGCAAATCTATATAAATTTTGTTATAAACAAAGATTTGCCATGTTATTTTTAAATTTAAATCTGTTGCCTACTTTCGAGCGCAGCGTGGGCTAGCATTGGCGCCGCTAATAAAAGTGTAGCATACTTTTAGGGCGGCGTCGAAATGTACAAATGTAATGTTAGTTAACATTGCGATATTTATGGAAGCTGTTGGAAAGTATTGCATACTTTTAGACATCACAAAAAATAACATGTTTGTTTAACATTTTGATTTTCTAGAGCTTTTTTATGAAAGCTAACAAATTGCATTTACCATAGCCTTTGCTTTGCTAAGGGGCTCTCACAAGACTGTTTAAATATTACAAACAAAAACTAAATAATTAACTATAAATAAACTCTTATTAAACAATACATAGATTTATTCACATGCCACACAATAAATTGTACCATATTAGCATAGTGGTTAAGCCGCTTGTAAACTATGTCAAACTAAGCACCCATTAGGTATATCGAGTGAAGACACAATACAACGTGAGGGGCTGACCCCAATGTTAATGGCCCCCGCCAATTGAGACACTTGCCAGGTTGTATCAGAACTGTAAATAGCATGCGAATTACCCCCATAGGGGAGTTAGAATCATCTATCGACTCTCGCATAAGCTAAGGACATGCTAAGGAACTGTACGATGCGAATGTTAAATTTTCCATATACTATGAGCACAATGCAATGTATCCTATAATTAGTAGTCTATACATATATGAATATATACATATATAACTAGAACTTGAACCCAACTATGCTGTAAATAGATACATATACAATATAATATATATAGCTAAGCGTTAAGATGGTAGCATTTAGCGTAGCCAACAACTCGAGAACCTTCCCTTTTTGCCCATAGAATATGCTTTGATAACAGTTCAAGTCGTTGTGATTTTTGTATGTATGTCTATAGATGGAATATCCCTAACTAAACGAAAAACCTAAAGAGCTAAAGCCAACATGTTGAAGTAATACAAGAAATTATGCAGAAGCACAATCATTGAACGAGTGAAACGAAAAAGCTATTGCAGCCAGACAACCCTAAAAGTATATACATACATACATACATATTCATATACTCAAACTAAATCTATAAATAATACTTAGAGCTATTATATACAAACATACATATGATTTCAGCCTGATTGATTCTAGTTTCTTGATTTCACGCTCTGATTTTGAATATTACATATCAATTGGAGATTTGGGCTTATAGGCCCGCCTTTATGTAATATAGCACACCTGGTTTCCGATACTATCAATATCAGTACAAAAGAAAGCAGAAAACGAATTACACTATCATTGTAATCTGAAATACTTTTATCGACCTCTCCTGTACATATGACGAGTCAATAATAAATGTCAAAGCGAATTTGCTGTAGTTCTTCCAAAATGACAAGAGAAACCAAGAAAAACGTATATAACGGAACTTAAGTCTACAGTTAATCGATAACGTATTTATAAACTTGAGTTCATCTAAAAGAAAAGCAATTTGTAAATAACTCTCTCTGTTCATTTGTTGATTTCCTTAGTTCGTATAAGCACTTTGACAGCATATCAGTGAGATCCTAAGTATACCGAAACTAACTTTTGTATAACTCGAAGAACTATCTTGTATGGAGGCTCTGTATTCTCTTTATCTTTTGATGAACACGCAAAAACGATTTAATCGAATTTATAATGTTAAACGCCAGTTAATCGTACATTAATATCAATTAAATTAAATTAAACAAATGATTAGCGATTATGTCAGAAGCTAATACTAAAAAAAAAAAAAATAGTTAGTTTATAAATTTTTTGTAAAACCAATTAACAATTAGTTCTTCTCTCTATAAGCAGATATCGATAATAATTAAAATCAAATTATGAATACAAAACAAAGTGAATAATATTGCATTTAATAAGCAAAGGGCGGGTGTTAACAGCAGTCAATTAAACTGTTATACAAAATGCTGTCAATAACAGCCGCTGAAGGAAGGCAGCGCTGCCTTGAGCTGCTGGCAAAGCTGACACAACAGGCATAAGTCTGCAGCATATTTAATATGCGCGCGTGTGAGTGAGAAAATGAAAAGAAACAACAGCAAGAGCGTGAGTCAGTGAGTGAGGGAGTCAGCGAGCAGAAGTGCACAAGTGTGAGTGAGAGCTGCAGTTAATGTGCTTATTTTAAAATTTAAATTGGCTTGCGCAATGCGCTCTTGAGCTGGCAGAGCCCACAAAATTATAAGAGAGTTTGGGCAGCGGCAGGAAGAGCTACGTACATATAAGAAGCCGCACTCACATGTCAGCCTTAACTTGTGTGTGTGTGTGTGCATGCTCTCAACTGCTGCTAGTTCTCGTTTTAATAGAAAGTTTGCATTGCGCTTCACCCACTCTCTCTTTTTTTTTTTTTTTGTTGCTGTTCCTTTTGCATAAAGCGCTCAGAGTGTAATTAACAGTTACTTGCAGAAAGAGAAATGTTTGCATTAAGATAAACAACTTAATTATTTTCCTTGGCTGTGCGTGCGAGTGTGTGATTGCATGTAAGTTTGTAGGTGCGCGCATATGCATGTGTGTGTGTGTGTGTGTGTGAGTGTGTGTCTTCGCACTTTGCTGCGGTTGCCATCGGGCATTGGAGTAAGCGAGCAAGCTATATACATATGTGTATGTATGCACTTGAGCTAGTTACAGTCGCAGGCGAACTTAACTCCAAGGCGAGGAGCGAGCTGTGTTAATGAAAGCATCAAAGCTAGTTGAGTAATTAAATACATGCATGCTTACTTTCGGCAAGTGGCCATGTGTGTGTGAGTCTGCGTATGCGTAGGTGTGCGTGTGTTATCAAGTGTGCCAATTAGTGAGCAGCTTTCAATTTCCTTACCACTGAGCGTAAATGAATATGAGCACAAAATAGCGAAATTATTTTGCACTAATTCGAACAGGTGCTGCACATATACATATACATATTCTTTTATTATCTTTCTTATGAATTTAGTAAATGAAATTTATAAATTTATTTTTAGATATTTATTGCACATAAAGCTTTAACAATTTTTAAATTTTAAATCGAAGCAAATTTTTTGCTGCATTTATTTATTTTATTATTTGAATGAATAATAACATACTAATTATTGTAAAGTCATATTCATGTTTAAAATTAAATATTAAATTGTTTATCCAAACTAAATTCAATGTTTGTCAATATCTCTTTTATATACTGTACTTTTATGTTCTACCTACAAATATTTGTTTATGTTTTTCGCTTATCACAAAGACTAATCAAAGCGTAAAAATAAATAGAACTGACCTTGCCAAGAATCGAGGCGGACACGAAATGGAATCCCAGACATGAAAAGCTCAACAAACAGTTAAATTTAATTAGTTAAGCAAGCATATTTAGTACACTGGAATCCTGCAATGTTTAGCTTCAAGAAGTTGAGCAGAAATAATTTAATTTATGAACTTCTGTTTGATAGTTCCTTCCTTATCGCATGGCTTTGAAATGCTTTCAAAATGTGTAAGCGATAGTGAAATATCTGATAAATATATATATCTATATCTGATAATTCAATTGTGATGGCAACCGTTACAAAATCCCACACTCAAAATAACTGTGTGTTATCAGACCTAGTTCTGGGAATCACTGAAAAGTAGAAACTTGATTAATTAAACATTTTCATATCAACTGTCATTTGTTACTTATTATTTATTGTATTTCCACGAAAATGCGATAACCATACCTGTTTGCCATTCGAAAATTTATCTAATTACCACTTATGAATTTCGTGCACATCTTAAATCTGAATTTCAAACTAATTTCGTTTATTGCTGCAGAAAAGTTTGCCCAGATTTACACATATATACGTATATATGTATGTATATCTATGCAATTGTGCTCTACTCCACTTAAGGTTAATCAAAACTTTACGCCCCCAGCCTGTACTAGATGTGTAGTTGTATTTAGCTAGATTTTCGGGTAGAGCGATTCTATTTATTAAAATTTTACACATGGCCCAATTAAATAATTAAGACATGCGAGACATGAAACACTTTTTGCTAACTTTTTTGGCACAACTGGCAATAGTTTTTAATTAAATAAGGGGCACTGGAGCTCGCACCTGAAACAAAGTTCACTTGCTCCTCGTGTGCTACTGGGCTGCTGGGCTGCGTGGGGGGCGTGGCACTGGCTTGCTGTAACGAGCAAAAATGTGTTCTCGAGTGCCAGAAAGTTTTCGTCTCGGGTGCCATTTAGCTGCCTATGTCCAAAAAGCTGTAAATGTGTGTCAACTGTACCAGAAAGTTGTAAAGCAACTCTCTTCTCTCTCTTCTCCCCCCTCTCTCTATCTATATCTCTCTTTATCACATATAAATCCTATATTCGTATCTTGTAACTCGTTTAAAATTAATGTGCCAGGCAGCTGCTGTTCGACCTGCTTTTGCAGCGTTCAACAAGACAAAATGGCGACAAGTTGCCGTTAAATGTTTACAGTTAGCTGAACTAGAACTAATTTGATAAAGAGAGTCGCCCAATCATTGGCTGTCTGCATGCGCAAGTAAGTCTTCCGGATGAAGATTGCTATAAATAATGGAAAAGCTCCCTGGATTTTTGTTTATCGACCAGAATATATACATATATTTTTGTTTATCGACCACTTCAATTGGTAACAATCAATTCTCTACGAGGCCGTAGCAAATGTAACTCAATTGCAGCTGAGGGTATTAAGCGATCAAGCGTTCCCCTATCACATGACACAATGTGCGCCGGGCGTTACTCAACACTGCCGGTCAGCTATGTAATGCTGTTGATCAACACTGTTTGTATGCTTATTTTTATCAGAGCCATGATATCATATGATTAATTGGCTGGTAATTAGCGCGAGTGATCAGCAGTTCGCAGTTCAGAGGGTTCGGTAACAGAAGCCAGGCCACACGCAAAGCATTTGGAGAATGTCTTCAAAGGGTGACGAATGGCGCTTCGGGCTGCTCTCGGTCTTCCTCTTGCTGGGCCTGCTATGTGGTCACACGGCTGAGGCAGCTGACGACGGCTCGACTGCCCTGGCCTGCAATGTGAGCTCCAGCATGGCCCTCGATCTGCAGAAGGTAGGCGAACGTCAAATGATCTTCGATTAATCGGAATGAATGCTAAAGCAGTTCCACTCTTTTGTGTCTAGTTCTCGGGCATCTGGTGGGAGATTGCGCGACAGCCGGCTGGCTCAATGTTCTGCACCCAGATCAATATCACGGTGCAGAGCACGACGGAGGATAATGTGCTGATTGATACGACCTATTCGAATACGGTTACTTATCCGTGGGTCAATCAGACAATGAATGCAACGTTGACCATAGCGAATGATACCCCAGCAGCTGAAGGCTACAACTTTACGTACTGGAATCCGCCCCAGTATACGCCATATACGGTCTGGAAGGTCTTGGATACGGACTATGACAACTATGCCTTCATCTGTGGCTACACCAACTCCACAGATAACTCGACGGCCTTCGGCATGATCATCGCCCGGAATCGAACGCTGTCGACCACCTTCTTGGATAGTCTCGAAAGCGAGAGTTCCAGCCGCTATGAAAATTTCCTCAACGGCAGCATGACTCTAATCACACAAGACGGCACGTGAGTATCGTAATCGCTCTTATCATATTCTATATAAACATACATTCATCTCAACTCTTTCCACAGTTGCGAAGGAAATGGTGCTGATCCCTCGACCGCCTTTACAGCATTCTATGCCATTTTTGCTTTGGTTATTTATGCCTTAACCAAATAGTGAAAAACTATTCATAAGTAGGAAAGTTAAAAGCTGTTACAGTGTTGGTAAACACATAATGAAAAAATGTGTATAGCATTTGTGAAATAAATATTATAATAATAAATTTTGCAATCATTTTACTGTATTTTGCTTCGGTTTGGTTGTGCGCCGAGTATTATATCTAAAGCAAGTGTTGGTAAACATTTAAGAACCAAACTGTTTGCATTTTACTTTTCTTTTCGTTTGCTTTTAAGATTACCTTGATATTACTTTAAGTGAGCAATATAAAAATTCTCTTCTATTCTCTCAATTTTGACAAATTTTAGATAATGAATATCTTTAATAACATTTCTGACGAAATACAATAAAGCTTAAGATTGTTTAGATAGAAGCGGAAATATCGTAGCATATCAGTTTATATGTGTTTGCTCGTGGGCTTTTCTTTATTTCTATATCTAATGTCTTGTACTCAGTTCTGTGACGATGTGCGCAATTTATCGTTGCTGTGCACTATCTGTGGTCTCTAATTGTCAAATACTATAAAAGCATTTATGACTCACGTAATGATATTTTTGATGTGCCACAAAACAATTTTCCATTGTCTTTAACGGAGGTAAAAAACAGTGCGATCTTTAAATGATAATGATGATGTCTACGAATTCTGCTTCATTTATTATAATAATGTCTTATAAATAATAAGAGGAATGACCGTAAGGAATTGATAACATGCATAATATTATGACATAGCTGATAACTCAATGAAGAAAGTTACGCCACTGCAAAAGAAGAAATATATTAGCTGAGTAATTTAGGTTGAAATTGAAATTGAATTGACGGATCTGGAACTTCATTTCAAATACTTGTTCAATTGTTTAGTAAATAAACGAGATATCAATTGATAAATTATTTTTTTCTCTTTAATAAGTACTTCAGCTTATTATCTGTGTTGCTCGCCTGACAGAGCTCGGACTTGGTTCAGCTAAAAAAAAAAATTAGATTTAGTAGTTAAAAGCCATGAAATATATAAATAAATAATTTCTTCTAAAGGCTTGCCATATCTTTTTAACAGGTTTGCATCATGTAAACAGTGAATGTACCGCAGTTAAAATTGCCCGTAATTATCTGGCGAAAATTCCTTTGTTTCAAGTTTATCACGTACTCTGTTTATAAGACTATGAGTAAGAGGAGCGAAATACATATTCTTTGCTGATATTCCCAAAATGACAGACAGTATTTAATTCAATACAATAAATAAATACATTAAATGTTGTCATCTCTTTATTTGATTTATATACACCTCTGATAACATAATTATTCTATATAATTATTAATATAACTATCAAGGTATTTAATCAATTTCTTCTTATATTAAATACAAAAAAAATTACTTTAATAAAGCGATAATGAATAAAGTTTATACAATAAAAATAAATTATATACTACAAACGCATAAAATAATTAAAATAAATATTAATTTATAAAATGTAAGCCTACATTGAGCAGAAACCTCTTTCAATTAGTTTAGCAGATAAATAAACATGATATCATAATTGAAATATATAAACATTTTACACATAGATAAACGAATGTTTTGGCAATAGATAACACTTGATGTATACCTATTCGATACTATTGTATTTCCCAAGCATTAGTCAATGCTGCTAATTTTAGAGGGCACATGTCGGTAATTAATGGCTCAACTGTTTGATAGTTGAGCAAATAATAGGGCGGGGAATTTTTAATCAAATGAAGGTAGATTCGGATGCATTAAATATAATATCTTGAGCCAATGCGCTTAGTCATTCAACTTCAACCCCGAATGGAGAGCGATAAGAGACGTCAGTCAGAATCGAAAGTAAGCTGCACCAAAGACTCACTATCTGTGTGTGTGCATGTGTCGGTGTGTGTGCTGATAAGGCACAACAGAGATATATTGCGTATATTTGACTGGCATAACTATAAAAGCCACAATACCAAAGGGCGCACCGACAGTGAAACGAGTCAACTCAATCGAACCAAACCGAAACGAAACGAGGTTATCGAACGCGTCGGTCAGGATATATAAATAAGTGCAGCGATAAGCCGGACTATAGCAAAGCGAATACCAAACAGAAATGATGTGGAAAGTTGTGATTGTGCTCGTTGCGGCCTTGGCCCTGGCCTCAGCCCAAAATCAGCCAACCGGACCGCAGACCTGCAGCGCAGCAGGAGTGCAGAGCTTGGATTGGAATAATACCGCAGTAAGTGTGGCGGTTCATTGTGCGAGTGGATTGAGTATTGCAGCGGCGGTTGCACTTTGTTCTTGTTCTTGCCTCTTTAGCTGTTCGGCCGCTGGCTGGAGGTGGCACGCAATCCCCTTGGCGACGCGCCAGCCTGCTTGGAGTTCAACGTGGGTCTGCTCTGGGACAACACGACGTTGAGCATCAATGCCTCCCACTCGAGCTCCATCGACTCGCTCTACTCGAACATCGATGAGACGGCCAAGGTGACGCTGACGCCCAATGCCAAGACAGGCTACAATGTCACCTTCTACCAGAACAATGCAGCCCAGCCGCCCGTGTTCATCAAGCTGCTGCAGCTCATCAACAACACCTACGTCACAGGCTGCGGCTATACCGATCCCAATAATGCCAATACCAGCTATGGCTTCATTCTGGCTCTAGCTGGCAAATACGATGCCTCGGGCATCAGATTGGTCAACGACCAGGCCTTCCCCTTGTACAGCAATTTCCAGAACAACTCATACGCAAACATCACACAAGCTGGGTAAGTTAGTTCACAATGGCTAATATTTTCAGTGTCGTTTTCTATTTTGAATTCATGCAGTTTTAAATATATAGATGCATATTAATATACCTTTAAGGGATACAGATTGCGTAGTCCTTTTAGCTTCATTAATTTTATTTTAATTGATATCATTGGGTATTTCCAAAATATTTAGAATGATTTTAAAATTAATTGATATACATTTCATATATATATTTAAAATTATGGATATCACTAAAAAGTCAGCAATGCAGAAAATATTTCTTAATAAAAATAGATACAATTAAAAATCATCTAGTCTCAAAGATGATTTCATTTATGCTCAATTAACTGCATAATGTCATTAAGTGCTAGGACTTTTCTTGAGCGTTTTGCAACACTATTGCTTAGCTTCAGCATTCCTTTTATTCTGAAGTTTCGATGAAATATAAAATATATTGTAATCAGCAATCAACAATCAGCATTTATTGTAAAGTTTCTCTGAAATATTAATTATTTAGTAAATAGTGTTGCAAAACGCCATCAATCGAAATTGCATAGCTACGCTCTTCAGTGCTGGGCAACTCATCTATACATTAAATTAAATAATATTATTTATTTTTAAATCAACTCAATTTTGCTTAATTTTTTCTTTGCAGCTGCTTCAAAAGCTCGGCCACCCAGTCGCTGCCAATGATCTCTGGCATCCTGGCCGTGGCTCTGCTGCTGATTAAGGCGTACTAAAAAAGGCAAAACCCCAATTGCTGAGCTCGTTAATTTGCTGGCTTGCTACGCTTGTGTATTGGTTTGACTTTTATTTAGTTTTTAGTGTTTATTTAAATTTGGAAATCGTGTCGTGACGCATCTAGGTAAAAAATAAAAAATAAGACATGTACAAAAAAAAAAAAAAAAAAAATGGAAAAAAACACTCTAAAAACGATCATGTGCTTCGGTATTGTCTCTTTCATTGAACGAATGTTGTTGCTGTTGTCGTCGTTGTTGTTGTTGTTTTTTAGCAATCGACGCTTTAATTTGTACGCGACAAGTACAAAGCGCGCGAGATAAGATAACAAAAGGCGGGCGACAGCAACGGTGCAAAGATAAAATTAGATAGTCAAACAGGTCACCCACAACTAAAAGAGCCTCGAACAGCACCAGCAACAACAACAACAGCAGCAACAATAACAACACGAGAATTCGCTAGTTCACAAGTGCGTCGAAAATCAATCATACGCCCCGTACACGCACCTTTCAATTTAGCGAGCAAACCTTATCGGCATACAATAAAGCATTTCCCCTGATTGATGCCACAAATCACTCAAAACATTGGATTTTTATTTTTATTGAATATAAATGCATATATGTATGTATTTATTCTTTTTATACCATGCCATTAATTAAAGCGCTTAGCCACGTCCCACACTCATTATCAATGGGCAGCAATAATTGCGGCCATTATGTGGGCGCTGTGATTGAGAGCTGCTCGGTAGCTATACACTAATCAATATAGCCCTAATTCAAATGGGTATTTTTTATTATATCATGCGGCTAAGGCTACACATCATCGAATTAAAGCGTATTAAACGTAATTAATTGATGAGGTGTACTAAGAGCTATAGAAGACTTACAGAGTAGATAACTACATTAAGGTATGATCTTATTCGGTAAACAAAATATAATTAAAATCAATATTACCTGAGATACACTTAATATTATATTTATATATTTCAATAACTGAATTTCGATAACATTTTGAATCGCCCGACCTATAATTATTAGAAGTAAACCAATCCATAATCATTATTGCTGTACTCCTCTGTAATAGCTCGGTTAATCGCTACACAAAAGAATTTGGTATCTATTCTCCTGCAAGTTTCTAAAGTTTCTAATTAATTAATTACTGGAAAATTGACGCTGACCTTAATCTTGGCTTAATAATAAAACAATTCGTTGGTGCTATGCGATTATTGTTATTAGAAGTCAATTAAATTCATCTATCGGCACTTCTGAATATGACAATAATAAGCTGTAATGGTTGATTGCGCTTTCAGAATAACATTGTTTTCCTATCCAAGATTAAAAGTAATGCATATGATATCGCCAATGCACGTGGTATTGCAATTTGAAACGAGCTGTATAGAGATATATAGAGATACATTGAAGACATATATATTGACAGCTTGATTTGAAGGAAATTATAATTAGATATACTTTACGATCTCCTCCACATCTCTCGCTACCTGTTACATACATTACTAAACAACCAATATACCCTGACTGCCCATTTTTAATGGGATATAAAAAGCCCAAGTGAACTCGATTGATAAGCAAACAGCCAGCTCTTGTGGCACATCATTCACAGAGCTATCTGGCAAATGGAATTGCGTGGTATCTGCGTGAACTTGAATGCCGAAGTGTGCACATTTTATCGGGCCTCACCTGTCTGATAACGATAACAAAATAAACTGTCATGTCAGACGCAAAACTAGTCGGAAATCGACGCGACGGCAGACAAAGGCGACGAAGTTGGGGAAGGGAGGGACTTAAGACCTATCTGAGTTGGCACTTTGTCAAATGTCGTAGGGTTGACAGCTCACCTTAATGACAGATTCTCACAGTTCCTAAAGGCATTTAATTGTGTTGCGAGTGGGACAAGCCACGGCAGCTGTTTTGTTTACATTAGGCAAATACTTGAAATTGCTGGCCAGGATGTGAGCATATCCTTTGGATACGCTCCATTTGCTAACAACGTTCTCTATCTCTCTCACTTTTTATGCGCTTATCAATTTTCGCTTAGCTGAGGGCTAGCCAACTGTTGTTGTGGCTCTTCCTGTTGCCTTGTTTGCTTATTTGCCTCGATTCAATCAACACTCAGTCGAGCGCCCATTCCCACACACTGAGCCATAAAAGCAAACGTGGCTCAGCTAAATCACGCAACACTTTCTTGCTGAGCATTTACACGCATTGAGCAGCTCGAGCAGGTCCTTGAGCTAGTCCTTGTGGCTGCTGCTCGCTGCTGCTGGCGTTGCCCACTTATTTTGTGTACGATTTCTTTTGTTGGCACTTGACCCGCGGCAAGCCACATCTACAGCAAATCAAACCCAAGCGCCAGACGTCGTCCCTTTGCTTTCGATCTGCTTCGTTGCGGTCCTTCGTTTGTTTATGTTTATTTGTTGATACAATTTGGTTACATTGTTTGCTTACAATCTCTCAATGTTGTTCTTGTTTTCTCAGTTCCGTTGTTGTTACTGTTGTTGTTGCTATTGCTGCTGCTGCTGCTGTCTGCACATTGAAATCAACTTTACAACGATTAAGTAGCTGCTAAAATCTTTGCCAGCCAAAGCCAATAATAACAAAATAACTTCTTCAATCACTGCGAGGTTTCGAGCCTGAGTGAAAACCGGGTCGCTCTTGAATTGAGCCACAATGTAAATATATTACCAGCCATTGAAAAACAAACTCAAATCAAACAAAAACTGAGTTCTTCACTTCTCGGGTCAGGCTAACTAGAGGCAGTCTAAAGTAGATACAACAGACATATGGATATATCCATATATCTAAACTGTTGCTATAGAATATACTAAGATGAATACTTGAATACCTTTAGCATTGCAAACTACATCAATAATTTATCATAAATCATATAAACAAATTATTATGAATTTTTTCCCAAAGGGAGCTTTTCAATCATTCCATTGCATTGACATTTTCCTTAGCTCATTCATTGCCATAATTTGCTCATTTATATGAATATATGCAGATGTGAGTTCAGTAATCAGCAGCTACTTAGAAGCGAGTGCCTGCTCATCGGGCATAAATTATACGACTGCAATGAATATTTATGGAGCTGGCAAAGTCATAGCACTCAAGAGCGGCTATCAGCATCAGCATCTCTCTCTCTCTCTCTCTCTCTCTCTCTCTCTCTCTCTCTCTCTCTCCAAATATATATAAATACGCATATCTCATGCATACTTAGATGAATACCGAGTTGAGTACCGCAAAACTGTTAATTGAATGTAAATGATTCGAGCCTGGACGCATTCAATTACCGCACCTGTGGACATCAACAACTCGTCCACACATTCAATTTAACAAAATGCGTTTCGCCTCTGTCAGAGATCAAACTTCTGTTTTTGTGTACAGTTGGCAGCCCTCCAATCTATGCAAATGCGCAGTCAAGTACTGCAATTTTCTTAGCACGATAGCTGTGCGTAGTTCAACATAAATTACCCACTTAAGCTTATACAACACACACACACACACCCATACACGCCCACGCACATACACACACGTCTCTTATTAACCATGGCTCAGTGTCGGGCCTAGAGCATAAAGTTCACAACTTAAGACAAACATCGAGTGCTCCAGTGCAAGAATTTTGCAAGATTTCAATTTGTTTGATAACATCACAACACACTCTGTCTCCCTCGCTCTCTCGCTCTGTCTCTCTCTATGTAATCCTTACCTTATCTGAGCAACGAATTTCTATTGCAACAATGGAAACTTTTCCCATTTAGACATTTTGCATGTACAGCCAAAATCACTAAAATCAAATTGCTCAACTATTGAATTGATCTCGATAAGTAGAAATTGTGGTGGGCTAATGAATGAGCTAAGCAGAGCTAACCAAGTAGAGTAAACTAATGATATTTTACAGCTGAGCAAAGAGCTTTTAAAGCTCATTAATAAATTTAGAAATTTATTATATACAGTAGAATCCGGTTATAGCGACATTCAAGGGACCGTCGATTTTACGTCGCTATACCCGGAGGACGCTTTAACCAGACGGAGCAAAAAAAATTTTTTTTAATATTTTTTACGGTTGCCATGTTCATAATAGCTTTTAACATTAAACAATTTAAATGTTTAATCAAAACTAAGATTTTTTATAAATTTATTTCATTAACATGGCTTAGAAACATTTTTGTGACGTCAGCATTGTACTTTGTCTCTCTCCCTCTCTCTGTCTTGGCAGCATTTGGGGTGTTGCTACACACACAAGCAAGGGTTCTGATCACTGATCAACACATACATGTATACATTTCTAACAGAGTCTTTTTATGCTGAAATTTGTTGTCATTATTTCGCGATTTTTTGTTTGTCACGTCGTAATAACCGGTAAATGACTCAAAAATATGAAAAAATAACGTCGGCATAAGCGGATTGTCGTTAAAAGCGGAGTCGTTCTAAACGGAAGGTCTTTCATATAAGTTTGTATGGGGACCAACCAAGACATCGAAATTTCGTCGATATAGCCGGTTGGACGCTTTAAGCGGAGTCGTTATAAGCGGATTCTACTGTATTTTAAATATAATATCAAACAAATATATACCAAACAAATATCCAACACACTTTGAACAAAAATTATATAAATTATATAACAAATTTATATAAATTATATATTTTAAAAATTTAATAAAGTATCAAAGTATATTTACATATCTAAAAAATTACAAATATATAATATATAGTTTTTGTTAATTAAATATTCTATCTCTATGAACGGCAATCAATTAGCATAAATATATTTTCAGTAACTACTTATGATTATGATTTCCTTAATGCTTTCAGCTAGTGTCATTGCTAGCACTGTCAAGGCCCCTCACCTGCCATGTTGACACTGAGATCTGCTGCTCTTCTGATTGGTCGAGTATTGGTTTTGCCTTTGACTGAAATGTCAACGACATGCGGTGTACACGGCCTGTCCATGCCCATGTCAATGTCTATGGCCTGCAGTGCCTCTGCCTGGGAAATTAATTAATAGCTTTGTCTGTCTGGATGTGTGTGCGTGTGTGTGTCTGGGTGTTTTAACGCATAATACCCAGCCCAGAGCATTACTGTGTGTGCGTGTTTGCACCTTAAGCATTTTGGCTTTTGGTTTTCTAAGCACTTTGAGGATATTGTAGATATGGGCACGATTGCTATTAGCGTTGATTGGAGGGGTATCTTTGTTTGTCTGGCATTTGAGCAGCTTAGCTGGCTGCAGACCCTGTTGCGGTGACTGCCGATGAGCGACAGATATATATAGATGATTATTCACGAGCTATAGCATAATTGGTATCCAAGGGAAACACTAATTATTGGCAAATGCTGAATTTCGGCAATCAATTATGAATTGGGTTTAGATATAGTGAGGTATATTTATTATACAATATTTAAAGCAATATAAAATATTGTACATATCTTTTTAAATAACTAATTTAATATTGCTCAGAATAAGAATTTATGATCAACCTCAAACAACATTGTAATTTCAAATGAATATGAAAAAGCTATTGGCTATGCACAAATAATATTCATAATAAATGAATAACAAATATTTGTGGGTGAAAAGATTTATAAAGTAAAGGGGCACGCATTTCGGATAAAGAGTAAATAGCCCATGAATATATTAATACATATCAAGCATAACTTTGACTTGTCAATGCAAACACGCGATTTACGCATTTAATTATGATTGCAATTAGCCGTCAAAGTTTACACGAGACGTGTCGAACTGTTTGGCAAGCGAACACATAAACACCCACACACACCCACACACACACACACACAAGCTCACACACATTTGTGGCCCAGAACAATTAAAACAATTAATTAAGTTCAAACCCAGCTCGCAGGCCAAAAACGAAACCCATTTCAAATGCCAATTACAATTGAAGCTAGAAGATGGCAATGCAAATGCGTTAGCGGGAGCCGAAGGAGCATACAAGGAAAAGTATCTGGCGTAAAGTGCTCTAAATCCAATAGAAAGCTTTGGGCTCCATCTCCCTCCCTTTCTCACTGTCACTCTCATTCTCTCTCTGTTGCTCACGTGTGCTGGCTGTTGGCATTGGCATTATTCGTAACGAGCGACATGATCATAAAAATAAACGCAAATGCAAACACAATGATGGGTGCGAGTGGCTTAGTTTTTATTTTTACACCTGTTTACAAGCACACCGAGCGAAATTTGACTGTGCCAGCACGCACACAATTAAATTTCCGGTAGAGCATTCGACTCCAGGTGTGTGCAAAGGTGTGTGGGTGTGCCAAGGGATCTGTGTTTGTGTGCGTGTGTGTGTGTGTGATGCGACCCAAAACACTTTGGTATCCGTGCCAACTTTTTTTTTGTTGTTTGTGGATGGCTGTGTGAGAGGCCCTCGCATGTTTGAGCCATTAAAATTACGCCTAACAACACTCGTAAAAATTTTCGGCTCACGTGGCGTATGAGTATTTTCGGCTCTCTGCCGTACGTTTCATTACAAATCCATGGCACGTTTGCCAGCAGCAGCAGTAGCTGGAATCGAACACACAGGCAAGGTACAATTTTCAATATTTGCCCTATACACATACGACGTGGGCGTGGCAGGTGGCGGAAATAATGCGGTGTCTGTCAAAATTGGCAAAATCGTCGCTGCTTCGTTGCCCTTAACTAAAAATCAAAGGCGTCGCATTTGACTAGATCCCTTTACCCTCACCGTCTCTCTCGCTCTCCCTCACTCTCTGGCTTTGCTTGTGCGTTTCTGTGTGCTTATAGATAGGCGTTATGGGCGTGGCATTTGTGTACGTGCACCATAATATTTTGTTTGTCTACACACGCGGCGTATACGTAATATTTACTTGGCTTTTTATTACATGGGCAATTGCCAAACGCATCAATAATAAGAAGCAGAAACGAAAATCAAAGCAAAAAAATAAATAAATAAATAAAAAAAAAATTAAAATAAAATTTCGTTTAATTTCAAATTCCATTTATTTTGCAATTTATTTTTATGATCGTGCCAGGTGTGTGGCTGCCTTGTAATGCGAGATAATAATTTAATTACAATATGAAGCCTAAGCCAACTCAGCCTCAATGAACTACAGACCGATCATACTAATGCCGATGGCAGTAAAAGTTCATTTATTTGGTCGCATTCGCTCATTCGATTTGTGTATTTATCACTCGCAAATTTGCTTCGGCTAACATCTGTAGGTAAAGGCAAAGGAAGCAGTTTCTGTGCAAAATAAACCATATAATGGGTATAAAAGTCTAAAGAGAGAAGCGGGTCCACTTATTGAGCAGCTCAGTTGGCACATTGATTACATTGTCACTATCGAAAGCGGGAGCAAACTTCTGGGGGAAACTGTTCTTCAGACAACGAAGGACTGTGCCGGTCAGATAATACCGGGACAGCCAGTGGCATTCGCATGGCGTAACACACTTGGTACAATGGCCCTCCTTCATCCGGTATCGGCATTTACCAGTGCCCGACAAACAGTGGAGATTCCAAGGCAGACACGTGTCCCTAGGGGTCCAAAGGCAATCGCATGGCGGTATACAATTTGGACAAATGCAATCCGTCCTGTGGTGCGGAGGGGCGTGATTTGAATCCACCACTCGTTCTTTGGGACATATATACATGTTGAAGCGCGGAATGCCCCCAATCAGCTCCTTGAATTTGCGTTCACGTTCCCTACGCAGCCACAGCTCGAGCAGATCCCAGTGATCCAAGTTCTTGGACCGTTCGCGAATGAGCTGCATGCGTATGTACAAGTCTGAGCGCCGGAATGCATCATAGTTGACGCCCGTCTGCGTGTGCCACAGCAAGTAGAGCTCGTTGGGCTTCTCGTCCGGCAGAGAAATACTGTGCGAGAATTTGGTCAACTCAAAGTGAAACAGCATCCGGATGCCATAGGTAATGTGTTTGATGTGGTCGAAGTCCTTGATATTCATTGCCGATAGAGCGTCAGCATCCAGCAGGAGGAGTTTTCGACCCCAGATCAAATTCACACGGAATGTGCGCTAAGAGTTCAAGAAGAGGAAACAGAGCGTCCTAAGAATTTTATATATAAACACATATATTGAGTCGTGTAGAGAACTCACCATGTATTGGGGATATCCATAGCGGCAAATCCAGAGTCGTATGGCCTTGTCGTCCCACTCATAGACCGACGTCAAGGGCAGCTTATCGACTGCGCAAATGGATAGCTCCACGAGAGATGCGGGCGTGGCCCGAAAGTCAATGGGCCATTCGTCGTGATTGTACTTTGGGCGACGTGCGAGCAGCTCATGGGTTCGGTATTTAACTGGTGGAACATCTGACGTCAATTCGTGCCTTTTCTTTTTCTCTTTTGGCTTATATTTGATGTCGGTTATGCCATAAATATAGGACATGTTGGCGTAAGAATCACTCTTTCAATTACTATGCATAAGTATTGGTATGTTTTTTGTCTTTATATGATAAGTGTGTTTCCGACCAATTTGAACTTAAAGATCTCTAAATCAGCGGCTACTAAACTCGGTCTGAGATTCGAGTCGTAGTTTGCCTGAACTTGTTCAAATTCTCTGCCTAAATTAAGTATGTCTTGTGGCACTTTTGCTGTGGCCTGCTATCTCTTAAAATCTCCTGACCGCATGGTACTACATATCTCTACACAGAGCTCCCAAATATGCCATAAAGATAATTCTTCCCAGAATTCGGCGTTCGTCGAAGTCAACTTTTATTGCATGCTTATCAATATCATGAGAATTTAGATAGACGCACAATGCATGACGCACTTGTTGAGCGACTGAATCAGCTGCCAAATTGACAGCTGACTAATCTCAGGCAATCTGCCAAAAAGAAGAACTGAAATGACAACAGTTCAATTATTAATTAAAGCCAATTGAAGCAGATTTTTAATTAATATTATCTATGAGGGGAGAGGCAAAAAATGGCATTCGAAAGAGCGAGAGCTTATGAAATATTTGCAATACACTGCAACAAAATAATGAAAATTTTAACGATAATAAACTAAATTGAATCAGGAATATTATAAAGTTGTTTCAACTCCTGCACGAAATTATTTCTAGTGGATATTTTAAACTGGCTTTCCATTCAGATGTGAAAGTAAAGTAAAAACTTTGAATCTTATTAATAGAAACTAACATAAATACAAACATATTTATATGCATGTATATATGTTTCGTCTGGGCATTGTCTGAGGTCAGGCTGAGAACGGTCTGGCAACTACTCAGTGCCAACTGACTGCCAGCTGTCTGTCTATCCGTTTGTTTGTTTGTTTGTGGACTAATGGAAGACTGGCAACAGCAGCTGGCAGGACATTAGCTCAAAGCGTGCAGCTTCCTCTTAAAAGTGTTATGCGAGTCAGGTGCGTTGTGAATTTTGCTGCAACAGTCATTATAATAATGCCACAACGAAGTGTGCCTGGAAATAATAATCAGGTAGACCATCAAGACCAGTTCTCCTGCTCTCTCTCTCATTCTGTCTGTCTGCTCTTTTCCTGCTGATTGCTGCTGGCTTGCGCTGTTTCAGGTGGCGAGCACTTAAAATTTCATTTAAATATGGCTCTGGCACACACACATAAAGGCATCGTTAAATGTGCAATCGTGCGTTGTGGCAGTTGCAATAATCGGCTCAAATAATAACTTTAAGTGCATCATTTCGCAAACTTTTCCTCAAGCCCAGTTGTTCTGTGTGAAAAGTACGTGCGAAATTGTTGCAGTTTCTTGATTTGAAAAGTCATTTTCCAAATTGCATTGAAGAGGCTGACATAAAAAAGGGATTTGAACTTCACCAGCATGCCAATCATATTTATAATATTCATACACGCTTTTTAAAAGTAAAAGCAAGGAGAGAAGAAGTGCAGAAGATCACTAAAGTTGTCTATGTGTATGCAGCAGTTCTCATTTGGTATTTGTATTTAGGTAAAACGAAGCTAGAATGCTCACAGCAGCAGAGAGCGTTCCCATTGCCCACTTGAAGCTCGACTGCAGCGAGCTCTACCTGCCGTAGGGCTCAGCATTTGGGAGAGGCTCGAGGTGCTTGAGTAAAAGTGGCCCTATATAAACGGCAGCAGCTGCAGCATTTCTTCAGTCAGTCTTCAGTCTTGGTCCAGGCCTGGTGGGGGTCAGCGCATTAAAGTGATGCAGAGTGTGTGATCGATCAGCTAAGCATTGAAGACGTAGAGGAATTACGTAGAGGAAATAAGTCGAGGAAATACTTAGCGGAAATACTTCGAAATACGTAGAGGGAATACTTAGAAGAAATAGACAGCCGAATAGTGCTAAATCGAATTAGCTCGTCACCCTGGGGTCTGCCGCGCCTCCTTCCCTATTCAACAAAACCATTATACCCTGATTTTCCATTTTCAATGGATTCAGGGTATAAAAATACATTACGCATACGCCTAGTAATAAACAAAGTCGAAACATTCTGATTGTATTAGCCACATAGTGGCATTGCTGGAGGCTAATTCACATTCGATTTTAATTGATTTTGTGAAAATGTGCAACAAATACGCAAAATACAATTCAAATATCATTTACATTTCCATTTATATTTCGATCTGTATGTGCCCAGCAGCGGATTCATAACTCCATAAAATTATTGTTGCTGCCATGGCAACGGCATTTAGAGGCTATTGTTGAACACTTTTACATTTTTCACTGCTGCAACTAGAATATTGCGCGGGATTTTGATTTGATTGCATAAAAATTTATAAATATCACGACACGCAATGCAAATGAAAATTAAAATGAAATAATGAAATGCAACTAAACCTTGTTCAAAGTTTTATAGCGTATCCGTTGTAATTGCTGGTAGAGATTTTCTGAAATTTTGCTAATATAAAACAGAGAGCTCATAAAAGAGCGGGCAATCCAATGGGTTAACATATCACACAACGTGAAATGAACTTGGAAAATGACATATGCACTTAGACAATATTTGTAATTATATATTTTTGTTATTTATGAACTTTCCCTTTATTTTACCAAGCTAAATAGGCAGCTTCATGTTGTCAAAAAATCTGTAAGCTTTAAATGCTAATTCATTTTGGTTTACAAGCGGAATTCTACACAATTCAGTTTAAACTTGCCTTCGTATTCAATTGACATATTCTAATGGAAGCTTATCATAAAAGAGAGACAAATTTTTGCAAAAGATTTAGCTTAACTTTTCACATGAACATTGCAATTTCAAAGAAGCAAAGATGAAATCCCACTGTAAAATTAACAAAAATATATTCATGCCAATCAAAAGTTTATAATTTTAATTTGCATTAAAATGAAGACAAACACATGCTCTTCATATAATATTTTCTTTGGCTTAAATTTTTTTAAGGTTTTTTGTTTCTTTCACTTTTGACAGTCAAACTTTTTTATGAAAGACATTTGCATAACTGAATTTATAGACATGTAACAAAACGACTTGACATTAAATGGAAAAGCACGAAATATACGAATTAATCATACACCATGTGTAACAGCAATTAGATTTAAGTCATGCTTCCGTTCCGCCACACATGTGCAGAAAAGTTTGCAGAAAAGTGTTTCAAAATAATTGCAGGCTGCTGAGTTAAGTAACTTTTAATATGGCCTAATAAATAATGTATAATTAATTCAAAATTAAGGAAAAATCCACTAAGCATCGAAATTTCAGTAGAGCTAAAATGTAAACAATAAACAAACTAATAATATTTGTTATTTATCAGTGAGGTGAGAACTCAACATTGGCATCAGTGAAAATGCCTTTGCTTAGATCAGCTATTGTCTTAGACATACCATTCGCTATACGTCACATGGAAATGTTGACAGTTATTCGACAATTCACACATTGATTTGCATCTATTTGAATTATATATGCTCCAATTAGCAAGGTAAATGTCACACAAACACCGCTTTATGGACTCTGATCTGGTACCAAAGTGTCAGGTTGAATCCAAAATTGAATCAAACAATTAAACGGAAAGCCCCCAGGCACGACTGGCTACGACATCGGAGAGCAGTTAGCATCTGTATTATCAGATAATAATATCCAAATTCGAAGAGCGTACAAATTACAACAAGCAACAGATCAGCTGACACGGAAGAGAGACTTTAAGAGATGACTCGAAACGAACAGCTGATTAATGTTATGAGAGCATAAGCAACTAAAGCCAATCTGAATACATATGAACCTTTGTCCGTATTAGTATGTAAACAAGTCTCTGTGTATCTAAATCTGTATCTGTATCTGTATCTGTATCTGTATCTGTATCTGTATCTGTATCTGTATCTGTATCTGTATCTGTATCTGTATCTGTATCTGTATCTGTATCTGTATCTGTATCTGTATCTGTATCTGTATCTGTATCTGTATCTGTATCTGTATCTGTATCTGTATCTGTATCTGTATCTGTATCTGTATCTGCATCTGTATCTGCATCTGTATCTGTATCTGCATCTGTATCTGTATCTGTATCTGTATCTGTATCTGTATCTGTATCTGTATCTGTATCTGTATCTGTATCTGTATCTGTATCTGTATCTGTATCTGTATCTGTATCTGTATCTGTATCTGTATCTGTATCTGTATCTGTATCTGTATCTGTATCTGTATCTGTAGAAGACGCTGAAGAAACGCTCTGATACTTACGAATACGACGACGACGACTGCAAATTGTCGGTTCGTTGCCTTTGACGATGGGTTGCGCTAGTTGATTTGAGCTCCGTCACTTGCGATCTGCGAGGTGCTATCTGCGATTAAAAAGCGCTCATCAGAGGCTTGAGCGTTGCTGTCAGCGTCATTATCAAATCGCGACTCACTGGAAGCAGACCTTATCGCAGCCTCTTAGTCACATCATGTATCCGCAACTAGAAGTGGACCCTGAGCTCACAGAGCGGGCGACTAAAGTGCGTTTGCTGTCCACCCAGCACGATGCCAAAGTCCTGTCGAACGCCAACAGTGCCGAGAAGGTGGCCAAGCGGGCGCCACCGCCCAAATGGAAGCGCGCCTTATTGCGTCATGTGCCCGTGTTTCAATGGCTGCCCGGCTATAATATGGAATGGGGCATCGATGATTTGATAACTGGCGTCACGCTTGGACTAACTATCATACCAGAGAGCATTGCCTGCGCCCTGCTCGCGGGTCTGCCTGCCCGCTACGGCCTCTGCTCGGCCTTCATAGGTCCGCTTATCTATTTGATCTTCGGCTCCATCGACAAGGTCATCATTGGACCCACCAGCCTGGTTGCTTTGGTCAGTGTACAGTTCACCGTGAACAGGCCCATTGAATTTGCGTTTCTGCTTACCTTCTTGAGTGGCGTTGTGCAGATCATTATGGGCGCATTACGCGTAGGTGAGTAACTGTCTGTGTCTGATTGATTGACTAAGTGACTAAGTAACTCATTTGCTGACAGGAGAGAGATTAAGGGACTGACTGACTGATCCCTTGACTGCTTGAGGCATTTTTATCAGTAAGCTGAACAGCAGATAGGCTGACTTATTACTGATTCACTGGCTGTTTAGCTGATAGATTATGGGATAAATAACTAGATGATTGCATAGTATAATGAGTAGCTGACTGATTAGGTTTTTCTCTTAACATTATTATCAATGGACAATGCAAGCCTTAGCTTCTACTTTGACAAGTGCTTTGCAGCAAGTATATATACTTGATATATACATATATCTAATATATTGTCGACACTCTACCGGTATCCGCTAAAATTTGCATTGTTCTCTTGCGCGCTTAGGCGTCACTGTCAATTGAGTCTAGTGCTATGTCTATTTTATTGTAGTCAGCCAAACACGCGTGCACCGCATAATTGAAAGAGAGTAGAGCAGAGCAGAGCTTCTTCAGTTGTGAGCATAATATCTATGCCCACCTTATATACGAGAGAGCTTACGTAAATTGTACACAATATCTTCATTGGCTTCAGTTGCCCTGAACTTGGGTGTACAATGCTGATTAGCGGAACGGGCTCGGCGCAAAGCACTTGAGTACTCGTGTTATATCCGATTTGAGGCAGTTCCACAAGTTGATAGAGGGTGGCACTGTCAACTGTCACTGTAGAGTGGATCAATTAGCGGACAGCTTCAAACAGATAAGCAAAGCCGTGCTTCAATTATAGACGTGCCGTTAATTTAGTAATTATAGTGCTAATCGATTCACTGACAAAACAATATGCGCCGGAACGAGGGTAAATCACGCTTCGTGACTGGAAATCAGATTAGCAGCACAGTTAGATTTAGATTACGTTTTTTGATATTCACAAATGAACCTGATCTAGTTCAATAAATTTATTCAATTGACACTTTGCACGTCGCTGCACTAATTGCGGATTTACCCATCTCAAACGATCAATTCAATTTAATTATGACTTTCAGGTTTCATCTTTGAGTTCATCTCGATGCCGGTGATCAAAGCCTTCTCCTCGGCCACAGCAATCTTGGTCATTGAGTCGCAGATCAAGGTCCTGCTGGGCATCAAATACTTGGTGCCCGGCCTCATCAGCTCCGTGAGCACGCTCAGCTCACGCATCGGCGAGGCGAATATGGCTGATCTGATCATGGGCACGTGTGCCATTGTATTTCTGCTGTTGCTCGAGGTGCATACAAAACTCTTCACATTTAGAAGTTAATTTTAATTTGGTATATTCTCTGCTTCTTTTCAAATCTCTGCTCTCAGCTGCTGGAGCGCGTCGCCCGCTGTGAGAAACGCAGCAAAGCCTTGCGCGTCTGTTGTCGCTATCTGGCGACGTCGAGGAATACGCTCATCGTATTCATTGCCGGCATTGTCTCTTATATTTGGCTGGGCTACAGGGAGACGGTGCCCTATGCCCTTAGCTCCAATGCAGTTTCCAGCTTGCCCAACTTTACGATGCCCAGCATGTCCATTGAAACGCCCGAGCGTAGCTATAACTTTTGGCAAATTCTGCAGGAGCTCAATGTGGGCATCATTGTCATACCCATTGTTGGCATCCTGACAAACATATCCATTGGCAAGCTGAGTAAGTATGCTATACAGACAGGCAGGTCGGATCAGGACAATAATTAATTATTTGTACTCTCTATGGTCTTAGCACCCAAGGGTCTGGTCGATACCAATCACGAGCTGCTCACCGTTGGACTCTGCAACATGTTTGGCTCCTGTGTGCAGGCGATGCCCTCGTCGGGCGCCTTCACCCGCTATGCCATCAGCACAGCCTGTGGCCTCAAGACTCCCATGGCCAACTTGTATCTGGGTAAGTGCTGTTCATGTTCAATAATGTAACAGACTTACATCGAGTTCACTCTTAGGCATCATTGTGCTGCTGGCGCTGAGCTACCTCAGTCCCTACTTCAACTATATACCGGAGGCGACGCTGGCGGCCATTTTGATTTGCTCGATCTTCACGCTGCTGGACTTTAAGCTTCCGCTGCGGCTGTGGCGCGAGTCGAAGCGGGACTTCGGCATCTGGCTGCTCTGCTTCTGTGTGTGCGTGCTCTTTGGCGTGGAGGTGGGCCTGTTTGTCAGCATCGTGGTGACGGCGCTGCACCTGCTCTTCCTGTGGGCACGGCCGGAAATATTGGTGAGAATACAGGAAATGGACGATATGCAGTACATATCGGTGGTGCCTGGCAACGGCATCTACTTCCCGGCCATCAATCATCTGAGAGGCCTTGTGCTCAAGGCGTGCACCCAGGCGGACTTCAAGATCTCCGTCGTCATCGATGGGCACAAGATAACGGGCTTGGACTACACGGCTGCCCAGGGCATATCGAAGCTGTCGAGTGACTTGTGCAGGCAGTCGGACGCCTCCAGCTCAATACTCTTGATACTCTACAGATTTCCCGAGCATCTGCAGCACCTCATCGACGTGACGGACAACTTGGTGTTCTGCGCGAACGAGGCAAAGGTCAAAGAGTTTCTCACACAGGAATCACTGCGCAATGGCCACATCAGTCTCAATGCACACATACGCGCCTCCATAGATCTGGGCTATAAGATTGACGTCGAATAGTCTTGACATTTAGTTTTAAGCAATTATTTATTTAAATATATGTTCATTGTTTCTCCCATAAACAACCAAAATATTGTCGTGTTCAATCCAAAGCGGACGCCTGGAAGCCCAAAGCCCAAATAAAAGTGAAAAAGTGGAACAAATGCGCTGATGGCAGCAATTTATAAAAGCCACACTGACCTCTGCCACTCATTTGCACCCAGACCCAAACCCACCCACCCACACACACATTCATATATAAAGTGGTCAGTGGGGCAGCTGGCTAGGGAGGGGGCTGTGCCACTGGAAGCGCCGTCAATGATTGCCAAGCTAATGGATTTCTGTTTACTTTTTCACTTAGAAAGCCGAACGGCGGTCGAACCACAAAAAAAAGAGAGAGAAAAAAAAACGGAAACTGCAAAAAAATTGTGAAAAATAGCGCAAAGAAATTAGAGAAAAGCGAAAGCGAAGCAACACAAATTCGACGCCTTCGCCAAGCCAGCCATGGGACGTTTTTCTTTTTCATTTCGTTTTTTTTTTTTTTTCAAGTAGAAACACAAAACTTTGCAGAAACTGCAAGAAATTATACTAAAATCCATGCGCAAAGTGGATCAAACTAAGAAAAACGCAATAAAAGAAGCAGAAACACAAATTCTATAGCAGCTAAAGAAGAGGGAAAACCAAGCCAAGTTAAGTTGAAGCAACAGAGACAGAGATTGTTAGAGAAGGAAAGAGAGATTGACAAAGGGAAAGAGAGAGAGAAGACACCTAACGATGTTGAAATGCTCTATGAATATTTTTAGATAAAGAACTGATCAACATGTCAATAAACAAACTCTTCAATTATTAACTATAGTAAATTGTTTTACTTCTGAAAAAATTATTTTATAATAAAACAGATAGGTAGCTATGCGTACCAGATATAGATAAGTCCCTTTGAATTTCGTAGACATTGAGAGAGATGTTCAAGCTGACTGTCTAGCTCCATATACCCAGCGCTTAAAGAGTTCAAAGCGAAGAAAAAAAAAAGTGGAAAAGCGAGCGCGAAGCAAGTTAATTACGTAAGGTTAAGCGCTGGCCCGCACGCCCTCAGCGGTCAAGGGGCGGGGCATCTAAGTAGATTTTCAAGCACTTGAGGCGTTGCAAATAAAAAGCGGCGCCTGCGACGGGCCTTGTTGCCGGTTTGCTTTATTTTGCTTTCGCTTTGCGATGTTGATTGCATTGGCAAACGAAGTGAGCTGATTTAATGAAATTTAAAATGCTGTCCAAAGTTAGCAAACCCAGCAGCCAAGCCGCCAAGCCACCGAAACCACCCCATCCAACCAACCACTGGCCACAGTCAGGTGGCGCTGGCCATGCAAATTGTGCAGCTCTGCCTTGCCATCGCCCTGTCCTGCTAATTATTTCATTGGACTCTATTTGCTAAGCTGTTCAGCTGACTTGTCTTCAGCTGCATTCAGTCCTCAGTCCTTCCTCCATCCCGCCCCTACTCATCCGCCTGGCATTTTCTGCATAGCTGAGCTAATGAGCTTAATGCATCGCTTACATTTTCAATTTACATTAAAATGGACCAAGATCGATGCTCTGAATAGTGTGAAATGCATTCAGTCTAATTAACTCATTCGAGGCACAAATATCTATAGATAAATGCGATTACTAACATAATATTATGAACAAACTTGAGCTAAATTGCAGCGCCAATTTAAGTAAGAATATCAATTACAGAAAATGTGCTTCAGCTTGTTGAACTTATTCTTAAATAAATGGTTTGAGTTAAAATTGTTTTAATTTAGTAGTCATATCATAGATTTACCAGCTCTAGATCGTCGTGCTTATAGGGTTTAAAAATCAACGACTCTCTTGATAAAGGAGTCTTCCTGAATATGTAAAGACATAAATAAATAAATCTTATAATAAAAGTAAAGAATAAAAGATAATACTAATTACTTTATCCAAATATTTAAGCAAGTAGCAGAGCATTATGAAAGGCATAGGCTGTCTCGAGCATGCATCCAAGTAGAGGAACTTGTCATTCCATTTTAATCAAGATAATCTGTATACAATATAAAGTGAAAGTGAATGAAACACTTTAATATAAATGCAGCAAAACTTTTTGAGTTGGCCAACAGGAAATTTGCATATTAAATTTTCTGTTAACATTATTAAAAAATAAAATAAAAATAAAACAACAATGCAAGTTCTCAAACAAATTTTGCATATTTTAGACAGTTTATCAACTTTTAAATCATAGTTTCTAAACTAAGCTAAGCCAAATATTATAAAATTATATTGCACAAACTGATGCGAACAATTATTGCCCAAAAATATTTGAAAACACTTCAGAATAATTGTATATAAACATTCATAGGCGTACATAGGCGTAAACATTTGTATAAAATATATTCTCAATGGCACTTAACAAACTAATATCTCATACAGAGAGCGATATATGTATTTGAAAATAAATGAATTTATACCAATACAATTTTTGATGGCAACCAAAAGCATGTGTGTTAATGTGGCGACCGCGAGAAAACCAAATATCATTCAAATTGCGGTGCCGGCAATCAAAATCACAAAAATTATCATTAAAGCGGAAACTGCGTTGCATACTTTGCGGCTTTCGGCCACGTGTTGACAATGCGAAAACAAGCCAAACCGCATTCCGTCTGTTTGTGCCAAAAATGCAATCATTTTTCATATTTCATGATGCCAAACACACGTACGTATTAAAGGTATTTATACCCTGTAAAACTGTCGAATTACAAGTGATGCGAGGGTGTGCTTAGCTGTTGTTTAAATTGAATTTATATTTTAATATTTTAAAATAGAAACTTAAATATTGTAATTAAATTATTTTAATTTAAATACAGTAGAATCCGGTTATAGCGACACTCAAGGGACCGTCGTTTTTGCGACGTTATAGCCGGATGTCGCTATAACCGTATAAGTTTGCTCAGAAATGTTTGTCTGGGGACCAAAATTTTTCGTCGACATAACCGGTTGGACGCTTTAAGCGGAGTCGTTATAACCGGATTCTACTGTATTTATTATTTTTTAATTATAAATATATATATATATATTATATTCTTATATTAAAGCAAAAATAATAATATATTTCCAATACTACTCCGACTTTAGCTACAGCTAGATCTTTACGTGAATCTAAAATAAAGAGAAATAAATGTAATTAAATCATAAGTCTTGTTAGCCCAGGGTATTTGCTAGCTGAGCAGTCTCGTTTGCAGTTAGCTAACTTTGGCTATACTTTTTTGTTGTTTTCAATGCTTACCTAATAATATTTATTTTCACATGCGGTTAGAAACGTAAAAACCATTTGGTTTCATTGCCCCGCTGCAGCTATACCTCCGCCGTCTGCCTCCTCCGTCTGCCTCCTGCCTCCACCGACTGACCCTCCCTTTTAGGGCCGTTTGTTCACTTTGTATGGCCTAACAAATTAAATTTTCATATGAATTACTGTGCTGGTCACGTAGCAAAGTGGGCAATGGAGACGGACAGCAAGTCCACATCCATGTCCATGTCCATGTTGTGTCCATTGATACGTATTATGTGACTCTGGGTATACATTATGCCTGGCTCGCCCACTCTCCTCCTCGCTCCATAATATTCCCCTGGCAACTTAATTGCTTCGCCTTTAAATGTGACAAAACGGCAAAAGACATAATTAATAGACGCATGTGCGGTGACGGTGGGCGGGGGCGGGCGCTTAAGGTTGCTGCTGGGGCCAGTGTGGGACCGCTCATTTATCGATTTTTTCGGCTGTGTTAAAGCTTTCAGGACTGCAGGACAGGCAGCAAGCCAATTGGCCTCTGGTCATAAAGCGTTTCAATATGCGCCAAAGTACGTAAAGGGAAGCCGCCTTGAAGCTGCGGGGCGTGGCGCGGCGCGGCACGGCTGGGAGAGGTGGTGGGGGTGGCCAATTGCGACGTCTATTTGCTTGTTTAAATTGTTTAAAATGTCAATTTAATTGCGCTTAATTAAATGCCAAAAATCCTTAAGGACAACAAGCGACAAACAGCGGAGTAGAGTTTCGCCAGAGAGAGAGAGGGAGGGTGTGAGAGGCAGCTGGATGGGGGGGGGACATTGCAGAAAGTTTCATAATAAGCGCAATGAAAATAATTAACAATTTGTAGAAAATAACAAGCTCGCAAGTACAAAGCAAATGATGTCAATGAGCCGCACAGCAGCGCGTCGTGGAAAAACTATGCGCGTGGACCAGAGGACGAAGGATGTCAGCATTTGCTGCGGGAGAAGGATGGAGGAGGGCAAGCAACTTCGTCTCAATGTCCTCTGACTGTTTGGTTTGTTTGATTTTCGTGCGGCAGAGCTTAGATGGCAGCGTCGACGTGAAGCGGAGCTTAGCGCCACGGACAATCTTCAAAACTGCTTAAAGGGTTGCGTCCTGTGCCGTCCTGTTCTGTGCCGTCCTGTCCTGTCTAGCTGAGTTTGCCAAATGGCTTGACGGGCTGCGCTGGAGGGCGTGTTGTGTATGTGCGTTGTTTGGCCTCTTCATTGTCGTGTGCCGAGAAACGTTTAATTTAAATTATAAATCAATTCGTTTAGGGCTGCTCGCAAATGAGTTCTGGTTCAGCTTACAGCTGCTGAGAGGGAAGTATTTTAAATTTGAGTTTAAATTCAGTCAGAAACTGATTCCATATACATATCAGATTGGCTCTCAAGTAAAGCATCTTACAAGTGCATCCCATGTGAACTATAATATGCAGGGCTTGAAATAAATCCTCTTTGAAGCCAGCTTGCTTACTTTGCACCTCGAATCGCACTCGACTTACGAATGGTCATGCCAAGACTTTTGCTGTTACTTGGAAAGCTTTTCACATCATCAACTGAATTGAAATTGCTAATCAAATCAGTTTTGACCAGACACTCGAACATTTTTCAGCAAATGCATTTGGGAATATTGTGCTGGCAGCACTTCAGTTGGACAAACACATGTGAAATACCCTGTAAACAATGTACGGCAAAAAGTAATTAAACAAATATTTAGCTCTTGCACAGCTCATTTCCCAATCAAAGGCTCTCCATATGCGACCGGCTCTGTCCGCAGCCCCGACAAGTGGCATCATATTGAAGTGTGTACACTTCAGTGTTAGCCACCGAATGGATGGCAACAGCTGCCACATTACGAGCTAGGCATATGAATTGTGAGTACTTGCGAGTACTTCATGCAATTACGAATGCAGCAGCTTGAAATGATTGCACTTGACTTAACTTCTGCCGTCCGTTGTCTGTCCCGTGAGTGTGTGGCAATAAGCTGCCCTGCCCTGCCCTGTCGCAACTAAATGTGCCTGGCAATGTATCTTAAAGATACATACAGCACACACACACACACACACACGCACACATGTGCGCGCACTTTGAATCCAGTTTATGAGTTTTTATGGCTGCACGCAGCGGGCCCAACTGGCGCTGCGGCGTCTCTTTATGACTGCATACACCACCTTTTTCAACTTTGGCCACCGCATCCACATCCGCAGCCGCATCCGTCTCTCTCTCGCTCTCCTTTGTGTCCTGTATGCTTCACTTCGTCTGCCAATCCTCCGCCGCAAAAAAAAAAAAGAGAAACTTACGCACAAAATGTGCGTGCCCAATAAACTGTGTTGCCACACAGCTCGCATATTCCAGCTGCAGATACTTTGATTTCCTCACGCATTGTGCAACGCATGAGATTTTGATTTATAGAATCTATAGTTGCTGGAAGACTTGACAGTAAATTTGAATAAATTTAGTTATTATTTTAGACATTTTATTTAATCAAATGCGATGCATCAGCTAATGAAAACAGAGCTTCAAGTGTGACCAGATTATTTAATTTTAAGCATTTTAAAATCGAATCAATAAAGTCATTATACTCAGAAAATTATGAAAAATTAAATTTATAATAATAAATAAAATACTTCAAGTATTGGCAACATTTTTGATTATTAATCAACTATAAAATGGCAAATTATTTAAAAATTTAAATTTCTTCTAAGGAATTTCCAGCCTAAACAGAGTATTCAAAGCTTCGCCTAGTCATGAACACAGACAGGCAGTGCGAAGGGGAGAGAGAGATAGAGCGGGGAAACACAGAGAATGATACCTATTCAATCTTATTTCTTGAGCAGTTTGGTTGTGTCTGGCTTAAAGTTACAGCAGCATCAACGAAAGTTAAACGCACATCAAAAGCCAACTAATTTGGCTGTAAAAATAACATTAAGTCACATTCATTTCTCCTGCTGGGCAATAATAAAAGAAAAAAAAAGCGACGAGGTGGCAGAGGAAGACAAATGCTTCGCCAAAATCGAACACATGCACAGCCCAGCAAGGGGATCTGCTCTACCTTAGCTGGGCCACCTTCGATTCCACCCATACATGCGACGGGGTCTTTAAGCTTATGTTGCACTTGACTGATTTTTATGCTTTGATGCTCAATGATTTTATTATTAAAAGCAACTGTCGTCGGTCGTCGTTGGTTTCTGTGGGGTTGCCCGCTGCTTCTGCTTCTCTTTTTTATGTTTCGCTGAGGGGTTTTGTGAGCTAAAAAAGAAAGGGAAGAGCCCTCGCTGCATGGCACACAAAAAAAAGGGATACAACAACAATAGCTTGAATTGCTGCAAAATTGCTGCTGCTGCTGCTGTGGCTGCGTCTGTGGCACAGCCACTTCATCTTTGCTTTGTGCTGTGGATGCCACACTTGGGAGTCGCTTAGCTGTCTAAATATGTCACTTGAATTTGACGACGGCCACTTGCGCAAAGGCTAAGCCAGCGAACCAAACACACACACACACACACACGCACACCCACACACCCACACACCCACCGGCATTCCAAAACTGTTGCCACATATGTAAGGGAAACCATCCCCCCCACCACCACTAGCACCATCGCATCCAACCACCCTGGCCGTGTCTTGTTTTCTTAAAATATTAGTTTCCTTTTGGGTTCGCTGTTTTTCTGGCTTTGTCTACGCGTTGCGGCGGGAGGGAAAATTGTTTTACTGCTTTTTATTGTCATTTTTGTTATTTTTCCGCTCACAATCTGTATATGCCTTAGTGTGTCTATGTGTGTGTGTGCCATCTTCATTTTACTTCCTTCATTTTTTTGTGTGTGTGTGTGTTTGTTGATGCTGTCTCTACCTTTGGCTGTATTTGTGCCTGGTGTTTGCTTTGACTCAGTTACATCTAGCAACGAGCACGGCCAAGAGCAAGTTGTCATGAATAATGAAAAAGCAACGTGAATACATTTCTTCCACTCACACACAGTTGACTGTGTGTGGAAATGGGAAATACGTATGTATGTATGTATGTATCGTAGCAGCCAACACTAGAAAAACTTTCGAGTGAAATACACGCAATACTGCATCCATTGTTTTCTTGTTTATTCAGCACAAACAAATCCAATAAGATACCTTAACTAACATTCCAATATTGTTGATTTATGAAGATTAACAGAGCTAATGCTTACTTTAATCAACTACTATAGCAACAATACATGGCAAAGATCTTTGGATTTTTTTGTAATAATATTAAGTAAATAAATAAATTATTATTCCATTACTTTTATAAAAATAAATATTCTTTAATTAAAATTTATTATCACCTTAATCAGGTTTTATTTTTTTTTATTTATAGAGTTAATTTATTGGTATTTCATGCCTTAAGAATTACTCCATAATTATGTTCAGTGCGTTGCCAAAAGAAGAGCCCACCTTTGGGTATTGTTCAGCCAATATAGTCAATTGCTAATTCAGTAACAGTAACAGTAGCAGTAAATGTAACAACAGTAACAGTAACAGAAGCAGGCGCAGACGCGAGACGCTGCTTGGGCTCTGTCTTCTATTTGTTCTGGCCAGTCATTGTCGCTGCCACTGGCCAAGTGTGTGTGTTTCCTCTCGCATATAGATTTGCCTTATTTACTGTTCATTGCCAACGGGCGTGCTCATAGAGTGGGCGAGGGTGTGCGTGTGTGTGGGTGTGTGGGTGTGTGCCATCCTTAACCTTAAGCTAGTCACAGTGAAACACTAGAAATCCAGCCGTATTCCGCCTTGCGTGCTCGCCCTTGATGATGCGACCCTCGACAGAGTTTTCTCATACTGTTGTTGTTTGCATTTCAAATTCGCTGCGCACTCGATGAGAAAATCAAAATCAACAAAGCAAATAAACATTTAATAAAGCGCAAAAGTGTCAATAGATTTCTGGTCATTCGACTTGGGTAGAGCTGGAGCAGGGGGGGGAGGGTGGAGACTCTTGGTTAGAGCTTATTTTCTATATCAGGATATTATTAAATTTATTTAAATAAATATAAATACATTTTTAAAAAAATCATATCTTTCAATTCATTTTTAACTACATATTTTAGCTGAAAAAAAATAAATAAATATCAAAATTACGTTTAAAACGATCGTCAATTGCAGTTCATTTAAATTTCATTGCATACTTTCAGGCGGCAGCTTATTTATTCACCAACCATACACAAATTTGCAAATTTTTGCTGCATACTTTTGGGATGTGCATCTTTTGTATTTTTTATACCCTGAACCCATTGAAAATGGGAAATCAGGGTATAATGGTTTTGTGAAAAAGTATGTAACAGGCAGAAGGAGGCGTGGCAGACCCCATAAAGTATATATATTCTTGATCAGGGCGATGAGCTGAGTCGATTTAGCCCTGTCCGTCTGTCCGTCCGTCTGTCCGTCCGTCCGTCCGTCCGTCCGTCCGTCCGTATGAGCAAAAGGATCTCAGAAGTTATAAAAGCTAGAGAGCCGAAATTTTGTATGTAGACTCGTGTATACCATACGCAGTACAAGTTTATCATATTTTTTTGATAACTCATTCGATATCTTTTTTATCGAGGATAATCGATAAATTTGTATTGTTTTTTCAGCCTAATTTGAACACTTTTAGACATAGAGACTTCAGATTTACTGTGTATGTGCATTAGATAGATACACAGATTTTGTCATTTACAGATTTTGGATACCACGCCCCCTTCGCCCCCAATTCGTAAAAAACGTATATCAAGTACTAGAAACTTGTGCTTTGGAATGTACGCATATTTTAACGTTATGATTACTTTCTGAAAGTTTCATTAGGATCGTACGTCTACAAAAGAAATTATTCAACAAATAAAATCTCATAATATTGCCCACACTGCAGTGCAGCCCAGAGCGCGGGCTTATGCGTGGGTGTGGATGCATGTGTATATGTGCGGAATGATTAGAATATCAGCTTAGAGGGTTCAGGGTATCTGCTAGTCGAGCAGTCTCGACTAGAGCCTTCTTACTTGTTTTGTTTTATTTTTGATTTATTAAAGCATTTTTGTTCGCTGCAGACTGCAGGTAAGAAAAAAATCTTTTAGAAAAATAGCTCCTATTCAGCTATATCCTTACGCAGGACGAAAGTAATTGGTGTTTTAGACTCACGAGGAGTAGCGCCAATGTTTGCCTGCAAAGGATTAGTATGTTATCTAAGAACCAAGGACTTGTAAAATTTCCGTCCCAATGCTTATACCAGAAGAAATCTTGTATAACTTGTACAATAAAAGTACGATCAGTATGTCCTTTGGCTAATTTGTACTCCTTGACATTATGCACTATGTGAGATGTCACACGCCAGGATCTGCAAGGATGCGGCTGAGTTTTGTCGATTTGATCTACCATGAATGTCCTTTGATCCTTAGATGACCCCCCAATATTTTGATGTAAATCGATGTATTTGGTCCTTCCGATGTCAACGCATCGAGTCTTATCAAAATTTGCAAGGATACGACCAAGTTAGAGCTTATTTTCTATATCAGGATATTCTTTGCATAGCCATAACTCAGTCATATCCTTGACGATCCTGTAAGGACATACCATTTTGAGCTCGTGAGCAACTCAGCTATCGATTGGCATTCAAGGATTTTGAGGATTAGACGTGAGGAACTCGGAGAATTCGCTTTGTATTGGAGGGGAAAGAAACAACATATTTTATTTTAGCTCAGTAATGAAATTTATTTAAATAAATATAAATACATTTAAAATTAAATTGGCATGCTAATTAAAATGGTCTGCCCCGAACTTTAAATGAACTGACAGCCTCACAATGATAGCCGCAGTGACAAGGCGAGGCTGTCTGCTTAATGAAAAACTTTGGCGCTCAGCTAGTTCAATTTCTGGTTAATGCCGAGCGAGCCAAACTGCAAAATAAACAAAACACGCATCACGCCAACCAAACAACTTGGCCAAGAACTCAAAACTTCCCCAAGCTCTGGCAGCCAAAATGCAATTTTGGCTTTGCTATAATGAGTCCCGGAAGTGGCTGAGCATAGAAAAACAACACAAACTAAGAGGAAATATGCATTAAAACAAGACTGAACGACTAGCAGATGCCCTGTGAAGCCTTAATAGTGTCTGCATAAGGAAAATTATATAGATATTTCTTAGATATATGCATACATGTATATGAATATACTCAAACATTATAAAACAATAATCAAGCAAATTTAGTTACATTTAATTTATCAATTCCTCCGGAGCTACTGCAAATATATTTTAGAGACGACCTCTTTCGAAACTCCTCTGCATTAGCATATTATTTTTATCCCATTCGTATTCTGTTTTGCCATTTAGATATGAAAGAGTAGTCCCCGACCCTTTTGTCATTTCTGTACATAAACAGATAATCCCCTGATTATACAATACATTTTCCTACCTATACACACCGACACTAATATATACCAATACTCCTGTAAACCTCTACACCTTTATACTGACACTACTATATACATACAGAACCTCTCTTATGCTCCTACACCTTTACACTCCTATACCTTTATAATGAATTACCTATATGGCGCGACAGACACGAAATTCAAACGTAGGATTCGTCCTAAGAAAATAGTTCCGATTGCACCACACAAATTTCGTCGTACTCCTCTCTTGGAAAGGCGAGTCCACTTTGATCATTCCCTATGGCCCCTGCCGTTCCACTACTCCCCCACACCTCTGCTCGAGCTATGTATTGTTGCGGTCGATAAGCTGCCCTTGACGTCGGTCTTCGAATGGGACTGCAAGGCTGTACGACGCTGGATCCTCCACTATGGATATCCCCAATACGTGGTGAGTTGATAAGAGAGACTCCATGTCAACAGCAAAAGCGATCACCGAGTTATTTATTAAATCCTCAGAACACATTCCGTGTGAATTTGATCTGGGGTCGAAAACTCCTCCTGCTGGATGCTGACGCTCTATCGGCAATGAATATCAAGGACTTTGATCACATCAAACACATTACCTATGGCATCCGGATGCTGTTTCACTTTGAGTTGACCAAATTCTCGCACAGTATTTCTCTGCCGGACGAGAAGCCCAACGAGCTCTACTTGCTGTGGCACACGCAGACGGGCGTCAACTATGATGCATTCCGGCGCTCTGACTTGTATATACGCATGCAGCTCATTCGCGAACGGTCCAAGAACTTAGATCACTGGGATCTGCTCGAGCTGTGGCTGCGTAGGGAACGTGAACGCAAGTTCAAGGAGCTGATTGGGGGCATTCCGCGCTTCAGCTTGTACATCAACCTATTTCCAAGCAATTCCCTTGAAGAAGAACCTTCGGATGTGCCAGCAAATGAAACAGTGGATTTCCTCTGTAGCACTCCGTCTGAATATGATGCTGAAAGGGCTTGGCGACTAGATTGTCTAAATAATATTGGACCGATTTCTAGTATAGACTCTGAACATTACTCAAATAATTGCAGCGCCTGCTGTCCGCTGTGCGAGTGCACTTGGTCACCCCATTTCTATCTGACTAACACAGTGATCTCATGTCTGAAGCGAAAATTCCCCAAGAAGTTCGCACCGATCTACGAGAAGTATGCAACCCATTGGCAGGAAAGCGTGAAAATGCGCTGGATGCGCTTTTCAATATAACTTAAGATTAAGATTAATACAATTATTAAAAAAAAAAAAAACCCAAACCCAATTTAATATCTATAGTGTTCCCAGCAACATTTTCTGTGAAATCGATATTTATCCATATTAAGCAGGCGTGAGATTTACCACACTGTGTCGTCTTATATGCCCCACTTGCATGGCATTAGTGCGTACAGGGTGTGGCATAGAAATGATGGCAAACAAACAAAAATACACATATTAAAACAACGACAATGTACCCAATACGTACTCAGGCTCAACCCGAGAGCTTGCTCCCGCATGGCCAACGAGCATTTGGTTCGGGTCTTGTTTGGCTGTTTAAACCGCAATACAGATAAAGGCCAAATTACTTTTTGGCCAAGACGCTGCCGAGATGCAGAGCCACAAGCCGCAAGCTGAAAACTAAACACAGCACTGGACAATTTGCCAGCTAGATAGAAGAAGCAGGAAGAAGAGTGGGCGTGGGCGTGGGTGTGGTCGTGGGAGTGGGAGTAGCCATGGTAGTGTGAATGTCCCAAGCAACTGCGATGCTAAAATATAGTTTGAATGCGTGTTGAAAATGGGTTTATAGTGATCCTCTTGAGAATAGATGTTGGCAGCAGGATGAAATTTTTGTTCACAGAGATCAAGCGTAGCCTGATTTATGAAGCTGTTTGTTGACATTGGCTTATAGCCATGAAGTTGAACGTTGAGCCGGCGCATTTCTCTAAGGACATTGCCAGGAGAGCGAAACCAATGGGTCGCACAGCTGCAAAGTAGTTCAGCTGACTTTGTTTTGTGAAGGAAACGAAGGAGCTATTTCTGTATGAAGTTTATCTAGAGATCTGTTAAAAGAAGAGATGCTAATTTACAGTACATACCAAAGTTTTAGCTACCTTCAAAAAGGGCTTTTCGTAGTGCAATACCTTTGAAATGCCGCAACATTGCAACGTGAAAATTAAAAGAAATAGCAACGACTCTGATGCCAAGGCTTAGCCCTGGCCGATTGCAAAAAAAAGAGCAGAGCCCTGCCAGAAACTACAACACGCTCGAGCAGGAAACGGGCAATGCTGAGGCAAGCGGCAAACTTTGGCTGTGCCACAGAATTGTTTGCCAGCAGGCAAAGGCAATGACTGCTGTGGTTGCAACCGATGCAACCACAAAAATAAGTGTTTACAGCATTGATTACAAGCGTTGGTCGTGGGCGTGGGCGTGGCGGCAGCCACGTTGATTAGAATTTAAGCCACAAGGATTTTTGCATTTCTTAGCCAGCACAGCCAACAAGCAACCGACTGCGGCCAGAGTCAGGGCAGCGTGTCAGTAGTGTCATGGGAAATGCCAGCGACCACAAAGCTGCAGAGCTGTCGGCTGTCGGCTGTCGGCTGTCGGCTGCTGCGGCTGTGGTGGTGCAGTGGTTTAGGTGTCGGCTCGGCGGTCACATACAATTGACAAACTGTGAAACCCTTTTTGTGGCACTTCCGTTGCGTTTGTTTGCCACAGTTTACAATGCAACAACGACACATCCTACACAGGCAGAGGGAGGGAGAGAGGGGGACGAGAGCAGCCTTGCCACGCCTCGCTCTGGCAGTTGTGACAAAAGTTTATACCCAAAGCATTTGAACTGCATTTCATTATGGCACACAACTGCCTGGCTTAGCCAAGGCAAATGCAAATGCAAATGCTGTTGGCGCCATATTGAAAACTCTGTGGCTGCCACCTAACCGCCCAGTGACACGCCTCCCCTCTGTGGGTAAGCGTGCTCCAAACGAAGCGTATAAGTGGCCCTTATCGTGCCTGCAACTGGAGTTGAAGGCGGCCTCCATATATAAAGGGGCAGGGCAGGCGCTATCGGAGTTACCAAAGCGAGCAACGGACAGGGGGCAAGAGAAAAGGGAAAAGGAGGGGAATGATGGCTACTTGTATTGTCGAGTGTGCGTGTGCGTGTGCGAGTGTGTGTATATTGTATTGGCAAATATTCTCATGACAATAGGAATTTTTATTGAATTTATGCAAAAATTGCAAATTTCATTTGGCCCACAGTTGTTCGTTCCACTTGCTCTGGTTGTTGTTGTCCTCTATATTTTTTACACTTGCGCAGTCTGCGTTGTTTATTAAAGTTCGAAAAGCAATGTAAAATATTAAATGGACTCTGACAATAAATAAGTGAGAGCTAAACTTAATTTGTCGATAAATTCATTCAAATAATTTGTATTTATCAATGAAAAATCTTCTTTTTTTTTACAGAATAATTAAATTAGTTCAATTTTATATATAGCAACTAAACGATACCGGTTAGACTTGCTATATATATAAATACATATATTAACTATTAGTTGTGATTTTCAATTATCTGACGAAGAACGAGAAATCGACCGAGAAAGGCGCCGCGTTAGTACCCAGCAAAGAAGGGCATATCTGTTGGGATCATCGGAATCCTTGGAATAAGAACTTCCTCATCTTTAAATTTTCCTTTGAGTATCGACGCGTGAATAACATTGCTCAACAGTTTTCTTATTACTAAACGCGTTCCATTGCACAGTTTTGGTTGGTTTAAATTTCTAAGCATGATAACTACCGAGCCAACCTTCAGTTGTAAATTGTGCGGTGGTAAACCAGGCACATCCAAGGAGTTCAAAAATTCAGTTGGATAATTAGTGGCTTTATCTTCGTTTGTTACACAGTCGATAGATTTAAATGAATACAGAGTACCAACGATTTTATTTTGAATTATAAAATTAAGGTCATCCACATCTTTATTTTTAGCTGCCAAAATTGCTCGCTCACTTAACCATTTAGTATTTTTGTGGAAAGCAATGATATTCGGAAATACTTTGTTGATAAGCTCATCTTTTGATGAGACGAAATTGCAAAAATTTTGAGGAAATGAAATCAAGCCACTCCTTTCGTCAACAGGAATAGGGCCATTACCTATATTCAGCAATTGCTTCGAGAAATCATCATCATGCCTTCGCCATGACGATCAACAAATCACAGGGCCAATCTTTGACTATTTGTGGCCTCAATCTAGAAAATGCGTTTTAGAGCTTTTGTAGAATCTGTACCACTACAGCATAATTTTCAGCTGAGTGTTTATGATCATAGTAGATTCTCACATTCAAGCCTTAAAGCGTTTCGACTGCTTGCTTAAGTCAGTAAAGCAGTCAGTAAAGCAAGAGGTCACAAAGGCTGAAGAGTTTTCAAAATGCAGGGCATACATTTCAGCTGAGAAATAAATCACAGGCTAGATGATTTTATTAGCTTTAATAATAAATAAAATAATACAATAAGGGCATAAACAAAATAGATAACTAAAAAACAAATACAAATAAAGAATACGAGTTCAAAGAAGTCAGCTGAGTTTTAATGATCATAGTAGACTCTCACATGCAAGCCTTAAAGCGTTTAGACTGCTTGCTTTAAGTCTGTAAAGCAGTGAATAAAGCAGGAGGCCACAAAAGCTTCAGGGTTTTCAAAAGGCATTGCATACTTTTCAGCTGTGTGTAATGTGTAATGATCATAGTAGACTCTCACATGGAAGCCTTAAAGCGTTTCGACTGCTTGCTTAAAGTCTGTAAAGTAGTGAATAAAGCAGGAGGCCACACAAGCTGAAGAGTTTTCAAAATGCATTGCATAATTTCCAGCTGAGTGTTAATGATCATAGTAGAATATCACATTCAAGCTTTAAAGCGTTTCGACTGCTTGCTTAAGTCAGTAAAGCAGTTAGTTTTCAAAATGCCTGGCATACTTTTCAGCTGAGAAATAAATCACAGGCAAGATGATTTTATTAGCTTCTATAATAAATAAAATAATACAATAGGGGCATAAACAAAATAGATAAATAAAAAACAAATACAAATAAAGAATGAGTTCAAAGAAGTTAAGCTCTTCAGCTGAGTGTTAATAATCATAATAGAATCTCACATTCAAGCCTTAAAGCGTTTTGACTGCTTGCTTAAGTCAGTAAAGCAGTCAGTAAAGCAAGAGCTCATAAAGGCTGAGTATGCATGGCATACTTTTCAGCTGAGTGTTAATGATCATAGTAGACTCTCAAATGCAAGCCTTAAAGCGTTTCGACTGCTTGCTTAAAGTCAGTAAAGTAGTTACACGCTGATGCGGAGAACGCCGCCAGCCGTGCTCTTGGAGGGAAGCCCAGTGCCGCAGGCGAATGATGCTAAATATCTTGGAGTGATACTGGATCGCAGGCTCACCTTTTCCAAGCACGTAACGGCGATTACAATGCGGTTACGTGCGGCAGTGAAGAAGCATTTTTGGCTTCTCTGCTCGCGCAGTAAACTGTCACTCACCAATAAGGTGACAGTTTATAAACAGATCATTGCGCCAATCTGGAAATATGGGTGCCAAAATTGGGGGGCTGGCTTGTATAAATATATATAAAATAATTTATATAAATAATTTCCAATTTTATTATGATTGATTTTTATTTATTAATAAATTAATACTATTATTATCATTATTATTATTTATATTTATTGTATTTTATTTAAAATATTTTATTTATTTTTAATTTCTTTATTTATTTATTTTATTTTATTTTATTTATTTATTTATTTTTTTTTTCAATTTATTTTTTTTTTTCTCTTACTTTAGTGTATCAATTTATTAATAAATTATTATTACTATTATTATTATTTTATTTTTATTTATTAATTTTTTTTTTATTATTTATTTATTTTTGTGTTCTTTCTTTAGTGCATCAATGTATGAATGTATTAATATCTAATGCTTATATATGTTTTATATGCTTACAAATCAGAGCGAGCTTTATTCAGGAAATAATCGATATACTGTTTCTCCAGTTGGTTGAGCGTGCGCGCATTATCCACTGCATTCTGATAGCCAATCTCATCGTTCATACGCTTGCAGGTGCCGGCCCTGATTAGCCAGGCGCGCAGGCAGCGCTCATCCAGGTTCAGTATGATATAGTCCAGATCAATTAGGGCTCGCTTAAAGGCGCGTTTCCTAAGCATGCAGGAGCTCATTAGATGAATAGAATTGGTTTAGTTGGAGTTTAATTGCCTACTTGACGAAACAGAGACTGCGATTCACATAGAGCACTACCGAATCGCTGATATACTCTATGGCTTTCGTATAATACTCGATCGCCTTGTCAAAGTTCATCTTGCGATACTCCGCGTTGCCCAGTCTGTGTGAAAATCCATTAACGGCATCAGCAAGCTGAGAATTTAATTGAATTACCTGCGAAAATTGTTGGCAACGCGAATGCGTTCATCGCGCGCCTTCGCACGTGCCTCGTGGCTAAGATCGATCTGGCGCATGAACGTCATTTGCTCCATATTCCCAGGTATATCCGGCCTTCTGCACATCTTCTTGTTTACAGACTCTTTCTTCATATACTCTCTTTTTCCAGTTGAGATGCGCGACATTACCAAAAAGCTGTCATCCGTAACACCCGCACTGTAGTCAATGTCCACCTTGGCCTCCTTCTCTTTCTTGCCGGCGCTAAGGGAAGGGGGATCTTCTATCGATCACTTATCAAGAATCGTACGCTCTTGAACCTACTCCATTTGATTGGACTTTGCCATCTCCGTGAGAAACTTCATCAAATCGTCCACCAAAGAGCCTCTACGCAAGAAGTTCTCCTCCAGCTCGGCGTGGATAAAGTTAGACATTGTGTTCCAGTGTTTGTGTTCTTGTTGTCTTCCTGTGATTTCCTGTGTTTGTTGTGTATTGTCTTTGTTGTGTTTTGTTTATCTTTGTTGTTGTTTGTTTGACTCAGTTTCTAATACTGATTTTAAGGTTTGTGTGCTCGCTCCCATTATTGAGAATCCGGATCGCAGCCTACTTACACAGCCTAGCAGTTCCTGCAGAAAATAAAATAGGATTATCATCCTGCTGCTAAATAATATTCATTCAGCTTAAGTTCCCATTAAATTGCAAAAATTCTGTTTTACATAAATATCTATAGCGAATTTATTTAGTTTTTCTATCATTCCTATAAAGCTTGGCTAAACATTTCTTGATAGCCATATGAAAGAGAGAGTAAATACAAACTGAATCGTATTTCAACGAAATGCTTAAATAAACAGTATTTGCTTTCAGTCCAACCATCAAATTTGAATAATCAAAAATCTGTTCTCATTTTTTCCAGGAATTTATCAACAAAGCTGACGAATTCCCTATTGAATCGGCGCGCATTATCGGCGCACTCCTTGTAGCCAGCCTCGTTGTTCATGCGCTTCAGGGTACCGGCCTTATAGAGCCAGGCTCGCAAGCTATGGAAATCCAGGTGGTACAATACATAATCTATGTCGATTATGGCCCGTTTGTATTCACGTTTCCTGCAATTATTAGACGAGTATTAGACTTGGATTTATTTGGGTATTTGGAGGACTCACTTAACATAGCATAGAGAGCGATTGAGGTAGAGCACTTCGGTATCGTTTATGTATTGCAGACCTTTGGTGTACATCTCAATAGCCTTTTCGTAGTTGGGCTTTCGGAACTCATAATTGCCCAGTCTGCATGTGCGACAGAGAGAGAAAGTGAGTAAGAGAGAGTGAGCTTTTGTTAAAGAATCTCAGCTACCTGCGATAATTGTTTGCAACGCGTATTCGCTCCATTCGAGCGGCACTGCGCTGATCAAAGGTCACATCGATCTGGCGCATGAAGGTCATCTGGTTGAGATTGTACGCGATGCTACTTTTCTTAATGCTCGCCTTCTTAGTGCCCAGTGGGCTACGTTCCATAACCGAAAAATTGGTTTCCGTGACACCCACACCCAACTCCACTTTCTCGACTTTCTCCTCTTTCTTATTTCTTAAATGGAATTTGGGTTACAGACTTATCGAGCGACTAGCGACTGCAGGCACTTACTCCATTTTGTTAGCCTTGGCTATCTCGTCCAAGAACTTGAACAGATCATCCACCTTGGAGGGCTTCAGCAGAAAGTTCTCCTCGAAGTCGGGGTGTTGTGTAGAGCCCATTTTAAAGAGTTGTCAATTGTCAGTTGTGAGTTGTGGCTGAGCTTGTTCGTTTGATTCAATTTGTAGCACTGACCTAGCTGGCAGCTTCAACGTCAGCTTCGACTTCATCAATTTCCAACGCACAGCCAACTTAGCTAATATACCGAACAGCAATAATCATTTGCTGCAGCTGTGCAAATGTGGCTGCACTTCCGGCTGCACCACCGCCAACCATCCGCCGTCTGGACGGCAAATTAGCTGTCCTGGCTAGCAGAGAACAGCGAGCAGCTAGGAGCTGGCTCGTTAGCCAGCATGTGGTTTTAAGGATTAGCTCAATTAAAATTTTGTGGTATTAAAATTGTCTTGCAAAACGAGCGAAAAAGTGACAAAGCATGGCGAAAAGAGAGAGAGAGAGAGAGGGAGAATGAAACTGACTGCAGAAATGCTGTAAAAACCACGTGTATTTCTCTCCCCAGGTCTAACACATCTTTATTTGCGCCTGAAATTATTTAATTGAGTTTGTTTGAAAATTTCTTTTAAATTAAGAAAGTTTCTGCACGTGACTCTTTTGTGGGTTGTCGCAACTTTTTTTTTCCTTACTTTTTTGGGGCATGTTGAAGCTACTGCTGCTGCTGCTGCTGTTACACAGCTTGCCGCACGTGCTGCAAAATGTTAAAGTTTGAGGCAATCAAAGGGAACATAATCAGCCAAATCACGCATACGCCAAGGGGTACAACTGACAGGTAATAGCTGATACAAATGAAAGATTAAGTAATGCAGAAGATAATTGTTAGCTAAGTTTTAATTATGACTTATTAAGGTGGGAAATATTTTACAAAGATTGCAGTTTAATTTGCAAAGTTTAAATTATTTCCTGTTGGCTAAAGATTTATAGGCAATAGTTTTGCTATGAATTAAGTGATTAGATTCGAAGAATCTTATATATACAATACCTCAGCCAATTACCCAGAGGAAATTATATAAGAACTAATATAAGAACTGAAAAAGATCCGAGTTCTCTATCATAGATTTCAAGCGGAATAATCATAGATTTTTAGATATTATTGAGCTTTATTACTTATATCTATTCCTAATTTAATATTACTTAAAATCAAATATAAAGTCATAGTATAGCTCTTATAGTAGCTCTGGCAAAGTCTAAATATATGTATTTATAATATTATACTACATATAGATACCCTCTAAAATTTGAAAAAATTTTGCTCACGTCTCGCAGCACTTGCTCATTAATATTTGCTACAGCTCGCTGGAAGTAGATCTTGAAACGAGTAACGCTTGGCACTCTGGCTGACTGTCGACCGTTTCCTGCTGGCTGGTCATTGGCACAGTAACCCACTGTGCGGAATGCAACACGTTGACTACGCTACGGGTGGTCGAAATGTGGGGCAGCTGTGCTGTGTGTGGGCCGTGCGTACGCTGTAAGAGCGTAAAATTCTTACAGGCACCGGGGGCTGTCACGCCGGACATTGATGACTGCATTGACAAGTTGCCCTGCTCGACGACGTGCGCCTGTCTCCGGAGAAATGTGTCAAGCGCGGCATGTTGCGCTGCATAAACAAGCAGTTCACGCCACACGCTGGGGTCTCTGGCAGCCAATGGGCAGCTACGGCTCACTTAGCTTTAAGAATACGAGCAAGCATTGCTGCTTATTTATTTTTGCTTTTCTCATACCCTGTATAAATTTGCTGGGGCTATTGAAGGTTACAAATTGATCGTCATATAAATTAAATTAAATTCGCCTTAAATTCGCTAAAATACAGAGCATCTAATAGTCGTTCACAGCCGCCTTGCAATAAACTATGTCAAAGTTAAAGTTGAAGCTGAAGTTGAAGTTAAAGCGCTGACCGCCGCCAGCTGTACGAATACTTTTTTAGCTCGGCTTTTCACCTTTTTGCACACAACTAAGTAAATAGAAACTGAAATGAAAAGGAAAATAAAACGAATTTCGCATGCCCTTTCACCACGCTGACAATTAAGAAACACCTTTGCATAGATATTGATATAAATTCAGACAGAAATTAGACTAAAATTATACATACATAATTCTTTAAATTTATGTTGTGGCCATATCTTTGGTTATCCAAGTTTAGCCGCTCGTTTAGGTTAGGGAATACGAAAAATTGCTGAATGACATCAACTTGGGCAAAAGGGCGCGCGGCTGTTGTGCTCATCCTGCTAAAGTGAAAGACAAGCAAAAGATTATACCTGGCCCAGCCGCTGGGCATGCTTTGTAATGGAGCAAGACTCAAGCGGAGACTGATGAAGATGAAGTTGAAGCTGGAGCTGGAGTTGGAGTTGGAGCTGGAGTTGGGGCGACGGGCAAAAGAGCTGCATGCTGAAATAAATTGCACAAGTCTTGGCGCAGGCAACAAAATAAAAAGTTAACATGTTTAAAATGTTGTTATTCACACAAACGAACACACACGCAGACACATCGCCTTTGGCTTTGGCTGAGATTTGGCCTGTGCGCCAGAGTTGCCAACTTTCGCGTTGCCATTGCCTATGTCACATTCCAGCCCCTTTTGCAACATTGTTTGTGTTCGGCTTTTGTGCCTTTGGCCGCCATTCTTTTTGCGCATTCTCCTTTCATGCTGTCACCTTTTGCTTTAGCGTTTTTTATTTACCTTGTTAACCTTTTCATGTTGACAAACTGCTTCAATGTAAATGTGTGTGTGTGTGCTTGTACGTGTGTGTCGACAACACAAAATGGCGATATGAAAAGTGGAAATCTGTTGAAATTTGTTCAAGCCAAAGGCATTTGTTCTGCTGACTTACTGTCGCTCGCTTGCAAATGCGCTTTTCTTTTAGCATCCAAGGTTGAAGACTTAAAGCAGCACCCAAAACTACAAACAGGAATGAGCTAGTGCACCTGCTTATATAGCAACCAGAGAGCTGCATGAATGCCCGACTAGCAATGCTCGAATTAACAATGCGAAGTATAGGTGTGTTGAGTTCGATTCGACTGAAAGAGTGGGCTCGTATATAACTCGGAGGCAGACCAGTCAGGCGAGAAAAATGAATTGAAGGCGAGGGAGTGTGAGCTAATGAGTTGATCAAATTGCATATAGACTCCGAAATGCTCATAACATGGGACTGCAAGTGTGTGTGAATGCGCATTCTTTATACGTATCAAAGCTTTCTTGCATGATCATGGCAAACCTTTGCAAGAATTCGGTATACTCTTCACTCAGAAGGGAAGATAAGTGAAAGAAAGTAAGAGCATGAGAGTAAAGCCTTTGGCTTACTCCAACTTATTGCTCATTCGACTTCATATCTAATGGACTCTCTGTAACTCTACTACATAAACTATAAGAAGTGGCTAATGATTTTGATATTTTATATTACAAATAAATAAATCTCTATATAAGACTGCAATGTATGCATTTTATATATAAATATACTTGCTGAAATGTAAATTCATAATTAATTAATCAATTCATAATAAAAACATTTATGTTTTACCTTTACCACTAAGTGTTTTCGACAATAAATAATTTAATATCAATTTATTTAAAAGCCCCCTCCAATATATTTGATTATTTATAAGATCTGATCTGATTTTAATCAAAAAGAAAAATTATAAAAAAAATTAATTACCCAAACATGCTGAAACTTTGCTGAGATAAAAAAAAAAGCAGAGATTAAAGCAAAATCGGGATAAACGAAAAAAAAACAACAACAACAAAATAAGCATATTAATAACAAATTTTAATAAGCTACTTATGAAAGCTGTTGGCGAACAATATAAAAGCAAATACGTAAGGCCATGGCGTATGCAAATTTATATCAAGTTCGAAAGAATTAAATTAGGAAAATAAAAACCACGCGCAAGAAAATTGCGTTGGCGGCTTGGCGCACTTATTGCGTATACGCCATGTGTTGCCCACAAGGAACGAATTGCCAAATAAAATCAAGTACACACACATGCATATATGTATGTATGTATAAGTATATGAACTAACAAAATGAAATGTTAAATTAAAAAGCTCAGATCAAAAGGACTTTGTGCGCTACGCAATTTTTATTAAATTTGTAGGCGAAATACACATACGCACCCACGCACACTAACACACACACAAACACACACACATGTGTATGTGGAGCACATTTGAGTGCTGGGCTACAACGATATTGTGTTTTTGGGGGTAGAGCTTTTTATTTGGTGCCAGAGCATTTGCATTTCATATTTGCATGTTGAGCGCCGAGTGGACAGTTTCTGATCAAACAGGACAAAACAGGATGCAACAGGATAAGCATATCAGCATGCAAGCCATATTAAGGATAACTGCAGCTCGTACCGTAGCACCAAAAACCAATAATGCGCATATTAGGCTTGATGATGATAGCGACGACAATGACAGGCACAGCCCAGCACTCCAGCTCACTCACTGTAGGCTCTTTGACTGTTCCTAGGTTAGTTTACAAACACACACACAGCAAAACACTCACACAGGCACACATATACGAATGCAGTTGCAAAAATTCGTGCTCTCCTGTCCATTGTTTCTTTCGAATTGACCGCACTGGAAATGCATTCTCGCCCCTTTGGGGCAGGACATGATGCCGCAGCCCGTTGCCACACTGTGGGCGAGGCAGGCACTTCGTCTAAGCCAAAACGTGCACAGTCTCTGGCAATCAACTTTAATAACATCACAGAATGTCAATAAATCCACAAAATGGTTGATCCCCATTCCCCCAGCCGGCACTTGTTGTTGTTGTTGTTGCTGTTGTTGTGGTGGCCGGCATCCTTTTCGAAAAATGAAGATGATGATGATGATGATGATCATTATGATGCAATATCCCCTCTGGTCGCTGCTGATGTTCAGCAAGAGTATCATTAACAAAAGAAACTGCGTGCTATAGCTGACCAAATGGCTGAGCGGGGCAGTGGGCGTGGCCGTGCCACAAACGGTTGCAAGCAACATGAGCTGCTTAGCTGCAGCACAAGGCCATGATCCTATATATTCGGCTACTATGCCAGCTCCTGCTGCTACACCTACTCCTGCTGCTGCTCCTGCTCCTGCTCCTACTCCTGCTCCTACTCCTGCTGCTGCAATTTGCTTTTGTCTGTGTCGACAGCAATTGATGAGCATAAAATTTCCTTTTCTTAAAGTGCGCAAAGACATTTGATTTACTCAAGAATCGCTGGCATTCCTCACTTGAAATTTGCACTCAATACAAAGCATATCTTATTAGTTATTGAAATTGTTAATGAAATTCAACAAAATGTCGCAATTATCAAATTGATTTTACCAAATGGCCAACAAATTTAAAGTAACACAAAGTGTAGCAACTTTTGAAATGCTCATATTTAATGCTAAATATAATAACAATTCCAAACAAAAGCCACGCCCCACACAATAAGGGGGATAAATAGCATAAATCTGTTCAATATTTATTCATACAATTGAGCCTGCTGCATTCATTGTCCACTCCCCAATCCAATGAATCCCATCAGCTGATTGCGCCCATTAATCCTCACTGAAATAGCGAAAATATATACATTTCATGTTTATCATTTAGCGCCAATTTATGCAATTGAAATTATAATTGCATACAAGTTGACTGCACCAAGAGATACTCCTTATATACAGCATAGACAATTACCAATTTATAGCTAACCAAATCTTCACATAGAGCAATTTATTATACATAGAATAAATCTTTAGCATTTATTATTATCACGAACCAAGCAACTAAAACAGAATAATTTTTATAAATATGTTAAAATAGTTTAACTTTATAATACTCTAAATTGGCAATTTCAATATAAGAATATACTTCTTCTTCTCTATATTTAACTATGCCTTAGCCGAAACTCAGTTCCACTAACTACACAAAAAATAGTCTTGATCTGTATAGTATAATTGCGTACAGCATGCCAATCATCAGACTATAGCTAACAGGGAATACAAAGTTAAATAAATAACAAGTAAGAAGGCTCTAGTCGAGCCTGGTCGACTAGGAGATACCCTGAACCCTCCAAGGCAGCTGCCTGACAAAAGCTGAATGCTATATCACTCAATAATATATATTATATAATTTCGTTTGTAGACGTACAATCTTAATGAAACTTTCAGAATGTTATAATAATGTGTAAATGTGTGTACACTCCAAAGCACAAGTCTCTAGTAATTGATAAATCCCCTCCCAGGGGATTTCCCCGCCCAGGGGGTTTCCCCTGGGCAGCTGCCTGACAAAAGCTGAATGCTATATCACTCAATAATAAATATTATATAATTTCGTTTGTAGACGTACAATCTTAATGAAACTTTCAGAATGTTGTAATAATGTGTAAATGGGTGTACACTCCAAAGCACAAGTCTCTAGTAATTGATAAATCCCCTCCCAGGGGATTTCCCCGCCCAGGGGGTTTCCCCTGGGCAGCTGCCTGACAAAAGCTGAATGCTATATCACTCAATAATAAATATTATATAATTTCGTTTGTAGATGTACAATCTTAATGAAACTTTCGGAATGTAATAATAATGTGTAAATGTGCGTACTTTGCAAAGCACAAGTCTCTAGTAATTGATACATCCCCTTCCAGGGGATTTCCCCGCCCAGGGGATTTCCCCTAGGCAGCTGCCTGACAAAAGCTGAATGCTATATCACTCAATAATGAATATTATATAATTTCGTTTGTAGACGTACAATCTTAATGAAACTTTCAGAATGTAATAATAATGTGTAAATGTGTGTACACTCCAAATCATAAGTCTCTTGTAATTAATCTGCCCGTTACATACTTTACACAAAACCATTATACCCTGATTTCCCATTTTCATTGGGTTCAGGGTATAAAAAGAAATGACTAAATATTCACGGCACGCAGTCAATTATTGATGCATGGTAGATTTATCTTTATATGTTTGTCTATAAATACATATATATATATATGAATAATTACATTAATAGCGCAACACCTTTGCTCAATCGTTAAGCGCTGGCCACGCCTCCACAGCTGCCGCCCTGTCTGACCTCGAGTTGGGCTAGAAATGCTTGAGATGCCTGCCAGATATTTGCGCAATGCACAAATGCAACAAAAGGCTGCATGGAATGTGCACAGATTTGCCTATTGCCACGCCTCTGCCTCAGTAAAGGTGTCTGCAATTTATCATGTATGTATATATGTGTGTGTGTTTGTGTGCCTGCATTCATTTTCAATGCAGAATGTCCTTTTGGTCGCCAGCAAAGGATTTTTGCTGTTTGTTGATATATGTCACATATATATATATATTTATCTATATATATTTAAGTATGTGTGTATTCTATAAACGGCACTTGGGGTTGACTGCCGCATGATGCAAATTGCATAGAAATTGATAATACGCCCCGTCTGCCCAGACAAATCTCAACAAATGCGGCTGCAATTTTTAAGCGCTCATTAATAATATGTAAACCCCGTGTGTGTGTGTGTGTGTGTGTGTGGATAAATGTTTATGAATTTCTGTATCGCAGCGATAATAAATTTATTGCAGTGGCACTAAATATTTTATTATTGCTAAATATGCAACAATGCTCCATTGGGGATGGCATAAAACAATCGCATGTAACGACTGAATGCGCACGGCCATTCCATTCAGCAGGGGTGTGTGCACAGCGAAAGGGCTGTGGAGAGAGGGAGGGGGTGGCACAACCCACCTGCGCTTGCTGACAATGCGTATAAATTATGAATGTGCGATATGCACTCAGTCCTGCAGCACGTCCATTCCCACACAGAAGTCATGCAACTGCATAAAGACGAGCATGGAGCTCAATTGAGGCAGCGGCCAGCCAATTCGACATTAAATTACATTTCGATAATTTAATAATATATATGAAATATTAAAGTAAAGTAAGCTAAAAGAGCAAGATGAAAAATATTATGGAAAAAATTATTCATAAAAATATTGGAGCAAGAATAAACTTGTTTAGGTTAATCAAGTTTTTACACTAACTGCTAATCGAAGTCAACTTTGCGTTGCAGAACTATTTATCAATTTATTGGTTACTAGGGTTCTACATATTATATATCTATAGGCCCAAAGACTAAAGTAATAAAATAAATAGTTACACAATTAAATATTATAATAAAAAAAAATAATTAAAAAATGAAATACAGAAAAATACATAAAAACAAATACATTCCCTTTCACAAATTTTAGTAAATTTAATTTAATAAAATTTAAATACCATTAAAGATTAAGCAAACTTAAGCTCTTGAATATCTTTAATATTTATACAAAAATAAATAATTTTTAGTATATAAATATCTTAATCATATTTCATAGTAAAAGCAAAAAGAGAAACTTTAAGTTGCTGAAATTTGTAAGAGTAATGCAATTTTATTATTATAGCATTAAATGGTTTAATGCTATCAACGGGAATTTCAACAACCTTCTGTAAAGCGCCAACCCACCCGAGTAAAAAATCTACCCAAAATGCATTTCACAAAAATTGCATACAAAAGGGATTGTTGTTGTTGTTGTCGTTGTGCGTGCACAAAAACGATTAAAATTTTAAATTTACACGCAATTGTGCAGTCAAATGAGAGACAGATAGAAAGGGAAACACAGAGACAGAGAGAGAGAGAGAGAAGGAGAGAATCTGGAGCTGCAGCTGCTGAACCCGTTTGACCGAGCGGAAGCCTCGTTTATGATTTGGAACTAATTGCAGCGCGCTGCACGACCAGTAAATAAACAGAATGAAAAAAAGAGAGCAGCAGCAGCAGGAGCAGCAGCAGGAGCAGCAGCAGGAGCAGCAGCAGGAGCAGGAGCAGCAGCAGGAGCAGGAGCAGCGGCGTGGCTGGGGCACATTCAGCAGGACGTAGCGGGAGTTGAGCACTGATGAGGGCTTACGGAAGCAGTTCGGGTAATTACAATTGCATTGCGGTTAACAGGCGAGGCGCACCCTAAATCACTCAACGGGTGCGGTGCAAGCGACGGGGCACAACAGCAAGCTCTGGTGGTGCTGGTGGTGTTGGGGGCGCTGCTCGGCTTTTGAATAATGCAAGTGCAACTGGGATGCAGCAGATGCTCAGCTGGGGCGGTTGCCAGCCAAGATGCCAGGGCAAGGCGCAATGCGTAGCTCATGGCTCGAAGGCTGTTGGCCAATGCATAAATCAAAACGCGCAAATAACCTGGCGGCAATAACCTGGCTGAAACAAGAAGCAACACACACACACACACACACACACACACACACACACACACGCACACTGGATGCATCCACACACAAATCCAAATGCTACAGCTGTGCCACAGCTGAGCGTGTGTGGGTGTTGGCCAGCTTATGGCATTGGCATTATGGAAATCATGTTGACTTACACAAATGAGCAAATGCCGAAAATGCTGCCCAGCGCCTCGACATTTGCAATTGCGTATAAATATTTACGCGGCGTGGGCGAAAATTAATGGCAGCAGCCAGAGGCGTAACTAAAGGGGTGTCTTATCAAAAAGGGGATTAAATTGACTTTAAGTCATGTTAAAGATAGATACTCTATCTATTAAGCAAATAATTATTATAATAAATTAAATACTCAGACACATACATGATTAATTAAAATACATATTTCCCTTTACAAACTTAAGTCTATGCCCCTGACCAGACTAGAAGCAGCAGCCAGATTAGCATTTAACTTAGGAGAGCAGCTTTGCTAGTGGCTTTCACTAAGTTTGATCAACGATTGTCAAATATTGTGCGTGGCTCGAATTTCCGGGAATATTTATTTCTTATTTAATGCTCGAATCAAACTCAAATAGATTAGCTCTTTGAGTGCCTCGAATAAGCAATATTAAATGACTAAATCAATAGAATTGTGTAAATATTTATAAAGTCAAATAAATTCAATTCAATTTTTATTAAATTTCTATTTGTTCGCTTTAGCGAATTTTATTCATTTTTAATTCAAATGCGAAATTAAATAAGAAAAAACAAATAGCTTAAAGCATAATATAACCCATGCAGAATTGAACAAACCAAAATAAATAAATGATAATAGTTATTTAAAAAAAAAGGCCATACAGTAAATAATTAAATTTAAACTTTGTAATTTCTATTAATTTATGCATATAGGCTTAAAATAAAAAATAGTCGAGGGCAGCAAGAGAAGCATGCTCGACTGACTAATACCTCTCAAATGGAGATGGGTCTCATTGCTATGAATTCCCTCCAATAAATAAAATCATTCATAAAGAGAAAAGAGAAATTTTCTATCCGCTCATCAATGCCACTTGCTGCCTTTTACAGGGTATGCACGAACATAATTAATAAAGCGCGCTGCAGATTTTCGGCTCATTTCATGCTCAAAATCGCATAAAACAAGCATCGCATTAAATAATTAAATCTGTTTTAATTTGCTTACCTGCTCCGCCAGCTGCCAGCACTGCGTACATACGAACGAGTTGGCAATTGAGCCAAATCGAATTAACCAATTGTGCACTCAATCAAGGCGAACCAGTTGAGGATGCTGCAGCGCAAAATTCAATCAAAAACTGCAGCAGCAAAACATGCTCCAGTTGCCACTCCATAAAATGCGTTTGAAAATAGCATGGAGGATTGTCTAACCATATATGATATAGCTCTATATACCCACAATACAAAACACAAAAAATTCGCTATGCTAATAAATAATAAAATATGAACTATAACAGCTTACCTCATTTATTTAATATTTTTTCAAATTAATAAAAAACAAATCTCGACAATCTCTAAACTTAAATTTCCTAAAAATTATAAAATGTAAAAGACCATCACCTAAAGCTCTACATATTCCTCAATACATTTTCTATTTCACAAAGTTTTCAGCTTAGAATTGAATTTGACAAAACGAGAAATCAGAGAGCTAGCCAGCTGCATTAGCTGCGGGTTTGTCAAAGGAAATTTCATGCATCAGCAGACAACACAAAAGAATTCACAGATTTTTCTTCGACTGTTATTTTTAGAGATTTTCTCTTTATATGCATTTAGCTTTCATTTTTCTTTTACTTGTTTTTTTTTTTCTGAGGGGTTTTGCTTTTTGGCCAGACGGCAAATCCAAACACAGACAGTCAGCCACAGACGGTCGGCTCGCATGGGCAAATAAACAAATCTCGTCAAGTGCTCAAATACACAAACAGGGGACAGGAGTCGGAGCAGGAATCGGAGCAGGAGTCGGAGCAGGCAGCGTTACAGTTGCAGATACATTTACATATACATACACATGTATAGAATATTTGGCGGACAGTCCGGCAAATGTGTTTGCATTTGTCACTCCTGATGCTTTGCGGTTGTATGTGTGTGTGTGTGTGTGTGTGTGTGGGATTCTGGCTTAGCATGCGTCAACATTTTGGCAACACTCTCGCTCTTGCACTCACACTCACACTCACAATTGGTGGCACTCGATCCACGCAATTAATTTGTGTAGCAGAGCATCGAGTAAAGCGCTAAGCAAGGTGGTGCAAGGGGAACGTCAGGTGGGGCAGCTGGGGTGGCTCTAGACGCGGGCATTAAAAATGAAACCCAAACAAACAGCAAACATCAAAAGCTGCCGAGCGAAATACAACAAATAAAAAACGAATGGACAGCCAGGCAATATCCGGCAGTACGGACTGACCAGGCTGGCTGGCATATGGGCGCTATGGGGACTACGATATGTGGCCTATGAGGGCTACGGCGGTGTCTGATTTTAAGGCCGTCTGTGGTGCGACCACCACAAGTGGCCAACATGTATGTGACAGCTGCTGGGATCGTTTGTAACCATCCACCAGCTAAGCACCTGAAATAATCGGGCTTACAGCAGCCACGCCAGCATTGGCAGGCAGGCAGGAGGCGTACGAAGTGTAAACCACTTAAAACTTTGTTAAAAGTTTAAGCTGTCTCGACACACTGTAATAGTATACTAACTTAATATGCAGATATCTGTCTGAGCTTATTGTTTCAAAACTTATTGTTTATATAAGTATTAAACGTTTTTAACCTTATATGAAAATTGTCAAAGAACTTGTAATGTTATTATATCAAATTTGAGAAACGAATATCAGACGAAATATTTCCAGAGTTCTTTTTCAAGACTTTCCCCTCTCTAATTTATCATCCAATTTACCAAAATTCACTTAGCATATATGTTAATGAATAAAAACTTTGAATTAAGGTCAATTGTCAAATGCTTTTAGCTAACAAATACTTCCCGCTAACAATACTCTATTCAAATACATTGCAGACTGCAAATTTCATTAAGATTTGAGACGAACCCAAAAATGACAGCCGCCAAAGGCTCATCAAAACAAATGGGGAAAAAAAAACTCGCACACATATTGTACCTCACTTACATATTGTGGTTTTTTTTTTATGCAGGGATTATTTTTTTTGTTTTTTGAGGATTTAAAGCTGAAACATGGAGAGAACTTGCTACAACACGCAACCAAAAGCAGAGCCAGTAGCAACAACAACAACAACTGAAACAACCAAACTGATGTTTTCACGCGCGAGATTTACGAGCGACGTGCATTTTGGGCACAACGTAAACGCTCTAGCTGTGTGTGTGTGTGCGTGTGTCTGTGTGTGTTTATCTTGCCTGGCCGCGAAACTGGCTGGCTGGCTGGCTGGTAGGCTTATGGCCATAAGAGCAGCAAACAAAAATGCGGGCCGCCGCTTCAAAACCCGGCAAAATAAAACAGCAAAATGCGCTTTGTGCCCGCTGCACACACACACAAGTGGCCAACGAAGGGGGAGGGGATGGAGGAGCAGCAGCATGCAAGGCGGGGGAGCTGGCAGCGAAACAAGGAGTGCCAGTTGATATCAAGTTTAAAGCATTTAAGCAACTATTTGGTATACCATTAAGAACATTTCATTTTACGTTTGAGCAAAACAATGCTGGTCGAAGCGAAGCAGGAGTCTCGAAACCGAAGTCCAAGTAACGAGTGCCAGTCAGCTTACGGCCAATGGGCAACATTAAAAACTTCCGTTTCCGACACACACACACACACACACACACACTCACACTCACACATAGAAAAGAAATGCAACGGAAATGCCAGAAAGTTCAAACAGGCAACAGAGGAAAACCGCGCGCCAGGCAAACACTAACAACATTAAGGCACTGAGCGAGAGAGAGAGAGAGAGAGAGAGAGAGAGGGGAGTAGATACAACCGGTTACACTGTGCGGCCACCGTTTTTGAACTCTGCACTCTCATTACCGAAAATTGCAATAAATTTTTAGTGCAGAAAATTATTTGAAGTGCCCGCCAAACACACATAAAAACGTCCATGGCGAAATTTACGAGAAAGCATCGAAGGAGCAGCAAACATGAAAGAAAGAAAAGCCAGCGCTTAACTTGGCCAAAACTCTGCAGAGTGTGAGCGAGAGAGAGAGAGGGCGGAGAGATACAGAGCGAGAGAGAGTAGATAAGGCAGTCAAGTGATTGGAAAAAACCAGCCAAGAAACATGGCAACAAAATGTTTTAATTGCTTTTGTTCAAACCAAGTTTCGACTTCCTTTGATGAATGAGTTATGGCTAACAAAACTGAAAAGCTTAAATTGAATTTGCGAACTGCAATCTAATTTTCTCTCGCACTCTCTCTCTCTCTCTCTCACACTCACTCTCTTTATAGGTAATAACCAATTAGAAGTTTGCAGCAGTTGCTGATATATTTATAGATTATTTATTTACACTTAACTCAAACTTAGGTTTCTCTCGTGCTAAAATGATATGGGATTCAAGAACGTAGTTTTTTAAATGCCTTGGGCAACGCATATGGTACAGATCTTGAGATGGAAGTAGAACCTAAACATTAAACATTAAGATTAGGAAAGGTTTTTTTTTTAGCAAGAAATACGATTTCAACTCTACTTGCAACTTTTATTGGAGGGGGTAAAAAAACTCAAAGTAAATTCAAAACAAATATAATTTAAATTCAATTTAATATATAATAATATATATGTATATAAATCATTTTCAATTAAAATTAGAAAAATGCAATTAAATTCATATAATTTAGCATAAAATGTATCAGAAAAGCTTTAAGCAGATTTATAATGGCTGCACAGCATAATAAATTACCAATGATACATATGAATGTGTTGAGTTATATACAATATATATAAATATATATATATATACATATACATCATATATGATGAATGCATTGTATCAGGTAAATCCAAAAGAGCTTTTCAATAGCTACAAAATGTTAAATAAAATTGCATACATTGACTTTTAAAAAGTTAATTTGACTGCTCAACGCTTGAATATAATGATAAACCACACAAATACGCACACACATATACAACCACACATACACACACACACACACACACACACATATACAGAGCATTCAACAGCTTCTTTCATGAAATAAATACAAATGAGCCATATTGATACTCTTTGTATTTGATTCGAATCGTTATGGCTGCCACATTCTTGTAATGATTTATTAATGATGCTTATTATTATTGCTTAATTGCTGATATTTACATGCGCCCCCACACACACACACACACACACACACACACATGTTCACTTTATATGAATTACAGACTCTTTCCATAATTGAATTGAAATAAAAATATTACTTAAATCACAACACAATCAAAGCCCGAATATGTGGCTGTTGTTTTGTTTGTTGCCATTTAATTGTTATAAAAATTTAATTAATTCGATTACGTCGCATGCACAAATAGTGATACCAATTTTATGATACAGCTCGAGTGGGTCGAGTGGGAGTGGGCTTCGTGCTCATTAAAGCCCAAAACGTATAACTGAAATTCAATTTGTATTATCCCTGAACGCACTTGTGGGCTTTAAAGCTAACTGCAACGTCTGCAGTGCGATTAATTAGTTTATTGAAATGAATTCACAATCATTCATAGCCTTCGAGATCTATTTTATTTCACAGTTGGCCAAGTCACGAAAATGTTAGATAATAGATAAATAACAAATTAATTATTGATCGGTATATCTCCAATACATATATCTAAATTTTCATCTTTCATCTTTAACATTTTATCCACATTTTATCAGCAATGCCATATAGACACTATTTGTTGTTATAGCTCTTGGCAGAGCTCTCATAAAACGTATGAATGATTTATTGTAACGAGCTCGCCGTTGCTTTTGTATTGTCATTGTCCAGCGCTGTTCGTTGCCGTTAAATAATAATTTAAAAATTTTTGCAATTAATTTTTAAGCGTTTTTAAAGCTTATTTTAATGCATTCATTAAGCGCAAAGCTGGCCTTAAAATCAACGCACGCTCCATACAAATCCACATAAATGACAATCGCTCCCCAGTCGAGCCGTTTGCTGTCTGAGTTGACAAAGAAGTTCGCCTCTGCTGCCGCTTCCTGCCCGGGCGTTAATCAACGACGCGTCGCATCGGCCCAGACCTCTTTGACTACCTTCACACTTTATGGGCATTGTTGGCGCATTGTCTCGCTTGATTATGCCCGACAGATTTTGATGCTGGCGCTGCTGCTGCTGCTGCGACTCCGCCGGTTTTTTATGCGCGCGGACTCATGACACGCAGACACATAAATTTCACATACCCAGACTCTCGAGCCAAGCCAAAGGACTTGCAACGATTTGCATATAAAACACTCGGAAAACAATGCAAGAGCCACCCTCGATTGAGATCTCTCTCAGACCTCAGCGATACTCATACGCGATGTTTATTTAGCCGGCCAGATGAAACTTAACTAAGAATTAAGCAGGAGAACTTGACGTCATATAAATAGTATTGATTGGAATGCTTTGATATAAGATATATCTGCATGTATTTCATATATCGTATATCACTTGATATTTGTATTTCATTTAAGAATTCAAATACGAAATGCACATCTCCCATAATGCATAGTATAACCACTCATTGTTCAACTCAATGCAAATTTCGCACAGTGTATGCATGCATATGGTATCATCTTTAATTTCTATGCTCTAATTCGAATGCTGTCTCTGCAGACATGCTCAAGTGGATAGATATTAAGGTAAAACAAATGAGCGTCAAAGGTTCAACAACACCCACAAAGTAAATACACCGAAATGAAAGAGAAAATGTGTGAGTGTGTGCGTGTGTGTGTGTGCGTTAGCCGACCCCAATAATTTAAGCACAATTTATGGCATTAAGCTAAAGATACGCAGCAGAGACCAGAGACTGGCTAACAGCCCCGCCCACTAAAAGTGGTCAATGGCCCAGACAAAATAAAAATAGCCAGGCAAATGTTTGCAGTTGTATTCTTTTTACTGTTTTGTCTGCTTCTAATCCTTGCAGGACACACCGAGAGAGAGAGAGTGAGTGAGAGAGAGCTTGAGCAGCATTCATTTGGCATAAATCAAATGTGTGTGCGTGTGTTTGTGTAAGCTGCCTTGGCTTTTGCTGCTGTTGCGTAGTGTTAATTAGTATTTAATCTATGAACCATAAATAAATCCCTTTTTTGGCAAGGACACTCAGCTTCATTGCCGCCATGCTTTTGTAGCGCCTTAATAAATTGCCAATTATGTGTCATAGAAGTTAAGTCAACTAATTGCTGCTTTTATTTTCTGTGTCGATGAGAGTGAGTCTGACTGAGAATCTTAGTGTGTGTGTGTGAGTGTGTCTATGAATATACAAGTGTGCTTGGAGAGCCCAAACGCAAATAAAAGAAATCAACGTGCATGATTCACGCAGATCTTTATGCTGAACTTCTCTTAAAAGAAAATAGCTTAAGCACTATTCATTCGATTATTTATTATTTATTATTTATTATTTATTATTTATTATTTATTATTTATTATTTATTATTTATTATTTATTATTTATTATTTATTATTTATTATTTATTATTTATTATTTATTATTTATTATTTATTATTTATTATTTATTATTTATTATTTATTATTTATTATTTATTATTTATTATTTATTATTTATTATTTATTATTTATTATTTATTATTTATTATTTATTATTTATTATTTATTATTTATTATTTATTATTTATTATTTATTATTTATTATTTATTATTTATTATTTATTATTTATTATTTATTATTTATTATTTATTATTTATTATTTATTATTTATTATTTATTATTTATTATTTATTATTTATAAATAGTAAACATTATTGTGACTTCAGTCAAGTCTCTGCATTTTCGTATTCCAATTGAGTTTTACACTTGCTACTCGAACAGCAGGCAATGCAAATATTTATTCAATGTGTATGTGTGTGTGTGAGTGTTGTCAATCGATGGCGCTTGAAGCGCCCATAAAACATTTTAATTGATTGAGCGCTAAGCTGTTGCCAAACACCCAACTAAAACCCACCAAGTCCCAATGTCAAACAGGCCATCTGTTGGCTGCTAGCTGCAGGCTGTGGGCTGTTGGCTGTGAGCTGTGAGCTGTGGGCGCTAAAAACTAATGCGTACATTTGCATTGCAAATTGCGCATTTTAAAGCGCGACAATTACAATGTAGAGTAGCTCCCCAACTCTCACAGAACACTTCCCCCCCTCTAGCCTTCCCCCATCCACAAAGCATCTGCGCACCCAAACACTGTCTTCAAAAGCAATTAGCGATTAGCGTGTAAAACTTTTAAGCATCACTCGTTACACACACACACACACATATCCGAAACGAAGGGGGTGAGTGTGTATCTGTCTCTCTCTCTCCTTCTCTCTCTCTCTCCCTCTCCCTATCTCTGTGTGTATTCGCACATTAGCTTGTTCTGTCACAATTTCTTTTATTTGCATTTTCTACAATTTGCATCAATGTTGTTGTTGTTGTTGTTGTTGTTGGCACCGCAATTCGCAATTTGCAATCGCTCATTGATTTCGCTCATCAGATTTTCTCGTTGATTTTAAATGCATTCGCAATTTCCTGACTTGCTGTTTTAATTGTGCGCATTAAAATCAGCGCATCGATGCATTTTTAATTCAAATTAAAAATCGCTCGCTCCAATAACAATTTTGTGGCAAGTGCGGCTGAAGAGACAGAGCAGGTGCATGCATGACTGCAAACTGAACAGGTAGAGATAGATATATATATGTGTTAAATTAAATATTAAAAGCGAAAACAAAATGAATCATTTAATCGGAAAACTAGAGTGAATAAAATACAATAGTTAAGAATATGATGGAAAAAACAAGATATATCCCTATGTATATTAGCTACAATATTCTGTAGAATGAGAGACAGAAGGAGAACGAGAGAGATCGAAATATACCGAGAGAGAGAGAGAGAATGATGGAGAGAAAATTTATGTATGTAGAATGATAGCTAAGGTGTTCTGTATATTAAAGAGTTACCGAACAAATATGAATAATCAAACATCAAACAAACAACAAGTAGCCTTTACACAAAAACAAATCAAAAATACATAAAAAATGTTAATTGCCAACACAAACAAACACTCAACACTCAAAGACACAACATAATAAAACGCACAAAAAAAATAAACTAATAAATACAAAATAAATAAAAAAAAAATAAAGAAAAATATCCACGAATAAACAATAAAATGGAAGATAAAAAGAACATTACAGACACTGTTAAAGACTTTACAGATCATACATATGTACATCCGCAGCATAATGAAAAATTTCTTACAGAGCCGTCAAAGGTGCTGGAGACAATGGAGTTCCTCGAGCAAATGATGAATTCCAACAAAATGGAGGAGTAAGTAATAGATAAAAAAAACTCTTCATATATCTATATATCATATATTGCCATTTATTGAGCAGCAAACGAGCAGATAAGAAGCCAGAGCGGCCTGACCCCAGTGAGAGTGTTACGGATAAGGGCTTTCTAATATTCAGGCGTTCGCAGGGTGGTCGAATGTCGACCAAAAGATCAAAGTCAAAGGTCAAGTTGACTGCCAACACGAACCAGTTCACATTCATGCGACAACTGAATAAGACCGTCCAGGAACGCAGCTCAACGCGCGTCGAACGCGAACGCGTTGCCAACAATTTTCGCAGGTGAGTCGAGAGTGTTATCATCACCTGTAAATTTAGCATATTATTGCATTTGACGCAGATTGGGCAACTTTGCTTATCGCAAAGGACAATTTAACAATGCCATTGAAATGTACAATCATGGATTGGACTACATAACTGATACGCCAGTTCTATACTTGAATCGCGCCTGTTGCTATATTAGGTATATGGCTCACATATGAGTTGATTGTTTATTTGCCTTTAAATTGATTCACTTTTGCAGGCTGCGCAACTTTCAGCGCGCCATTATCGACTGCGATTATATATTGAACAAATTGGATCCGAAGCAAATGCGCGCCTGGCTCTATCGAGCTCTTGCCTTCAAGCGCCTGCACGATGAGAACAAGTTCAACGAATGCGTAAGCCAAGCACGGCGGCTGAATAGCAAGGAAAATGCATTTATAGACGGATTTCTAGAGAGGATGCAGTCAGCACTCTAAGTGCGCTCTGAAAATTGTATGTGTGTAAGTTCCAGAGCGGAACAGAACTTTTGGCATGAGTTCAGATCTACAGTGATTAGTCCTGTATCAAAATTAATACTAAATTATTTGAGTTTGTCTTGTTGAATCGTAGAACTAAAAGTTCAGACTGTAATACTACTCTTCAAATACACTCGCATATAAAGACACACTTCTCATGTAAGGCCATAAGTTAATTTTCACACTTAAGCACTTAGTTTTAATCGATTGCGGATGTGGAGTCTGGTCAACCCTTCTGGCGAGCATAAAAGCCATCATCGAGGGCAATCATTTAGGATTATCGTCTGCCATTTACTTATAGCTCTCTCTACTCTATGAGTCTCTCTCTCTCTCTCTCTGTCTCTTTATTTTCCGCTTTTTTCTCATTTCCGTTTCAATATGGCCGGCAATCCCTATCGACTTCATCGCCAGCCACTCAATGGCCAGCCAACACCTTCGACTTCAGGCTGAGCTCTTTGAACAACTTTCAGTTGATTAGCCGTGCACTCTTTGGTCCCTAATTAACTGCAAGTAACTCGCTCATAAAAGTCGACGAAGACAGTTCGCTGGAAAAAAAAATGGGGCTGAGCAAATGCCAAGCAATTGATTTTTATGACTGGGCTAAAAGAAACGCAATTGAAAAATTAATTGAAAGACTCCACGAGGGCGTGTGTCGGGCTTGTCTGCACTCTGCAACTGCGAAGGCAGATGGCCGGCTAGTTATTAGAGCCGGGCTTCGCTAAACTTTTTGGGAGCACTTTCAGTCAATTTGATTTTTTAATTAAATTTATTATGGCAAATGGCATAAAATCTGATATGGCTTAGTTCATTTCTGGGTCATGTTGCCAACAACTCCAGCTGTATTGTGGAAAGTGCACTGGACTTGAGTCCATTTCCACCACAGCCTGACACTAAGACGCATAGAAATATCTTTCTATATTTATATATATGTATTTATAAGCATATATTTTCTGTGTGCCCAGTTTTACTTAATTTTGCTTTAAGGAAATTTTATTTTCTTTTTTCTGCATTTATTTTATGAAATTTGTAAAATTTTGAGTACTTCAATATCAATTTTTAGCATTGATTTAAGAGCCTATTTTTTTATAAAATATTTACTATTGTCTTTGGTCTTTTTGCTGTGGTCATCTTCCCTGCCTGCTTCCATCTGTTACAAAAAAAAAAAAAGTCTAGCATAGGTAAAAAAAAAGACAAAAAAAAAGACAAAAAAAAAATCCTCTCAGCTCTACCTCTTACATACATATATTAAGAATAGAATTTGCTTTTAGTTCAAATTTTTACGCAAGAAAACTGGACTTTAAGTGCTTGAATTAAAGTCTTAGCATGTGGTTTTGGCATTTAATCATTGTGTTCAAGTATAATTACTGCATTTAATTTCATGAATCGACATTTCGTTTTAGCTTTGGAAACACGCGCAAGCCACAAAATTAATTTCAACTTAACCACAAAGCAGCGCGCATAAAAGCGCGAGAAATTCGCAAAGTTATTTTACGATTTTAATAAATTTCCAATATGTGCGGCACACCTGATCCACCAGCAGTCCGCAAGCCAATGGCTGGGGCCGCGGAGTGGACGGGGGGCTAAGCCCAAAACGGACATAAAATAAAATGAAAATGTTATTTATTGGGCGGGGGCTGGCAAAGCGAAGAGGAGCTCTACTACAATGCAGGGTCACGAAGTTAATACCTCGGGTTATATCTCTAAAAACAGCGCAAGCAATACACGACCAAGCGCCATTTACGAGTTGTCGTGTGTTTAGCACATTGCGTATACGCAACATGTGCGTGCCGTAAACATTTTTACGTATTTAACATCGAAATGTGTTTAATTGCAATGAGTGTAATTTATATGCGTATGGGTGCTCGGCAAGAAGACATCGCAAAGAGGACATGGGACAGCTGAGCGTAGAGGAGGTAATTAAAGTCCAGTTGGCGGAGACAACGCTCCCAACGAAAGTTTTCCATTGTTGGTTCAATCGCATGGAATAATTTATTAATTAAGTACAATTCGAATGAATGAATGAACGATTACAGAGGCTGCCAGTACCACAGTCGGTTTTAGATGAGACTGAGCACTGAAATGGGGAGCAGGAAACGCAGTCAGATGGAGTACAGAAGACGGCAACAGCTGTTGCTAGAGATGGACGAGTGTGGATATAAATCGAAAGTGAAATATGAGTGTTAGAGGAAATGAGACTCAAATAAAATTGTATAATGTTGCGCTATATGTATATAATCGGTATATGCTATAGTAGAACTAGAATAAATAAATAAATATTTTAAAAATAAATAAATGAATAATATTTTATATTGCTGAAAAATTTAATAATATATTAATATAATAGTAATTTAAATAAACACAATTTTGTGATAAGATTAGAAACAATGAAAATTGAATATTATAAATATTTATTTATTTTTATTTATTTTTAAAGAAATACCTTACTTTTTCTTAGCTCTTTCATTGCTCATCATTAAAAACAAAACCTCTATATAGTTCACTCACGATATTTCTAACTATCGCATGCCTGCACGCGCTCAGCTCTAGCATCCGCAGGAGTTAGCTGCCGCAAGACGACAATTTGCCATTGCACGTAACGGGAAAATCAATTAAAAGCGCTTTATGTGCGCGACAGTCTTCGGTTCAAGCTGCTGGGACAAGTTTAGCGCCTTCGCAAGTGGAACTTTGTTAGTTTCTAATTAATTGTAACAGTTACAGAGCGTTTGCAGCCAGCAGCGGCAGGAGTAGCAGGAGTAGCAGGAGTAGCAGCAGCAGCTGTGCCACATCCAAGTTGGGTTGAGTTGGTAGCTTTTGGCCATCCTTAGTTATTTATGTCAAATGCTCAACATTATTTATGTTGCATATTGGGCGCTTTGTATTCGCAGTAAATTAACCAGAAATAGTCGAACTTCAATACAGATTCCCCTAGTTGGGCAGCAGCGGCAGCAGCAGCAGCTGCCAATATCGTTCTTCTTCCCTGTTTATTAGAAATGTCACAATGAGTTTTACGTTATGACAATTTTATATGGCTGATTGGAAATAGCATTTACTTTCGTTTTACCAATTAATGAAATAAGCACTTACAGCTGCTTAATTTACTTTCTGTTTATGTCAATCCTATAACCAGTTGAGACTTGCAAGTCAGGGGAGAAACGTGTATATAGCATATGAGAAGATGAGAAGCATTGAGTGAGAGGGAGAGAGATCGAGAGCTAAAAAGCAGAGATAAATATATTTATAATATAAATAGGGAAGGCAAAATCAAAGAAGAATTTCTTTCTCAATGTAAAAAATTCTATAAAAATGATTCATTTTTGTTACAATATTTAAAATTAAATTTAAATATAAAAAAAAATTGAATTGTTGCAAGCAATTTGAATGTATTTTAATTTCTTTAATTAAAAAAAATAAAATAAAATAAAATTAAAAAAAAATACTAAAAAACACAATTAAAAAATCCTTTTCCCATCAGCTTTTAGCAAATTCTTACAAATTAAATTACTTCAATATTTGAATGCTTTAACAGAGCTTAGGCACAGTTTGGCAATCTTCAGTTAAGCCTCGGCTATCTCAGGTATTGTCATTTCGTTTTATGGCTGCATTTAATATCAACTTATTTGATCTCACTCGCAGACAGCCAGCATTCAGACACCTATCTATAATTACCAGAAAATTGCTAAGCTACAGAGCAATAGCCAAGCTGTGGCACAATTTCATACAAAGAGAAACAACTGGGCCCCAGGCCGAAGAGCCGCACAAAATACGCTTTGTGCCCACACTCTCGAATATGTTGGAATAAAAAATTGAATGAAATCCCATGTTCATTTCCGTTTTGGTAGCCCCAAGCAGCATTGTGTGTGTTTACGTATATATACATATGTGTGTGTGTGCGCTTTCAATGGCTATCAATAGATGTCGACCCTCTAGGCGCCACGTCCAAGTAAGCCGCACACGTAAAAAAGGCCAACGGAAACGGAAAAGGCTTAACAGCTGCGTTTAGACGGCTGAAAGAGCTGCCAACTAGGCTGAGCAGGGCAGGGCAGGGAAGGGAGCCGGAGAAACGTTCGACAGTGGGCGACAGTTGTTGCTGGACACTCATGGCATAAGCGGCATAATCATGAAAATTGTCAGTACATAATGCCTCAAAGGCCGTCATCGAAGCTGAAAAGCCGGAAAAGGTTTTTATTCGCAACTTTACTTACTTTACACGCTTGACTCCGAGAAAGAAGCCTCTGCAAAATTTGTAGAGCGGAAAGTAATTTTCTGGCGTTTTTTTTTTTTTATTTCCAACGTTCCCTTTTTTTACGAGTCGATTTTCGCTTAGTGTCCCCCTCTGCTCCTCTCACTCCGCCAAGCCGACCAAGAAAATCTTGGCATCAGAAGCAAAAAAAAATGAAATTGGTAAAGAACAGCAAAAAGAAAAGTTCACAGGCCGCACTTTGATTTTGTTGTCTGCCATTTTAGTTATGCCCTAACCAAGTATCGTCGCGTTTCTTGATGAAATATGTAACACATGTATATTTCATATATTGGAAATATATCCAAGGGGAGTTAAGCACTTAGTGAAATAATAATATATTACGACAAAGATAAAAGTATTTAGATATTCATATTATTTATTTATTTATTTATTTTTATTTATTTATTTTATTTTATTTTTTTTTTCAAGTGTAGAACCTGAACAACAGAATATTTTTTTTTTATATTCATATCTATTACGAATCGATATAGTTTTTGATACTGTAACCATTTTCACTCTACAAATTTTCCCATATTCGAATATATATTTCTACTTTAAACTTTTTAGCTTTATGTTCTCTTAGCTCAATATATGATATTTTATTTTAAGGAATATATATTTTATTTGTGTCCAATAAATACTCAACAAATTCACATTCCAATATGTTTATAGGTGTTTTACATTAGCTCACTATATAATAAATATATTTATATATTTAAAAGATAACACTTTTAGAGTATTTACTAGTCGTTACACCCTCATCTTGCTCCCGTGTATGTGTGGGCGTTTCTTTTCTTTTTTTTTTTGTGCTGCTTGCGTTAGCAAAAAGCAACTTTTGCACGTTTCGATTGTGTAAAGTTTTTATGGCTTTTTGATTTTTTCACTTATTGGCCCTGATGCCGGACCCCGCGCCCGCCACTGACCCTGGCCCCGGGTCTTAGTCAATGATAGGCGTGGCTACTCCCACCACCTGCTGCCCAAATGGCACTTAAATAATTACAAAATAATGGACGGGCGATGCCCGAGCTAAGGGCGCTCGGCCCACAGCTACTTGGCCCAGCGAACAAAAGGCAGCAAGAGCTATGGAGCTGCTAACGCATCCTCATCGATAACCTGTGCCTAATGCAAATCGTGCCCAAGTGGCAGTCAACACTCTGCGAGAACTCTTTCGCTTTGCTCAACAACGTGTTGACAGTCAGTCATTGAGGCATTGAGGCATTGAGGCATCGAGGCAACGGTATGCAAATATTTGTGAAAAGCAAAATCAGTAAAAGTGCCTCGAGGCCAGGGTTTGTCAATTGGAAGTCACTTTGAGTTGTCGTCCTCTTTTTATAAATATTTAATGGACCAGAATGTAACAGAGTCAAATCGAGATGTGTTTGCACAACTGTTTAAGATTCAAACATAAATTTGAGTCATTTGCACGAGGTGCATAAAATAACTTTTTACCTAAAAGTAGGCTGTATTTTTTTGAGAAATGTTTTACAAATATAATGTAAGAATGCAGAAGCAGTCAAATACCTGTAAATTCTCTTGCGCTTTACTTATTTAAACATATATTTTATTTCGGTATAAAATACTTTCGCCTGTGGCTGCACACAATAAGATTACGCAACGTGCAAATAACTTTTATTGATAACGAATTTGTAAGTGTGGCCACTGCCACGCCCACTGCTCTAGCTAAAAAATCGCGTTGATCAATGCAAATGCACGTATATAGTAAATAATGCGTAGTAAAAAATTCTCTATAAAATATTGAAAATACATTCCGCATTTGTTTCAAAAACTAACAGAAAGAAAAAAGAAAAAATCGAATTTTTTTGCGCGTAATAAATAAAATTAAATTATATTGCGAATACGTAAAAAACAATGAGCCATTTAAAAAATAAACACGTCTGTAGCAAGCATTTTACACAAGCGAACAAGTTGCAAATAAATAAAATACAAATGCAAATAAATAAATACATTTTTGTGGATGGCAATGCGATTGAATTTGTTTTCAGTTCGCATTTCCTCTTCGTTTATTTATGTATTTTTTGTCTTCTGATATTTCGTGCATATGAGAAATGTTTTACAATTTCCACTATCCCCAGAACAGTAAATATTTTAAGTGTTGCCTATATGCACATGCAGTTTTTATACCCTGAAATCAGGGTATAATGATTTGGTGAAAAGTATGTAACGGGCAGAAGGAAGAGCACATAAAATGTATATATTCTTGATCAGAACGACGAAATGAAACAATTTAGCCCAGTGCATCTGTCTGTCTATCTGTCCGTATGTCTGCACACATCGATGTCAGAAACTAAAAGAGCTAGAGACTTACAATTTAGTTCCACTTAGTATTTCCTCTTAGTGTTTCCTCTAAATATTTCCTCTTCACCACTTCAGTTTACTGCACCACACGACTGACCGATCCCCACCAACAGTTCTGGACTACTGAAGAAATGCTGCAGCTGCTGCCCTTTATATAGGGCGACGTTCACTCAAAGCCTCATTCGCTCTCAAATGTTGAGCCCGGCAACAGGTAGATATCGTTGCAGTCGACCTTCAAGTGTCCAATGAGAAACCTTCTGCGGCTGCAGGCATACCAGCTTCGTTTTACTCAACTATAAATAGCAAATGAATACTGCTGCATACATGCAGACAACTTAAATGATCTCTAGTTCTTCGTCATGCCTTGCTTTTGTTAGGCAGACATATAGAGAGACTAACTGTGAGATAGACAGAGGGCAGGTATACAGACACACATACAAACAGATGAACTTATTACGCTGATGCTTTGGAATGTACATACATTTACACATTATGATTGTTTCAAACGAAATTATTCAACAAATAAATTCTCATAATATTGCTGCAGCGCAGCCCAAGTGCAGTCGCTGCTTACTGCGCAGTTAGCAGAGCGCGAGCTTATGCGCATGTGAATGCATGTGTATGTATGTGTGCATAAAAGAAGTGCGGAATGATTAGAATATCAGCTTGGAGAGTTTAGGGTATCTCCTAGTCGAGCAGTCTCGACTAGAGCCTTCTTACTTGTTTTTATTATTTTATTTTTTCATGCCAGCCCTATCATTTATATTTCAGTTTTAATTTATATGCATTTGAATACTCGTTTTTATACATGTGTGTGTGTGTGTGTGTTTGAGCGTGTGTGTGCCACATTGCCACGCCCCATTTTATCGGACTGATTGAAAAAGCTCATAAGTTAAATGTTTGTATCTTCCTTGGAGGCGTGTCCACGGGCGTAACACGACAAAAGCGAAATTCTGAATATTGCAAAAATTTAATTGTTTATTATATTTATTGACTAACAAATAAACCCGTAAATAAATGCCATACACAGATAAAAAGAATTTTGTTCATTAAAGCCCGTTAGTCAATCAAAACAAAAATATGCAAACCTGATTTTAATGAGAAATTTAAATTAGCAAATCGAATTGAATTTTGCGTATATTTGCTATAGAATTTTTTTTTTTATAATAACGAAGAAGAGAAAACGAAATAATGAATTAATTCGATAATCATGCTGGTCATACACTTAGTATACTTAATTTATAATAATAATAATATTATATTAATTTAATATTAACATCATTCTTTTTTTCATAATTATTAATCTTGATTTTCCAGCTGGATATTTTAAGTATATTCTTTGCATATTAATTTTGTATAATTGCAGATTATTAACAAGACATCATTTTTTATCAAGTACAGGGTATAAGTTAGTCTGTAACTTTCAATCTTCAACATAATTAAATTACATTTGGAAAACAAAGAGAGTTGTCTTTGAAATTTTGCGGCCGCTCTGTTTACTTATGATTATCGTGCGGTCTTCCTGTCTGCCTGCCTATTCATATATATCCCATCTGCATATCTCCAACTCCATTTTCATTCTCAACTAATACTCTACCTCACCCCTTCTCTCTCTCTCTCTCTCCTTCTATCTGCCTGCCTTCTATGCCCGCCTTCTCGGAGCTCTGTTTGAGCTTTGTGGTTGGGAAAGTTTTGCGGTCGCTGCGCTTTGATTTAGCGATTGCGAATGCGGCTTGCAATATTTTAGCATATTAAATTAGAGCAAATGGCGGCAAATGGAAACTGAGTCCTGTGAGTAGTCCAAAGACGTTCTATATCGGGGGGCTGGACAGCAGCTAGCTTGTTTGAGTGACAAATTTAAGTGCGCTCTCTAAATAAGTAATGTACGACAGAACCTTACCTCTCTTTCTGTTGTTCTCACTGTCTCACTCTGTGCTTTTCCCTACCCCTCTCTCGCTTTCTTTCTGTCTGTCTTAGAATCAAAGCATAATGTTCAAGTCCAAGCCGCGACTTAGCTGTTGAATAAACAAGTTTTGCATTTGCTTTCAAGAATTTAACTAGAAATCGGCTTAGTCTAGCCAACAAACAGTCAGCGTCATTGTCGTTGTTGTTCTAATACCCTTACCAAAGTCATGCACGCTTAGCTGTTGCATTCTCATAGAGAACATCATAAATATTTCTTGACGAGGAATATAAGATATGCATATTATTTGCTGAGGTATTCGAAATCTTCAAGTAAGTATTAGTAGCCAACATTTCCCGCTGAGCTTTCGGGAAAGACACAATCAAAATATCCATGATTTATTATATTATATATTAAATCTAATTTATATACACTAACGAATGTTTTATAAATTTAAATAATACCTTAGTTATAAGTTGACTTTAATTAAAGTATTCTAAAATACGCTAATTTGAATAGAGTATTACCAGTCCTATTTTAACCAGATCCTTGTCTCACATACATTATTCCCCCGCTTCCACCAGAATTTTAATGAGAATTTAAGCACATTTGCAGAGTATTAACTATGCGCTGTGGTCTGAGGAGCAGACAGCACAAATTTCTTATGACAAATATGCACCTGTTCCTATCAATTTCATGACACAAGAAACCAATTCATATTGCCCAGCCGCACACAATGCCTATAAATACCAGATGTGCCATGGATTACAATCAGAGCTATTGAGACTTGCGATGCGAGTAAACCAGTTACTGTGGCTGCTGTCGCTGCTGAGTATTCCGCCCTGGTTTGGTTGCCTGAACATAAGGGCTTCGGATGACGATCGCTGCAACATTCGTCCCTGTTATTTCATGAATATCATTTGTAATAATAATGGAGTAAGTTCTTAACATAGTTTTTACCATAATGCAATTTCGATAAGTCTCAGCGATCGCTTGCAGTCGATTGGAGAGTGCGAGGGAAGTGCCCGTTTGTTGGAAGAGAGCGAGTTCAGGGACGACATTGAGACCTTATTCAATACGTTGCGCAACAGTGTAGCCGGCGGCAAGGAATATACGAATCTGCCCATGGCAGCGCACATGGGCAAGATGTACTGGGACGATGAACTGGCACACTTTGCTCGACTGGACGTGCAACGTTGCCAAGTAGCACCGCGGCCGTCGATGTGCTCCATGAACTTCAATCACATTGGCCGACTGGTCGAACTCTATGGCTATCACTCCGATAGCCAAGTATCTTCCACTCTTGAAACCATACGCAGCATAGCCAACGGCTGGTCGGCTCATGTGGCCAGCATCACGCGTTATCAAACATTGCACTTGCCATCCGAGTATGACGTAGAGTAAGTTGGTCCACACCTCTTCTTCCACAAGAAGGATGGAGAGAGAGAGGGGGGTAAAGAGAGAGAGAGAGAGCTATAAAGCGAGTGCCTTTTCCCTTCGACTTTCATCCTCTCTCATTTTGTCCTCTCTCATTCCTTCCCTCACACACATTCACTATGCTAGTCAGTGCCATTATCACTCTCACTCTCTCTCACTCTCTCTCTCTGTCTCTCTCTCTCTCCCTCTCTCTTTCCCCCTCTCTCTCTCTCTCTCTCTCTCTCTCTCTCTCTCTCTCTCTGTCTCTCCCTCTCCCTAGCTATCTCTTATTCTCTCTGATGCACTGCCTTCCATACTTTCATAGTGTCTCATTGCCTCTCTCCCACTCTCCCTTTCCCTCTCACCATCTTTTTCTTTCTCATTTCAGAAAAGGATTATTACAATCTGCTCTTCTTCTCATCGAGTATAATACGCGATTCGGCTGCGCTGCACTGAGCTATGATAGCAATATATATACATATATGATACTGAGCTGCACCTTTGGCACAGACACTCAAGAGGGACAACGTCTATATAGCTGGGGCGGTACGCCTGGGATAAGATGTCAGCGTCGAGACACAACATATCGTAATCTCTGCGCCAGAGGCGAGAAGTACAGCTACGATATAAGCAGACGAACATTTGATTCGTTAAGATTGTCGATGTTATAGCTCGATATCAACGGCATCGACTAAATCTCAACTACAGTTTGCACCTATTTACATGTACAGCTATATAAAGCAAATATTGAGCAACATTTACATGGGTCTTTAGTTTGCCATCGGCTCTTTATGGATTTTATTCCAAAGCTTTTGGCATAAATCATTCACAAGCACAACATCAAACAACATAATCGGCAAAGGAAGCAAACTATCATTCGTTTGTTCTACAACCTTATACTTAAACGAGGGGTGACCAGACCCCAACTACGACTCAATTGCAAACGAAATCCGCCGGACTCGTGGCAAGCCTTAAATATTACATGAAATGCCGAATCGCCAATGAGATGAGTCGCTGGCAATCGCAATGGTGAAAATCGAGGTGGAAAACTGCTTCAACCAAGTGAACGAGGTCCAAATACCCTTAATTAGATGATCGAATATCGAAATGATAATAATAGAATAATATGAATATTGATTCATATTGTTTGACTTACTAATATCGTAAGAGTGTATTCCATAATATTTTCTATTTAATATATATAATTTTTGCTGAATATAAATATGAATTTATGTTGAATTTAAAATCAATTTCTAGTGGAGTGTGGCTTGTCAGAATTTATAAATATACCATTTATACGATATATACTAAAAACACTACTTATACCATATAAAAGCAAGACTTATTTTGCCTGAGACATTCATGTACTTCAGCGTTACATACTTACTTAACGATGCAGCAATACAGAGTTATAGGGTATTCAAAGAAACGAAGTGCCCAGGCAAATTGTATGTCTTATAAATAATGTAAAAAGTGTGAAACGCGCCTAATGGTGTGCCAAAGGACGAAAAGGATGACAGAGCTGTGCGCAGACAACCGAGAAAAAAGAAAGGAAAAGAAAGGAAAGCAGAGTTAGACACAGACAACGGAAGAGTGAGAGCGAGAGGGCAGACTCTTAGTGACAGGCGTAGCATGAAATGGCGCATAAAATGACAATTGGCAGCTGATGTTTGGGGGGTTTTCATAAATTTTTGACTACACGTACAACTACATAGTTGGATATTTGAAGCAGTGGGGAACGGAGATCGGTGTAACATTTCGTTTGTTGTTAATTGAGTGTGGAAAACAATACTCAATACAAAATACATTAACAGTTTTTCAAACAAAAAAAAATAAACAAAAAACAAAACAAAAGCCCAAAATTTACTCAAGCCTCTCAAGCTAGTTTAATTTGGATACATTTTAACTCTGTTTCTGCACATCTATAGTTGAGTAATTGATTTTGATTTAGGTGGCATGTCCTGCAATTCGTGTCCACCCTTTGCTGCCTATAAGTTTCCATCCTGTTTTCAGCGGTACGGCGGCGTCTCCAACAATAAGAATCCCGGCAATGTCCAAACGCTGCACAGCCTCGCCCACAATGTGATGCCCAAATTCTATGATGGCATCGAGCTCGACTATTATCATCGACTGGCGCCAAACAAATTCATATCGGCCGCTTGGGTTCTGAGTCATGTGAGACCCGCAGGCTTTCGCTTTGGGGGTCTCTACACGTTTCGTATGGTTGATGATTTTATGGTGAGTGGAAGACAAGAACTGCAAAACACTTAGTAAGTTTTCGAACTCATTCGATTTTCCCTACAGCTAACGCCAACAATTGTCGGCGACATACATCCCACCACATTGGCCGCCAATCTGAACCTCCTTTACTATCCCTTCAAGCCACTGCGCCTGGAGGCTGTCTTCCAAAAGGCCGGCGAGAAGACGCCCGTGGAGACGCAATATACAATCGAGTGGACACGTCCCTGCGACACCTGGACAACAAATTTGTACAATGTGCGAAATGAGACTGGACGTTGCACTTCGTCGGTAATGCGTTCCATTTCCCAGCACTGGGCAATCGGCTGCGAACTACTGGTCGAGTGGAATGAGCCAAAGAAAGTTATGTCAGACTTGGCATTTGCTGCGCGGTGAGTTCTAGAAAGTGTAGGGTATATGTAGGGCTAAGAGTTCGTATTTGTAACTAAGGCTTAACTGAATCCTCTTCTGAATTTGCTTTGCTTTTTCAGCTACTCCCATCATCATTATTCGTTTGCGGCAACTGTTTCGAGTCAGGGTCTGGACGTTAGCTATTGGCAGCGAATCCATCCGCAAATCCAGATGGCTAATTTGTTGGCCTGGAATCGCAATACACGCAAAACAATCGCCACCATATGCTATCAATGGAACTTTTGGAACTGTGCCGTGCACGGCATGATCGACTCTGATGCGCTAGTTGGCTTCATGTGGACCAAGTGCGTCAAGCATCATATATCACAAATCATAATATTAATCTATAATGTTAATCTATCCCTCAGATATCTTTCACATATACCACTGCAGATGGGCTTCAGTGTGGTAATGAGTCTGCCGACAGATCGCTTTGCGTTCGGAATGCGATTTGTTCTTGATCCGAGCGGTTTAAGACGCGGCGACTAGAAATGTTTTTATTTGCAATGTTGAAATTTTATTTTTTACCAAATTATCTGAGAAATGTCGTGTATACAGTTTAAGAAATGTTTGGTGTTCAATGGACAAATTTGTAAGTTAATGGGCGGTATATAATTACAATTACAAATATGTAATTGCGTGCTCTTTTCTCTTTTACTATAATTATTATAAATTCTCATTAAATAACTTAAACAAGCAACTCTTTTTTGTTTAGTCAACAACTTTTGTGTTCAGCTCCTGTCCTTTGCACAGAAAAAACACCATCATAAAATATTCTAAGAACCAATAGAAAGAAAACCTTAAACTATATTCAATGCTTAGCACTTGGCCAAACTAATTGCCATTTCCTGTTTTTCTCTACGTTCGACTTTTAAATACATTTGCGGTGCTTTGCAGAGAAGCCCCAAAGCAAACTTGACTTGCAAGCGTATAAATAAAATTTATAAAATGCCAGCACACACACACATGCGCATTTTGGCACTTGCGTAATACGGGCACACACTGCACATTAAGTATACGCAACGCAGACACACTTGCACTCACACGCACACACACACACACACACAGTCACACAGACAGACGCACATTGAGAACTACATTATGGCAACAATTTTATTTATTTTTATTATATGTTCATACCCTGTAACAGAATGCAAAGGGGGCATTTAAAAATATTATTAATAATTTTGATAAGCAAGATTACGTTAAAGAATCGAAAATTATTGAGAACGAATTTCTTTCAGAGGGATAGATTTTTTCGATTTTTATTATTTTTTATTAATTATTTAGATATTTTTTTTTAAGCAATTATAATTATTATTAATTATTTCTTAATCTTTTATCTCTTTTACATTTTTTACTTGCATTTTCTCTGCAATAAATTCAATTCAACTAAGTCAACAGTTTACAGGGTATTTCGTGGTCAAATGCTTTCAAGCAACACACTTTTGCTTTCTACTTTTTATTATAAAAATGTTTTTTTTTTCTTGTTTTTGTGTCCGAAAAACTGCAGTAAGACTCTTTGGCCGATGCATTTGATTTATGCGGAGCAAAGTCTAGACACAGTAAATATTTTTTAATGCCACTCGCTTGAAACTGAGCAGAGATTTTGCTTAAGAGCAAAAATATAAATCTAAAATAAATAAAATTTATACAATACATTTGCGAAATGCTGGAGCTCAGCTGAGTTTCAGCATAATTTACTACATAATGGCTGTTAATCCGCTTAGATCGAGAGCGGTCCCAGATGGTTTATCAGAACATTTTTGGGACGAGACGAGAACCAGAGGCCAAGCGCCATTGACCCACAAAAAGAAAAAAGCGAGTAAAATGAAGAGGTGGGGAAATGCAAAACTTTGAATTGATTTTGTTTTTGAATGCCAGAACTTTTGGGCCATTGACTGTTCTTTTGTACAAACATTTGTGCTCTATGCATATGCGAAAACTTAAAGGATAGTCCCTAAAATGTGGCCAGGGCAAACTTTGCATGCGAAAAGTTTTCAATAATTTTACACCCACACAATCGGATGCGTGGCGCTGGTGGAAAAAGTAAATATTAATATTTCAATAAATGCGGAAAATCATTTTACACTCTGCCTACAGATTCGCAACAGTTTTTCCTTGTTGTTCTTGCTGCCGTTGATGGCTGCCGCCCGCCAGAGGGCGCCTCGCGCTTATCGGCAACTTTACAAATCATTAGATTTTCATATCCGATGAATTTTACAACAATTTTTAAAACATTTACCCAACAGCAAAAAGATTTTTGCCCAACTTTCATATCTCGGCTTCAGCCCGTTTATGCCAACATTTTGTTTGCTTTTTCGGCATCGGCATGTCAATTTGTTTGTTTTTCATATGCTGTATGCGGGTGCTGTCTGTGTGTGAGTGTGCGTGTGTGTGTGTGGGTGTGAAAGGGTGTCACAGTGTACATGATATAAATTTTATATATGCTGCATATGCAGACGTCGTCTCTGCTGGCTTATTCATGCTCGTGTCGCCATTTTATGTTTATTTAAACTTCCTCGTAGGCCCACACCAGCAGCAAATGAAAGAAACAGCAGCACAGCAGCACAAGGACGAGCAGCGAAGTGCTGAAAACAAAACAAAGCAGAGAACAAAAAAATATATTTATGTATATGTATAAATAAAGAAATTCATAATAAATTATTATCAATGGCAGCAGCGCGAATGAGAAACGAATGCTGAAAGCCTTTCAGCAGCATTTTTCTCAGTGCACAAAGGCAAAGAGTATAAGAAAATATGTATTTAATAATGAAATTAATAATCAAGATGCCATTCCGCTGATAAGCGAAACGGAGCTCTTTAAATTAAATATATATACATAGATATAGACATATATAATAAGATTTAATTTCGATCAAGTAGCAAAATAATTGAAAACTTGTTTCATTAATGCAACTTTGAAATTGTAATGAATATATAAATAATTTAAAAATCATTAAATCATTTAAAAGACAATCTTGATGATAATTTATTTGTTTCCCTTTTTTTACTCGATTTCTGATTATTAATATATAGCGTTTCAGCTCTCTCTAGGCTTCTCCCCCTAGATAAACCATAGTCTAACATCTTATTTCCTCTCTTACTATATTCTTCTCCCTTACTATGTGACACAAGAGACCTTCAAGCCTTATTGTCAGCTAAGATTACACTCATCTTATGATGACTTTATGCATTTTCCCACAGCTGAACCCTGTTTTACTTAAGCCAGCAAGTTGAGTCCCTGCAATCAGCATTAGACTAGTTGAAGCACCGCTAACATAAGTCAAGCTCTCTATCCACACATAGCCCGAACTCAAAGGAAAACTGTCAAGAAAAACCGGAAAAACTTGTTTGTTTGCGCAGCAACCAACATTTCTGTTTATGTTAAACAAAAACAAAACCAGAATGCAAACACAAACCACCACACTTAGCTTTGTACTTCTTGGGATTGTTTTTGTTTTTGTTTTTTTATATAATTTTTTATTATTATTTCGTTTTTTTTTTTTTTTCGTTTGGGCCTGCCAAGTGGAAAACATATTTAATTAAAGCTATCCGCATATTAAAAACTTTTTTGCCGCTGTTTTGTTTGCCTTTGCTTAAATTTTACACGCGGCTAGAGGTTTCTGCAACATACTTTTCGGGGTAAAGGCCTTAAGCTGCCGCATTACGAGGCATAAACAAGAGAATTTGGCGCTGCGGGAGCCACTTTAAAGGCCGACAAATGCCCCGAGGCACAGCGCGGGTCACTCAAGTTTTTAAAAATATGCAAAATTTTAATGAATTTTTGTTTGCTGCCTACCCACAGACACACACACACACATACATTCACCAAGTGCCGAACCTCCCCATTCAGACAAATTCCATTGGCCTGCCCCGAGGGTTGACGACCACTTAAGCAACTTTAAATGCAGGTCAGCACGCAAAGCTGTTGTTCACAACAGATTCGAGATGTAGCCAAGAGATACATATACCTGGACTAGAGACAATATTACGTATACTGATATAATATATCTTTTCTTTTTACTGAGCATTAATAAATATATATACATTAATTAATATATATTTATTAATTAACATATTACATTTTTATACCATGAACCCATTGAAACTGGATATAATGATATTGTTAAAATGTAGGCAGAAGGGGGTATGGCAGACCCCATAAATTAGGAACATTTATATTGAATGTATGAATCATATAATTATATTTTCTATTTTGTGAGCAATGAGGATCAATATTTCCACGAGCTTCATAGTATTCTGTCTTTGGCATTGATTTACCTTACACCGAGTCTTGTAGCAATCAGCTTTTGTCATACAGCCGTCCCAACTCAAGTTTCATGTTTTGATTTTGTCACATCGGCTAGAAGACTTTAGCACACTATAAGTCTTTCATAAGAATATTCCTTCTATTTAGGGGGCAAATATTTATATATTTCCACAAGTTTCATAGATGTACCATCCATCGAGTGCCATATCATTCAGCTTTTGTCATGCAGTCTCAGAGCATTTAGCTTCTGCCGTACACTCGGCTAAAGATCTGAACCAAGAGCATTTATATTTCTGTGAATCATATGAATATGTGTATTATTTCGTAATACACAACCTTCATATTCCATACATATTCAGTCTTTCACATTAATGTTCCGTTGGGTCTCGTAGCATTCAGCTTTTGTCATGCGGCAGCCTAAACTATATCTCTGTGAATTTGTTAACCTATATTTAGCACCTAATTTGTCAGGGATTTTTAACAGAGTCTAAAGTGAATTAACTTTAATTATTGTTCGACTTGTTTTACTTTTCATTTCGTCTGCACGAATCATAAAATCGCAATAGAATTGAAAAAGTTTTAATTCAATTGCGAGGCAGCCGTTCACTCAACTTTTTAATTCAATTCGCACGCACCGCAAATGGCGTTTGACTTGGCGAGCGCATTAAGTGGGCCAGAGCATTAACATAATCAGCTCACATATGGGGGAGGGGGGAAATGGCGGGCTTGGCCTTCAGCTGCCTCACAAGTAGCAGCAACAGGTGGCAACAGCAGCAGCAGCAACCCGAACCGTACCGAACTGAACTGAACTGAACTGAATTCCAAGTAAGTGGCCAAGACGAAATCAAAAGTAAATGCGCTTGAGCGCATTAAAAAGCTAGAAAAGCTTTTGACCAGCTGAACAGAAATTGCTAAAAGGTTGGGAGAAAGAGTGGAGAGTCGGTTACCTAATACCTTGGGCTAAGTGCTGGTCTAATGCCTTGAGGCATGGCTTTGACCGGTGATATGTGCTTAGCCAAAGGAGCATTATGATTAAGTCCAAGTGCCAATCAGAGTCTGGCCTAAAGCTTGCTTAGCTTTCATTTCATCTTTCAATGGCACTTAATGGTTGAGCATGCCAACCGGAAATACATGTTAGCTTAAAGGAAATACGAGTTTACACTTGTTGGGGCAAACAGACGGAGTAATGAGACTGAAAAGCGTATTTTACTTCATGATGCACCAACTAGATAATAATAGCTTTAATTACATATATGAGAAAATCTCTCTCTTTCGAGTTCGAGCTCATTGAGAAAGCAATTTTTAGTTTCAAGTAAAAATCCGATATTATGCCAAGCATATTTGATAACAACTTATTAAAGCACATCGAATATTTGTCAATTTTTTCCGTTAGGGTATTTGTTGAGTGGCATATTTGAGGAGCTCGTCAGCAGGCCGACCGCAATTGGTGGCCATTTTTATTGGCTCTATCACGTTTGCGCCTACATAAGCAACAGACCGCAGCAGCTGTTCATCTAACAACAACAGGAAACGGAAATTGTCCATTGAAACCAAAGTGCGTTTTATGTTGGCGCTACAAAAAAAAAAAAAAAAAAGAAGACAGAGAGAGAACCAAAAGAAGAAGACAAATAGAAAAAAAGTTTATCTTTTGTTGCCCCAGGAGGCGCAGACAGTTGGACAGTTTAAGTGATGTCTGTAAAGGTTATTTGTCTTATTGTTATTGGGACTGGCAGATGCCAATTTGAGGATATTTTATTTTTGTTGGCTGCGGGCAAATATTATGAGTTCACTAAACAAATTGTACTTAGAGAGATTAAAAGAATACATTGATTTGTTGAACTTTAGAGGAAAAAAAAAGTTGTTATTTATATTTGTATATGGCAAGAGCTTTTGCACAATCAAATTGAATCTTTATTGTTTTCTTCATTTTCTTTTTACTAAGTAATTAAAGTATTAATAGCTGAGACACACAAATAAACGGTATTTATATGTATTAGAATTTTATTTTATTTTTAAATAAAATTTTAATTTTGATAGAGCAGTAAATATTGCTGAGTGTAGCAATAAAATGTCGGTAAGTGCCATTACAAAAGTGACGCCGATTTCATCAGACGACGAAATAGTAAATGACGAGAATATTAATGAAGACCCGACATATTCATATAATTGATTAAATAACTATAAAAGTCAGTTTGATAGATATATGTATAATAATATTAATTTTAATTAATTAATTAATTTTTTAATTTTAATTTTATTTTATTTTCAATATATATAATTGGCATAAATAAATTAAGTATTCCAGTATATAGTCAAAAGAAAAAATTAAACTCATTACTAAAAAAAAAATAAATAAATAAATAAATAAATAAATTGTATTTCCATAAATGTAGCTGAAGACTTTAAAAGACTGTACTTAAAAAAAATATATATATATATATTTGTTTGTTATTTTAAAATTATATTACTGTATAGCCAATTTTGTTGTGCTATATCTAAGTTAGTTCTAGTGTGGAAATTGAATGCACAATTCTCAGCTTGTCTGGTGTGCGTCCAACGCAGTTTTCAAACTGAATTGATTTTCTATAAAATAATTAAACTGTCATGAGCCCGTCAATTACAGTGGAAGCTGAATCGCATGGCATAGGCACAGAGGCGCAATAAACACACACACACACACAAACAGACTCATGTCCTACATTGGTAAACTGCATCTGGAAAAAGTGGATATATATATGTATATACAATATATTTTTTTTACCATATTTAAATTGGAAATCAAATAGTGCTTCAGCTGTCGGAAGCGAACAGCTCTTCAAAAACGCGTTGATTTCTATATATATATACACATATATATACATATATAAATATATGGAAAACTCTAGCATTACATGTGCTGAAGAAAAAATTCAATTAAATTGAATGCAGTTTTGTGGAAAATAGCGTCACACGTTTTTCTTCGCGCTTTTCCTTGCATCTCTGTTGATCAAATGCAATTCACCTGTGTGTAGCGTATACGCAATCTGGCTAAGCAAAAAAAATATATATACTTAGTGGATAAAGAGCAGAACTTTAAGCGTTCTGGGAACTTTTCAATTGCCCAAATGAAACCGAAGCTGAAATTGAGCTGAGTTGAGTTGAGATGAGCTCCGCCCCGTCAAGTTTTTGAGCACTTTGCCAGTTGTTTATTTAACGCTCCGCTTCGTTGCGCTCAACTCTCACAGCACGCTATTTTACCAGTTTTCCCAGTTTCGCAGAGTTGCCCAGTTGCCCCAGTTGCTTCCCCGTTTTTCAGTTCGCAGTTCGCAGTTTCTCGGCATCTCAAATTCTCACAGAGCACCCGGCGGCTCTCATCATCAGTTGCGGTTGCAGCTCATAAACGTTTCGCACTACATTAAATTTTATTTAGCGCACTCCGCTCGCCCCCTCGCCCCCTCGCCTTCTCGTTCTTGTCCCTAACCTGCTGCAGCTTCTCCATCGTCGAAGATCTCTGGACCCCCGGCTGAGTTCGCCTGTGCCCACATTCATATTCATTTGTGTTAAACGCAGCGTGTCACACAACCTCACACACACACACACACACATACTCTCTCGTACACTAACAGAAACTATCTTTTCCCTTTGCCTTTTTGTCAGTACACTCACTGCAAAAGTTTCTCTTTCGGCTTAGAAGTCGAACCCCTTCAAGAATCTTAAAGTGAACTAAGTACTCAAGTGGCGGCAGCTACCCATCAAAAAATCTGACTTTAATCACAGTTTCCACAGAGTGGAAAACTCCACTTCTATGACAACTTTTGCAAGTAATTTACAAACAAGTATTTGATATTTAAAAAGAAAATTTCAAATGGCAACTGTATTCAAATAATAATTAGTTCAAATATAAATTTTAGTTAATAAGTAGCCATGCACTCAGCTCAGCAAATAGTTGACTTCAATCACTCGGCCATTCACATTGACATTCACAATAAATAACGTTGGGTTTAGCTTAAATAAACGCCTCATCAGTTTGGCTTCTTGAAGCACGCACATCAAATGAACATTACGCATACGCCATGTGGCACCGACATAAACGAGCACTGACTGCGCCTGGCCGGCCAACTGGCAAATGAAATAGGAAACGCACATGCAACAACAAAGGTTGCCATTTAAGTCAATTGCCAAACGCTAACGATCAACACACACACACACACACACAGACATATACGAATACCTATTTATCCATATGCTGCATGCATGCGTGTGCATGTGTGTGTGTGTGTGTGTGTGTGTGTCTGTATGCCCCATGTGCCCACTCATTCTATAGATATAGTCAACAACTCATGCAATTGCGTGCAAATTACCGAATTAGCTGAAACGCTTACCACCTCAACGCTTTCGCTCTGCTGTTTAGCTTTCAATTAAACCTCACTCTCTCTCTGTCTGTCTCACTCTCTTGCTGTCTCTTTCCATACCCCACTCAGTCAGTGCGCTGTGACCCGTCAATAAACGCAGCGAATGACAGCAACGTGCGACAGGCGAGGCTATAGAAAATTAACTTGACCAGAACTCAAATAGCCAGCATCATTTTTCCGCACGTATTTGATGCGAGCTGTTTTATTGCTTGCTTATCATCTAACATTCTGTCTAACTGTTTCACTTCAATTTCGCCATTTCTAGTCGTATGTGAATAAATATATAGTGTAGCTTAAATTCTCTTCCAACTCTTCGAATTCCATAGCTGGACTCTACTGTATACATACATACATATCTGTATGTATGATATTTAAGTCTATACAAATCATTTTCGGAATGCTCACATAGCTTTCCATGCAATTTACGAGTTGCCAATGAAAGCTAGTTGAATGCCGTAGTCAAGCCCATTATAATTGTGCCGCGCTAGATAATTTGAGTTGAGTTAAACTATATGTAAAGCTATTATTCAAGCTAATACTCTCATCATTTAGCACCTCTAATAGGGCATACAATTTGCGATGTTTTCAGTTCAAATGTCACAGATTCGTTTCGTTTGGTATAAAGTTGTCTTTGGTTGGCTTCCATTTGGCTAAATCAATTTTCATAAATTTTGCAATGCGACAGTTGCATGTGACTGCCACGCCCTTGCACGCCCAGCTAGCGGGTAGCCAGGTTGTTCTTTTCACCTTTGTCACGAAGTTGCGCGAATTTCTTTTTTCTCATTTTCGCGTTTTCCTTTTTCTTTATTTTTTATTTTGTATTTTGCTGGGCGAAGCCAGAGTTCGAGGCATTGGCAAAGTTTTTGGCAAACGTGGCGCATTTTTAAATGGTCACGTTCTGCAGTTTAAGCGCCTGGCAGCCAGCAAATACATCAAAGCGGCGAAAGTGTAAACAGCCTGATGGCTGCAAAAGGGCAACGGGAGCGTGGCAGCGCGCAAAGTTACACGGTGCAAAAAATTTGGGAATTTCGCAGGCGGAAAATAAAAACCAAAAAAAAAAAAAATCGAAAAATACAACAAAAAAATCAAATGAAAACACATCCGAAACTTGGCAAAGTTTGTAAACTTTTTAAACGCGCATTACACGCGCTGAGCGTGTCCAAATCTTAGGCTGCCGTCTTAGCTGAGACGCAAACCTATTTGGTGGAGCGGGGGAGCGAGCAGCGCGGGGCGCGGTTGTAAGGTTTGTTAGCCAATTTGTTGCAGAAATTGCCAAACGAACGTTTTGATGAATGCCAGCTGCAGTAAGCCTTTCACAAAGCAGCTCTTAGGAGAACTAAAACTGAGAACTTTTGGAATTGATGTTGAGGGCGTGCTAATAACTGTTAATATTAGTTAACATAGATAATCACCTGCATGTTGGCTATAGCTCTATTAGAATGTGTGGTTAAGCTTTTCAAGGAAAAGAAATAGCCATAATGAGATTCGATTTATCAATGAAATTTAAGTAGGAGTTGGAACTTTGTTCAAACATTTCAAAACAATGAATTTTATGATTACACGACTTCAATTTAAAATTCGAATATTTAGTTATCGAAAATAAGATTGATTGCTAGATTGTTAGCCGTTTAGTACATGAATCAATATGTAGACTAAAGTGAGTAGAGAAGTAAAGAAGTAGAGAATATATTACACTCATTTTTTCCCAATCTTCTTTTACTAAACAATAAGCAAATTTATTTACAATAATTAATAATAACTGGAAGATTTGAGCTCCAATGAGATCAATTCATATATTTACTTATATATATATATTTATAGCTAAGTCTGTTCTCTATTTAACAAATCTAGTATGTGAAATCTTTTTAAAGGCCGTAAGCTGTTATTTGTATTGTCAAAGAGTTCTCAAGCTAGATTATTGCAGTGGTCATATATTACATTCAAAGCAGTCAATAATTCCCCACTCTCGACTAGTCCGACTATATCAAATATGTAAACAAAAATACCCATAGCTATTAGCTAGATAAACCAAATCTGGAATCATAACAACAACTAATCTCTAGCTAACGCTGAACACGTTTTGAGCAGCTTTGCCACAACATGGCCAGCGTGTCACCTGCGATAAAATGAAAAAAGTTGAATAAAAAGTGGTATATATATAATAAAAATAAAAATAGAGGCAGAAGCCCGATGGCAGTGTCACTTGGTGCAACCACTTAAATGGCAACAGTAATTAGCATCATGGCCGCATGGCAGCTGCTATTAAACAGTCCACACTCACACTCACACGCACACACACACACTCACGTACAGCTGTGGCCAACACGGCGCATACGCAACGACGTCGCCAACGTCTGTTGTCGTAAACTCTGCTAAACTGTTTGCCACTTTGTCGCGCAAAATGGTAAACTTTGTCGACGGCGATGAACTCAAACTGGAAACTCAAATTCTGCAAAACTCGGTAAAAGCGGGGCCAGCGACCACGAGGCACGCCGCGTGGCACGAGATGGCGGCGACGAGGGCAGCCATCATCAAAAGGCTTAAGCAGCGCCAGCCACCAAAAAAGTGGGCGCTAGCTCCAACGCCAGCGCCAGCGCAGCGCAAACTTTACAAAATAATTTTGCATAAATTTTTGGAGCGAAATTTGCTTTTGGCTTTGCTGGTTTGCTGCCAAGCTCCTGACCTGATGTTGCCGCTGTCGCTGTCGCTGCTGCTGCTGCAGAGGTTGTTGCAGCATTGAGGACAGCGGCAGCTGCGGCTTATTTACAAGTTGCCATAATATTTTGCGTGCCGAGACGCGCACGGCAAAGTCGTGCCATGTCCAATGCTCCAGCCCACCCCCGTCCCGACCCCTGCGGCCCCTACGGCTGTTGTCGACAGCATTTTCACGCTTGAACAAATCACAAGCTGCTTAGTTTCATAATTAGAAGCGTCACATTTTCGGTACGCTCCAGACATAAAACTCGTTGTGCATTACACCAAACAACAACAACAACAACAACAACAACAGCAGCCACAGCGATTCCTAGTTAAGTGTTTCCTATGGAATGCATAAAGTTAGCAACGGTAATACACAAAGCTGTAGCTCTCAATTTATGAAGGGGTTTCACGAACTGGACTGGGCTGAGCAAATGCTAGGCTTATGGATGATTTACTCACTTCCTGCTACAGTGGACAAACACTGTTATGATAGAGTTGCTTATGTGAGCATTTCAAAGATTTTCCACTCAACCAAATCTTGATTAAGTGATACAGTCGACTCTCGTTATTTCAAACCTGCGATATTTCGAACCTCTCATTAACTCAAAGTACTCACGAGTCCCCTACAAAATCCCTTTATATTTCTATCCATTTAATATTTCAAAGACAATATTCGACGTAACCATCTGGCAACCCTAAAAGGCTGCCCATATATACATATTTTTAATTAAAGAAAAAACAAGTACTTTGTACTAGGATGATAATTAATTATTTAATTAATTTCATTTGACTTAAGTAGTTTTTTTTATATCACTTTTTGAATACGATACGATAGTCTTTGTCAAAAAATATAGGGTTGCCAGATGGGAAAGTCGAATATGCACAGCTCTGTTGGTTTGGCATTAGTATAAATATATGGAAGAGAATTGCTTTGAATATTATTATTTTTTTTAACTTTAATTTTTTATTTATGTAAGAAATGCCTTTATTTTCTTGTTGAAACTATCCTTCTGAAGAACAGCTCCCATAAGTCTGGAAATAATTTTGAATAGAAGAAAATATGAATATATATATATATATTAATAAATATAAATATTAATAAATTATTTTTCTTACATTATTTTGCTTTCATTTGTATATTCTCTTCATTCTTTTAATCAGCTTCAAATTTTTTATTTATTTTAAATTTTTTTTTTTTATAATTAGTGTTCTCAATTTTCTATTTTCTATGCCCTTCATTAAATCAACTTCATATTGACATTTATTTTATAATTTTTTTGTTATCTTCACAACCCAATTGTTAGTCAGCACCCATTTGCTCAGCTTGAGCTACGCCACTGGGTCACAACTCAATGTCAAGTACAGAAACAACAACTGCAGCAACAGACTGCCAGCATGTCAGCCGTTGCCCGCAGACCTCACCGCCCTTCAAGCTGCCTGCGTGCGGCTTGTCATTATTTTAATAAAGTTATTTACCTGAAAGTATGCAACAACATTTGTTTGCCAGCCAGGGTAGAGCATGAAATTAGGCACAATTGTAACAGAGTTGCCAACTTGCAATAAACACAACAGCAACAACAACAACAACAGACACACACACCTACACACACATACATCCACAATTACATTGACACAAAAGACAAACTTGGTCCTTGGCAGCGTCCAGAATGGATACCAAATACAACGAGAAAAAAAAGAGAGAGAAAGAGAGAGAGAGAGAGAAACTTAATAAAGAGAAGAGTTTGCCTACCTTCAACCTAGAAACGTAGCTGGAACTGGGCGAGCCAGAGTCTTCGAGTAACTTTTGCTTATTTATGTTGATTTTCTAGGCACAGGCGAGCTTGGACTGGGTCGGAAATGGCAGACATAAATTAAAAGACTTTTTTGACAACCCTTGAAATTATGATACTTATTATTTAAGAAGAACGAATCCAAACAAGAAATTTGTTGGCTGTGTGCAAAAAGTTCTTCGTTTGCTGCTTGAATGGCATTCGGCTTCTGGTGCACAAAATGTTCGTGCATAAATTGAAAGCAAAGCCCAGACACAGAGACAGAGACAGCGAGAGAGACAGAGAAAGAGATAGATAGACCAGGCCACAGCTACAGCTAGAGCCACACCCACATTTGCATGTCAGCCACCTAATCACAAACGGATAATATCGAAGTAAATTCTGGATTTTTCTTTCACCGACAGAAAAATGCATTTCGCTCAGCTTTGTGCCAAATATGTTGGGGCTCTTGGCACTCGGTAAATCTTAAAGTAAAATTAGCTCTTGGCTTTAAGGCTTAACTTTGGCAAGGAGAACAAAATCCTTTTCAGCTGTCAGCGCGCCACTTGCCAAACAAGAGACCCACCAAGCCATAGATGCGGCTAAAGCTCTCTATCTCTCTCGCTCTCTCCCTCTCTCTCTCTCTCGCTCTCTCACTCAGTAAGTAAAAGTGGTTGCCTGTCCAAACTTCCCCTTTCCGCCCAGCCCACATCTAAGTCAGCATAATGCGCTAACAAACACTTGCCGCATTGCACTTCTGCGTCTGTGTCTGTCTATGTGTGTGTGTTTGTGTGTGTCTGCACTGTAAGAAATTTACGTCTGCGAAATCTTATAATAACAGCTAGCAGAAACTTGGATTAACAACTTTATGCTGTAGCTGGATCTTTGGATTAGTCTTTGCGATAACTTTACAGCAGAACTAATCAGTCTTTGGTCTGGCTTCGAAAACTCAAATATTGAAAAGTTTACACAAGGCTGTATTAGGCTAACGTTATGTGTAACTAGCTATGGAATGCGATTAGTGTAAACACTGTTTCGATAGTCAAACATAGGCTTGAGTAACACACAATCAAGTTAAGCAATGAGATTAAATATAATAGACAATTAGCTTTAAGATAGTGCCAAGAGATGGAAAATGAGAAATTATAAAAAAATATATATATATATATATATAAATAAATTTAGAAAAGTGTTGCTTAAGATAAAAAATAAATATTTTAAATTGTTTAAATTGTAATTAATTTTATTTATATTATTTTAAATTATATTTCTTTTTATTATTCTTTAAGGCCCAATTTATAAATCAATTATACAAAATAATGAAGTCTTTTTATTTAGATAAACAAAAATAAAATATAACAAAAATTTATTAAATTGTTAAATTTTTTACAAGTTAATTTATAGAATTTTGTTTTATATTCTTTACTATTATTTTATATTTTATATAATTCAAAGACTTTCTTTCGCACACTCGCACACTCGCTGCCTCTCTCTCTCTTTCTCTCTCTCTATCTATCTTTCCCTCTCTCTCTCCCTCTCTCACTCCCTCTCTCTCTATCTCTCTTTCTCTCTCTCTCTTTCTTTATCTCTATCTTTCTCCCTCTCTCACCCCCTGCACATTTCTTGATACTTAAACAAAAGATGCCCCAAATTGAAGTACAAAAAATATCAAATTTCTTACCATTTCCATTTGGCTGGCATTGGGCCAAAGGTGTCGAGCGCGTGTGTGTTAGCTGAATTGTGAAATTGCCATCAGCTAAGCGACATAATGTAATTGGGTCAATTTCTTTGTGAATGTTGTTGTTTTCTATAGCTCTGTCAGCTCTTTCATTTGAATATTTGGCAAAATGTTATATGCACACATACATACATACATATATGTATGTACGTGTGTGTGACGACCGCAAGGCGTACACAATTATTTTGCCAACAATTTTCGAGCAACAGCAGCGCCAGCGCCAAAGTTGCCAAACAGCCAGCCACAAAGCCAAAGTCTTTGGTATTTCGTTTGGTTTATTTCTTTCTTCTTCTTTTTCTTGGTACAATTTGGATTGAAGTTAGCGTCGGGCTTGCTGCAGCTGCGCCCCAAAGGCGGCCCAAAGCACACACAGTTCGGGCAGAGCCCTGATCCTTGGACTTCTATCTAATTCTAAGCAGCTCTGCGAGTTGCTGAGACTTGGAAATACATAAACTTGACTTTGAGCAAAGCAAAGCAAAGCAAAGTAGGAACAAAAACTAACTGGAGATTTCTTCAGCCAGACACGCCTACCAAATAGGCGTACTACGGTGCTCGAGTTGGTGTCGCTTAGAGCAGGCCAACAGCTGTTACAGAGCGTACAAAGTTCGCTGCCGTTGGCCGTGGGCGTGGCTAGTTGGAGTTATCTACCAAAAGCTAAGTTTGGCGATTCGTTTTCTATTGACTATTTGTGTCTTACATTTATGAGCTAATTGTTAATGATTGGCACTGATGATGTTCTAATAAATTAGCTGTAAAATATTGTAAAATTATATCAGATATATATATAGTTATAATAAATATACATACATAAATATTCATCTAAAGCGAATGCACAATTTCATTGCTCTGTTCGCTTGATTTTAATAAAAGTTAATTTTTTGTTGTTGTTTCATTTCTTTTTTTTTTCTAGTTTTTCTTTTTCTTCTTCTGGCCACACACAAATCTAACGCATGAATGCGCACCATCGCACAGCATTCCAGTTTAATTTTGGTCTGGCTTTCATTTTTTATGCAGCCCCAATGAAAAATGCATAAGCGGCAGGCCCGAAAAGTTGCCATAGATAAATGCATAAATGAATGCTTCAAAATTTATAACTCAATGCACATAGAAAATAGAAAAGAAAATGCAACCAAAGAATATTCAACACAGAACAAAGCGTTGCAGCTGAAATTGTTTTCATTTGTATACCCTGTAAATAAAATAAATAAAAAACACGCACAAGTGTAAATACGGCATAAAAGCACAAATACCACATGCGGAATACCACTAATGTAACTACTGTATGTAAATATTTTAATATGTTTTTTTTTTTTTTTTATTTATATATAAATTTTAGCAAATATATTTTTTAAAAATATTTATTTAATTTCATTCAAAAATAATTAAATTAATTTTTTAGAAATAAAAAAAAAGATAACTTTTTTAAAGTTTTTAATTTCGCTAAATTAAATTAATATAATATTTATTTATTTATTTTTTTTAGAATATAAATATAATTTAATATTTATTTATTTTTTTTTTAGAATTTAAATAAATATTTAACTTACACAAGAAACCTAAAAAGGTATTAATTTAGTAAAGCATTTTCATAATTAATTCATTTTGAACAACATTTTCCATATATATAAATAGACAAACTATTTACAGGATATTAGACAGTCTCGCTTAGCTGGCCAATTGTTACATGTCTTTTTATATCGTGGATTTTTGCAGTTAAGTCGCTGCAACAACAGCAACAACAACAGCAACAATAGCAAAGTCAACAGGCAAATGTGTTCAAGTGAAATAAATTACTTTGCACAGAGGCAACACCAACAACAACAACAAAATGCAAAAAACAAATACGCCACAAAGCAAAAAATAATAAAAATAAATACAAAAAAAAAAGAGAATGAGCGAAGCAGAAAAAAAAGAACAAAACAAACAAACAAACGACGGCTGGCAAATGAAAAGCGCGTAAAATAAATAAATAAAAATGCAAACTGATTATGCATGGCGGAAAAATCCGATTTTATTTATTTTCATTTCATTCTTTTTCCACACTTTTTTTCAACGCCACACCCACCATGTATGCCGACATACACAGCCACGCCCACAAACTAAACTGAATCACAGAAAAATATATCAAAAAGCTGCAGCAACAACAACAAGCACAGAAATTTGCATTTCAATGCGTTTCACTCGTGTTGCTGAAAACCAAAACGCGAAAAGATTTTCCTTTAATCAGAGAGACTGAGAATGGAAGAAAATGAGGCAGAGAACGCGTGTAGTGCTAAGATACCAAAGCCTGTTTGCAAGAGAAGGAGAGCGTGCCAAACCTTCAAGATGACGATTGAATCTCAGATATTCACTTAAAATTCTATGTTATGAGCTTTAGCTCTGCATAAATTAGGTAATAAATTATTAACTTCTGGTTATACTCTTAATAAATAAATAATAAAAAGAAGAGAATGGTAGATAACAATTACATATATACATATATACAATACAATATACATATGTACATATATCTGACGGTCAAGAGCCCCGCAGCTGCAGCTGCTCACAAAAGTATGCTACATAATTATTGCACCATGCGTAAGCACTGTTAACAGAAGCGTAAGCACCTTTATGTTTTTTTTTTTGTTTTTTTTTTTTTATACCCTGAACCCATTGAAAATGGGAAATCAGGGTATAATGGTTTTGTGAAAAAGTATGTAACAGGCAGAAGGAGGCGTGGCAGACCCCATAAAGTATATATATTCTTGATCAGGGCGATGAGCTGAGTCGATTTAGCCCTGTCCGTCTGTCCGTCCGTCTGTCCGTCCGTCTGTCCGTCCGTCCGTATGAGCAAAAGAATCTCAGAAGTTATAAGAGCTAGAGAGCTGAAATTTTGTATGTAGACTCGTGTATACCATACGCAGTACAAGTTTATCATATTTTTTCGATAACTCATTCGATATCTTTTTTATCGAGGATAATCGATAAATTTGTATTGTTTTTTCAGCCTAATTTGGACACTTTTAGACATAGAGACTTCAGATTTACTGTGTATATGCATTAGATAGATACACACATTTTGTCATTTACAGATTTTGGATACCACGCTCCCTTCGCCCCAAATTTGTAAAAGACGTATTTCAAATACTAGAGACTTGAGCTTTGGAATGTGCATACATTTACATATTGTGATTACATTCTGAAAGTTTCATTAAGATCATACGTCTACAAACGAAATTATTCAACAAATAAAATCTCATAGTATTGCCCACACTGCAGCGCAGCCCAAGCGCAGTCGCTGCTTACTGCGCAGTTAGCAGAGCGCGGGCTTATGCGTGCATGTGTATGTATGTACGCATAAAAGAAGTGCAGAATGATAGAATATCAGATTGGAGGGTTCAGGGTATCTCCTAGTCGAGCAGTCTCGACTAGAGCCTTCTTACTTGTTTAAATTCATTTATTGCAGCTTATTGTCTTAGACTATTTAGCGCATTATTGACTTAAACCTTAACTTAGATTATGGGCTAGAAGCCAGTATTTACATATTTACAACATTTAACATTTTAGCAACATTAAGGTCAGCGGTCTAGGGGATGAGATCTTTTAAGCCTTCGCCTGCTGCTGTTTACTGCCAGGTCAGTAGCCAGTGGATTTGGGTGTGCCAAGAGCCTGTCCGCGTACCTCGAGGAGTGGCGTCCAATCAGTTCAGCGATTGTTGGTACGCTTAGGTCGCTGTGCAGCACTGAGTTGCGGACGTACCAGCTAGCGCCTGTGAGTCGCCGAAGTGCCTTGTTTTGCAGGGTTTGCACTTCTTTTATGTGAGTCCTCGCTGCGGTACCCCAAATGGGGATAGCGTATGTTAGAGTTGGCACTACGATGGCACCGAACCTGTTTGCTCCTCCACCGTAGGCCTGATAGTGTTCATATCCGTGTAATTTGACGTGAGGGCATTCATGAGTTTCTGCAATTAGCATTATGTCTATTTGCTTGCTTGTCAGAAATACTGCCAGTTCCTCAGTTTTGCTTCTGAGGCCATTTGCGTTCCAAATGCCCACTCGTAAAGCCATTATTTCGATGTTAAATTCGAAACAATAACCATTAGGCTCTGTAGAATTGTTTGCTGCTGAACATACATCTCATTCATCCCTTTGAGATCTGACCGGATTTCATCAAACTGAGCCTGTTGCTTTTGGAGAAGTTCAGCAAAGAAATTCTCATTTGTTGACTGGATTTGATTTCTACTCTCTCCGCGCAGGGCTTGAGCATATGATACGCCACCAACTGGAAGGGCACTTCTGCTAAATGAGCTGCTATGTAGTGCTGCAGCAGGTCTTGAAGGGTGTCCTGGGCCATTACGGACTAATGCAGGGTTCCTTTTTTCTGCTGGAGACTGCATCTTGAGAAGGCGCTTGTAGACGAGGCAGGCTTTGTAGTTGGCAGGGTGTTGTTCATCGCAGTGTACGCATGTGGGTGGCTGTGACTTCTCTTTATTGCAGCTTTTGGAGTCGAACATATTTTAGCTGAAAAAAAAAAATAAATAAATAAATAAATAAATAAATAAAATAAATAAATAAATATCAAAATTACGTTTAAAACGATCGTCAATTGCAGTTCATATAAATTTTATTGCATACTTTCAGGCGGCTGCTTAGTTATTCACCAACCATACACAATTTTGCAAGTTTTTGCTGCATACTTTTGGGCAGTGCAATTTTTTAATTTTTGTTTTATTTTTGATTTGTTAAAGCATTTTTGTTCGCTGCAGGTAAGAAAAAAATCTTTTAGAAAAATAGCTCCTATTCAGCTATATCCTTACGCAGGACGAAAGTAATTGGTGTTTTAGACTCACGAGGAGTAGCGCCAATGTTTGCCTGCAAAGGATTAGTATGTTATCTAAGAACCAAGGACTTGGAAAATTTCCGTCCCAATGCTTATACCAGAAGAAATCTTGTATAACTTGTACAATAAAAGTACGATCTGTATGTCCTTTGGCTAATTTGTACTCCTTGACATTATGCACTATGTGAGATGTCACACGCCAGGATCTGCAAGGATGCGGCTGAGTTTTGTCGATTTGATCTACCATGAATGTCCTTTGATCCTTAGATGACCCCCCAATATTTTGATGTAAATCGATGTATTTGGTCCTTGCGATGTCAACGCATCGAGTCTTATCAAAATTTGCAAGGATACGACCAAGTTAGAGCTTATTTTCTATATCAGGATATTCTTTGCATAGCCATAACTCAGTCATATCCTTGAGGATCCTGTAAGGACATACCATTTTGAGCTCGTGAGCAACTCAGCCATCGATTGGCATTCAAGGATTTTGAGGATTCCATAAAAAATTTTATCCCAAATTTTTGCAAGGGGTTTGGTCGAAAAATGGCCAACTGCCACCTTAACTTGGCTATTTGAAGGACTAGCAGCTTGTCTTTTATACCATAGAAAGTCCTTAGCTAACACTTTAAGAGTAAAGAAATGAGAGTAGTCTCTGCTCACTGTTAAAAGACACACTATCACTCAATCGTGGTCTCTGCTACTCTACTAACAGAAGCGTAAGCAGCTTAACAGAATCATGTTAGTTAACACTTTCCGAGTAAAGAATCATGTTAGTTAACACTTTCAGAGTAAAGTGTTAACTAACATGTTTATGTTAAGGTGCTTACGCTTCTGTTAGTAGAGTAGCAGAGACTACTACTCATTTCTGTTTGCCTGCTGCTAAAGTCGTATGCAGATCAAGCTTGGCTTGAAAGACTCCGAAACGAAATTTTTAAAAGGCATTTAGTCATTCGTTTTCCTTTTAGTTTGTCAAAGTAATATATAAATAATTAATATGATAAATAATAAACACTATTTGTTATATACAAATCTTAAATTTAAATAAATTTACCCTGGCATTTTACATATATGCTATTTCTCAACAACTCACATTACAATGTCGAAAGTAACTTAATCAAGTGTTTTTGCTCAATCAAAGCGAAAACTATTTAGCCAATAATAACTTTTTAAATCTGCAAAAATAAAAGTTTTCATATTGAGTTTAACTTTGCAAAGCATGTAATTTCTTTTTTTTTTCAACCCATTTTTAACATGCCGCATACATTTCACAAATGAAAATGACCAACAATTTGGCTTATATTATATTGAAGTGCAAAACTTTTCTTATGCTCGTTATATGCATGACAAAAAAAAAGAAAAAACTTTTCACATACCAAAAGAAAAAAATCAAATAAAATAAAATGGAAATATAATAGAAATTGGAGTAGAAAAAAAAAGTTGCCTTAGTTGGCATTCAGGTGGTTTTCATTGAGGGAGCCCAACTCGTTCGCCTTTTCAAGCCAATTGCCGTCCATTGTGCTCAGGCACTCGACAAAGGTAAGCGAACTAGACGACTATACAATAATCAAAAATCATGCCAACAGACAGTGAAATGACACCTGTCTGTCCGCCTTCAACTCTGTCACCATTCACGCTCTGCCTGTCTACCTGTCTGTCTGTCTGTCTGTCTGTGCCTGCGCCTTGCTTGATTTGCCATCAAAAGTTTTTTGGTCATGGCTATTGAATTTACATATTTTGGTACCGAGAAGTTTACGCTGCAAATTTCTAGCTACAAAGTGAAAAAACGAACGAACCCATCATAATAATAAAAGTTGACTTCATCCGATAGTATTTACTGCTACAGGAGCAGAAGTTTTAGTCGGAAATGTTGCAATGTATTTCTGTCTGAATCTGATGTCTATGAATTTATTGATTGGCTTGGGCTCAGAAATATTTAACATGCAGCTGAAAGACATTGCAATTCATATAAAATACGTGCTGATTGAACACTGCAATCAGAGTTCAGAAACTAATAGTAATTAGAGAAAGCAAAGACTAAGAAATGAAGTGATTTTTTTTGTATTGAATGTAAATTTATAGAAAGCAAATTCTTATATTTTAATTAAAATTATTTAATATATGTAACTTATTTCAATTTAACCCAAACTTTCATTAAATTTGGTTTAATTTTATTTTTTATACATTTAAAAAAAGAAATAAAATAAACTTCATATATAATATTAAGTTTTTTTTGCTGTGTAGATAATCCACAACTCGGAAATTTTGCTGCTCTACACGTGGCAATTGTTTGCCCAGATTCGCATTCCAATGATAAAGTTTTTTAACAGCCAAATGAAAAGCTCATTGAATAATCTCACAGCAAAAGTCAGCAACAGCAATAGCAACAACAGCAACAGCAACAACACACAACATATGCAACAGTGGCTGCCAGGGTTGCCAGAGGGTCACACGAAAGGGTAGCAGCTATTGACGTTTAACAAATGAAAAGTGCCAAAGTGGCAAGGGCGGCAAGGAGGGGGGCGTCGAGCAGTGGAAAACGCTTGAAGACTGAAACAATGCGAATGCATTGCTGAAAAGTTTTACATTTCTTTTTGTACTGCCTTTATCGGCAAGCAACGCTGTCATAAAAGTGGGGAAAATGTTCAGGCAACGTCGTCATCATCAGCAACAGCAGACCTGCCCTCATATCTTGTCAGAGTTTTTTTTTTTTCGCTTTGCGAATGTTTAGAGTCTATAATCTTCAAATAATGGAAAAACTTTTGCTGTTAAGCAAGAGGAATGCCAAAGCTTAGATTTTTTACAGCAACCACACGGACTTCAACTGTATTTTCTCTTATTTATTTTTTTTTTTTAGCAGTTGACAACTCGGGCTACTGTTTCTTGCTGTTGCTCACTCGATTTTCAATTTATTTCGTTTTGTGTGGATATTTTTTGTTACCGTTGTTGTTTTTCTCTGTTGCTGCCATGAAAAACTTCATCAACTGTTTGCCGCTTTACCTGTGGCTTAAAGTCTCCAGCTCTACCGCTCTCCACCTTCGCAATCAGCTAACAAATATTTTTTCTTTCTTTTCTCTTTTTCCCTGCACAAAGCATTTTTTCCAGCTGCTGTTTTGCTTCAAATTAAGTTTGCGCCAGAGGTGGCCCGAGGAGGAGAAAAAGCCACGTTTATGCTTTTTATGACGCCTTTGTGCAAAGTTAATTTCGATTTTATTGCCAGGTGATTGAGATTTGAATGGAGCTCGCTGCGTTTCCAGTCACACTTCAAATTAATTCGCACAAACAATATCGAAAAAAAAAACGCAAACATTTAATAAAAACGAATGGCAAAATTGTTTGGTAATAAGCCCTGGGCATCGACATAAGCTGTGGCTTATTAATTTCACTTTTTTACCCACTCGGTCTCTCTCTCTCTCTCTCTCTCTTGCTTCATCTGAGTCTGCCATACAAATGTCAGTGACAAATACAAATTACAGTTTATTTTTTATTTTTTTATACTTTGTTTTTCGATTGTAAAAAAGTATATTTGGGGAGCTACAGAAGAAAATTTAGTCACGTGTAGGATTTTTTTTTTCAATATTTATTATTTTGTATGTATAAAAATTAGCGAGTGAATCGAGAAAACAAGAACATTTTTTTAATAATAGAAGAAAAGATGTAATATGATATTTAAATGGGAAAAAATTAATATTTAAAAAATATGTATATAAAAAAAAAATAAAATAATTAATTAGCGAAATAAACATTACAAATAAAAAAAATATTATTATAATTATTAATTTAAAAAAAAAGTAGATAGTAAAAACATAAATAAATTATTTAAAAAAAAAATAAATAAAACATGCACAATATCGATATGCCTTTGTCACGCTCACATCTCTAACAGTAAATCAACTTTGAAAAATGAAAATTAAATGCACCTCGGACTCAATTGAAAATTGTCGACACAGCCGCAACCACAAGTAACAGCAGCAGCAAAAACAGCGCCAAACAATCAAATGTCAACGAGGCGCAAAACCCCTAGGCCAATAGCCCCTCAGCAATGCCAGAATGGGGCTACCCTAGCCCACTCCAGTTGCCTGCCACTCGCCCTTGGCAACAGCAATATGGCTTGCAAATAAAAATAGAATTACTAAAAAAGCATTCAGCGAGGCAAAATATCTTTATGCCACTCTCGTTTTGGGGGTCACCTGAACAATTGCAAATCTGAACGCCAGAGGGCGCGCAAGCTGTAAAGCCACGGACGTGGGCGCATGGCGTCGCGCTGTGTCACCTGAAAAGCGAGAAAATATGTTGCGATTGCCTAGTCAAAGGTCAACAGGCGGGCAATTGAGTAGCGTTTTTTATCACGCTCCAATTTGCAGGCAACACAAAAGTGTTTTCTGACATAAATTTGTCATAGACGTGTTATTGGGCGCCGCTTGCAGTGGAGCACCAAAACCTTTTTCGTTGCTCTAAGCAGAGCTCATTTAAAATTGTCTAGACTGCAGGCTTAAACTGAGAAAGCCGAATTCAACGAGCCCAATTTATTCACGAAATGATTTATTAACTTCGTAAGCACTAAAAACAGCTATAAATCAATGAGTCTTTCTTAACAGAATATTCTATCAATATCTTGGGCAGTCTTAATAAGCCATTAAAGCTCACTGGAACGGGCAGCCATTGCTGGCATTATAACTTTTTTGACCAACCTTAGCAATTATATCCAATATATCAAGTCCCTTGATACCTGAAGGAAATATGGTTCCAATCGCATCCTATATGAAAATTATTTCGTTTTATCCATATTTTTTTGTTTTATAAACCATGTCTGTTTTTATTATGTAACAAAATTAGTTTTAACAAAAGACAATAGATAAACGAAGAGCTACTTTTTCAATTAAAAATATTCTTTACAGACAATTTTGCAAAAAACTTTTTATTCCAATTTAAATATAGTCTTTATATAAACTTTAAAAGTAATAATATTAAAAATTATAAAAAAGTAAATTCATTTCAATCTAAAAATAGTTTTAGTATAAACTTTAAAGTGAATTAAATTTATAATGAAATTATAAACAATTTTTAAAAAATCTTAAAAGTAAATGAAACAATTTTAAGTTTTTCTTACCGTTTCTTTTAGTTATGCCTAGCGCACCACTGATAATTTATTGAATTCAGATTTATCAATTTACTTTGGCCTCAATATGCAATCAAAATTTCAATATATGCCACAAAAATACACATTAAAGCTTTTAGATGAATAAATTTAATTTGAATTACCGCAAAATTTCGTTTTGGCTTTTGCAGCAGATAGCAGCAGAAACCAAAACCGCAACAATTACAAAAGGCCAACAAACAATTTTGGCAACTTTTCACATTTGTTCGCGCATTAATTTCACATTGCGAGTGTCAATAAGCCAACATTGATAATGCACTCAATGCCAACCAATTTTGTTCTTTGTTTTTATATATACTATGCATAAGTTGAGCTATTGGATTGTGATATGGAATTTGTGACAGCAGCGAAGGAAGTTTCAAATGTCATTAAGATTTCCTATTCATCTGTATCAAATTTAGACCAGACAAAATAAGTTTAAATTAAGATTTTGAAGTCCCAATTAAAAATGAATAATTTAAAAAAAAAATTATATTTATATTCTTAATATATAATTGAGAATAATCATTGGGTTTCTTCACATAATCAGCTTCTTTTTTTCATAGTTTTCTTTCTTTAACAAATAATGCAAATCCTGCCAAGATTTATTATATCAGTTAACTGCATCAAATCTTTTCGCTTTTATACACACAAATTACTCGTATAGCTTACGTCATTTCAAGCGTAAGGGTATTAAATCTTTGGCTCATAACTCTTGTGTTATTTGTGTGATTCGCTTCTCTTTTTTGTTCGTATTCAGCTTTTGGCTCTTTGTGTCGCAACTGAAAAACGCAAATTAAATACACCGCCACAGCACAGAGAGAGAGAGAGAGAGAGAGAGAGGGAGCGATAAAAACTGCAAATGCAATATTTGTGTGTGCTGCGATGTTGCCCAAATCGTTCGCAGCTGCACTTGGCTGCCATTTTATTGGCCTGACCTCGACGTTCTGGGCCCGGCTAACGTTGACAGGCAGCCATTTCTGTGGCCGACTCGGGTACAGATTGCACCTGCATGCGTATCCATTGCAGCAGCGCCTTCTCTCATCGTGGTCATCAACGTTGGCGTCGTTGCATATTCATATGCCACGCTGCATGCTGCATGCTGCATGCAACGCCTCCCATTGTTGCTGCCAATGCGGGCGAGCTGATTTTATGTGGCTGGCCATGTCAGAGCGGGTCGTTTGGCCCATTCACTGTGTTTGGTTTTTATGGCAAAAAAAGGGAGAAAAACAAATGCAAAAGTGTCTAGATTGTGCATAAAGTTTATAGAATATTCAATACTCTTTTAATATATATTTATTTATTATTTTTCTTAGTTTATTCTATATCAAATTAATATTTTCACATTAATATCTAATTCACTTCCACAGCCTACGTCAAGTTTATTCCGTTACCTGCGCTTCCACATAGTCAATATGCCTCTTGTGACCTTGCCCATGCAGCTCTGGGTCTACAGGCCATGAAAAGTGTGCTCTGTAGTCGAGATATCATGGCCTGCCGGCTGGGTTTGGGCCGTCTGCCTAAATGGGGCTTCGGCTGGGACTGTCGTATGTCACGTTTAAAATATGCGCATTTTTGCAAATGACATGTGAGCCGCACCGCACTATCACTAATTGATATCATATGATGGAATTTATGCACCAGACACCCGTTAGCTGTATTGGTAAACGGTACTTTTCAGTTTTTCCGGTCACCTTCTCCTGCCACCCCCTCCCCCCCCCCCTTCCCGGTCCTCTCTAGCCACATTTGTCGCTCGAGCCCATTTTGCGGTTTGTCGACGCGTCATGACCATCATGTCTGTTGTCTGTTGTCTGTTCTCTGCTTTCTGTTTTCTGCCTTCTGTTGTCCGTTTCCTGTTTGTCTGATCATTCATTCATTTGTAAATCTGTCAGAGCGATTGGCTGGCTCGAATTATAAGCTAGCCTTTTCCAGCATTTCAGTCAAATTTAAACAACTTTTAACACATTTATTATTATTACATTTACCTCAAAAATTTTTTTATCTCTAACACATAAACATGCCTACAAGACAAACCAGACACAAGGATGACTATGACTTGGACTTGAATTGGAAAGATCTGGTTATCGCCAACCAATTACCTCGACTCCCTAGCCACCGGAACTTGAATTGAGGAATCGCATCTTATATGAAAATTATTTTGTTGAGGGTTTGAAGGAAGAGAAGTTATACCTTAGCCGAAAGTGAATTGAATCTTCATCTGGTTGTTGTTCTCTTTTCCTCTTATATATTATTGTATTTATAAATATTTAATACAGCAATAAGCAAATCTATCAAATTTAAAACTCTTTCACTTAGCTAAGCAAAGACACAAACTAAATGACAGCTTTGCTCGCTTGAATCCGTTGCAATTTATTTAAGGTCTGTCTATTACTTTAGTTAGCTGTGCATAGAGAGCAGTTGTTCCATAATGCGATTTGGATGCCATCTTTCACCTTTCAGTTGGCCCATGGCCAAATGTCACGCAGCGCACAATCACTTAACTCGCCCAAGCTGTCTGTACATGAATGTGTTATAAGCCACGTTCAATTGCATGATTCAGAATGATTATCAAATCATACGTTGCCACATTCACTGCAGGAACAATTCTAAATGCAGCTAACGCCCACACACACACGGTGCTTAAACGCCCGCATCAACATTTCAGGCAGCTATTTAAAGCCTAAACGAGTGCCATGCACACACACACAGAGAGAGAGAGAGAGACAGACAGACAGACATGCATACATTCATACAGCAGACAGGCATGTTTATGTTTCGACAGCAACAAAAATTGCAGCTGTAACAGGCACGCCCCGGCCGACTCCCCTCTCCTTAGCCTGGAGGCCGCTGCTGTTGCTTGAGCGCTGACCGTGACGTTGGTTTCGCTGTCGCGAACCTTGTTGCAGTTTGTATGTTGCACGTTGCCCACAGCCAACTGCTATTTGGGTTGGCCCAATGGGCTACGTGCCGGTGTCTGCTGTTGCTACTCCTGCTGTTGCTACTCCTGCTGGTACCTGATGCTTGACTTTCCTTTCTCTAATGAAATGCGGTTACAAATGCAATTTTACATTTTTCAAAAAAGCATTTTATCTGTCGTCGACAGGCCCGAGCACACACACACAGACACAGACCAGCAGCACGTGACACTCAAATGTGTGTGTGTGTGTGTGTGTGCTGTTTAACTGCTACCCAGACTGGGGAGCAACGTTAGCTTGTTTGCACCTTGTCGAAATTAGTGTTTCTACCAAAATGAACACGATTTGTTTGACCAGCAGGTGTTGAAAATACACTGTGCTTCTATATAGTGGGGCTTCACTGTACCACAAGCGCCTCTATTTTCGTGCAGCGCCCACAGCATTCACATTCCCGCACTCATTCTGCTGCTATCTTGCAGCAATGTTTTGTGTGTCACACATGGCGTATGGGTAATGTTTTTCAAATTGTTGCGGTCGCTTGTGCGCTCGCACATTCACATTGTCCGTGTATTTTAGAATACTGTGGCTACTGAATTGATTGTCAGTTGTTCTTCTTGTCGCCGCACTTTTGCATACTTTCCGGCAGCAAAATTTTTGACCAACTGCGATTGGTGCCAGCACAAACTTCAGAGGAAGTAGATTAAAAAGCAAACACTTGCAGAATTTTATGAACTTTTCTCTCCAACTTTAACTAGCTTCATTTAAAATGAAATAACATTTGAAGAGAGTTGAAATAGTCAAGAAATAGAAGAGTTTTAATGAGGACTCCTTAAGCTTAAATATATTATTGAATACTGAGAATACTGAGCAATTTATGATTCATTGATTACAGGAATACATATAAATATTGATATAACAACTCTTCCAATAGACATATGTTTTCTAGATAAAATCTTTTGCTATTTGCACGTTTGCAGCTCATTTCACTGCACCTCAGAGACTGCTCCCAAACAAAGAATGTTAATAGGTTAGCCTAAGCCTTTCAAGCAAATTTAAGGAATGAACATAACATATATAGTGTGGTGCATGCCCTTTTATTTAAAGCAGCTGGCGTCTGGCTATAGGCCCCAAGGCGGCTGCACTTCAATTCTATTAGACTCCAAGCTCTCATACTGCATTTCAACAGTCACAGCAACAACAACAACCCACACATACATCAACAGCCAACAACAACAAACTGCAAACGTTGACAAGTGTCCATTGCGGTTGGTTTTGCTCTTGTTGCCACAGAGAGAGAGAGAGAGAGTGAGAGAGAGAGATGGCAGACAGATCACAACTAGTGCAGCAACATTTGCAAAAAAAAAAAAAAAAATAGAAATAGAAATAGAAATAAAAGTAAAAACAAAACAAACCTAACGAAAATCTGTGGCATTGACGGAGCCGCGACATGGTCAAACATTTAGCCAAGTTTGGCAGCTTAATAGAATAACGGCCGCAGGCGGGCGTGGCTCGCCAGCCCGCCAGCACCAGACATAAATAACAATTTATAGCCAAATGCCAGACGGCCAGGCAAACAAATAAACAGCTGTGTTAAGCCTTTTCGCAGTCCGCTCATAAAATATTTAATTGCTAGAGTTTTGACAAACATAAACTCTGCAAATTCGTCTAGCCAGCGAGTGCTCCATAATCACAATTTTTTTTTAAATAATTTATAAATGTATATAGAGCGAGGAACGTATAAAATTTTAATTAATATATTTATTTTTAGTTAATGATCATAGTAGAATCTCACATTCAAGCCGTAAAGCGTTTCGACTGCTTGCTTAAGTCAGTAAAGCAGTGTATAAAGCAAGAGCTCATAAAGGCTGAAGAGTTTTCAAAATGCATGGCATACTTTTCAGCTGAGAAATAAATCACAGGCAAGATGATTTTATTAGCTTTAATAATAAATAAAATAATACAATAAGGGCATAAACAAAATAGATAAATAACAAACAAATACAAATAAAGAATAAGAATTTAAAGAAGTTAGGCTCTTCAGCTGAGTGCTAATGATCATAGTAGAATCTCACATTCAAGCCTTAAGGCGTTTCGACTGCTTGCTTAAGTCAGTAAAGCAGTGTATAAAGCAAGAGCTCACAAAGGCTGAAGAGTTTTCAAAAGGCATTGCATACTTTTCAGCTGAGAAATAAATCACAGGCAAGATGATTTTATTAGCTTTAATAATAAATAAAATAATACAATAAGGGCATAAACAAAATAGATAAATAACAAACAAATACAAATAAAGAATAAGAATTTAAAGAAGTTAGGCTCTTCAGCTGAGTGCTAATGATCATAGTAGAATCTCACATTCAAGCCTTAAAGCGTTTCGACTGCTTGCTTAAGTCAGTAAAGCAGTGTATAAAGAAAGAGCTCACAATGGCTGAAGAGTTTTCAAAAGGCATTGCATACTTTTCAGCTGAGAAATAAATCACAGGCAAGATGATTTTATTAGCTTTAATAATAAATAAAATAATACAATAAGGGCATAAACAAAATAGATAAATAAAAAACAAATACAAATAAAGAATAAGAGTTTAAAAAAGTTAGGCTCTTCAGCTAAGTGCTAATGATCATAGTAGAATCTCATATTCAAGCCTTAAAGCGTTTCGACTGCTTGCTTAAATCAGTAAAGCAGTGTATAAAGCAAGAGCTCACAAAGGCTGAAGAGTTTTCAAAAGGCATTGCATACTTTTCAGCTGAGTGTTAATGATCATAGTAGACTCTCAAACTTAAAGCGTTTCGACTGCTTGCTGTAAGTATGTAAAGCAGTGTATAAAGCAAGAGGCCACAAAGGCTGCAGAGTTTTCAAAAGGCATTGCATACTTTTCAGCTGAATATTAATGATCATAGTAGACTCTCACATGCAAGTCTTAAAGCGTTTCGACTGCTTGCTTAAAGTCAGTAAAGTAGTCAATAAAGCAATTCTTTCCTAAGCAATGGAAGATGGCAGCGATTGTAATGATCCATAAACCAGGAAAGCCGGAGGATGACCCCGAATCGTATGCAAATTATTATATATTATTTTTTTATTTTATTTTTATTTTTATTTTCATTGTTATTTTTATTTTATTTTTTTATTGTATTTTATTTAATTTAATTTATTTATTTTGTTTATTTATTTGTTTTTTTTTATGTATTTTTTGATTTCATTCATTATATATACGCATGTCTATTTTATTTTATTTTTTTTTTATTTCATTCATTTTATTTAATTCTTGCATAAATATATTTTATTTAAATACATATATTTTATAATAAACCCCAGTTCAAACCATTTAATTTGTTGAATCTGAATATAATTTAAGCATTTACAATTTAGACCTCACTCAAACTGCATATTCAGTTGTTGAAAACGTTTTTCGAAACAGCACACAATTGACTTTTTCTTGTGTTTTTCATTTATAGCCGGAAAAAACTATAAAATGGCAGCCAGACGCCACTAAAGCACATCCAAAATCTGTCAAACTCAAATCACAAATGCAGACAAAACTGACAAATACGAGCGAACAGATAACCAAACAGACAGAGAGACAGACAGACAGACAGACAGACAGACAGAGAGACAGTCAGTTGTCAGAGAGTGCAACAACATTTGCTTTTCAATGCCAAAAGCTGTTGATGGCTGGAAGATTGCAGTTGCAGTTAGGCCTGCTTGGCCTGAAAGGGGCATAGGATCTGCTGGTTGCGGCTTTCTTCCGCTCTTCAAGGCAAACTCATTAACAAGTTGGCACATAAAATGCCAAAAACTGTCGATGCCTGGCGACTAGCTGCCGCATCAGCAGCAACTGCTGCAGTCGCAGCAGACGCCACTAATGGCTGCCTGCCAGTTTAATAGTTGCCTTTTGGCGGATGCTCCACTCCTTCTCGAACTCCTGTTGCGAACGGCTCGTGCTTTGCGGTGCGAAGTTTTATTAAAAGCCAAACAGTCGCCGACATATGTATGCGCACCAAGCAGCTGAGACTGCCAGAGCGGAAAGCACAGACACGGACGGATAAATACAGACAAATTATTATAGCAGAGGCCAAGTACAGTGAGCTCCAACAGTGAATGTCGAATGCAAGTCAATAAATATTTGGTGGAACATATTTAAAGATATCATAAATATTTGTATACAGTGTAAAGTTTTTATATCGATTATATATTATTATATAATAGTTTATATTTATGTATAATTAATAGTTTATATAAAAATGAATATTAAATAATTTTTTTCTTTATTTTATAATATTTAAAAGAGTTATACAAATACATTTTAAACATGTTTTCGATTATCGAACTTTTGTTTATAATCTTCATTCATTTCGATTCCTCACATAAATTTAAGCACAAATCTTGATTGAATTTATTTAATGTCTACTGTAGAACTAAATTGGAATCCAACAACCGCGAAAATTATGTGACACATGTGTTGTCAGTCCAATTGCCAGCCAGAGATTGCGAAATTCTCCAAGTTCTCGAGATGCTCAACTGCGACAGATGTCGCAGCCCGCCAGGAAGTTAAGCGTCTCTGGTACGCAGGGTTTTCTTTTTAGTTTTAGTTTGTATTCTCAGGCTGAAGGTTAAGTGCGATTGTACGAAATGTTGAGCTTTATTCACAGCACTGGTGGTCATTGTGGGTGCAATAGCATTCGCCCAGCGGACAACAGCAGCGCGTCATATAGGATGTCTGGTAGGGGAAGACAATGATGCGCCAGTGCGCGCCCAATGCGAGGGTCTCAAAGTGATAGCCGTCGTAGAGCTTGGTGCAGGCCTGCTTGGAGCTGTAGAACGGCAGGATCGGCAATAGACACACCTCCATGCAGTTCACATAGAACTGAGTGCCAGTGATTCGCGGGGCCAATGAATAGACGGTAACGATGCTCTCGTCGAAGACGTGTATCACATCGAAAGGCGGCTGCTCCCTGGTAAAGATGTCGGCTGCCTGGCTTATGGTATCGAAGCTCTTCAGAGTGACCACGCCCGTCGGAGTGGTGCTGAAGAACAAGTGGGTTATGTTGTCCGTGACAATGATCGGACTGGCGACGGGCGGTGCGTTTTCAATGTCAGCGACCTCATATTTGATGCCGCCCACTTCCAGCTCCTTCAGCGAACGCTCGTAGTTCGGATGGGTGGCCACATGTGGCTGCAGCTGATGGAAGCGAAACTTCACGCGCTCAACGAACTCATCGCGCACTGACTGCTGCACGGCCACACTGGCAATTGGGTAGGGCTCGAAGGGCTCGTGCATATTCTCGGCCAGACAGTGGGCAGCCGTGTTTAGATCCCCGTTCTCAAAGACGAACATGAACCGGGGACGCATCCAGGATTTCTGGATCTGCACCTGCATTTTCTGTGCACCCAACGAGATCATGATAGACTTGAGATACCCAGGCGAAAAATCTAATTATCTAGCAGTGGCTTACACTCGTAAAAATTTCCTTGTCACATCGCAGATTTATCACTTGGTCGGGTGTTATCAAATCATCACGTGGCGTGCACATTTTGATATCGATTAATATCGATAATTGTAATAATTTGGAACTATATTAAACTTAATAAGTGAAAACTTTTCAATTTACAAATTCAAACAGAAAACTAAATAACTTAAGACTAAGCTTGCTTCGAGTCGACTAAAAACTAGAGAGAGAGAGCGAAAACTATAGATAATATGCACAAAATTCTTAAGAAATTCCTTTTTAAACGTAAAATGAATATGAATGAATATTCTTTACTGTCTTTAATTAACGAGAAATTTCACTAGTGAGAAACTTGTAGTCAAAACGAGAAACAAGACAACAATTTATAGAAGCTGAGCCCCTCTAAAGCCAACAGAGCTTAGCTCCATAACGATTGCATCAGACTAAAGCTAATATTACTTTACTCTCGACTCGTTGCGAACTCTCAGAGATTCCTCAGGCCGTTGGCAGCACTGCTTCAGCTGTGTTTTCTTAGACAACAATAATAACAATAGCAACAACAACAGCTAGGCTAATGCAGCTAACTACATGCGAGAGATGTGTAATTTTCACAGCATACGCCAAGGCGCATAAGCAAAGCACACGACAAACTCCCCCCCCGCGCACACGCGAGGCGCACAAATCAAGCGCAGCGGCCCGACAAGTGGCGAACTAAGGAAAACATCTACCATCATCTAGCACTTCGGGGCCTGTGGCAGTGATATGGAAGTGTCTCAGGCCTGCAAGGCGACGCCAACAACAATAACATGCTCCGGGAATGCCGGCAATGGAGCAAAGACAATGCTAATGCTATTTGCTCAAGTGCCATCAGCGCGAGTATTATATAAAGTCTAAACAAAGGTAATAAATAAGTTTTTTAGGGCGCCCTAGTGATGTAGAAGCTGGGCGTGGCAGTGTTAAGCTCGTAAGCTGATAAGAGAGAGGGGTGGGGAGGGGAGGGAAAAGGAGCAAAGTGATGTAGCCTGATGTGAGATGTGTGAAACAACAACAAGTCACTCTGTTAACCAGCAAATCATATACAAAACTTTAATTTATGTGTATGTGGAATTCTTCGTAATTAAATTAAGCACTGATTAAGAATATATTAAAATATTTTTAGCTGTTTAACATTGCTATCCAATTGAAATCCAATTTGTACATTCTTTGCGGTTTGCTTGTGTCTGGCTGTGTCACACTTCATGTTACCGCTGCAAAATTTAATGAAAAACATAGACGAGAACAGTGCAAAAAAATTAAATTATATAATTGAAAAAAAAAAAACAATTAAATAAATAAATAAAATAAATGTTAAACATTTATAAAATAATATAACATTTATAAAAAATATCGTATTACAAATTGATAAATTGTTTACAGCAATTTAACATTATCTATAACATAGGCATTCAAGTGAACACATCGCAAAAATGTTAATTAATAACCACAGTAATGCAAATGTTAACAGCTATGTAACCGTGTTTTTATGCTGCTGTTAACTAACATCTGCTTGGGAAAACACACAGTCGTTTAATAACAGCTCATTCATTTATTTATACATATGTACAATACATATTTATTGCATTTAAATAATGAATATGGCAAATATTTGAATATACATATATAAATTTCGTAGTGTTTGGAATTTATTCGAACTGTCAGAGCAAATTGACTGACAACAGAGAAAAACAAACAACAATTCAATTTTGTTAACAGAAGCTGACAAAAAATTAGGCAAAACAGCAGTCAAACTGGTTTCAACTAGTCGCAATTCATTCAATTATTCATTTTGCATGCAATTTGAAATGTGAATTTGAGTTTGAATTTGAATTTGAATTTGAATTTGAAATTTGTGCTCGTGAAACATTTTAATTAAATTTTTGACCACACAACAAACACACACACACACAGTTGTCGTTTAAAGCCACAAAAATTACGTATACGCTGCGTATTTGATATTAAATTAAAAAAGTTGACGGCGCGAAAAGTTTGCCTTAGTTTTTTTCGGTCAGTCTGGCGCAGTCTCTGTGTGCTTTATACAGGTAATCTTTTTTTAGAAAATTATATTTTTGAGTACACTCGAAGCGTAATTTAATTAGCTGTCGGCAAAATGACAATGGGACAAAAACTTTATCAAATTATCAGGCAATGCAGCAATTGTAATGCATATTAAATTCGCTGACCATTGAGTTTAGCTATTCTAAAGGCGTATAAGAATTAACTTAACCCGCCCCTCGCCCCGCTCTTTGCGCCAGCCCGTCGGCCATAAAGCTTTCGAGAGATATGCTATAGCACTTATCGGAAGCGAATTGTGTGCGTGTATTTGACTGGCGAAAGGCGAATAAAATATGAAAATGCTTGGTAGCAAGCGTTAAATGCATGCAAATGTGTGTGTGTGTGTGTGTGTGTGTGTGAATATTTGGATGTGGCAAGCGCCGGAAGTGCAAATAACTGTTGCCAAACATTTTCGACGAAAAATGTGCGCATTGCATACATTTCGGTAGGTAGACAAATGGGAGGGGAGGGGGGAGCGTCGCGCGTCGGTGCCGGCTCGGTTAGTTATGGCAGTGACTGAAATGTGGGAGGGGCTCGCCCGATAACTGCCGTTGGCGTGGTGCAAGTGAAGGGCTACAGTGCTCGGGTGGGGTGGGGGGTGGGTAGCTGCACACGGTCCATCGGTCCACGGCACTCGAGATGCACTGTAGCTGGGGTTCAGCATGCCGCTTTTTGCAATGCATGCAAACAAGATTTAACGATAAAATTTTAATTAGTGCATAAATGGGCGCTTGATTGTGTGGGCGTGGCATTGCATAGCACAAGACATGCTACCCAAACACACTCACACACACACAGAGGCAAACACTTATTGCGGCTTTGGCGCATTTTGCTTTTATTTGTTCTTGCTCGCAGCGCACATGCAGCGAGGCATAAGAGTCGAAAGGCAGCAAAGGGGGGCATGGCACTGGCACTTCAATAACAGGGATGTGCACGAAATTAAGCAATTTTGTGAGTGTGTGTGTGAGAGAGAGAGTGAGAGAGAGAGAGAGAGTGAGTGCAATATTTGGCACCAAAACCATTTGGATGCGTTTTATACTTTATAAACGAATAACTAAGAGCAACTGCCGCCAAGAGCGTGAACTTTAATTAAACTTGCCATTTCAAACTTATCAATTACTGCACAAATTCTAATTTCTTCTACACACTAAAGTCAAAACTCTGTCAATGAAAACCCTTTTGCTACTTTAGTGCCAAGCCGTGAAAAGACGTGATGGAATGTGCGCAGCACAATGTTTGCATATTTGCGTTTATATTAGAAATCATACACGCACACACACACACACACATGAACTGCTGCACCTGCACACTATTTCATGCAAGGTTCTCTGGGTGCTTTTGGGTGTGAAGCCCGTTGACTGCTTTGCATCGCCGGCTCTAGCAAAATACTCGTAATAGTAAAAATGTGAGTAAAAACTACAAGTCGAAGTATGTATATTTACATATTTACATGTGTATGTGTGTGTATGTATATGTGTGTGTACAACAGGCAGCATACGATGGAACACAACAGCTCGACAGGTACTAACTTTATTCAATATTGCTGCATTTTATTTTTTTTTTTCTTCTACCCTGTGAACATAAATTTTCCCAATGGGGTATGTTGAAATAGAGCCAAATGCTATTATATATAGGATGAAAATTTCATAAATACTCTCTGAATATAATAATAATACATAGATAATTAAGCCCTACCTGGCATAAATAATAATAAAATATATATAATATAATACTAATATCATCTATGTTTTATAGCAAATAAAAATAAAAAATCAATAATATAAATCATATTCATAGATCAGCAACTTATCTTCTCTTAAGTTTTATAGATGTGACATTGATCTATAAATAGAATTCCTCTTAGATCCAGCTATGTCCAATATTCCCAAATTTCATAAAACAGAAAACGTAATAATCGTATCACTAATACTTAAGCTTTACAGCATATCTTCTAGTCTATCACTCGCACACATTCTCCGCTGTGCCTGAGTTTCTTCAAGCTGTCTACTTTTATTTATTTTAATTTTTCAGCTCGTCTTCCACGTTGTTTTATTTTTTTTTTTTTTTACAGCCTCGCCTCGATTGCTGCTCGACATGCACTTTGCATACATTTTGCTTTTACGATCTGATGCTGCGTTTAAATATTTAGTAGATAGTAAACTATGTCTGTCTGTCTATCGGTATGTTCGTGTATACGAATGTTAGCGTGGCGTATGTGTGCGTGTGTGCGTGTGTGGCTGTTGAAATATTTATTAAAATAACCAAAAGCACACAAGCATGTCAAAAATATTGAACAGCAAATTGTAGCCTCAACTTCTCGACTCAAACAGGCTTTAAATTAAATTTATTGTAAATATTATTTTAGAGATAATTATTTTTAAATATGAAATTTTTTCAATGTAAATGCTATGATTAAATATTTGTCAGACATATAAACTATTGACAATGAAATTTTCATCATATATTATTAAAGTGTTTGTCGAAATCTTGTATGAAAATTTGTAGATCTCTGGATTAGTATACCCCTTTCGATTAAAGCTAGGGTATATAAAGAATGTTTCGAAAATAATAATACTACATAATGCGAACAAATGTCAGCTGTAGATAAAAGTGCTCTTCGTTTTGATTTGGTCATGAAACTTTGGCCCTTGCGCTGAGTTCAAATGCAAAGTTTGTGTTTTAATTAAAATATGTAAATGCGCCAAATCGCACAAAATACACAAATTAGAGGGCAGCCGGCGAAAACCGACCAAAATATTTCACACATTTACCAAAAACATTTTACCAATAATGCAATTGCGTGTGTGTGTGTGTGTGTTTGTCTGCGTGTGCGTGTGTGTTTCTGATTGGTAGTCACAGCTGTGTGTGTATATTTGTTAAACAAATTTGAAAATGGCTCGAATTAGGCGAAAACACCCAAGCCACAAAACAATTTAGTTTATTTGCGCCTAATTGCAAACAGTTGCCAGCTCGAAATTTAGTCCGCTGCAGTTGTCCCTTCAGCCCCCCCTCACAGTCCCTGGCCCTAACGTATATGCGAAGGGAGCTAGTATGAATAGTATAAGTTTCGAATCATTTGACATTTGAGCCTTGAACCTTGAACCTTTAACCTTTAACTTTGAACCTTGAACTGTTCATTAGAGTTCGTGTTGATACTTAAAGCTTTAGATGCAAGCATTCCCCTACGTCTTCAATGCTTATAATTCACACGCTCACACGCAGCAGGCCTGGACGACTGAAGAAATGCTGCAGCTGCTGCCCTTTATATAGCGACACTTTTACTCAAGCACTCACTGTCTCTCCCAAATGCTGAGCCCGACAGCAGGTAGATTTCGTTGCAGTTGAGCTTTAAGTGACCAATGGGAACGCTCTCTGCTGCTGTGAGCTTTCTAGCTTTGTTTTACACATACACATATCTAAAGAGAGCTGCTGCCTACACATAGACAACTTTAGTGATCTTCTGCACTTATTCTCTCTTTGCTTTTACTTAACGACAGATAAAGCTCGTTACCACTGAGCTTCAAGTGACCAATGGGAACGCTCTCTGCTGCTGTGAGCATTCTAGCTTCGTTTTACCTAAATACAAATACCAAATGAGAGCTGCTGCACACACATAGACAACTTCAATGATCTTCAGCACTTGTTCTCTTCTTTCTCTGCTTTTAGTTTTACTCAAGTACTGTCTCTCTCGTTACAGTCGAGCTTCAAGTGGCCAATGGGAACGCTCTGTGCTGCTTCTAGAGCTTTCTTACTTGTTTTTGTTTTTAAAAAATAATTAAATAAAAAATAATTAAATAAATAAAAATAAAATATAAAATATTACATCTATTCATATATACATTATTATTATTATTAAAAATATTTTAAGTTTTAATTATAATTTTTAAATAAAAGAAATATGTCTTATATTACTTATTTACTTCCACATGAACAAAATATAAATATTTAAAAAAAATAATAGCTGACTGGGACTACAAAAAACTTTTGACTATTTCTAAAATAAAAGCTTATTTTTTATAGCAAATAATGCAATTTTTATGGCAACTTGACGCTGTTTTTTTTTTTGTTTTTTTTTTAATTCAGTTTTTATTTCTTTCTGTTTCTTTGTGCTGTTATTATGCATGCTTCAGCGGCAGGCGACATTTGAGCTTGAGCTAAGAGCAGGCAGAACAGCAACAACAACAACAACAACAGCAGCAACAGCAACAATGTGGACAATAAATCGCCAAGATGTCCATTCTTATTTATTTTCGCATTTCGAGTGTTTAGTTTTCGCTTGAGAAAATCGCCATTTTCTTCAACTTTATTTCAGGGCAAAAATTCTCTCATGCAGCTGGCGACGCAGGGGAAAAGGGGGGAACATGTGCCCAAGCAACGAATTGAGGCAGGAAAGGCACTAAGTAAAAGGAAAGTACAAAGTGAGAAAGAGCAAAAGATAGAGAGAGAAAAAGAGAGAGAGAGAGAGATAAAAGAAGACTGCTCAGCTCTGTCATTGCCATTTCAATTTCCGTTTAAATTTTGCACTTCATTTCGCAAGTTCGCAATTTTCATGTGATTTTTTCTTTGCCAAAAATAGGAAAGAAAAACCAGTTTGCCCAGCTGCTAGATGAAAACGGGAAAAAGAGGCAATGCAAATACTCGAATGTACGTATGTATGTATGTATATAGAAAAACAAAGCAAAGCAAACGAAGCAAAACAAAACAAAACAGAAATAAAACAAGCGTGAATCAAGCGAAGGCAAAGAAGAGATGACAATAAATTGTCACTTGCTGCTTGCTCGAAGAAAAACTCAACCCCCTGCACCCTTACCTTGCCTTCCTCTGCATTTTCTTGTATTGTATTGGGGATTCTCCGTATAGGGAAGCTGCTCTAAAAATGTAAACACGAGCGCAATGATAATGATGGAAAATCATGGCCGAGCGAAACAATTGCACGTAGTGTGGCACGTCGCTCTGTCACGCCTTCCGAGTGCGAAACTCTCTGGCTCGTCCTCCCCATTGCTGATGTTTATTTGTTTGACAAATAACGAGCGCCATAATGAAGGAGGTGCAAATGATGTTGGCATTGTTTATTCGACTGCGAAATGTAATAGGCGCGCGGTGTCACGGGGCGACGACTTGCTTTTTATGGCTGATTTGACAGGAAACGGAAACGCGAAATTGCAAAAGCGCAATAAAGTGTAGCATAAACAAAGGCGCGCCCTGAATACACAACCAACACACACAAACACACACACACCAGCAGAGGCAAAAGGCAGCAGCTCGCTGGGGCAGGCAACTAAAATGATTCAAGTACTCGTTACCGTTGCGCAGCACTTGAAAATAAATTTGTTTCCACAATATCCCGCATTTGTATATCAAACATTGTCGTTCATGTTGCTGTTGCTATTGTTGTTGTTGTTGTTGTCTTTGTTGCTGCTGCTGCTGCTGTGCATCGTATTATTGTGTTATAGGCAGCAAACAGATTGTTTTCATTTTTATCTTGCTTTTATTATATTCTATTCCATTCTCGTTGACATGTTGCGGTTGACAGTCAACATGGCTAAATATTTTAGATAAAATGTATTTAAAAAAAAATTAAAAATTTTAAAAATAAAAGAATGTTTTTTAATGCTCAGATATCATTGAAAGTGGGAAATATTTCTAAGTTATTTGAAACAGATAGAAGGAAGCAGATTCAAGGTATTAACAGACCCGTAGTTTTTACACCTAAAGAGAAAATCGTTGGAAAAGGAATTCATGCTATGTCATAGTCGAACAATCAGAACTAAAATGCTCGAACTTTCTCTTATTCAAATTGTAAACTCATAAGTCGGAGCTTCGCATTTATGTATTGTATATTAATCTTCATAAAATAATAATAAAGCAAAGTAGTATTTATTGCTGAGTCTATTTACATATATGTTGTTATATGCGCACGTCTGGAAGACTAAAGAAATGCTGCAGCTGCTGCCGTTTATATAGGGCCACTTTTACTCAAGCACTGTCTCTCTAAAATGTTGTGCCCGACGGCAGGTAGAGCTCGTTGCAGTCGAGCTTCAAGTGAGCAATGGAAACGCTCTCTGCTGCTGTGAGCTTTCTAGCTTTGTTTTACACATACACATATCAAAAGAGAGCTGCTACCTACACATCGACAGCTTTAGTGATCTTCTGCACTTATTCTCTCTTTGCTTTTACTTAACGGCAGATAAAGCTCGTTACCACTGAGCTTCAAGTGACCAATGGGAACGCACTCTGCTGCTGTGAGCACTCTAGCTTCGTTTTACCTAAATACAAATACCAAATGAGAGCTGCTGCACACACATAGACAACTTCAATGATCTTCAGCACTTGTTCTCTTCTTGCTCTTACTTTTACTCAAGTACTGTCTCTCTCGTTACTGTTCAGGGGATTTGCTAGTCGAGTGGACTCGACTTGAGCTTTCATACTTGTTTTTTTATTTTTTCTACGACTTCTACTCTTTAATTTTGGATATAATTTCAATAATAATAATAAGGTTCTAATGTATTAAATATAAAAATGCATTTTAAATATTGCAATTACTCATAAATTTAATTTGAAGCTCAACAAAGTAACAGTTTCTGCACCTAATGCGAATTTCTGCGCATGTTTGCCATAATGCGTAGAGCAGCTGCTGCAGGTGTCTATCATCGGATATGAAAGACACTTAGCATTCTGCAATGTCAGCAGATAACAGTAAAAAAAAATACAAATAAGTAAGTCGAGGCAAGAAAATCCAAAGGAATGACAAACATACAACTACCAAGCATCCACTATATATCAATGTGTGTGTGTGTGTGTGTGTATGTGTGTGTATTTAAGTATGTGCGACACACACGCATTTGCCTTCAGGCTGAGTGCATATTTATGAGTTTGTGCGCCTTATAAATAAAGCAAGTGTGTCAACAATGCACTCCACAGACATAACTACAGATCTACGCTGGATGGCTGAACTCACCTTAAGTGGAATGCAAGTGAAATCTCGCAATGCTAAATGAAAACATGAAATGGAAATTCCATTTTCCAAGTACCCATATAATTGCATACACTAACAACAAATCCGAGTAGTTGTGATTTATAGAGCAGTTGGGATCGTTTAAAGGTAATCATTGTTTATTTATTAATGATGGTTCTGCATAAAAATATTAGAGCAAAATTTTAATTATTTTTAGTTATTTTAACTTTGCAATAAGAGTTGATAATTTGTATTAGCAGTAAAATTAACATTACATTGCTTATTAGACAAAACGTTTTACTGCAATTAATTATACTAGTAAATACATATATATATTTATGAAAGTGAATAAATAATATTAAATGGGTAAATATGTATATACATATAATTTTATAAAACCATAATCCATCTTACATTATTAAATACAAAAATGTGTTTAATCCGGGCTAATCCTACTTATTTTATTTAAATACATAATTAATGTTTATGCTTTACTACACCCATTTTATATTAACATTGAATTAACATTGAGACAGCATTTTAATTGCTATAAAAAATTTTAATATAATAGCTTGAGCTGCACTCAAACAATCTAACAAAGTTAAGTTAAACAGAGCTTTACAGTGTAAACATAACGCATTTGACGCATCAGCAGAAAAATAACTCGGGAACAAGTAAAGCAGAGAAACGGAAAAAAAGAACACCAGTAAGATGTGAAAATACGACCAAGAATTGAGAATAGCATTTGCATGTCGTACTGCGGCAACAGCAGCAGCAACACCAACACCAACAGCAACAGCAACACCAACGGCAGCAGCAACAGTTGGCTGCGGGTGCAGTGAGGCGTGGGAACTGCTTTATCGACGCTATGTTGGTTGCCAAGCAACCATAACCGTAATCGCAACGGTAACCAAGCGCCGCGAGGACAACACAACAGAGAAAACTACAAACTGGGCAGAAGCAAAAGGAAAAGTCCAACAGCAGCAAAGAAAACGAAAAGATGGTAAGAAATGCAGCTGAATATAGCAAAAGATACTTGTAATGCTTGAGATACTTTGCCTTACTTAAGTTCCACACTTCGCACACAGATACTTTCACGTGGCAAAACGGATTCAGCCAGTTCACGGCATGCGGCAAGCGGCGGTGGCATGCAACAGCAGCAGCGCAAGGCCCCAGCGCCGGCCACATTGGAGGATTTCATCATCAGGCGTGACTATACAGGTGCGCGAGCCTTTCTGGAGGTAAGCCAAACATATTATTTACATGTGAAATGTTTTTGTTGAACCTTTTGGCCTGCAGTATGCCAACGACGAGCAGGACGAGGGCGAGGAGACGGCTCAGCAAAGTGAACAGCAACAGAAGCTAATCGATCAGTGGATTGCCTTCTGCAATTTCCACCTGGGTGACTACCAACAGGCCCTCACTCAATATCAGGCCCTGAAGGATCCCCAGCTGGATCTCAACATAGCCGTCTGCATGTTCTACTTGGGCTTGTACGAGGAGGCACAGCAGCTGATGGAGGGCACTGCGGACACGCCGCTGAAGCAGCGCCTGCTCTTTCATCTCGCCCACAAGCTGGGCGATGATCAGCAGTGGGCAGACCTGTTGGACACGCTGCTAAGCACGCCCAGCGTCGAGCAGCAGCTGAGCCTCGCCTCGATGCACTACATGCGCGCCCATTACCAGGAGGCCATCGATGTCTATAAGCGCGTGCTGGTCGACAACAAGGATTACTTGGCCATCAATGTGTATCTGGCTCTGTGCTTCTACAAGCTCGACTACTATGACATGTCGCAGGAGGTGCTCGATGTGTATTTAAGCCAGCACGCTGACAGCACCATTGCCATCAATCTGAAAGCGTGCAATCGCTTTCGTCTCTTCAGCGGTCGCGTTGCCGAGCAGGAGATCAAAAATATCGCCGACAATGGGACATTCGGTGCGGACTTAATACGTCATAATTTGGTGGTGTTCCGAAATGGTGAGGGAGCACTCAGAGTTCTGCCGGCGCTGCTAAATATCGTGCCCGAGGCCCGACTTAATCTGGCCATCTACTATTTGAAGCAGGGCGATGTGCAGGAGGCGCACGCCCTCATGAAGGAGCTGCAGCCCACATCGCCGCATGAGTACATACTGAAAGGAGTGGTGCATGCGGCACTCGGACAGCAATTGGGCTCGGTAAGACTTTATGGAAACTATTTTTATAATAAATCAGCTTAAGAAAAATCATTACTGCAGGAGCATATATAATAAATCAATCTTCACTAATCTTTATCCCTATAGAAGGAACACATTAAAACGGCGCAGCAAAATCTACATCTTGTGGGCAGCTCAGCCACAGAATGCGATACGATACCGGGACGTCAGAGCATGGCCTCGGCATTCTTTCTATACGAACAGTTCGAGGAGGTGCTCGTCTATATGAACTCGATACGCAGCTACTTTGTGAACGATGATGTATTCAACTATAACTTTGCCCAGGCTAAGTGCGCCACGGGCTACTACAAGGAGGCGGAGGAGCTGCTCGTGCAGATCAGCGATATGGACATTAAGAATCAGCATACCTACTGCATGATCCTCTCCAAGTGTCATATACACTGCGGCCATCCAGAGCTGGCCTGGAATATATTCATTACCAGAGACACAAATGCAGAGGCATTTCTCTTGCTTCAGCTGATTGCGAACGAATGCTACAAGTGCGAGGAGTTCTGGGTGGCAGCCAAAGCATTCGATATGCTGGAGAAGTGAGTATTGATGGGAGTAACTCTCGTTGTAAATTTATATAAATACATATACTTTCGCTCAACAGACTCGATCCCAGCCCAGAGAACTGGGAAGGCAAACGAGGCGCTTGTGCCGGTGTGCTCTATGCGATGGCAACCAAGGCACAGCGTGGCCGACCCTCTGGAGGCATCTCCGAGGTCATTGGGCTACTGCGTGAATCCTCCAATTCACAGGCAGACTCAATGATCAAAACAATTAGAAAACACATAAGTAGTTTCAAGTAAATGTAATACAAACTAACAAATAAATATATATATATGGCATTTTACGTAGTGCTCTTTGCGTGAAATCAATCGAAGAAATCATGTCTATTCGCATTCGCTCTGAGCATGCGACTTCGGTTTCCGTTTTTGCTGAGCGCCTTGAATTGAGCTATTCGCGTTTACTGAGAGTTTCTATTGATGTTCATACATTCACATACACAAGCATACGCTCACTATGTTTTTAAAGCCCTCGCATACCTACCAATACATACACAAAAGACTTTTTACTTTATTTAGCTCAACCAAACGATCAGAAAAAATGCCAGAGCGAGAAAAAAAAACCAGCCGAGGGCGAACGAGCTCGTAAAAGACTCCATTGCTCTCTGAAAGGCGTGTATACAGGGGGGGGGTTTCGGGGGTTCAAAGGGGGTTCGGGGGTTAAGGCAGCTGCCTGACAAAAGCTGACTGCTACAAGACTCGATGTAAGGAACATCTATGCTAAGGACATCTTTGAAACTTCTGGAAGTGTTTATCTTATTTGCTCGCTAAATAGACGTCCTAGCCTTATAATTGACTATGAATGTGTGCTCAATTCTTCCAATGAATGTTGCAAAAATAAAACTTGAAACTTGAGTTAAGGCAGCTGCCTGACAAAAGCTGACTGCTACAAGACTCGATGTAAGGAACATCTATGCTAAAGACATCTTTGAAACTGCTGGAAGTATTTATCTTATTTGCTCGCTAAATAGACGTCCTAGCCTTATAATTGACTATGAATATGTGCTCAATTCTTCCAATGAATGTTGCAAAAATAAAACTTGAAACTTGAGTTAAGGCAGCTGCCTGACAAAAGCTGACTGCTACAAGACTTGATGTAAGGAACATCTATGCCAAAGACATCTTTGAAACTGCTGGAAGTATTTATCTTATTTGCTCGCTAAATTGACGTCCTAGCCTTATAATTGACTATGAATCTGTGCTCAATTCTTCCAATGAATGTTGCAAAAATAAAACTAGAAACTTGAGTTAAGGCAGCTGCCTGACAAAAGCTGACTGCTACAAGACTCGATGTAAGGAACATCTATGCCAAAGACATCTTTGAAACTGCTGGAAGTATTTATCTTATTTGCTCGCTAAATAGACGTCCTAGCCTTATAATTGACTATGAATGTGTGCTCAATTCTTCCAATGAATGTTGCAAAAATAAAACTTGAAACTTGAGTTAAGGCAGCTGCCTGACAAAAGCTGACTGCTACAAGACTCGATGTAAGGAACATCTATGCCAAAGACATCTTTGAAACTGCTGGAAGTATTTATCTTATTTGCTCGCTAAATAGACGTCCTAGCCTTATAATTGACTATGAATGTGTGCTCAATTCTTCCAATGAATGTTGCGAAAATAAAACTTGAAACTTGAGTTAAGGCAGCTGCCTGACAAAAGCTGACTGCTACAAGACTCGATGTAAGGAACATCTATGCCAAAGACATCTTTGAAACTGCTGGAAGTATTTATCTTATTTGCTCGCTAAATAGACGTCCTAGCCTTATAATTGACTATGAATCTGTGCTCAATTCTTCCAATGAATGTTGCAAATATAAAACTTGAAACTGGAGTTAAGGCAGCTGCCTGACAAAAGCTGACTGCTACAAGACTCGATGTAAGGAACATCTATGCCAAAGACATCTTTGAAACTGCTGGAAGTATTTATCTTATTTGCTCGCTAAATAGACGTCCTAGCCTTATAATTGACTATGAATGTGTGCTCAATTCTTCCAATGAATGTTGCAAAAATAAAACTTGAAACATGAGTTAAGGCAGCTGCCTGACAAAAGCTGACTGCTACAAGACTCGATGTAAGGAACATCTATGCCAAAGACATCTTTGAAACTGCTGGAAGTATTTATCTTATTTGCTCGCTAAATAGACGTCCTAGCCTTATAATTGACTATGAATGTGTGCTCAATTCTTCCAATGAATGTTGCAAAAATAAAACTTGAAACTTGAGTTAAGGCAGCTGCCTGACAAAAGCTGACTGCTACAAGACTCGATGTAAAGAACATCTATGCCAAAGACATCTTTGAAACTGCTGGAAGTATTTATCTTATTTGCTCGCTAAATAGACGTCCTAGCCTTATAATTGACTATGAATGTGTGCTCAATTCTTCCAATGAATGTTGCAAAAATAAAACTTGAAACTTGAGTTAAGGCAGCTGCCTGACAAAAGCTGACTGCTACAAGACTCGATGTAAGGAACATCTATGCCAAAGACATCTTTGAAACTGCTGGAAGTATTTATCTTATTTGCTCGCTAAATAGACGTCCTAGCCTTATAATTGACTATGAATGTGTGCTCAATTCTTCCAATGAATGTTGCAAAAATAAAACTTGAAACTGGAGTTAAGGCAGCTGCCTGACAAAAGCTGACTGCTACAAGACTCGATGTAAGGAACATCTATGCCAAAGACATCTTTGAAACTGCTGGAAGTATTTATCTTATTTGCTCGCTAAATAGACGTCCTAGCCTTATAATTGACTATGAATCTGTGCTCAATTCTTCCAATGAATGTTGCAAATATAAAACTTGAAACTGGAGTTAAGGCAGCTGCCTGACAAAAGCTGACTGCTACAAGACTCGATGTAAGGAACATCTATGCCAAAGACATCTTTGAAACTGCTGGAAGTATTTATCTTATTTGCTCGCTAAATAGACGTCCTAGCCTTATAATTGACTATGAATATGTGCTCAATTCTTCCAATGAATGTTGCAAAAATAAAACTTGAAACTTGAGTTAAGGCAGCTGCCTGACAAAAGCTGACTGCTACAAGACTTGATGTAAGGAACATCTATGCCAAAGACATCTTTGAAACTGCTGGAAGTATTTATCTTATTTGCTCGCTAAATAGACGTCCTAGCCTTATAATTGACTATGAATCTGTGCTCAATTCTTCCAATGAATGTTGCAAAAATAAAACTTGAAACTTGAGTTGAGGCAGCTGCCTGACAAAAGCTGACTGCTACAAGACTCGATGTAAGGAACATCTATGCCAAAGACATCTTTGAAACTGCTGGAAGTATTTATCTTATTTGCTCGCTAAATAGACGTCCTAGCCTTATAATTGACTATGAATGTGTGCTCAATTCTTCCAATGAATGTTGCAAAAATAAAACTTGAAACATGAGTTAAGGCAGCTGCCTGACAAAAGCTGACTGCTACAAGACTCGATGTAAGGAACATCTATGCCAAAGACATCTTTGAAACTGCTGGAAGTATTTATCTTATTTGCTCGCTAAATAGACGTCCTAGCCTTATAATTGACTATGAATGTGTGCTCAATTCTTCCAATGAATGTCGCAAAAATAAAACTTGAAACTTGAGTTAAGGCAGCTGCCTGACAAAAGCTGACTGCTACAAGACTCGATGTAAGGAACATCTATGCCAAAGACATCTTTGAAACTGCTGGAAGTATTTATCTTATTTGCTCGCTAAATAGACGTCCTAGCCTTATAATTGACTATGAATGTGTGCTCAATTCTTCCAATGAATGTTGCAAAAATAAAACTTGAAACTGGAGTTAAGGCAGCTGCCTGACAAAAGCTGACTGCTACAAGACTCGATGTAAGGAACATCTATGCCAAAGACATCTTTGAAACTGCTGGAAGTATTTATCTTATTTGCTCGCTAAATAGACGTCCTAGCCTTATAATTGACTATGAATATGTGCTCAATTCTTCCAATGAATGTTGCAAAAATAAAACTTGAAACTTGAGTTAAGGCAGCTGCCTGACAAAAGCTGACTGCTATAAGACTCGATGTAAGGAACATCTATGCCAAAGACATCTTTGAAACCGCTGGAAGTATTTATCTTATTTGCTCGCTAAATAGACGTCCTAGCCTTATAATTGACTATGAATGTGTGCTCAATTCTTCCAATGAATGTTGCAAAAATAAAACTTGAAACTTGAGTTAAGGCAGCTGCCTGACAAAAGCTGACTGCTACAAGACTCGATGTAAGGAACATCTATGCCAAAGACATCTTTGAAACTGCTGGAAGTATTTATCTTATTTGCTCGCTAAATAGACGTCCTAGCCTTATAATTGACTATGAATGTGTGCTCAATTCTTCCAATGAATGTTGCCAGGCGCGTATACTGGGGGGCGGGGGGTTTCGGGGGTTTTACTCTTTTACTCCATAACATTCTCAACTAATGTTATTTGGCGCGCTTCCTGTGGAAACACTTTATTCTAGCATTAAAAGCTGTTTAACAATTTATAATCAACCAATTAAAATATATTTATTTATTGAGTAAATATTTGCTCAATTTCCCTTGCATAAATATATTCTCAATTTCCCTTGAATATTTATATCGCACTTAATTTCACACAAATCTCTATCGTGCGCCATGCCCAATATGATTAAGTGCAGCTGTTAATTAATTCAATAGAAATTTGTCAAAAGTTCGTTGAAGATGGCCAAAGTTGGCAGTCATAGCCACAGCCACAGCCAGAGCCACTTAATAAATCTTGCATAATTATTATCAAAAAACTAACTAATTGATAATTAATGAAATAAAATGGCATCTCCTGTTAATATTCGTAATTTCAGCTGCTGTTATATTCAATTCAATTCCCCAGTGAGGCAATTATTCGTAAAGTGTAAGCAGACTTCAAGTCTATCTATCTCTCTCACTCTCTCTCTCTCGGTGTATGGCATGCTTTCTTCCTGTCCTTAGCTTTGCCTGCAGTTTGGCTTTGGCTCAATTTGTTGGCCATTTGCCTGCAGCACAAAAGGCCCAGCAGCAACTGAAAGCAGCGCATAATTAATGCGATTAGCAATTGCGAAAGTGTGTCGGTAATAACAACAAGGACAATGCTCGATAGGCGACAACAAAAAGGGACACCTAATGTTGACACAACGCCTCTTAAATACACTCTCCTTCCCAGGCAATTAAGCTAAGCAATTGAGATGGCAAAGAAAAACTAGTTTGAGATATTGCGAAATGTTTTTGGCTTACATTAAATGATAGAATTGATATATTTAAGACAGTGTTATGATTATGTTTTTAAATAAAAAAAATTGGTAATAATTACTTAAATACTAGATACTAATACTAAAATCTGTTAGCCTCTTTTCAGATTATTATAAAATTTGTTTAGATCATGAGAGAGATGAGAGAAGCATAAATATTCATAAAGAAATATTAATTAATATTCCACTAGACAGCAGGATTCAATAACCAAGAAATTGTAGACTAAAATTTAGATTTAAATAATTAATTATATGTACAAAATTGAGATTAAAAATAAATAAATAAATAAGTAAAAGAAAATAATACACAATTTTAGTTTTAATTATTATTTCGAAGAGCTACTAAAGACCTACCCGAATAGTATAAATGCGAGTGCTTCCAACACTATAGCTTAAAGAGTATCACCTACGATTCCAACTGCGTTACGACCTTTGGCAACATTGTTATAGTGCCCCTCTACAAAGGAGGCACTTAAAGCAAACGCATGAGGCGGACCAACCAGCGGAAATGTGTCGCAGCCATTTTGTCTAATTGGCTTTGCTACAAAGTAGAGATAAACCGGAAATGGCGCAGCATTTTTCTGAGCATTGCTGTACTTTATTTCTGCTTTTTTTTTGGCAACACTTTTGCTAATTAGTCGAACAAATATTTAAAGAGCAGTTGCATTAAACTTAAAGACAGATGCGACTGGCGCTTTTTCATCGCCTCATTTGCTTTTTTTTTGTAATCTTTGCTTAAAAACTTTGGCCTGGCCATAAATCAAATAGCACCTCTAGCCCTTAACAATTCCATTACAGAATTAAAAGCAAAGCGAACTTTCAAGACAAAAAAGAAAATAGTTATTAAATATTTCTTTGGCTCGATGGCTGAGAAAACTCTTTTGAGCCGCACCTACAAAACCGAATGCCAACACAGACACAAAGTTTTCCCAATGCTTTTCACTGTTTTGCTTAATTTTTCCCCAACTTGTGTGCAAAAGTTTTTCTCCTCTTTTTTTTGTATTTCTCTATGCGATGCGTGTGGAAAAGTCAAATGGTGCCTTCATTTTATTTCAAGTCCTTGTGAAACTATTAATTTGCATGATTATCGTTTAAGCATAAATTCATTTAAACGACATTGTCGTTAGCAGACACAAATATATATATATATATACACTTACACACACACATACACATGGCAAAATGGCGGCAGTCGCCTTGGCTTTCAGCTGGCTGCAAGTAAACAAACTTTTAAATTCCATTAAGTGCAATAAATTTTGCAACTGATACAAGGCAAAAGGTAACGGTAAAGACGGCGTCGTTGGCAGCACTGGCGCCCTCTGTCGGCCATTATCGGCAACGTCTTGGAGCACCTTTAAGCGTTGTGTGCACAAAGTTTAATTAGGCGCAGCATCTCATTAAGTTTCGTCTAAACGCGCATTTGCCAACACTGCCAAGCGCATATCTTTGAGGGAATCCGTTAGGAGAGCTATGAGTAGTATACATATATATACATATTTAAATTTTGGACAGAATAGAAGGGCCCTTTAAGACCTAACTTAAGAAGTTAAGCTTATCATGATTTAGATATAAATCGAAATATATAGAAAAAAAATAAATATATGTTAAGTAAGAGAGACTAACTAAGTAAGCCTTCTATTATATATCACAATAAGAAATTCTGGTTACTTTTTCGTAACTTTTAACTTGCACACTTTCTAAAATTGATTCAGATCGTATCAACTCGAAGGAAATAAAATTTACAGTTATTAAAAAAAAAATTCTATTTTAAATGAAATGGAAAATAACTCATATTCGGGTCTCATTGCGGATAGTCTCCGATTACATGTTGGCCGGAACGAAAAGCTGCATAAAATGCGTAGCGGGTTACATGTTGAGGCGATGAAAATGATCCAAGAGTTGACTATGCTCGAGAAGGAGGAGCCTTCATGTGGCAAAACGAATTTGGAGCAGCGTGGCATGCTGCAGCTGCTCAATTATTTGATTGTCGATTATTTTAATTGGCATGGCTTTACGAACACAATGAAAACCTTTGCTCTAGAGACGGGCGAAAAATCGCGGCCGAAACCGCGCGATAAATTGCAACAGGAACTGAAGGGACAATTCAGACACACCCATCTGCCCATCCTGTTGCAAATGGTATTGAAGGAGTCGAATAAAGCTGACGACGCGTTGCTAGAGAAGAGTAAATGGGAGCATATTCCAATAAGGGGTGACCAAATCCCAAAGAAGTTAAAAAAATTACAAGGACGTTTTCGTACGATAAAAGATATTTCATCTAAACAAAAGCCTGACAAAAAGGTGAAAAAAGATGCTCAGGACGGCGTGGGGGTTTCAGATATGCCAGATGAGGGAAAATCGGGCAGTCCTAAGGAGAAGAAATTGAAGAAAAAAAATACTATAGCCAAAGAAAATCAAAACGAAGCCAATAATGAGCAGACAGCGGTCAAAGAAAATCAGTCAAAGAAATTGTCAAACAGTGCGAGAAATCTGCGAAAATTTAGTAAAGAGCTCAAAAGTTTTCCCAAGCTCAGAAGTCTTAGCCAGCTGAAGAGCATGAACGAAAGCAGGATAAGAGTAGCATCAGCTCACGATAACCTGAAAAGGGTGGATAGCTCAAATGGGCCCAGTTCCAGTCCGAAAGAGAAGCCCAGAATGCAGGCGCTACAGAAGGTGGACAGCTCACACGAAGCTAGTCCCGGCAGCACACAAAGCAATTCCAGGGTACTGCCCATGAGAATGAACCTATGGATGAAAGACAGCTTAAGTAAGGAGGGCCAGAGCAGATGGGAAAACTTGCAAAAGTCATATCGGGCCATGCAAGATTACCCGGTGAAGGGGCTGCCAAAGAGCCCGCTCACCTTGCATGAAACTTGCGCAATTGTTGACACTACTAGGACCCCTCTCAGCAAAGTAAATATACGGCAAAGAATGGTCGAGTCCAATAAACAGCGACCCAGAGTCCATTAGAGACGACTGTCTAAGGTGACCAAGTTATTATTATATATATATATGAATATATATTTTTTTTGTAACCTAAACCCATTCCTGGAGCATCGTTTGCCACGAACTGACGCCGCATCTTGTGACTGTTTCCCAGACCGAAGCACAAGCACTTCACTACCTAGTGAATGTTATGATGATAACTATTCAAAACAATCATTTTGGCAAATATGAAATGCTCGTTTTATATGGTACAAGAAAAATTAAATGACTTGATTTTATTAGATTTAAAAAAGAAAGACAAATTTCGAAATAAATTAAAAATTTCCTGCTTGAATCAAATGCAAAATAAATATACAAATTTTATTTTAAAGCCCTTCTGAATGCGTTTGTCTGAGCAGCTGCTGCTGCTGCTCAGCAGTCGTCGTCGAGGTCACCGAAGCACTTCAAGACGTCGTTCACTGCACTCTGACTTCAGTTCAGCTCTTGAGACAGATCCGAAAACTTGGCAACGACGTCGAAAAGTTCACCTAATGGCTAATGTATGCAGCCTCCAACTCAAGGTTATCTGCATGATTAACGAGCTGATGCCGTTAGCCCTTGGCTTGACAAAGAAAAAAAAAAAACTTTTTAGACAAAAATAGAAAAAAAAGAAAGGTAAGTAAATGCTGACGAACGGAGTAAGCATTCTATCAAATTTCATAGCATCATTGAATCAGATAGACTTCGACTGGTTTAAAAATCAGATGCAATTACCGATTCGACTTGAAACAGTTAGTTCGTAAAATAGAAATAAATTTCATTCGTTATCGACGTACAAATTTCCATTGAAGTGAAGTTGTTGTAATTTGAAAGTTCGTCATGGCAAATAGCTCGTACGCGAAGCTAATTGAGGACAGTATTAAGCTGCATTTCGAACGAAATGGCATTCTGGACGAGATGCGCAGTGGGCTGCACGTGAAGGTGCTGAACATGATGCGCGGAGAGGCGGATTTGAGCAAGGAAGAGCCCCTCTGTGGAGGGGATATGAGGCAACGTGGCTTGGTGCAGCTGCTCAACTATCTGGTGGTGGACTACTTCTCCTGGTACGGCTATAAGCACACCCTGGAGACATTCGCCCTCGAAACGGGCGACAAGTATCAGCTGAAGCCGCGCGAGAAACTGCAGCGGGAATTCGGCGATAACTTCAGCCAAAAGGATTTGCCCATTCTCCTGCAGATGGTGATGAAGCAGGCCAAAAATATCAACGAGAAGAGCTTGCCGCAATCACCGCAGCAGCTCAACTCGAGCAGGAAGTTCATTGAGGGCGTACCGCAGGAAAAGGATATACCGCCCGAGGGCAATCCAAACAAAATGCTGAACTCACCCTCGCCGCGTGCCGAGCCTAGCAAAGGCCCGACCGAGGGTGTTCCCAGCAAGGAACCAAAGGCCGCTACCCGCAAGGCAGTCAAGCAGCCACAGGCCAAGGTGAATGTGCGAAAGGCTATGGCCGACTCCTCGAAGTTGCCGTCGTCCCCGTCCCGCATGAAGCGTGTGAAGCGATCGCCGACGACAGCGAGGAAGACGCGATATAGCTCCGAATTTGAATCAAGCTCGAGATGCACAACTGAGTCGGGATCGGGCGATGATTCGTCCAATGACAACGATGCCTTTGCAGCGATACCCAACCGTTATTATTATCGCGAGCGGGAGCCACCAGAGCAAGCCTACCAGAACGGCTATGGCGAGGAGGGTCCCTACGAGATGCCCAGTCAATCGACTGTGCGCGGTCCGCTGAGACCACGCGGCCTTGGCAAGCGAAAGCCCCTCAAAATCGTCGAAATGCGCGATGACACCGACAAGGAGAAGCCCCAGTGCAGCACCAATAGAAATGCTCCAGCTGGAAAGGATGCCAATGCCAAGAGTGCGGAACAAAACACATCCAAACGTACAATATTTCAATCACTAATGGCAGTTAGCAAGCCTAAGTGCCCCGAAACTATGGTCGGCAGCATGCAGGAGAGCTCCGACGATAGTCCCGAAGGTAGCGATGAGTACATTTAAATTGGAGTGATAAATGTCAATTTATTTATTGTTCGTTCCAAATGTGCTTACAAAATTCTTATGCTGCGCCATCAAGTACTATGAAGATACTTGAATATCAATTGTAGACAAGCAATAAAAATTCCTAAAGGTTTCAGCTAAAATATGTAAAACAAACGAGAGAGGGAGATGTGTTTTAGTGTTAGATTTAGATTCTCTCTTTATAAGAACTATGCAAGTATTTCTTAACGAGAGACGGAGATGGGTCTTAACTGTAAATTCTATACACATGCATTTATAAGAACTATGCAAGTATTTCTTAAGCCCCCTCAACTAACTCATTCAGTTCGATTTATTTACCAGACCCCATATCAACAGCAACTTTAGCAAATGTCTGAGCTCTCTCTCTCCTTGAGCTACGCCTATTTAATATGCCAAGCACTCTGGCCATGGCAATTAGGGACTACCTTTTGGGGTTGACATATTGAGCTGGATTGGGTTTCATTATAATTGAAGTCAATGTGGGAGTGCACGCAGAAACTGCCCGACCGCAGAGTGCAGCAAATGCAAAACAGATGCGGTCTGTCAATTGAATTGCAATAATATGTCGTGCGAGTCTTAACACCATTAATTACATGACCAATGAGTCAATATTATGACAGTTTGCAACTGAGACTCTTGACGATGGCCAGCACAAGGCTGCAATGCGTCGATACCAATACCAATAACAATAACAACAGCAACAACAACAACAACAATGACAACATGGACAGCTACATCCTCAATCAATTAATTAGGCATCTGACTTGGAGAGCCTCTCAGGCCTACTTGATTGATTTTATTCAGTTAAGAGTTGCTGGATATGGCATATGATATACGATATATAAAACAATGAATAATGGCAGAGTATTATGGTATATACATTTTTATTATTTTATACGCCAGGCTGTTTGGACTATGAGCTAGTCTATCAATCTGTTGAATAAAAATAATGGTTGATTAAATTAAAACCAAAGATGAATTTGCTTATCGACAACTTAAAAATACTTAAAAATACCAAAATAAAGTCTGCAGCTGCTATAAGTCATGAGATCAGAAATATATAAACAGACCATGTTATATATGAAACTATTTTAAATATAAAAAAAAATAAATAAATAAAATTAAATTAAAAAAAAAAAAAAAAAAAAAAAAAAACATTTATAAGTTTCCAAAAAATTTGTTGACTTAAAACACATTTTTTTACACATTTTCTTAAATAAATAAATAAAATAAAATAAAATAACGCATTTAATAATGTAATTTATATATATGAAACTATTTTAAATATAAAAAAAATCAATAAATAAATATAATAAAAAAAATATGCATTTAAGAATGTAAATTTAAAAAAAAAAAATCATTTATAAGTTACCAAAAAATTTGTTGACTTAAAACACATTTTTTTGCCCATTTTCATTTTCTTTTCTTTTTTTTTTTCATCATCTTAGTCGCATCTATTAAAAACCCATAAGAAATCCCATTCCCATAGCTGTGCAAACAATTGACGGCCGTGTGAATCATCGCAATGCGTAATCATCATTTGGTGTATTCGAGTAAGAATCACGTGCTTGCTGCTCACATGTCAACGGAGCAACGCTAACTGTTCCAGTGTCATTTCATTACTTCACCATTTGCCATTGTCCCGTGTCCCGTGTCCAGCGTCACATTGTCCCACGCATGCCACTAATGAGGCTCGTTAGCGTGGTTGGTTTGTCCACGGCGTATTGCTGTTCCTCCTGCTGCTCCTGCTCCTCCGTAATGTATGCAATACGCCGAATTGTGCAAACGTACTGGGCAAATCGATAAAGTAATTTGGGCATTGCAAAACAAACGACTGGCAGCGGATAAGCCGCAAGCAAAGGGCAGCGAGAAGCAGTTGTTGCCCTACGCGAAATGTGCCACCGGCAAATGTTGGCCACATAATTTTGTTTGGTTGCACCAGCACGTAACGGCATTGACTGACTGACTGACTGACTGGGTGACTGACAAACTGACAGACTCACTGACTGACTGTGTGCTTGAGAGCACTGCGAATCGCTGGACTCTGTCCAGTTGGCAGTAGCCCGTTGCCCGTTGCCCGTTGCCCGTTGCCCGTTGCCCGTCGCCTAATTGCAGCACCATCTTGCGGTTATGCGTTCTACGTGCGTTTGTCGCACGTTCGGCTAATTAAAATTGCATTTTTGCTACCCTTCGTTATTGATATAGCCGATGTACCATATGATATCATACGTGCTGAAGGGGTTGCCCGACCGACGTGGAGTTCGAGTGGCTGCTGGTCACATTTTGTGGCCAATTATGAAATATGAGAATATAGTAAGGGGAATTGTTTAAATTGAATAAGGTATTATTGCAGAGGATATATTAAATACAAAATTATCAGAGTTAATGATATTATTAAGACATAATTGAATATAATAAATGCTTTGATGAAATATAATATTATGATTCAATTAAATATTAATTCCTTTAAATATTAAAGTTTTTCTGGTGAAAAGAGTCAAGAGATAATTGTTATACTTTAACAATAATTTTTATTTATTTATTTATTTATTTTTTTGCATTTAAATTATCCTCTAAAATATATTTTTAAAAATGTATTTTTATTTATAGCACACTTTAAATTTAGTCAACTGTCGATGGAACAATTATGCCAAATGTCAAAAATCAACTTTTAATAAAAAACCAAACAAGTTGAACAATTCCAAGTCCCACATGGCGTATGCGTAACAATAATGTATATGTCACTCGTTTTAAATAGTGCCCAGAATGATTCGAAGCAAATAATTTGTGGTTTCGACTTTCTCGACTTTTCAGTTTTGCTCAGTTTTCATATTGTTTACAGCAAATTTGGTGCGGTCAACTTGGCTTGGCATTGTTCAATGCTCATTTGTGGCTTTGCTTGGATTTGGCCAGACACAAAAACAAAATGGGCTTTAATCCAATCAAATATTTAGCTAAATGTTGAAGTAGTGGGTATGCACAGCTAAAGCTTTTTGCAGCTATTCAGGGAAGAATATAAAAAAATCTGTTGTTAATTATGTAACTGTATATACATATATACTATTTTATTTATATTTTTTTTAAATACTTTTTTTATGGTAATATGCTAAGTTTATATTTCCTCTTTCCTCTACGTTATTCCTTTACGTATTTCCTTTACGTAATTCCTCTACGTCTTTAATGCTTATAATTCACACACTCTACTTCACTTTATTGCGCTGACCCCCACCAGGCCTAGACGAAGACTGAAGACTGACTGCAGATGCTGCAGCTGCTGCCGTTTATATACGGCCACTTTTACTCAAGCACTGTCTCTCTCAAATGTTAAGCCCGACAGCAGGTAGATTTCGTTGCAGTCGAGCTTCAAGTGAGCAATGGGAACGCTCTCTGCTGCTGTGAGCATTCTAGCTTCGTTTTACCTAAATACAAATACCAAATGAGAGCTGCTGCATACATATAGACAACTTTAATGATCCTCTAAACTTCTTCTCTGCTTGCTCTTACTTTTACTCCTCCGAAAGGTTCAGGGGATTTCCTAGTCGAGCAGTCTCGACTAGAGCTTTCTTACTTGTTGTTTTATATACATTTTTTTAATGGTAATATGCAAATTTTAATTAATTTTAATTACATATATAATTCAGAGAAAACATTAAATTTTAAATATATGTTGTTTATAGGGTATTAAAAAGTCAATCAGAAACTACTAGCTCGTGCCATCTTAGTGGTTTAATTTATGTTTTTGATATGCTTAAGTTTTTGCAACAACAAATGACAACGCGAGCGACGCTGATGAGTTGACAAAAGCTTAATGACACTTAACGTAAGCAAACAGGCAACACACATACACACACACACACACACGCACACTCACACGCACCCACGCACACGAACGCCATTTTGTAAGCAGCGATGCGAAAAACGTATTTTAGTGATTTTTAATGCGAAAGCAATTTGAAAAGTTTGTTTGCCAAAAGTTGAAATGATAGAGACATGTAGTCAGCCGATGGTGGTGCGCTGGTGTGGTGCGCATTGGATGGTTGCGGCTGCTCTCGTTTGGCTGACAACTCGAACTTGTGGGTGGCTGATTAGGCAGCCACTGCACACACACACACAAAAATTTTTGAGGCTGTGTGCGACAGCCACGCCACAGTTGATTGAAATAATTGCGGGCTTAGCTGTGTCTGTATGTCCTGGTGTGTGTGTGTGTGTGTGTGTGTGTGTCTGTGTGTATGGATGACATGGCTGTCTTTTAGTAGACCTGTAAATTATCAAATGTGTAAATTAGTTCGTAAGCAGAAGTTGCTGACAGGTAAACGAAATAATGGCAGCATAAACAGTTAATTGGAGCTGCTGTGGCAAGGAAAAAGACACGAAAAAGTAAATAAAAGGGAATAGAAAAGAAATGGACGGAAGGCGTAGAGTAAATATAGCAAGATAATGATGTTTATGTTAATATAAGCAGAGGCTGTCAATGTTAAGAATTAATTTGATATTATGTTATTAGCAGAAATACCTATGTTAACTGTTATACTTACTTAGTCTTTTCACAAACGCATCATGTTAGACTTAGCAGAGGCTGTTAACGCTGAGACTTCGATTTTATGTTATCAACAGAGATCAACTAAATCGTTGCGAGTTTTAGTTATTGAATTCAATATGGTTACGTGTCATAGCATAATATTAATATTTATTATAATCCAATGTACAAATAAATATATCAATATATTTTACAAACATTAGCGACTAAAATAGCACAAATAATTTCAAGATGAAATGAATGAACTCCAAGCCAAATAATGCCTATAAATGAATCACAATTGAAGTTCTGAGCAACTTACAAAGACTCGATTTATTTGCGTTGGGATTTTATTCAAGTTTATGCACCAATAATTGCTTAAAGAGACTAAAAATAAAGGAACTTAACGTCTTTGCTCGATTATCACGAGGCATTTGTAGGAAATTTCATGTTAGATGCTTGTTACGACAAAGTGTTGTCTACTCTATTAAGTTTTCCATTACGGATGATAGCGATCAATGGCTTGGCGCTAAGTTCAAGAAAACTCACACACCCACACACATATATATACGAGCACACACTCACACACTAAACAAATTTGAGCAAGTTGAAACGTAAATCGAATAAAAGGCCCAAAGTAAAAGCAGTTACCAATATGGATACAGGCTGCAGATGCTGCTACTTTGGTGTCGACAAGGACACAGGCATACCAGGAGTGCCAGGAGAAGAGGAGGGAGTACAGGAGAAGCAAGTGCAATGTGTGATTGTGTATGTGGGTGTGGGTGTGTGTGTGTGTGTGTGAGGGGGCGTCATGACAACAATGGCATTTTGATACTTTTGTATGAGATTTAATGAAATTTGAATCCTTTTGTTGAGTGGAATGACGGCGTGCGAGAAACTGTGAAAGAGGAAGAGAGGCTGGGACAGAAAGAGAGAAAGAGAGAGAGTAAGAGCAACATAGGAAAATACGGTGAAGAAGAGCGAGAAAGGTAATGTGAGAGAAGGAAACAAGCTGCAGGCGAAACTGTCTTGTCTGCCAATGTCATGTCATGTAGTTGAGGTATTTTTGGTTCTCTCTCTTTCTCTCTCTCTCTCTCTCTCTCTCTCTCTCTCTCTCTCTCTTTATCTTTGGGTGTATGTATGTGTGAGCGCCTATGTGTGATATGATATATATGTATATATATATCACAACAATAGTAAAACAATCTTCTTAATGCACACTTTGGCCTAAAGGAATTTTTCACTTGTAAGACGAAACTTGTAAACACAGACACACACACACACACGCACACAGATAAAGAGCGAGCGAGAAATGCCTTCAGTTGCCTATCAGCGTCTGTTAAGCTAGTGTCTGTCTGTGGGTGTGTATTTATATAAGATATATGTACATATATTGACAAAGAAACATCTTAATAAACAGCTGGAAGTTTGCTTTATTATCATCAGCTCAAAAGCAAGCAGGACGCCACGCAAAAAGGAAGTAAAAGCCAGGCTGAAGACTTTTGGGAATTGCCCTAAAAAGGGTTCCCTTGTCTGGCAGCGTCTGTGTGTGTGGGTGTGTGGGTGTGTGTGTATATAAGAGGGTCTTTGTGTATGTGTGTGGACTTGAATGGAAGCTGAGGTATCAATAACAATGTACAGCAGTCAGGCAGCAACAACAACAACAATGATGAGCTTCTTTATTAGTTGCTTGTGGGTAAAAATGACAAAGATGTCCTTTGCCTTACGCACCCAGACCCTCGCTAGGACCTTTGTCTGTGTGCCACTTATAGCCGAACTTGAACCCTAAAACGAGCTGCTGCGGTCTGTGGGTCGATTTGTGTGCACAGTTAAAACAATTTTGATTGTGAATAACTGAGTTAGGCGTGAGTATATCACATGCTGTGTGAGAATCAATTCTAGATATACATATATTCACATTTGAATTACTTAACTGCTTGCCTAACTAAATAAGAGGCGAGATTACGCTTTCAGAGTTTTGTTTTATAATACAATTTGAGTTAATGCAAATATGTTATGAATATACAATGAGTAGTAGCTCGAAATGGAAACTTTAAATCTTTAAGAACTAGGAATACATTTATATTATTTTTTATTTTTTCTTCATTATATTATTCTATATTTAAATTAAAATCTAAATTGATAAATAATAATAATAACTTGATAATGCTAAAAATCCAATACAAACCACATTTATATAATATTTTTTGGAACATAATCGAGTTTTGAAACTAAATTATGAAAATCTGTTTATGTAAACCTTTTTGACCCCAGATGCCAAAAACCCCGTCGAATTTCAATTAAACATTTATGCTAAGTTAATTGTAGGTTTGCTTAAAACATGTAAGAAGCTTTTGCAATAATTGCTTGTAATATATATGTATGTGTGTATGTGTGTTAACTATTTGTGGCAACTAAATTTAGTTGGAAATTCATTTTAGCCTGGCAAGTGTTAATATTGTCTGACTGCTGGCAATATTACATTTAATTTTTGCCACTCCAACTTGTATAACAACCTGAACATGCAATTATTTTGCCAAATCTCTCTCTCTCTCTCTCTCTCTCTCTCTCTCTCTCTGGCAATTTTGACTTGAAGGTAAAATTGCATTTAAGGAAATTGCGTCAAGTGTGCAGAAATTGGCATTGTTCGCCCAGCAAGCGTTGAATGCCAATGTGACCACATGGAAATTGCTCAACAGGGCGTATACTTAATAAAAGTTGCAAGTACATTCTCTACTGCCTCCCATATTAGCGGTTGAGGTAAGCACCGTAATCATTTCTTCTTCTTATTTTTGTTAGCTATCAGTCGATGCTATGCGTATAATTTTTAATTAAAAAATTAATCATACGGGCCACAGGAAACGGAAAAGTGTAGCAGGCTGCGGGCAAAAGGCATGTGCGACTAGTTGCGCTTTGTTGCTTTTCTCTTACTTTTTGGACTCGAAGATAAATTTTAGCTGTGCGCATTTTATGGCAGGTTCCTTGACGAAATATGCGTGTGGTTGTCATGCTCTCACCTTCTCTTACTCATTTCCTCTCTCTCTCTCTCTCGCTCTCTCGTTTCTATATGTGTTTGGGTGTTTCGAAAAAGTATGCAGCAAGTTTATGAAAATTCTTTGTTTACGCCAAGGTGTACATGTGTGTGTGTGCTCATTTATGTGTACATATGTATATGTGTGTGTGTGTGTGTGTGTGCTAGGTAAATTGTCTCGGTTTGTTAATTTTGCGTTCCTGTCAAATTTATATGCTGGTTAGCTCCAAGCAAACTTTCAGCTGACAACCGTATTTTGTTTGTGTTCGTTTCTAATTTATGAGCACAATTAGATAGCTGGCACACTGTGCAGTCTCAGTTTTAAGCTCGAACAAGCATTGTTTGCCTTTAGATTTAAGAGTAATTAAAATTCGTTTGCCTTCCAAAATTAAACTAGACCATTTCCTGTAGCCAATCAAATTAGTTTTTAAACATCTTACATTTTATGTTCAAACTTTTAAAACAGGGTCCAATAAAACGAGTAAATTGAATAGCTGTTAAGGCGTTCAATTGAATAACAGTCTGTGTTAAGCCATTAACAGTCAGTAATGAATCAGCAGCTCTGCTAACAACACACTTCAGCGCTTAACAGTTTCTGTTAATTTAAAAATAATAACTATACAGAGCATTCCACATTAAATACCAAAAGTCCGATACATCAGCAGTTAACAGGTAGCACACAAAATATTGTAAAATCAACTCTGTTAATCTTACATAAAACCACAAGAAGAAAACAAAACTACAAATAGAAATTTACTGCTGCATTTTCACTTTTACCAATGCAAATAAATTAGAGTCCAACTGATATCCCTTTTACACACGCATGTTGGCCGACAAAAAGAAAGATTTGCATGGAAAACATGTTGTGGAAAAACACAAAACGTAACTGGAGCAGCACATCGGTAATGCAAACAACACACGAAACGCACACAGACATACACACACACACAAACACATGCATACATAAGCTATTTGAATGCCTAAATATTTTACAAACTAATATCAATTCAATTTGTATGCATTGAGAAATTGTATGTGTGCGTGTGTGCGTGTGTGTCCATGGACACCAAGGCATCAATGGGGCATTCCGACACACACAGGTGACACAAGCTGCTCCAATAATTTATGTATTTCTAATAAGAGTAACATTCGCATGTTATTGTTGTTGGGTGACAACACAATTTGAGGTTGTGTGTTAGTGAGCACAGCAGTGCTGCCAGTTTAGCATATTTGAGGCTAGATCTTGCTTTGATAATAAATGAATTAAGAGAGCTAAAGAACCATCCTCTGTCTCTCTTTCTCTCTCTCTCTCTCTCTCTGTCTCTCTCTCTGCCTCTCTCTCTCTCTCTGTCTCTCTCTCTCTCTCTCTGCCCCCCTCTCTCACTCTCTCACTCTGCCTCTCTCTCTCTCTGCCTCTCTCTCTGCCTCTCTCACTATCTGTCTCTCTCTCTCACTCTCTCTCTCTGCCCCTCTCTCTCTCTCTGCCTCTCTCTCTCTCTCTCTCTGCATCTCTCTCCCTCTCTCTCTCTCTCAGCAGCGACTGCTCCCATTGGTCACTTACGACTCGGCTGAGATGACCCCTACCTGCCGTCGGGCTCAACATTTGAGCGACACTTAGTGATTGAGCGAAAGCTGCCCTATATAAAGAACAGCAGCTACAGCATTTCTTCAGTCGTCCCAAGTCAGTTGTGCAGTGCAGTCAAGTCAAGTGTGTGATCATTCAGCCCAGCATTAAAGAATTGGAGGAAAGTCTTGGAGGAAACACTTGGAGAAAATACTTGGAGATAATACTTGGAGGAAATATTTGGTGAGAATACTTAGAAGAAATACTTGGAGAAAATACTTAGAAGAAACACTTAGAGGGAATACCTATGGAAAATTCTTAGAGAAAAAACTTAAGAGAAATACTTACATACATATTTTATTATTATAATGAACAATAGAAGATCACTGTAAATATTTTTTGTGTATTATATTAACTACTCTTGCAGCATTTTTAACTACAAGCCAACTTATTTCGGAGCTCAACAACTGGCATCACTGTCGGGCCGTTTCCTTTTCACATTTACCCTTTACTATCTTCTTCCCCCAAGCCGGAAATAAAACATGTTCACTGTAAGAATGGGTGTGCATTGGCGATTGCAGACATTTGTGGTTATATATATATGTTGATTTTATTGTAGTTTTCTTATCTATTTTAAACAAAACATAACATAACTAATAGCTTTTAATTTGTCTCCTAAATAATTATAATATATACTAAATTAAGTTGATTCGATTAATTTTATTTATATAAAATCATACGTTTGTAAAATGAATTTATATTAATAATGTCCCAGTAGAGTTTTCATATTTTAACACTCGATACTTTCATACATAGATATTTAATAACATATTCATGTTTTAATTTAAAAAGTTTTTCGCGCCTCTGTTAACCATATGGTAAAATACTGGTAGCACACTGGGGTATTTTTTAGGCACAACCGTACAACTCGTATTTAATTGTATCGACAGTTTGCAAGCTATCGATAAGTGTCTGTCCCATGAAACTACGTGGTAAGAAAGCAAAATAATGGCAAATAAACCAAATAAAGACGATGAAAGCACAAATGATTGGGATCAGAGCGATGAAGATGACAACTGGGACGATTGGGGCGATGGCGAGGAAGATGAGGATAAGTTTGTACACATTGAAAAAGAACAGGAGCCAGAAAAAAACAAAACAGCGAAAGAGAAACCAGAAACAAATGTTAAGGCTCAGCCTGAGACAACGGCTGCTCCTCCTGCACCCACCTCTTCTTCTTCTTCAACCTCCACTGGCTGGGGCTTATGGAGCGGCAAGTTGAGCTCTGTGCTGAGCACTGCTACCGAGGGCTTGGGCAACATCACAACCCAAGTGAATCAGGGCCTTAATCAGATAATTGGTGTGCCCGATCCCGAGGAGTTAGCGCGCATAAATGCAGCTGAGGAGGCATCGAAGCCGAAGCCGGAACAACCAATCAGAGACGAAGATGCGCCACAAGCAGCTGCAGAAAAATCCGACTCTGGAGGTGTACCTGCATTTAATCTTGGATTGGTCACAACTATCGGCTCGAAAGTCCTCAACACAGGTCTGGACACACTCGAGGGCATTGGCAAGAAGACAATGACCATACTGCAAGAGAACGATCCTAAGCTGATGAACAAACGGAAATTGCTAGGACTAGAGGCGAACAAACCCAATTTGAGTGCCGTTCTTCTGGAAGCGAAAAAGGATGCAGATCAAATGGAGCAGTCGCTGCAACAACTGCAGGCGGAGAAGCGGAAGGCACAGCTGCGCTTTGAAGTGTTATTTGAGAACTATTGTGGCCTGATGCACTACGAGGCGCTGGAAATACTATCAAAAGAGTCGCGACTCAAACTGGACACGTTGCGTGAAGCAGTTAGCGGGCAAGCGTTAAGCGAGCTGCAGGCAAGAATAAATATATTATATATTATTGTACATTATATATTAATCGAATTTTGTGCTGCAGGAAACTATTGGCGAGGTCAAGGAGCTACTGGAACTAGAGGATCTAGAATGCGACAGCGAGGGCGACTATACAGCTGAAGAGCTTGGCGAACGCTTGATGGCCACGATAGCTGACGCAGAGCTGGGTATTAAGTTCGAAGATGTGGCTAGGTAAACGAGCTTACATAATCACAATTAAATATGCACAGATTATTGACAGTATTCCCTTTGCAGCCATTGGTCAGAATCGCTGAAGTGGCTCAGCTCGGAGGAGGCGACCGTTGCGGATCTGGAACAGGCCTATGAGAAGAGCATCAATGCATTGAGTGAAGCCTGTGCCCTGCAAATGTGTAAACTGCACAAAATCGCCGAACTGATGCTGGTGAAGCCCCATCACAGCACTGCCAACGAAGTGGATGGCATTGTGCATCTCTGCAAGCAATTTAACGCACATCTCCAGGGACTAACACAACGATTTGCCGCACATCTAAGCAGCAAGAGCGATGCCTCCGGCTCAGAAGAATGCAAAGCGAGGGTCAACACCTACTTTAGCGAAATGTTGTCCGCTGTGAAGTACATTGAGCAGGCCTATAAGCTCTTTACGCCCATACTACAATTGGGCGCCGTCTAATGAAATGTTGTTGTAATATCATATTATAAAGAATTAGCTATCTATCTGTCCTCATTTTGTGTAATGGCTTTTTGTTTTTATATAAATATGTAATGAATTATTTTCGCTATGTGATACATTATTCAAATTGATTTTTTCTTTTTGCAAATTCCTATGGGATTTATTGAAACCCAATCAAAACTGAAGGGGAGGCTGCTTATTGACATTTGCAGGTGCTGTTATTAAGAGGTGTCGGGGAAAGTTTTATATGAATTTGGTATTCATAGTGCTACTAAATTATATTATTTTGTACACATTATCAAAGAACTGTTCATTTTTACATTTTCAGTTAAAATCTCATAAGTTAAATAACATACAGAACGGATTTTATAAGAATTTGTCTTGTTTTTGTTTTTTATTACTAATTATACAAATTACATAGTTTTGTTATTTCTGTCTCATAGTTTATATTGTACAATTTGAACAATCTTTAAGCTTAATGAACTGTCGCACAAAGAAAATTACCAGCTGTTTAACAACAAATAACATATTAGTTTATATAAAGATCAATTTGTTGTTTTTCCTCTGCATTTCGTGACTGCTCGTTGTTTTGGTAACAAATGCGCGTTCAACAATATTTAAAATCGCAAATCGGGTTTATACTTAAGCATATACCTGCAAGAAAGAAAAGTATTAGATAACTATTTAAAACTTTTGGAATATTTCGGGCTATTTACTTGTCCAATGTCTCCCAAAATTTACTCAGCACAGCGCGATCCAAATGCCTTTTGTTTTGTGATAGACGCAGTAGCGTCACTGACCAACGCTCCACATTCGCATCCAATTTCAGCTCACTGAAGCACAAGTGAAAAGCGCAAACTGCAATACAATAGGAGATTTAATTAATATGCTTGATAATAATTTCAGCTGTGGATATTTACTCTTTGAGAATATTTCCACGGGATTGCCATCCCAGGGCCAGCCTTTGAATTGCCATTGTGGACCCATGACAAAGACAGCGACAACGCGCTGCCAATCCTGTTGGCTGAGCTTGATGGGGTTGTCCACAACCCGATACGAGACCGTCTGATTGTTACGTTTGCGCTGAAATAATTTGATAATTATTAAGTTGAACTAGAAACGATATGAAATTAACTTTACATGCAGCAGCACTTCGCTCTCACGCTGACAGCCCTGCAGCTTCTTTTCCGAAGTAGACATGAAGCGCAAATCCTGCAGGATATCCTTAACATTCAACATGGTTATAAGGCTCGTGTTGGCAGAAGGTATTATGATAATGGGTGTACGCGAGGGCCGCTTCTGTGGACCGTTCGCTGGCAGTTGTCGAGCCTGTGCCGTGGGCAGCAGATCCTTGGGCCCGCGTGCCACAGCTGTGGGTGTGGCTGCCGCGCCACTCGCACCATGTGGCATATTCGCCTGAGCTTTTCGCTGCGCCAGCGAGCCCTCTGTCACGGATTTGAGCGACATGCCGTGATATGTGCCCAACGTATCGATCTTAAAGCCTTCTGTCTCCTCTTTCTGACGATTGAAACGCTCCTGATCGTAACGATTGTATTGTGATAGCTGCGGCTGTGGCTTGGTAATCCGCGCCGGTTCAGGCATCTTAATTGGATTAGCTGCCTGCGGACGATTCCGTCCCTCCTCACGTGCCTTAATACCCTGCAGCATAGCGAAAATATTCTTGGCGAATAGTTTGCCTGTGCTTTGCAGCACCGATGTGCGTGTACGCCATTGCCTTTCGCGGCTTATAATATCCTTGGTGGAGTCGACATCGTAGTCGAGAATGGCGCGCAGATCTGTACCCATGGCCTCCTCATTGTCTGTACGCTTGATTGTGGTACGCTTGTTGGCCAAACGTTTCGCCTTGATTGCCGCAATCTTTTCAACTGACATTGTCTCTGACAGCGACTTGATGTTGTCCATGTTGACGGCCGTCTCCTTTTGGTTGACATCCCAGCGTGCAGCCAGCTGTTCGCGCACCTTCTGCACCTGTGTCTCCTCGAAGCGCGCCTTTTTGGCCGCCGTTTCACCGCTGGTTGCCGCATCTCCATCCGCTGTTCGCTTCACTTGTGTGGGTATCTCCAATGGTGCGCTCTTGTCTATGCTGGCGCATGTCTGTGTCTCTCCATTGAGATAGGCGAGCAGCTCCTTACGATCGGGCCGATTCACGGCGGGTATATCCTCGGCAGCGCACTGACGCACATACACCGAATGCTGCAGCATAACATTTTTGAGCAGATACAGCAAGCATTCGAGTGTATAATATTCGCGTGGAGCCCCCTTTTTGCCAGACCTGCAAAAATATTGCGTTGGCAAAGAAGACAATGTGAAAAATTTAATAATATAATATAAGTGAATCGGTGGTTAGCAATTTACCCATATTTGAGATAATTGGTTTTAACATTTTTGGGCCAGGAAAATTCACCAAAAATAATTTGATTATCACGCTCGATTATCTCCTTTTTGTTTATGTTGTATTGCCGCAAAAGACTTAGCGGATCCGCCATTTTTGTCTAGCCTTCGTTTTGCGCTGCACGAGGGGTCCGTCCTTGTCTCTGTTATTGTAACAATTTATTAGGCAAACAGGCAAAACATATATAGACAATAATGTAACACAAAATTAAAATTTTACAAATTTATTTTAGCATATTTTTATTTCTCACATCGCGTATTTTGGTTTGCTGCTGCTTCTTCTTCAACCAACCGAAACTGTCAGACGCAACTATTCGATAGCACAGCACGTTAGCGTTGCCACATAACATATATAATCGATATATTTTTCTATCTATTGTGAATTAGCCATATGGTTATATCGAATTGATCTGCCGGCAGCCAAACAAAATACAAGAAAAATGTGGCCCCAAAGATAAAAAATCCAAAATATTCATTTGTATAATAATTTAAACATAAGATGTACAACAGAACACCTCATTACACGGTCAATTTGTACATGTGCATACGCCAATTTGTGTGTTTCGTAAATCGCAAATGTTTATGAATGCTGTGTGGAAATTTATACCAAAATAATCTAATCATTAGTTACTAATGTGCAAAGTGCATTACATACATTAAGAATGGGACAGTCGGCGGGTAAAATAGGTAAGTCAAGTGAATTTGTAATTTATTTGCTTAGTACATTATTAATACTTGGCAACCGTGTGGGGCATGTGTTTTGCCTATTCATATAGCAAGTAAGGTGCATGTGGGTAGTCTTTATATATATAGCCGATACATTGTATATGTAGTAATATGATTATTTGATTGCACATTTGGCAATTGCCAATTGGAGTTGAGGACTGCCTGCCGCATTCCAATGGGGTTTGTGACCTTCTTTCAGCCCCATACACGCGCACTGTAACAGCTGTTTGCCTTAGCGATGACACTCTATTGTGCTGCCGATAGTTTTCGAAAGCTATGATTTGAAACCAAATAAAAGGTGGCAGCTCTAATTTCAGATACCCGCGCAATTGTTTCAAAATTAAACGCATACTTTAAACCTACTGTAAAGAGTTTCTAAAAATCTTGTTGATTTATTTATTAGTCTATATGGCTTAACTAAAGATTTATGAATGTATAAAAACAATTCAGTATGTGATTATTATTTCAGCTATAATTTATAGAATGGAGAACCCTGAAAAGGAATTAATGTCCAATAATTGCAGCGATTATCTTTGAACTGAATTAAATGAGATACTTATGTATGCCCTATAGCTACAAAAACACCTTTTTACCTAACAAAACACCTGCACAATGCGTGGAAGTATCCTTTATTGCATTTACCAAAAGGCAAAACCTGTCTCAATTCAATAAGGACATCAAATCCTTAAGCAGCTTAGAGGTACAGAAAGTCAAAAATCTGAAGTAGTGTGGAAAAACTCTCACACGGCTATGCAAACAGATTTTGTGTAATCAATAGATGGGCGCGAACATTGACGTAATGCAAGGATTTCAAGTTACAGGTGCCAAGTCCAGTTACCTGCGCTGTTACCTGATTACAACTTGGGTTACTCTACCCCCATAGCAGTAAATATTCTTGATTTCTTTGCAGCCGGTAGACAATAAATTATTGAGTTTATGGCAATGATTTCTTACAAAGCAGCTTGTAGGAAAATGAAGAAAAGCAAAGGACTACGAAGGACAATGGAAAACCCAATAAGTGAAAAAGTAAAAGAAACACAGAGTACAGACAGGTAGAAAAAACGGCACAGCATATTGACCCTGGCCGAAACAAAGAGCCAGCATAATGGACTAGGATCGAAGCCAGAACTCATGTGGTATCAACTCTATATATGACTTGGCAAATACGCGAGTTTTTCCATGCAAGAATGTTGAAAGTTTCCATAAACAAGGCTAGCAAGGACTCGCTGAACATCGATCTACAAATATGACTTGCCGAATACGCTAGTTTTTCCATATTTCCTAACGGGCCACAAGGCTCACATTTCCCATTTATTCCCGCTCTCTTCACATATGTTGATTTTTCGCGCTGTGTATTTTGGCGGGTATTTTCGGGATGTTTCGTTTCTGATATTTGATTAGCGTATGCGGATGCGCCTGCGTCTCGCCTGCGTCTCGCCTGCAAAAGGAAGTGACGGCGTGCAAACAAAAAAAACGCTAGATTTTGATCGGTTTCACCCTCACCTACCATATATACGCATACAACTCCCGTCCTGTCCCGCCAAGCTGCACAACTGCTGCAGTCGCAGTCGCAGGTATGCAGCACCCAAAAAAGGATCATTTTTATATATCGACTGTTTCCTATGCATAGTATATAAACATATGTGTACACAGCAAGAAAATTGTATTAATTTATAGTTTCTTAAAGTCAATTTTATTGGCAAAATCTTAGTTTGAAAAACCTGTTTAAGTATTAGAGTTTTAGTAGAATTTCCTCAACTATGTGATTGTAATTTACATTTTTTATTGAATTTCTTTTATTTGTTTTTATTTTTAGAGTAACTATTGAATTTCTTTTATTGGTTTTTATTTTATTTATTTATTATTATTTTTTTTTACACAAAAAAAAGAAAAAACATTAAAATATTTGCTGTAAAAAGTTAAGGAACTTTATTTTGAACATTTTGTGCGTATACGCACATCAATTTCTCGCAGTGTAATGCCGGCTGCTGCTGTCGCTCTCAAGTGTTTGCGTAATTTTCTTTCTTTCGTTTCCTTGTGCAAGACTGGATTAGTTTTCTATATTTATATACAATACACAACAGTTGCCATGCTCTCCTTCTCCGTTACTCTCTCTCTCTCTCTCTCTCTCTCTGTCATATGTGATCCTCGAGATCCTTTGCATATGTCGTTTTCTAATTAAACACGCTTTGGGCAACAATTTTCTTTGGGATATTTGTTACACTTTTCGTCTGCAGAGTTCCGTTCGATTCGATTGATCAGAGTTCGAAGATAAACGAATGAGGTTTTCTTCCACATTTACAGCTGCGCTTATCCAGGTGTTTCGTTGATAAGCAGAAATAATATCAAATATTTAAGTTGCTTAAATGGAATTTTGACTTCCCCGCACATTTCTACCTTGTCTTTGAATAGGGTTTATTAAATTATATAATAAATCGATTAGCTTGCGATAACATTCATTAAAACGCTTTTCATGCCCAGTTTATCATTTGAGTTTAGAGGCTCTCCTCATATCTATGGCTAACTTATCTAACCACTTGAACACCTAATTTAATAGAATATTCTATTGAAACGGAACTACATTTCTGATTATCTATTGCTAGGGTCAATTTAGATTTAATTTAGATTAGAAACAATTTAATAAAGAACTTGTATATCTATTTTACGCTCCAGTTAGTTGTCGGTGAAGGTTATAGTTTATATTTCCATTTAACTGCTCATGCTGAAATTTTGTAACATCATTTAGATAAACATTATATTGTTTTATTGCTTCAAAATGTGATATGAGATAGTTTACTTTTCTATAGATACGAGGGAAATAAATTATTTGCATAAACAAATACTGTAAAAATGTATCATTAGTATTTAAAAGACTAAAATAATTCATTTTCAAAAAGGTAAAAAAAAAATCTAATCTGCAAGTATTTTCATGGTTAAAATCTTCAGCATGGTACTTCTTTCTAAGATCTTGCTTCTCTATTCCACTATTTGTAATGCTGAACAAACTAAATGTTTTAAAATTGTTAACAAAACCTAATTTTGAAGAAAGTCATACAAATAGAAATATCAGCATATGAAAATATGTTAGGATTATAAATCTATGAAGGAACTGTCTACTGTATAGTTATTATAAAAGAATCGTGAACCTTTTTGTCCATTTGTCTATAACCTCAACTCCAAAAACTTATATATTTTATATTTGTATGTTAAAAAGAAATGAATATATTATTTACATATTTCCTAGTGCTAGATTGTTTTAAGTCATTTTCAAGCAATGATACCTCCACAGAGATTAGATAAGATAAAGAGAAGTCTAAGAACAGTCTAAACAGCTGCTGCTGCTGCTGCTACTCGGAAGTGCAACTTTAAGCTCATGTGGCAGACTCTACTTTAAGGACATTCGCATTAGCAGACGCCTGATCCTGTGGTTTCTTTTTTGCTTAGTTTTTTTTTTTCTACTCATATGAAATATGTGGACAACTGTTGTCTGCGATGCCGAGGACTCTTGATGAGGGATAATAATTGCTCTGGCGGCCACAGCGATGTCTGGTGAGTGCTTTTACATACGTTGACAGCAGATGCAATTCGCCAGATCGGAAAGGATCAGCAGACAGGCCGTCAGACAATCGGACCGACCGACAGCAAAAGCATTTAAATTTTGATATTAAAGTGGGAAATGCATATTCAGCATCCTGGCTGGCAGCAGGCGCGCGTTCCATCTTAAATGCAAGGAAATACAGCTGCTGTCGCTGGGCCTGGCCAAAAGTAAAACAACAACAAGAACAACAACAACAATAATAAGCAACAGCAGAAAAAGGACACGCTGTCGAAACAGGAACCACAAGCAAGAAGTTGTGCAGAAATCGAAAAACCAACCCCCAGCAAAAACTATATATGTACATATATATAAATATATCGTGCAGATCGTTCGCATCTGTGGCTGCATTTTGCATTGGAAGGGTTTTTCAGTTTGTTTGTTTGTTTGCTCGCTGACCAAAAATAAAAACCAGGTGTAAATTTTACCTCTTTCAACTCCTTTACCTCGGCACTCACATGACGATCGTATGCACGGCACAGCATTGGGTTTCCGCATGGGTCTTTGTTGAGGCTTGACAAACACGTGGCGGACGTGCGCCAGTTGTCTGTCCCTGATAAGGCTCCACCATGCCTTACATACATATGTTTAACCATATTAACCATATATGCAAAGTATATTTTTATTTTCGCCCATACACTCAGCGAAATAGAGTATAGCTTAAATTCAAAATGAAATTTCCTTCAAATGAATTTTAAATTCATGTCTGATTTTGATTTTTTCCCCTTTCTTAGATAAGTTCCAAAGTATTTGATATATTGTAACTTTATTTAAGAATTGACATGGCAAAGATAGAATAACTCAGTTTTCTGTGCGAATAAACAAAAGTCCAGCACGTAAACCTCCTCTTTGAGAGCAAATTTTAACTAAAAATCCTCTAGATTTATTTTTGCCAAGTGTACAGAGGAGACCCCAAAGGCAGCTGCCCCCATATGTTTCTCTGTGTCTGGCTGCCTGCCTGCCTGGGGGAGATAATTCTGTGTATTTTTTTGCTCTGTGCAATATTTAAAGTAGTTTATTCTTAAATTTAGAATCTGTGTGTGTATGTGTGTGCCCATTTGCAAAAATATACTCCCTGTCTATATAGTTCTTCTGCCTCTCTTTCTCTCCATAGAGCTCGTTCAGACGATCTCTCCCACGAACATTTGGAAACATCTGCTGACTGGTTTAAGGTTCCTTACCCTCTTCTTCTTTTTCTTCATCTTGCGCCTTGTGCCTGCTTCGTCTATTTGGCATTTGTCTTTTGCCTTGACAATTGTCATCATTCCGTTTTTGTGGCCATTGGGTTCAAGGTTCTATTGTTTATCCGATGTCATACGGTTTTCCGTAGCTCTATAGTTATTCTAAACCCCGTACCGTGCGTTGCCAATTTCAATCAATATCTGTAGAGAATTGTTCTAAGCCAGCATTTAATGTAAATGCCAAACGAAAATGTTGCATTCCGTTTTACGACTTTGATGATCTCATGTCCATTATTTACTTTTATATTACAAGAAATATGTACATATGTATGTATGTATATTGACATAGAACTTGAAAATTCCATAGGCATTCCCCTGATTCATCAGGGTCTTATGAATCGATTAGATTAGGCGAACGATAAGAAACATTTACAATTATAGATTTTACAATTCTCTGCTCTCAAAGGGACTTCACAAAGCTTTCGCACTGATGCAAATGAAATAAAAAGCACCCACCCATTAGTAAATATTGCGAAATATTTTTATCAGCATTTAAAAAAGACAATAAAATCAGAATTGGCTATATTTCAGTTTTCGATATTGCCTAAAATTCAGATAAGAAGGTTATACAATAAAATCTATCATAAATTATTCTTTTGTTTTGCGAATTTTGCAGGGATAATTTTTTGTTAATCGTTATAACAGCTTGAATATATATTAAATATAAGATTCATACCCTAAAAGAATAGTTCTGGGTTAAACAAATATTGTTATCGATTTTCTTAAAATTAAAGAAAATGATTATTTAGTTTTTTGTTTAGAAAACTGTAAACTATTTTAAACAAAAGCAACTTTCCCCAAATGAACTTTATCAGGTTCATAGCCAAAAAACACATAATAATTAAAAATAAAAAAATTAAATAACAAAGAGAAGCAAAAAAGTTTACACACTATTCCAGTAAAATTTGAGGTATTAACACTCAACTGCGGGCAGCAAACAGACCTTTTATCGCCCCATGGTACTAAGCAAAAAAATTGTCTTGAACTTTACTGAACTTTGGCCAAAAAAGTGCCGCAAAACAGTTAGCAGCGTCTTCTCAGCGCAAAAGAGCAGCAGCTTGGTCAAAATGCAGGCGGCTAACAAACCTGGCCTAGAACAGCCGCCAGCAACACCAACAGCAATAAAAGCAAAGGCAACAACAACAACAACAACGGCAGCATTCGGCTATCAAGGTGCACCAACGATCAAACACGAACAACAACAGCAACAACAATATTGAGCAAATTATAAGGGAGGTTCAATACACGCGAAAGCAGGCACAAAAGCGAAACCATAGTAAATAAGAAACAGCTGCAAGTAGAGCTGCGTCGGTGTTGTTGCCTACGCCGCGCTCTCTCACGCTGCTCATCCTCTCAGTTAGAGATGTGCGCAAGAGCATTTGAGCTAAGTAACTGAGGCACGAGCAACATCTACGCAGAGTAAATTATATTAATATTAGTTTGCTTAAGCACAACTTTTACTCTTTTTCTCTGAGCTATATACTGAAAACTAACATTTCTAATATTTATTAAAAACGCATGAGAAACAAGACTTTAAGCATTCACTACGAGTTGTTATGAGAAGCGAGTCTTTAAGGATTCACGACGAGCGCAAACGACACGAGTGTACTTCGGTTTGTTGCTCTTGCGCTCACGCGTGCATCGCTAGTCAGCTGACGCTGGCGCTGACGCCGTCGTAGACGCCGCCGCCGTCGCTGACTGCGCAGCCTTTTTACTTTGCCCGTTGGCTGGCGCTGCAAAGAAGTTTCAGTTTGAAAATAAACGTTGAAGCTGGCGCACGCAATCGTTCGCTTCGCTTCGTTCCGTCTCGTCTTCGTTTCGTTCGCGTTTGTTGTTTGTTCGCGTTTGTTTGTACCGTTGCAAACAATACATAAATCAACAACAATTTACCAAAATGTTTTAAATGCTTAATAAACTCTATACCAAATAAAACAAAAAGAAAAGTTTGAAAGCACGCAAGGTTATTGGTTCTTGCTTTTTAGCTTTTAGCGCATTTTGTCCGTTAGTTTGTTTTCGTTTGAATTATAAGCCGTTCAAAATGGGTCTGTCGGATATACCAGTCAACTATATGCAGCAGCAGCAACAACAACTCCATCACCATCAACACAATCATCATCATCAACTAAATGCCGCCGCGGCCGCTGCACACGTTTTGGCAATGGAGAACAGCGAACTTTTGATGAGTCCCAAGGACAATATGTCCAGCAAAAAGAAAATGCACTTGCTGAAGAAAATCAAGAAACGCTTCGGACTCGGTTAGTACAGAAAAACAGAAACATTTTTTAATTTAAATTGCAACGTGCGAAAATCTGTTTTGAACTATATAAATAATTCATGACAAAAGCTACTTGAATTCATTTTTGCATATCTTGAAAAATTTCCCACATAATATTAAAATGTGAGTTGTGTGTGTGTGTGACGTTAATGAATGCGGCAAAGATAAATAAATACATTTTAAGGCAGAAAAAAAACAACAAACAGCTGCGAGTTTCTGAATACATTAGCGTTTTTTTCTCTCTAAATAAAAAGATCAGTCATAAAAGTCACAGCAAAAAACCTCTTGAGATTGTTTTAACAATAGCTAAGTCGCGTGTGTTTAAAATTAGACTCGGAAACTCTTTTTTTTACATAGGGCATAAACCTAATGCGGTTTTGTTTTCCTTTATGAACGGGTGATCCCAAGTTATACCTACAATAAGCTTCTACATAGCTTTGCTTCTTGGAACTAAGAACAAGAACTTTTCCGTTAACATTTAAAATTTTATTATTGATCTAAGGCAGAAAAAGGCGGAAATTATATAAGAATCCATTTAGTTGCTCAACTATCTCTTAAATTTCTCTTGAGTGCATCAAATCAGCCTCCAATTTTTTTTTTAGAGTCTCCCAGCTTCCTTTCGACACTCAACGCCGGATGTGCCTGTTGATCTCTCATCAACAAAAAATAATAAAACTAACAAGAAATTGCAAAGTCCATAAACGACCTCAAATCAAGCAAATGCTTTAGATAAATGTACATACAATATATTTATATATACACATTTTTATATAGAAATATACATATACCACAATACCGCACTCCATAACACACGGCGCGATTATGTTTACATATCAGAGCGCGATTGCGGCGCTCAATTTTTGACATTTTGTTTTGATTTCTGTTGCTGCAGCTAGAAAAGCCTCTCTTGGCTCGCGCACTCTCTCAGCTTTTGTTCTATGGCGGCTGGCGAAGCAGCAGAAGAAGGTATGAGACGGGAAACAAAAAATACCAAACCAAGCCCCAAGCCAATGACGCATACATTACGAATGGTCACCACACCCCCTTGGGCCCCGTCGACTAACCCAACAAGTCTGGCCAAATGCCCCATTCAGCAGTTGCAGAGTGTTTTAGTTGTTGCTGTTGTTGTTTTGTTGTGGCTGGATTTGTACGCGAAGCGCCGTTTCAGCCGTCGGCAACTTGGGCAAAGTAAAAGAGCTAAAGCAAAGCAACAGCAACAACAACAAAAAACGAGCAGGCAGAAGACAAGCTTAAAAGCTAGGTTATGGCGAGGGGGGTCGGCGGCTTGAGGCGAGTTGTAGCTGCGTTTTCAGACTTGCCTCTTACTCTTCCTATCCACATCCAATTTTATTCCATTTCGTTTTGAACGTGCGGCATTTGCGCTGCGTATCGGTAATCAATGAAATTACTTTGTTTTTTTTTGTTTTTTTTTTTTGGTTTGCTGCCGCCTGGAATCAGCTGCTTGTTGTTGTTATTATTATTGTAGTTGCTGTCTTTGTTTTTTCTCTCTATTACACTTTGTTAGCGGTTATTGTTGTTGTAGTTGCTGTGTCTTCTGCTGTTTGCCTGTTGGCATGCCATAGACAAAGTCTTCGCTTTGGCTTTGGTTTATCTGCTTTTACTCGAGCTTCTCACGGTTTACTTTTGTTGTTGCTATTGCTGCTTGCTGCTGGCGCTGCCAACTTCACTCAAATTTCAAATGCATTCTGTGGGCTTCATTTGTTACGCGGCGACAAATATTTGCTCATCAGTGCTTCTCAAACTCCCCCAAGCACGCACGTAGAAACACGTACATCTGCATGTGTGTGTGTGTGTATATTAAATAAAAATCGCACAACTTTCAATTGCTTCGCTCATTTTTGTTGGTTTGCTTTGCGTATGAGCTCATGTGAGAGTGAGACCCACATGCGTCATCCTTCAAAGCTTACGGACAGTGCAGCACACACACATGGACAAAAATATATTTTTGCTATTTGCGGTCAAGCCGATAGCCATTTGTGCAGATAAGAGAGTTAAACGTAGAACTTTCAACTACTACAACTGTTACTTTACACACACACACTCATACATGTTAACATGTTTAAATGCTTTCTCGTGAGAGCGTCGTTTAAAGAGAGCCTGCGTAACCTTCAACTATTTATGTTTCCAGCGTAAGCTTTCATAGTAAACGGATGCCTTCAATTAGTTGAATGGAAAGATATTACAGCGTATTTTAAAAATCATGTCTTATTATTTATCATAGTGACCTATATAGTTTTAATGTTTTCTCTCCATTGTTTATCAGTTAATGAACCAGCCTAACGGCTGGGCACTTGCAACAGCCGAGTATATCTACAAAGAAATATTGTTAACAGTTTGCCAGACACATAGATAATAGTTGTACACCCCATAGATACATAGATAAAACCGTCTTGGGTGTCGCAACACAGCTGGCCAGGTAGCAACAGGTAAGGCGGCCAAGATGCGGGACAGCTGCCTTCCATTCCTTCTTCTCTCGGGCATGAACGCACGCAAAAGACAACGCTGAGCAATTATCTACGCCCCGGTCGAGCAACAGGGCTGATAAATCAAGAGGTAGATAGATAGTTACCTACCTACGGGTTGTCCAAAAAAATATCCACATTCAGCCGTTCATCGATTGGGTTTTTATTTTGGGCTCGTATTCTTGTTTCGCTGTCATGTTTTTATTTTTTATACATTTTTTGTGGCGTTGGCATATTAATAAAGCTCGGTCTCTTGTCTACTCATTCAATTTCGCTCAACTAGATTTTTCGGCTATTTTTGCAGCTGTTCGCAGCTTTAGTTTTATGCATAATTATGAATAGACTGACAGAATTAGCATGTTGCGCCTATTAGCTGAACTAATTTTGGAATGATGGAACACCTGGAAAGAATATGCCAATTAAGAGAACAATATCAATGTAAATTCGCAAGGGCTTAGGGGAAGAGGCATAATCGGCGCTTAAAAGAGAACGATCGGAGGCGCACATACAGTTGTTAAGCTTTTCCAAGTAATAAATACGTGATAAACAATAAAAATCCACTTGCATTGTTATCTACTCAAATGCATTGTTATAATTTCATAATGATGTGTAAGCTCTTCAGTTGTCTCGGTCTATTATACGCGTGCTTATGCCCATCTATCTCTTTCGCTCTTGTTGCGCTTGAGTGATTTAATTACTAAGAGGCAGCAGCAGCGGCAGCAGCTGAAGTGGTCTAAGAGAATTGTAGACAAGCAGAGGTTGCGTCGCTGCTGCTGTGCAGTCAAGTGCGCCGGCTTCTCACATATGTGTGAGGAAATGCAATATGTGTGTGTGTGAGTGTGCATGTAACTGTTCGCTAGCCCTTTCTCATCAAACGTAGCAACAATTGCAACGCTTCGATAAACAACAACAAAATGAAACGGAAGAGAGACAAGTCCGCCATCTTATCTTTTTCGAGTATACATAGTTTATGTTATTTTCATACTTTATATACTTATGCATGTACATATACATATGTATATGTACATTTCTTCAACTGAAACGGGGCTCCACTTGCTATTTTGAGCGTTGCGCTGCTTCTTGCCAGGGGTCGCATGCTTCGCTGCGCATATAGAAAACAACCAAAAAGCCCCTTCTATTCCCTACCGCCGCCACCTACAACATGCACACAAATATCCATAAACACACAACAGACAAGATTCATAAACAGCGCGACTTGTAAAAATAAACCATGTAAAATTTGACTTGGACACCCTCGCGGCAGCTAATTATATAAAAATGCGACAGTGTGTGTGATAGATTGAGGCAATGTTATGACAGTCATTGAACCCTTGAGAGGTGATCAATATTTTTAGCTGAAGCCAAGCAAGCAGGAACTTTTTAACCAATGCACTGTTTGTTCCCTCTGTTTCGCTGGCAAGGGAAATTTCGCCTAAGGGAAATTTAACTGTTGCGTGCAGTCGAACAATGCCACAGTTTAAGCTATCGCGCTTTTTTTACTCTTTCACACACATACTCACGCACATGACTTTGTCATGCATCCCATGGCAGCGTCATCAGATTTCGCTTAATCGCATAAAAAAAGTGCATTGTACGACTGCAACAGCAGCAGCAACAGCAATAGTGCAACAACAATAACAACACTCAATAGTTTTGACCTCTCGCCGGCCCTCGGCTATCGTCGGCCGTTTATTGCGCAATTATTTCTTGTTCTTTATTATATTTTATTTGCGCGTTCTCTATGGTCAATTTGCTCATTTGTGCTTTTACGGCTTCTGAAGTTGCATTGTGTTAGAGCGGACAGACTGAAAGAGAATGAGAGATGGAAGGAAGAGGACGGACAGCAGAGAGTGCGAGTATGTGTAATTGGCCAGACGCTTTAGTGGCTTCCGCTGCGGCAGAGCGGAAGCGGTTTTGCATGCACCAAAAGTAAAACAGTAGAACAGTGGTTATGCCTGCATCAAAAATGCAAAACAGCAACAAGTTGTTCGCTCTTTCTTTCACTCACTGTTAGAAAGCATCAATTTGAATTTGGAAATTGACGTCGACGGCGCTGCCGGCCTACGCACCGGTTTTGCTGTTGTTGTTGTTGTTGTTTTGTCATAGGTTATAGGTCACGTGTCGGCTTACATTGTCATTGTTGCCCACGTGCGTTGGCAATGTGGAACGTGTGGCAACAATTAACGCGAAGGCCTCTTTAATTATTGCCGGAAATGCTTGACAATTAAAGTAAAGGCGTGCGGGCGGCGACGGCGGCGACGGCGGCAGCGTCTGTGTAGATCGATTTCAAAGTATATCAATTGGTGCGGCCCACGTTGGCACTGCGTTAGTATTAGTGGTCAATTGACAGAGCTGCCAGATGAACTCAGCTTTTGAGTGGGTGAACTCTTCAATGGCGTGTGGCTTTCGCTTAAGCTTCAACTTGTAGGCTTGTCTGACTAAAAGCCCACATATTAACTCTCATTTTAGACGCCCCGAACCCACACACACACACACATACAGCTAACCTAACGCACACCTATTACCGGGAAAATTAGTTAGAAGAAAATGCGCATTGCGTGGGCAGCGCATAACTCAATTTGTGGGCAGACCTGTGCGGCCAGTGTTGCCACTTGTCAGGCAATTCTCACACCCATAAAAAAAAAATTTAAAAAACAACTTCCATACTGGACTCTATGCGAAATTCTTGTGTGTGCAACAAATCAGCGTTGATTTATGTTAATTAATTGCGCCATTTATGAGGGACAGCAAATTAGCATATAATAAAATATATGTAACTGTACAAATGCACGCATTCATGATAAAGAATGCAAGCTTACAAAAGTTATTTACTGTAAGGCGTAAATTGATTTATCAGTAGAAAATGTTTTGCTTGACTCCCTCTCAAAGCAGTTTAACATGTAAATAAAGTCAGTTGTTTACACAGAGCTTTTATTTAAAGCTATATTAGTTCATATTCTCGAAGCTCACGTCCTCCCGTAGCTAGCGTAAAGCTCTTGCTTTACATCACGAAAGCTCACTTAAATATACATACATATATTTGTGTATTAGCTTATTATAAGTCATCTTGTTATTATGACCGCATTATGGCTTGTAGTGCACTTAAAAAGTCTTCAAAGCACTTCAAATTCCAATCTAATGATCATTCAATCCCCCACACACAAAAATGATTCCAAACGATCAATTTACTGGCAGTCTTGTGATCTTCATCGTTGATCTGTTACATGAAGTTGGCCAACAATGGGCCATCTGAGCAATTTGAGTGCTACCTCAGCTATTTTTATGACACCTGCATGATTTTCTCATATATATTTTTTGTTTTTGCCCATTTTCCACCCGCAGCTGTGGCTGCCCCTTTGAGAGTTTACTCATCGATGCTGCAGTTGCAATTATTGTAGCTTGTTACAGGTTTTTTTTTTTAGCCGAAAATAGTCAAGCATCCACTTTATATATATGTATATATATATATAGATATCTCCTATATATACAAATTTGGAGTCGTGGGAATTTTTTTACTTTTTGCTCACGGCCAGCGTGGGAAATGTTTGAGACGCGTCTGCACTCAACGGTAAATCAGGTTTTTCCTTTAGCCAAAAAAAAAAAAAGTGTACGAAAATTTGCCTGCGATCGTTTGGCAGATCGTTCGCTTCGTTTTCGGCTTGGCACGGTTCGGTTTTTCGCCAACGGAAAGATGTCGGCAAAACGCCAAAAAGCTCTCTGAACTCTACTCAGCTGAACTTGTACCGCAGTCCCTGAATGATCGTAATGTGCGCATCAGATTGCCCAATTTGTGCCGAGCTGATCATGAGAGCAAAAAACTAATTGAAACGAAAAGAAATATTCAAATTGCAGCGATCAGATATACCAAATACATACATGATGATACTTTTGGATTTGTGTGGATCATTAGCGCTGACTGCCGACTGATCGATACGACTATAAATACTTAGTATATGATCATCTGTGATCACGTCAAATGAAGAGAAATTTTGATAGATCTATATGATAGCTCTAACTGATTTAAACAAGTAGGGATTTTACATGCACGATCAATTATTTTGATTCATTCTTATCTTATTTGCTTTCATTCTACATACGCTATGTTTTAATGGATTATTTGTTAGCCAGCTCTATCAAAACTAACATACTTATCTGTATTTGCGATGATCAACTGATAGGAATATTTGTGGGTGTAGGCAATAGCATTATCTATAATTGTGTATAATTATGCTCTATCTAGGGACGATCCACTCAATGATCAACGATTGCTTCAGTTGATTCAATTGTGGTTCTCCGATACAACCCCTCTTCAGTCCTACAGCTCCATGATAATTAGTGATCAGCAGTTGATCATTTTCCATCCGGCATTGCTAATACAATTAGCCCAACCGTCATGAACCCAACTCCGTTTACCAATTGAGTGGCCAGCTAATTAATTGACCAAAGTTGCCAGCTAATTGAAATGATCGTCGCGTAGCCCGTTAACCGTTTGATTTAAGCGTTGGCTCCAACAGAATACAGAGAAAAAAGATAACAAGAAGAAAACATGATATTACGAGTATTTCATTCATGTCGACGATGTCTGGACTATTGAGGTCTGGCTGGGCTTTGTCTGCATGTCTCACTCTGATTCTCCCTCTCTCTCTCTGTCTCGCCCTCATTCTATGTCTGTCTGTCTGACTGTGTCTGGGCAAAAAGTAGGCGTCACCGTTGCCGCCGCCGCCGCCGCCAGGCGACATCCTGCAGCTAATAAGCCCCAATACACGTAGCCACGTCAAAGAAGAAGCAGCAGCAGCAAAAGCAGCGCAAAACGTGATTTCCGACTTCCTCGTTCATAAATATTGATGCAATGCATTCTATGCTCATGTAGTTGGTTGGCCTAGCTGCCAGATCTTTGGCATTATTTTGAACTGGTCTGTTGCCGCCACTTCAACGTGTGCTTCTTCTTCTTCCTTTGAGCTGCTCTCATCTAAGCGGAAGTTGAGCTGCTGCTGCTGCTGCGGCTGTTGCTTCCTTTGAGCCCGACTTCCTGGCTGCGCCGGAAGCGCACTTAGTATACAAGTTTCTGCTCTTTGGGTCTCTACAGTCACAGATTTGTCTGCCTTTATGCAGCTACCACTTTCTCCCCCTCTGTCTCTATCTCTGTTGCTCTTTAACTCTCACCCCTATTTCAAAATCGGGGCAACGAACGCATCGTATTTCCAACCCTCGACAGAGATACTTTGGCTCTGTCTCTAGCTTAGTTTCCAAATTTTTTGTTCGCTTGTTCGTAATTTGAACATCTGTCGTTTCTTTTTTCTTTCTGTGTATTTTTGTTTTCTCTAGCAACCCTTGTTGATCGCTTTGCTACCCTTAGCTGCACTCAGCGAGGGTTGTTTTACCTGTCTCGGTGCAGCTGCCTCGCCGAGGCACGAGCAGCTGCCACATGCCGCCTGATCAAATAATGCCCAAATGGATCCTTCAAGACGCTCTGCGACCGCCTGTTGTGCATGCCTCTCTCTCACTCCACCAACTACAATCTCTATCCCTCTCTCACTCACTGTGTCTTTGAGCCATTGTTGAGACGTTGCCACGCGCCGCGTATCAACATGGTAATCAGTCTGCCGTCTGTCCGCCACATTGTCCTGCTGTCGCATTTACTGCTGCTGCTGCTGCTGCGGCGTTCGTCTCTTCTCTCATCTTGCGATCAGAGGCAACTGTTGCCTGGCATGCCGCCGCATTCCATATGCCCCAAAGCCTCAAACCTGTCGCCCAGAAATACCTGAATCCTCATTATTATCGCAACTAAATTGAGGCACAGTTGAGGCGCAGTTTTTATTTTTCATTTGGTAATTTGTCTTGCAGCTGCTGTTGCTCTCAAGGGCTCTCCAAGTGCATTAATTGTGACAATCCGTCGGAAGGCTATGCGATGAACAAAAGGTGTTTAATCAATTCCGTTGATGAACAATTAACTGAAACTTAACATGTCATTTAACATGCAGCTACAAAAGCTGAAAGCGTTGGGCTATTTAGCTTTAGGATTTTCAGTTTAAAAAGATGATAAATGATGTAGCTTTATCCTGCTATTCCAGTGTAATCGATCTAGCTACCAGTTACAATTAATTCTCATGTCAAAGTTCTTTTAACACAATCACTAAATATAACAATTAGATTTAACACAAATATAAATGAATATGATTTAGTCTCAAGTTACTGCCATCAAAATTGTTATTATAAATCCAAAAGTTATTTGAGCTGGTGCACTTAAATGCGATCTGGCAACCTTCTCTTGCCTAACTTGAACAACAGTTACAATTGCCGAATAGATTTTTATAGTAAATAGCAGCTGAGCTCTCGAGTTACATGCAGTCACAGAAATATATTTAGTTGCTCGCGCAGGTAGACTTCAAGCAGTTTCATTTGACTGCACACACACTTCCTCCCTCTCACTATCTCTTTCTTTCTTTAGCGCTCCCTCTCACTTCTCTCTCGGCTGAGACATTCAACGAAGCGTATGGATTCCTAAGCCCATGTGCTAGTTCTCATATTACAAAACTCTTTAACAGTAGCCCCTCAGACAAGAGGCATTAACCCCTTTCGACATACGTAGACGTACCCCTAAGAGTTAGATCGCACAGCACGTGACTTTGATGTGGGCGCAGATTATTGAACTCTTTATTCCACATTGTTTTTTTTTTCGGTTTTTCGATTGACAATTTTATGAAATTACTTTTCGATCAACGTTCGATACGAGCTGAGAGAATTTATAGCCGCTGTCGCTGCACGAATTTCTTGGAAGAGTTCAAGTGCAGAGAGTTCCAGAGAAAGGTACGAAAATTATATGTGACGAAATGCTCAAGTGTTTTGGATGCAGCTCTTGGTAGAGTTATCAAAAACATTTCCTGGTTGGTTGTTGTTGGAATTTTAGATGGAGTCTTAATATAAGGGGGAAAGAACTTTTTCTTGCATCAGTTGTAAGCCTTAGAAATAATAAATATCTTAATCTTGTTTATTTTCTATTATTCTTCGCTTCTTTACTCATCCTCACTTGACGCCATTTTATTTGCAGTACGCCGCTCGCCCTCCTCCTGCCCGGGTCCAAATAATCTGCCGCCCTTGCAATTCCATACAGTGCACGGCGACAATATACGCATCTCGAGAGATGGCACGCTGGCGCGTCGCTTTGAGAGCTTCTGCCGTGCCATCACCTTCTCGGCACGTCCGGTGCGCATCAATGAGCGCATTTGTGTGAAGTTTGCGGAGATATCGAACAACTGGAACGGAGGGATTCGATTCGGATTCACCAGCAACGATCCGGCCTCGCTGGAGGGCGCATTGCCCAAGTACGCGTGTCCCGATCTCACAAACCGACCGGGCTTCTGGGCCAAGGCGCTGCACGAGCAGTACTGCGAGAAGGACAACATTCTGTACTACTATGTGAATAATGCCGGCGATGTCATCTATGGCATCAACAATGAGGAGAAGGGCGTCATTCTATCGGGCATCGATACGCGCGGCATGCTCTGGACTGTGATCGACATCTATGGCAATTGCACGGGCATTGAGTTTCTGGATGCACGCATTTATATGTACCAAACCCAGCAGCAGCAACAACAGTTGCCGCAGCAGCTGGCACATCAGCAACTGCAACAACAGCAGCAGCAGCAACAGCAACAACAACAACAGCTGCCACAGCAGCAGCTCTCCGCACACCATCCACTGCAGCAATCGCGTCGCTCGCTGCCAGGCGGCGGCTCCGGCATCGTGGCGGACCACGAACTGGAACGACATGTGATGCCATCGCTGCAGTCGCTGCATTTGGCCGGCACAGCCGCCGGCATTGTGGAGCACGATCTGGCTAATGGCTTGCCACCGTTGCGCTACAACGCCAATGGACGCCTGATACCCGTGCCCTTCCACATAACCAAGGGTCGGAATGTGCGGCTGTCGCACGATCGCTTCATTGCCTCGCGCACCGAGTCGGACTTCTGCCAGGGCTACGTGTTCACGGCGCGACCTATTCGCATTGGCGAGAAGCTGATTGTCCAGGTGCTCAAGACCGAACAGATGTATGTGGGCGCCCTGGCGCTGGGCCTTACCTCCTGCAATCCGGCGCTGTTGCAGCCAAATGATTTGCCCAACGATTCTGATTTTCTGCTCGATCGTCCTGAATATTGGGTGGTCAGCAAGGACATTGCTGCGGCGCCGCAGCGTGGCGATGAGATTGCCTTCTTTGTGGCGCCCAACGGCGAAGTCAGCATCAGCAAGAACAATGGCCCAGCTGTGGTTGTCATGCACGTGGATCAGTCCCTCCAGCTGTGGGCATTCCTCGATGTATACGGCTCGACGCAATCGCTGCGCATGTTCCGCCAGCAGCTGCCCAATATGGTGGCCTATCCCTCGCAGCCGCAGTTGGGCGCAGCTGGTGCTTGTGCTGCTGCCGCGGTCGTCGCTTCCTCCACAGCTGCCTCCAGCTCACGCATGCTGCCCATGACGGAGTCGCTGAACAGCCTGAATGCCACCCAGCTGATGGGCGCATCCAAAATGCAATTGAATGTTACCCAGTCGACTAGCACCTTGGCCACCAACGGCAATGGCAACGGCAGCCGCATGATCAGCATGCCCTCCAACGGGGACATCCTGCAAATCCAGCCAAATGGCGGCGGTACCGTGCTCGTCGTCAATCTGCCCCCAGCCAACAGCTCGCACGATCTCAATGGCCAGCTCACAGCTCGACAGGTCGGCCCGACAGCGGCCACTGTTAGTAGCAGCGGCATTCTGGCCGGCGCCTGCTCCAGCGGTACCTTGATCAGCACCACCAGCAGCCAGCAATATATTGAGGTGAGTTGAACACATCGCAATTAGCTAAAAATATAAAATTTAAAGGGTATTAAGTATATTTTAGTTAATATAATAATAATTTATATACTCATTATAAGAACGTCAATTCAAAGTTTAATATTTTTGAAGTCAATTTTCATAAAAAGTTTACTTTTTTAAATGTTTCTACACCATCAATCAATCAGAATTATCTTTTATAAAATTACACATATTCATCTTATTAATATTTGGTCACACTTATAATTGCTGCCATCTGGCAACACACAAAAAAGCTAAGTTGGCTGCATCGTAATCCCAGTGAGCTGATTTGAATCGCTAATGAACTGTGCTTATGGAAATATACTTTAATAATAATTTTTAATTATATAAAATACTAATTTAATTTTCTTTCTCGCCTTGCAGCCCGTTGCCCAAAGCACAAACACATTGAATGGCAGCAAATGGAAGGACAGTATCAGTGATCAGCAGAGCACCGACTCCAGCGCCGAGTGCACGATCTGCTATGAGAATCCCATCGATTCGGTGCTCTATATGTGCGGGCATATGTGCATGTGCTACGATTGCGCCATCGAGCAGTGGCGTGGCGTTGGAGGCGGACAATGCCCGCTCTGTCGAGCGGTCATTCGCGATGTCATACGCACCTACACCACGTAGACAACCAGCAAAAGCAAAAGCAAAAAGCAAGGATACAAATACACTTTAAACACAAGAAAGTACTAAAGAAACAAAAATAAGAAAGCAATGCATATTCTCTTCAAAAGACGCAGCAATTTCCTAACTTAGAACTCGCATTCGAAATAAGCCTATAAAAAACACACACACAAATCAATTTAATATTTTATATACTAAAACAATCTTCAAAAATTCAACACAAGAGAGTTTTTAAATTAAAAAAACAAAAACTGCTTAGTATTAGCAACTAGTTTTGATATTACAAAACTACAACCTGAAACAATTAACTGATAGCTGATATCAATATTTTTGCAAATATTTATAAGGAAAACTTTAAGAAACTGCAAAAAAAAAAGAATAATATGACTTTATTTATGCTTAATATTAGCTCTACAAATATGATTAGTGAATATATAAATATATATATTTAATTTTTTGTGATTTTATTGCTAAGTGCTAAAGATTTGTTTCAACCTAATTTAAATATATATAACTATTTAATTTTTTTAAAGAATTCAATTGCGATGTATTAGAATGTTCATAAATTTAAAAAAACCAAAGTATTTTTATATAGCTCTTAGTTTCATTGGCATTGACGAATTGAAACAGTTGTTGCAAATTTTCGTTTTTTTTTTTCTAACGAAATTACAAAATTCTTGTGCAAAAAAGTGAAAATCGAAATCAACTTAATATATATTATATTTTTTATTTAAATCAGTTTGGTGCTAAATGTTTTGGATTATATTATGAAATTGTTAAGATTTAAATATAGATGAAAAAATTGGTTTAAGTTTGCAGCAACTGAATAAAATGCACAATAAGAACCTTAATGAGCACATAGTATATATAGAAGAACCAAAACTCTGCCGTCAACTAAACTAAAATAAAATACATTATTAAAAAAAAAAAAAAAAAAAAAGCTTGAAAAAATCACACCTAAAAAAAACACCAAATGAAAAACAAAAATTATATTAACCACAAAATATTAAGGAAAAATGTTGATTTTGCACCAAAATAGACAAAAAATAAATATTTTAATTAAGTTCTATCTATAAGTACTTAAGTTAATTTCTAGTCAACGAATTATGCTGAAGTTTAATAGAAAAGACGACTTCACTTGGAAAAAGTTTATACGATTCAAAAAGCAACGCACGCTATGCAATTTTAAGGATATGCATTTTATGAGAACTATCATTAAGTAGTGCACAGTTTTAAACAAAAAATAAAACATAAACCAACATAGAACAAAAGACTTTGCTTGAAAAAATAAATATTTATGAGAAATGAATATAAATTATCATATAATATGTAAACGGATAATGAAAACATGCAGTTAGAGAATTGCCAATAATTAATTAACACACACACACAAAACACTGACAACTAACCAGAACAATTATAAACTAAACTTTACCTAAGATTGTATTAAAACACATGAATTGAAAGAAAAGCAAACAAAAAAAAAAAAAAAAAAAACAAAAAATTAATTAAAAATGAAACGAAGAATTTTGCTAAATGTAGCAGAAGCTACTGAACTATTTTTGTTATAAGAAAGATGAATTTCAAATGGAAAATTGAGACATATATGTTATTGCCACTATTGATAAATAATTTTAATTTTTTTAAAAACTTGTACTATTTCAAAATTGAATGAAATGGAAAAATGCCTAGTTATGAATAAACAATGTATTTATGAAACTATATATGAAATATGTAAGACAATGCAATGCTGTAATACCATTAAATACTTAACAAGAACATTTAAATTCATGAGAAGTTTTATTTAATAATGACTAGTGCTGGGCTTCTTTAATAATTAATATTAATATGTTGCTGGAGTTTCCCAAGTTATATTTGAATCTACGTTGCGTCTCAGGGGCATCGATTTCTTCCAATACTTTATGTACATTAAGAAGTATCGATATATTGTATTAAATCGTATGGCAACACCGCAAAGTTGAGAAGCCTCGATAGGTTAATCGACATTTTGGTATTTATGTCTGCTGCGGTCACACAGCACACAGTAAACAGTTTTAGATTTTATCGTGTGTGTGCAATTCGTGGAAGAAAATTTGGTAATACGCAATGAAATTTGGTGAAAACTTTCATCAGTAGCGCCAGAAAGTGATAAACGTAAACTAATTTGCATAGTGTTTGCTAAATAATGTAAAAATTGTTTGTATATAGACTTGATTCGTTGTGTGTTTCCGAAAACTGTCCATATACACTTGTGTACACACACACATACACTCACATATACAGTGGCAAACGTAGACAAAATACTAAACCCTCCCTCAACTCACGAATCATTTTTCAGAACCGTGCGCTGGGCCGTCGCGGCAAAGCGACCCACATAAAGAAAGCGAACAGCAGGGCAAAGCAAAACCAAGAGAAGTGCTCATAAATACACCGACCAACACACACACAAATACAAACACACATACATAAGACGTATACATCGAGTGAAAGAGTGTGCTAATTAAGTATTCGGATCATGGACGATGCCAACATACAGGACAAGGAGCGCTTCGCTAGCCGCGAGAATCACTGTGAAATCGAACGACGCCGTCGCAACAAAATGACCGCGTACATAACGGAACTCTCAGACATGGTGCCCACCTGCAGCGCGTTAGCACGCAAGCCCGACAAGCTGACCATCCTGCGCATGGCTGTGGCTCACATGAAGGCGCTGCGCGGCACAGGCAACACTAGCAGCGATGGCACCTACAAACCCTCTTTCCTCACAGACCAGGAACTGAAGCATTTAATCCTGGAAGCAGCCGATGGTTTCCTATTTGTCGTCTCCTGCGATTCGGGTCGGGTGATCTATGTCTCCGACTCGGTCACTCCGGTACTCAACTACACACAAAGCGATTGGTACGGTACCAGCTTGTACGAGCACATTCATCCAGACGATAGGGACAAGATACGCGAGCAGCTGTCCACACAGGAATCCCAGAATGCGGGGCGCATTCTTGATCTGAAGTCGGGCACTGTCAAGAAGGAGGGCCATCAGTCCAGCATGCGTCTGAGCATGGGAGCCCGTCGGGGCTTCATCTGTCGCATGCGCGTCGGCAACGTCAATCCCGATGCTATGGTCTCTGGACACTTGAACCGCCTAAAGCAGCGCAATTCGCTTGGTCCATCCCGGGATGGATCCAATTATGCAGTGGTCCACTGCACAGGCTATATCAAGAACTGGCCACCCACGGATATGTTTCCCAATGTTCACATGGAACGGGATGTGGACGATATGGCCTCCCACTGCTGCCTGGTAGCCATTGGCAGATTGCAAGTAACCTCAACGGCGGCCAATGATATGACCGGCAGCAACAACCAGAGCGAGTTCATCACACGCCACGCCCTAGATGGTAAATTTACGTTTGTTGATCAGCGTGTGCTGCACATCCTCGGCTACACGCCCACGGAGCTGCTGGGCAAGATCTGCTACGACTTCTTTCACCCGGAGGACCAGAGCCACATGAAGGAGAGCTTCGACCAGGTGCTCAAGCAAAAGGGACAAATGTTCTCGCTGCTGTATCGTGCCCGGGCCAAGAGCTCTGAGTTCGTTTGGCTGCGCACCCAGGCCTATGCGTTCCTCAATCCCTATACAGATGAGGTGGAGTACATTGTGTGCACGAATAGCTCCGGGAAGACCCTTCATGGCGCCACTCCCGAGCAGCAGCAGCAGCAACAGCAGCAGGTGGAGCAGCAGCAACATGTATATGTACAGGCGCCGGGTGTGGATTACACGCTGCAGCCGCCGCGACGTGAGATTACGCCAACTGGCGGCGACGCTGGCATTTATCAAATGCATATGCAGGCACCACCGCCGCGACCCGCCTCGGCACAGAATACGCCTGTGGCTTATAGCTACGATGCCACGCACTCACCATATGGTGCAGCAACAGGTGGAGGTGGCGGCGGACCCTCGCCTCTGGCCAAGCTGCCCAAGTCGGGCACTTCGCCCACGCCTAATGCCTGGGGCGCACGTCCCATGGCCGCGCAGCAGCAGCAGCCACAACCCACTGCCACCGAGGGGTATCCAGCCTATCAGCAGAGCAGTCCGGCCCGCTCTCCGAGTGGCCCCACCTACACGCAGCTCAGTGCCGGCAATGGACAGCAGCAGCAACAACAACAGCAGCAGCAGCAACAACGTCAACAGCAGCAGCAACAGGCGTCGGCTTATCAAACGGCTCCAACGGCAACACCTTGGGATTGGCAGAATGCAGCAGCCTCACATCCGGCGCATCCTCATCCCCATCCCCATCCGCATCCGCATGCCCATCATCCACATGCCCATACGCATGCGCATCCAGGCGCCGCTGTCGCAGGGGGCGCACAGCAGCCTCAGGGTCAAGAGTTCTCGGACATGCTGCAGATGCTGGATCACAGCGCTACAACAACATTTGAGGATCTAAATATTAATATGTTTAGCACGCAATTCGAGTGAATGTAATGCAATTCCCTCCATATCTCTTCCTCTGTCTATTTCTCTCTTACACCTACACTATTCGGAACTCCTTCTGGTAGGGATGAGCGCGTGTCTTACTCCATAATTTTTAGTATTAATATTTTGCAATTACTAATTTTCAAAGCCAATCGCATTTGCTCGTGACACGCGCTAATCTCTAGCTGTCGACACAAAGCTCAGTTTTTAATTATTTTTCAAGTGCAATCTATAAGAGAAAAATTTTCTACAAAATTGTTGAAATATTTTAGCCAGCATACAAATACATGTAGCCTATGTACAAACGCTTCAAGTCAGAAGATATAAAGCGAAACAAATTAAATTGTAATCTCGTAAATAGGCACTTAGGTACATAACGGTAGTCACGTACCGTACACGCTCTCGACATCGATATCATTGCTTGCTTCCACATGAAAAGCCGCCAATCCGCACATTCACAGACACACATACATATTCAGAGACAAGACCCCTGCCTCTGCCTCTGCCTCTGCCAAGCAGTGTAAAAGTATTTGAAATAGCTGTAAATCAACGACACTCATTATGCAAATCGCAAAGTTCATTAACGAACAAATGAACACCATTTTTATAAATATATATATACATAATTAAATACTTACAAGTGTAATTTCTAGACTAATAAACAACACAATTCTAATTGTAAGCACTGGCATATACACACAAACACAAACAATTGGCCGCGCTCTTCGTCTCTCATCCACACACACACACATTAAACATTCGCATATTGCGCTGCAACATTGACACCAATTTTTTTTTGTCGCTCAGTTTTTGCTATGTATTTTTCATGCGGAAAAGCAGTTCAAGTGCACATACTGAAAAGAATAATTGCTTAATTTCCATTTTTTTCCGACAAATTTGCTAAAAAGTACAAGCTTAACTTTGAACAGTCGCGGATCAAATAACATGGCAGCTACAAATTGACGTATTACATACATACATACTATTTCCATTTCATAGTTTTAAACACACAAATTAGCGAATAAAGCGTATGGCAAACAAATTAAGAGAACAACAAATTTAAATCAATTTTTATATGCTAAGCCTTTGTAATTAAGCAAAAAAAAAAAAAAAAAAAAAATGCTATATACTTATAGAATTGGGTAATGAGAACAAATCTTTTGGTTTTTAATGCAAATAAATTTTAAATACTATGAAAAAAAAAATCTTAAATTTATGCTTTACATTTTCATTAACTCTGCTTAATTTCACATAGTTCAATTTAACAGTCAGCTGGCTCTGCTTTGACCGTAATACCAGCGCTCTCTCCTGTTTTAATAAGCTCACAACGTGGCCGCTTGGCGGCGTTTTGTGTATGCGGTGAAGTTGGACTGCGTTTGATGACATCGACGTTTGTATTCTGCTGCGGCTGTTCCTTTTCACTGGAGTTGGATTTAACTTTCTGTTGTTGCTGCTGTGGCTTGTTGCCAGTTAGCCAGGCCAACATGCCTTTTGGCTTTTCCGGTTTGGCCCCCAACTCAAATGGTTTATTGCATTCACCGCTTTTGTTCCGCGAATTGTTAACCAATTTACCAACGCGATGCCACTCCAATGCCGTAGCAGGACGCAGAGCAGCCAAGGCTTGAGAGTCACTCACGTGCTTAAAATTCAACCAGTCCTAAAAAGGAAATTGCTATAATAAATAGATTCAATTATTACAAATTGACTCACATTCATTTGCTGCTCTGTTTCGAGAATAGCTGGCATGCGATAGTGCATCCAGGACATAATCTTGCTCGATTGGAATGTAATAATACTGTAGCTATACATCTTATCGCCGCTCTCATCCTGCCACACATCGAATAGACCAGCCATACGCAAAAGTTTCACGTTTTCCGGCGACCAGGTGTTTTTGTCATAGATTTTCACGTCCGACTCCTGTGGGACGTAGACCAAAAATGCTTCTCGCTCCGATGGCTTAGCTGGTTTTGTTGTTTGCCATTCGTAAAACCCTTCGCATACAACAACACAGCGCTGTCCGCGTTTAAACGGGCCGCGATACAGTTTTGAGTCCATCAAGTGCTCCAGTCGACAGTTGTTTGTGGTTAGCCCATGCTTGCGATAGTCGCCCTTGTGCCAGGCGGGGATCATCCCCCACATCATGGGCATAACAACGCGGGCAGATTGTTGTTCCTTAGCATCACTGAAATGAGCCGCGGAGACACTGAAAAGATGATCACAAAATTTAGTTCTATTCACCATAAGACATTATTTATGATCAACCTACATAACGGGTGTTATGTCTGTGGGCGCTATGTTATACGAGGCATGATAACGCCTTCCTAAATTGAACTCTGCGCGCCATTCGGGTGTTACGCACTCTTGTTTTATTTCCTCTTTGGCTTTCACCTCATTGTGTGGTGGGTATTTGCATGCGCATATTACCTGGTCCGGATCAAGTGTTCTGCACAGTAAACCTTAAATAACAATTGAGTTTTAAATCAATACGAATTACTTACAAACAAGTTCGACCGCACATGTTGTTTGTTTACAGCACATTAACAGCTTCTTAGCAGTCGTTCCATTTTTTCGCTCTGTTCAAACGAGCTAGTTCAGTACTTCATCAAACACCACTAAACAAACACGGCATTTTGCGCAAAGCATAAAATTTTGTTTGCTGCCAAAAATGGGCGAACGTTATAATATTCACAGTCAATTGGAGCATCTTCAGAGCAAATATATTGGAACTGGACACGCGGATACCACCAAGTTTGAGTGGCTTACCAATCAACATCGCGACTCACTGGCTAGCTATATGGGACATTATGATATGTTAAATTACTTTGCCATCGCTGAGAACGAATCAAAAGCGCGAGTACGATTTAATTTAATGGAGCGAATGCTGCAGCCTTGTGGACCGCCCCCAGAAAAACTTGAGGATTAAGCAATAATAATTAAGCAGAAATAATAAATGTAACAAAACCAAGCAGCGTCTTGTTGAAATAAAATAGGGCTGGAAAAACAATGAGTATTGATACTTTAGTATTTTTTTATTTGTCGACGTCTGGTCGCACTGTAGCTGCAGTCGGGGAAAGCTTTCAACTCGATATAACTTATTTTCGTTTCAATTATATATTTATTTGAGTGCTAGTGTTTTATTTAAATAGTAAATAATAATTATTTGGTCAGTGTTACAGCACAATAATATACATGTATGTGTACTAAAAATGTGACAGCGCAATAACCAATAAAAAATTAGAACGTGTATATAAGAAATACATACGTATATATGTAATACATGCATAAGTACTTAAATGCATCAGTATGTAATGAAAATATGCCACACAAATGCAAAATGATCAACATAAAAACGTCTGCGGCAATAAAGCAACTTATTTAAATTTGGGCACAATCAGAATTTACGCCGAACAAAGATTTCAGCTGAAATTATTTTCGATTGCGTAGATTGTATATGTATATTATACATACACATACAGTGAAAAAGGTGTATACATGTGTCTAAAGATGAATGTACCATAATTACGCGCCGTTCAATTCTGAAAACGCAAAAGTTTAAAAATAGTGTCACATATAATTAAATAGAATTTCCCATAACAAACGGCACTAAGAAAGCCAACAAAGCTGCTTTCTTAATGAATGTTTCTGCCACAGTGTGTAAATGTCGTTATTTAACAAGCCACAGTGCACCGAAAGAAGAGGAAGAAAAAGTTGTACTACTGTTTGACATCTGGATAGCTTCAGTTTCACCTACATACACAAGCCTTCAGTTTAATAATGCGCCTCCCCCGAGACAAACTACAATATATTTTTTGAGTGAACACTGCAAGTCATTTAAATAGTTAGTGTGTTTATCAGCTGCCAATCAGCTTGTTGGGTCATGCGCTTTAAGCGAACAGTTTCTATTCGTATGTCCATTATTGTATGGTGTGACAGGCAATTGCGAAAAGCTCATGCAATTCAATTCGGCGTTGCCACATGTTCAACATATGGTATGGTAACACCAATGTAAAAAGCAGAACATTCCGTACATATTGTAGGAATTTATATTTTCTGCAAAATGTTCAAATCGTTTATAAACTATTTCTTTACATTTTATGCAAGCATTAGGCGCCTTTGTTTCTGCTTTATTTACTCTTGGCCATTGCACTAGGTTTTTGGCAAAAGTGGCAGCACTCTTTGCTCAGCAGGAGGTGGATAGGGGGGCGAGCAAACAGCACAGCGACACACAAAAGCACACGACGACGACGACGGACGGGTCGAATGAGTTGAAAATTTTCGCGAAACGAAAAGTTAAAAATAAATGTTTACTGTGCATGGTTCAAACATATAGTATATACATTTTTTATAGTACTTAAATATTATTGTGCATTGTGTTTATGGTTTTCTCTTTACACACTGCCAGTTTGCCTTTAATTTTGCTATTAAATTATAAAATTTGATAGCCTACAAGCTTGTGTTAGTGCGTGCTGCCAATGCAAGACGTAAGAGGGGGAAAGAAGTGTGTGCGATTTATACCTTTTGCCTGTTTCTATTCATTTCATTTTCGGACGACAAACGCGAAAGGTAACACCAAAAGAGAAAGAACCGTAATCGTCTTCTGTTAGCTGTGCAAAGAAAGGCGCAAAGAAAATCAGAAAGTAGAAATAAAAGAAAAAAATCGTTGCATCTGCGAGGGCGGGCTCCGCTTGTTAGAATAGTGTATATATGTGTATGTGCGTGTGTGTGTGTTAGCCTTGTTACTTAATTTGGCCGTTTTTCCTTTGTTGTCATCTGTTTACATTCAATGACTGACATGCTCTTTTTCATTTGCATTGCATTGCAGCTCCTTTGCATTCTACAAATGTGTACATAGGAATCTCTAACTTAAAATATAGTGTGAAAAAGAAAAAACCAAACCAAACGAAACGAAGTGCTGAAAGCTCAGCCGAAAGTTCATTGAAATAAAATAAAATCGAATTCATCGGCAGAACGGTAGAACGTGCCCCTAAAAAAGGAACGGCACCTACCGAGTGGACGTGAAGACGTCGTCGCTGCCGCTGCTGCTGCTGGTGGTGACCCTTCCGTTGTCGCTGCCACTCTGCTGTTGCTGCTAAATAATGAGTCGTCATGAAGGTAACAAACAAACAAAACTCAAAGCTCCTTTCTCGCGTAATTATTTAAAACTCTTAATTGATTTGTGCATTTTGTTTAGGTGTCAGCTGCGATTCATGTCTAAAAAGTAACTTCACTGGACGTCGCTATAAGTGTTTAATTTGTTATGATTATGATCTGTGCGCCGACTGCTATGAGGATGGCGTCACCTCTACTCGCCATCTGGTTGAGCATCCAATGCAGTGCATACTTACCCGTTCCGATATTGAGTTATATTTTGGCGGTGAGATGCTAACAACGGATCAGCCGCAATCCTTTACGTGTCCTTATTGCAAAAAAATGGGCTTCAGTGATGCGACACTGTTAGAACATGTCTCTGCCGAGCATACGGAGACCAGTTTGGAGGTCGTTTGTCCAGTTTGTGCCGGGTTGCCTGGCGGTGAGCCGAATCTAGTCACAGATGATTTTGCTGGTCATCTAACATTGGAGCATCGGCAAGGACCACGAGAGTTAATATCCTTTTTGATATCCTTTTACAAAAACAACATCATTCAATTAACTCATTTTCAATCATATAATAGTTGAGTCTCAATGCAAAGTATTCCTGCCCCTTTGCTTTTTTCCTTTGCCTTCATCATCTAGGCAAAATTGCATATTAGGAATAATTTATGATTAAAGTTAAGTTTGGAGATTTTTTCGGGTATAGATACGATATTATAAATTGAGACGAATCGAATTTTGTTTTGGTTGCCTTAACCTTTAGACTATACGACGAGCCCTCGGCCATACGACATGGCGGTGGAGTGCGTCGCATACCAGGACGCACCTTGGGCGGGCCTCGCACCCGTCGCTCCAATATGCACTTTAGCTCATCGAGTGGACTGTCGGCATTATCGCCATCGGGTCGCGAGTCTGTCGATCCCATTGCGGAGCTCCTCTCTCAACTATCCGGTGTTAGACGTGGCGTTCCACCAACATCGCAATTGCAACAATTGCAGATGCAAATGCAAATGGATCGGCAACAGTTGACGGTAAGCAGCGCATTTGTTGTTGTTATTATGATCTTGTGTATATAAGGCAGCAGGAAAGCAAAAAATCAGAAAAGAGCAAAACAAAAATAAAATAAAACTTGTGAATGTTTGTATTTAACGCTTTCGTTATTTTAGGCATCGCGCCAAATTGATCGACTGCCAAGACGCACGCATCCCATAGTCTCAACATCGAATTCGAATGCCACCATGGCCGAGGTGATCAGCGGCGGCGGCGGCAGCAGCGGTGCAGTTGGCAGTGGTGGCATGAGTGCCAGTGGTGTGAGCGCACCGTCTAATCTGCGCACCACGGATTGGCCGGTGGGCGCAACCTTCTCATCGACCAGCAGCCATCAGCAGACGCAGTCGAGCAGCCTGGCCGCCAACACACTCAACGCCAGAGAAGTAGCCACAAATAATTTGATTTAAGAATTCCCTATTGCTAAAACTAATATGGATTTAATTGTGTCCTTGCAGGCGGTCGGCAACAATTGCATTGGCAGCGGCAGCGGCACTAGCAATGCGCTGGGCATAAGCGTCGGCACTGGTGGCTCATCAATAGCCAATGGCGGGGGCAACTCCAACGTTATGTCTGGCCAGGCTGGCGGCCAAGCTGCAGCTGGCGAGTCATCGCAATCGCAGTACTTGCTGGCCAAATTCATGCAGCCCACGCTAACGGATGCCGAGTGGGCGGAAATTGAACGCAAGCGCGCCGATCGGTAAGTATATTCATATATTGATAATAAATTAGTCATTTATGTTTTTGTCTGTTGGCAGCTCCATGTTTGTACAGTCGATGCTGCTATCGTTGTTATGCACAGAGGAGCTAGACTTGAATGTGCCCAATGAGGATGGTGACTGTTTGGCTAAGAGTGATAATGTAAATAAGGAACAGAATGGCAGCGACAACAAGCAGCAGCAGCAACAACAGCAGGAGGAACAGGAAACGCTGCTCAATAACAATGCAGATGAGCAGCAACAGCAGCAGCAGCAACAGCAACAACAACAGCAGCAACGCGCTGTGGTACGACAGGTGAATCAAATGCAACAGACCTCGCCAGAGGACTTCTTATGCGATGAATATCGCTACAAAAGCAAGAAAGCCAATAACACAACAGCAACAACACAAACGAGCGGCACTGCTGCAACAGGAGGATGCGGAGGAGCAGGCGTCGTTGGTGCTGGCGGTGCTGGCAGTGCAGCAGCCGCTGCAGTTGGCAGCAGGCCAACAGCAGCTGATCGAGGTGGCCTCGAAAGGCGCAGCCGGGCACAGCAAGCAGAGACTGCCACGGGCTCACAGCAGCAGTTGCAGCAACAGCAACAAAAATACAAACAGAACGCGAATGCGGCGGCAAACACAAATCAAATACCCGATACTAGGTAGTGTCTCACAACCATAACAGCAAAAACATGTTGTAGCTGCTGCAGACTAAGTAATAACAGCAATACGCCAACAACAAATGGAACGCATTACCAACTACAGCAGCAACATCAACAAGAACACATCAATCAATACAGCAGCAACAACTACAATATACACAGCCGTAAGATTAACAACAACAACAACAACAACAAATGGAACCGCAGCCGCCGTCGCAGCAGCAGCCGCAATTTTGTCAAAAACTATATTATATGTATCGTTTATTAAATATATTAAAATTTATATAATTATAAAAAACCAATTGAACAGAGATGTGCAGAAAGAAAAATTATTGTAATCATTGAATTAATTATAATTTAAACAAACAAAATTATAAATATTTAATAGTGTTATTTTGATTTATTTCAATCAATTGTGGAACATAGAAAATCCCAAACTACCGATAATCGAAGAATAGGTTTAATGGTCCCACAAACCTAGTTTAAGAATATCGGAAAGTGGTTCTTAAATATGTTTACATGTATTTTAATTCGACTGCGTGGTATTGAGATTAATGGTTTAAAACTTAAAGCTTTTTTTGCCTATTAAAAACTCCAAACAGAAGAATAATATAATACGTTTCATTAGGAACACTAATACCTGTATATGTGTTTCGCATATGAGATTTTTTAAAAGGCTGAACGTTTTAATTGAAATGAACATATATGCCTTACGTTGATATTTTTAACACAATACTTAACAAATACTTAAAGCTGGAAACGTATTTCAACTTGAACTGACCACAATGGCTTAACATTCATCTCTCTCGACAAGCATAGGCGGCATCAATTCCAGATCTAGCGCGCTTTGAACACCTCGGGGTTGAACACAGAACACATATTCTACGGCTTGCTTGACTTGCCGTTCGCTGGCATATGGATTGGCCAATACAATATTGTTGGCAAGCATTTTGGCCAGCTTTTTGAATAGAAAGCGATTGGCAATTAGACCTTCCTGCAGTGGACGCATCAAGTACCGCACGATCCAGGGTCGTATACGTAATATGCAGCTGGCCAGCAGCACCTCATCCACCAGATCGATGCTGGGACTAGTTATCTGCGTGGTGAACTCATCGTCACTGTCCTCGCCAAAGAGCATGTGAAACTTATAACGTAAAGCGTCTTCACAGCGCCAATCTGCATCTAGCAAATGCACCAAGCACGCATTAAGACGTCGCCGCTGTGCATACAATTCGCAGGGCCAGAGACTATTTCGAAGATCTGGAGTGCTTTTACTAGGTGGCTTAGTTGATGGCGTAACAGGCGATAATAGGGGTTTCAACTGCTCTGACACAGCGGTGGGTTCGTTCAGATCATCTCCATCTGCCATGGCTTCTACAGAAATACCAAATACGGCACTTAAGTCAGTTGGCTCGTCGTTAAACAGTTTGGCTAGCTCCTGTCCAACAACATCTTCTGTACTGGATGTGGGTGTTACAGGCCTTTCGTTACCATTGACTTCTGCCAACTGCTTCTCTTGCTCTTTGCCTTCAAACTCTGTCAGCTGAGACTGAAACATATCGATTTTCTGGCACAGCGTATAGCTTGTATAGCTGTCGTTCCGCTCGTCATTTGGCATGCTTGTCGTTTGCGTTGCCTTGTCGACCAGCTGGTGCTTGGTTTTGGCACTGGCATTCGCATATGATGCTCTTGTCGATGGCGAATTTTCGTCGATCTGTTGTATTCGCTGTTGCATTTGGTCGAATAGTGCATCTGCCAGTCGACATTCCCGTGTGTTCCGTCGCACTGCGGCGATCTAAATAAAATAACTTTAAATAAGGCTTCCTAAAGAACGGTTACCTTGGAATCACTTTACCATTTTCACCATAGCACGCTGATAGAGCTGTGCCGCCTGGCAAGCCTTAATTGCATGCGTCTCCATTGCCTTGACGCTATGGTCAATACATGCCCAAGCGGTTGGCTTGTGATGGTTCCTGGAAGTGCCTGCCCAGACGCAGACGTTTTCCTGCAGCTGACGCTCTAAATAACGCACATATTGCTGGCGCACCTGTTCACAAGTATTTACCATTTATTAATTATTGGTATAATATTTTTTAGCTGAGCGTAGTATGTGATAGTTTTTTACCACTTCTGTTAGTATAACTGTTTCGCTGTTGATACTTGTCGGGGCCATAGTCTAAAATCTGATATATATGTTAACTACAATTATCTACCGCATTTCAGCTACTGTTATAAACAATTTACTTGGCTCAAAAGTTGCGCCCTCGTCCAAAAACAACATACACATATTAGCAAGGCGATTTTTTCTGATGGCGTTGCCACCAAGTTGCGTTCGATTACAGCTGACGCATGTATATATAAATATATTTATACATATATGTACATACATATATTTGATTTTTTAGGGCGCAGCTGCAATTTAAAAATTGACATTCTGTAATATTTTTATTAAATAATTTGTTGTGATCAATAAATTTCACAGGTAGTTTTAAGTGCTTTACATATTAGTTTTTTAACTAGTAGCTAGTTACAGGTTATCTTTAAATAAACAACTTTCGTTATAGTTATATTTAGAACAAAGCGCAAATACAATGCTTTGTTATTTTCTTCTTCTTTTGTATTACTATATATGTATGTAATTGATTTTAATTTATACATAACTTGTGGAAAAATTGATTTTCGCCTCACTATGCTTACAGCATTTTATTGCTGTGAATATATAAAATTAAGAACAACAAATTTGCAAATATTGTTTATAAGCCCTTTTTGAAACAAAACAAAAATAAAGCGTATCTATAATTATTTTCGTTGAGTTTTTTTTTTCTTTATATTTTTATAAATATAAGCAACTGTTTGGATTTTATGTGCTAACGCTTGAGCTGCGTGGGCTTTAATTTTGAATATCAGGTTTACCATCCACATTCCGAACCGATCCGTTGCAGTCGACCCGATCCTTATCCATAATAATATGGAAATTAGTCCAAAAACATATTATCATCATCAAAAGTGAACACGTTGTTACGCTGCTGCGTGGCTGCCGTTGCTGTTGTCTGATCCGCCTGTGCGGCTGTTGTTTGACTAGATGCATTGGCGGACGTTGGAGCTCTTGCAGTAGAGTTGCTGCTGCCACTGGCACGTCCGCTGCCATTCTCATCGGCAAAGTTGTTTTGCAGCGCATAGTCCTCATCGATGGAAGCGCCGTCGTCGTTCTCATCATCGTTGGCCAACGATTTGCGGCAGATGGGACAAGTGCTGTGCAGATTCAGCCATGGCACAATACAATTTTCATGATACAGATGCGAGCAGGGAAGCTTGCGTACTGACTCATCCAGCTTGAAATCATCCCAACAAACAGAGCACTGCATTTTGCGTTCCACTTCCTCGGCACTAATTTTCACATTTGGTATTTCGTTGATGCGTTGCGTGGACAAGGGTGGCGGACCCGCTGTCTCCATTTGGTTGAGCATCTGTGTAACGATCGTATCGAGGCCTTCCCGACCCCACGCATAGTCGCCCGGATTGCCCATGAAGAACACATGGCCAGTGCCGCCACCGCCGCCGCCGCTCCCACCTGGACCGGTTACAATTTCGGCTGTGGCGCCAGCTAATGGCAAACTTTGCAGAAAATCGTATAGTACATTGTCCAAACGATCTAAACTGGCCGGTCGCACTCGACCACCACCAATACTGGACGCCCCACCTGACGAACCGCTTGACACACTGCCACCGGAGGAGCCACCCAAGTGTACCACATTGGTGTGACGTCGATTTGGTTCAATTGTTATTTCCAAGTTAGGCACATTACGCATGCTGAGTAACGACACAATATCGTTCCTCAGTGACTCAACGTTGATAAGTCCGCTACCGCCAGCGCCGCTGCCGCTACTAACGGCACTGGTACCACCAATGCTGGCATCTGAGTTAGCCGCATCATGATTCGAAGCAGTGTTACTGGTGGAAGCTGACAATTCCGGTGCGTTTGATGGTAGCTCCTCAACGAATCCATACGAGCAGAGTGGGCAAGTGTAATCGGTGTTCGGAATGTTGATCTCCACATTGCACATGTGACAGAAAAAACGCTTTGGCACCGTGGGGTGCTCTTCAACGACCATTGCCTCAGCCATTTTGATTGATGGATTTATCTGTGTGTAGTATGTCAAATATTTGTTGCCGTTGCACTAGCAATTTTTCACCAATTGTTATATTGTTGTTGTGCAAGCAAGCTGCAGTCGGCTTACCTATCGGCTTTCCAGGTTGTTGCTGCTGTTGGATGCTATTGCTTGTTTTGATTCTGTTGTAATAAAACTGTGCGCGAGCAATGAAACAACGTAAGCTGAACCGTCGCCACTTCAAACATCTAGTGTTGTTTTTAATGTACAATTTTATACAGTTTTAAAAGGACATAGTGCTACTGCAAGATACTGCTACTCGATTACTTTGACAGCCGTCGATAGATATCTATCGATGATGCAAAACAGCCTTAAAATGCCAGCAACATACAGATATGGATATAAATAATAATGTCAATATTTTTGTTTTGAAATTGGTTTCAACCATATTTAGATTGAACAAATTCGTTAGGGGCTTATCTAGCTTGGTTATTGGGCTATCGCTACTCGAGAGGTACTGATAGATACATATGTGCGACGTGAGAAACAAGGCACAAGTGCTTGGTATCTTTCCCTTTTAGCTTTGATATATTAGATAATATAACAACAAAAAGAATTAATAGTAATGGTCTCCTCTTGTAATAAAATCTATCACACTAGAGTTTCAACTTGAAACTAAATTCAGTGAATATCGGAATCCCTATATTTTCCTTATTTTTATTAACGTTATCTATGTCAATTCGATAACACTTCCGTACAAAAAAGTGTTGTCGTTCTGTCAAAAAATTTGCAGTTTCATTTAGTACATTAATATTAATTGAATTCTGGCAACGCCAAACTATAGTGGCAGAAACAAAAAGTCATCTTCGGAGCGGCGTTTAGCATTTAATTTTGCAAGTTTTATTTACGCCAGTCTTTACAGAATTTAATCAAATTAACTATGTCTATTCTGGCCTATAACGGAGGTTGTGTGGTCGCCATGCGGGGCAAGGATTGTGTGGCCATTGCAACGGATCATCGCTTCGGCGTGCAGGCCCAAACTATTTCTACAGACTTTAAGAAAGTGTTTCACATTGCTCCGCGTATGTTTCTGGGATTGACTGGACTCCAAACGGATATATTGACGGTTCGTGATCGTCTTATGTTCCGCAAGAATATCTATGAAACAAAAGAGAATCGTGAAATGGCACCGAAACCATTCTCAGCCATGTTATCCAGTTTTCTATACGAGCATCGTTTTGGACCCTACTTTATTGAGCCAGTGGTGGCTGGCCTGGATCCCAAAACTATGAAGCCCTTCATCTGCAACATGGACCTAATCGGTTGCCCCAATGAACCTGATGATTTTGTTGTGGCTGGAACTTGTGCCGAGCAGTTGTACGGCATGTGCGAGACACTATGGCGCCCGGACTTGGAGCCGGACCAATTGTTCGAGGTGATTTCACAATCGATGGTAAACGCTTTCGACCGTGATGCGATGAGTGGTTGGGGCGCCACGGTCTACATTATTGAGAAGGACAAGATTACGGAGCGTTCCTTGAAAACTCGCATGGATTAGGCATTTCAATCTTTATTTTTCAAAATAAGAAACAAATAAAATTTGTAAGGAAAGGATATGTTTTACTCTAAATTTATTTAAAAGCCGTTTACTCGTCGGCAAAATCTATGGACTTCAGTGCCATGGCCAGCGCCGCTTCCTTAGTTTTTGCACCGCCGATGAAACCTGTGTGGTGCACAAATATGAGATCTTCAATCCCAGCCACTTGGGACAGTTCCTTATCCCGCAGACCACGCCAAGGTGTGGGCAGAAATTTACGTCCAAGGTAACTGCTAGGTGTGACGGGCACTCCAGCAACACGCCAGCTGTTTCCATCATTGAAGATTACCAATTTCGGCACGCCCTCAACATCATATTCCTTTTCTAGGTCGTCCAAATGAACTTTCCACGGACAGAAGGTTTCCAGCAGAAGGATTTGCCTGCTCTCGTGTACCGATGCGGCCTTCTCCAAGGCCAGACGCACATGATCGCGGGCTGCTATCCACGAACAGGCAACCTCCAGAACGTTCTCGACAAACTCCTTGCCCGCAACTGACATGGCCGTGTGGAAACGTTGGTCAGTATCCGAAATTGTGTCCTGCCACGAGGGATTCAGTTTGCCTATACGTGCCGATAAATGCGTGGATATCTTGTATCGAGGTTCTCCACCTTCGAACATGGGCACGCCATTGTCAATGGCATCGAGTTCGCATATAAAATTTCGATAGATTTGCAGGAAAGCCAATTTCAGATTTGCTTCAGATAGTTGCATATTTCGTTCTCGTTGCAAAATGCTTTGTATGACTCGCTCACCGTAGAAGCTGTAGACCAAGCCCGCGCTGCTCAGCCTGCAAAACAGAGAACATGGAACACGTTTTTAAATCTGTTTATCTAACCAAAGATTTTGTTTACCTTATGTCGAACTCGTCGCCGAGTTCAGGGTGCACCGTGCTAAAGGTCTCCTTAAATGTTAACTGATGATGATCGTACCACTTCTTTTCGTGATCGAAGACCCCGCCAACATCCACAATTATATCACACTTGGCACGCAGTGCGTCATTGTCCCGACTGCGGAATATTTCAGCATTCTCGTATTCTGGTAATTGTTTGAGCATAAAACAGGCAACCACCTCGTCACAGTGGAACGTGCCGTTGTGGGTGCCAATGGTTAGGGGTGTGGGGCGCTTGGGTGGCGACGGTACTACATTGGTGGCAGAGCTCATTGTCAATTTCTGAGTGAATTGGTTAAGTGCAACAATTGGTGGAAAACGCGGCAAGAATCGTGTTACCATTGGCACAATGTGTACACGTCCCGGTAATTTTAAACATTAATGCTTTCGGTTTCAGCTCAACAAGTGTATACATACCAACAAAATAAGCAATTCCATTGTGAATAATTGTTTCACAGGGTGTACCTATATGGCGCCAAATACAAAAATAGATTTGTTGTCTTTAAGTTTATAAAGCACGAAGTGCATTTATTATTTGTCTTATTAACACGTGTACAGGTTTCAGCGTATTTCTTAGAAATTTGCCTTACCTTAAAGTCAATGCAAACAGTCACGTCACAAAAAATATGTATGTACATATGTGCGTTTGTATTAGCTTGTGCAATTAACAGATCACAGCTAATTTATTAGACAAAACTTTTTATTGGTTCGACTAATGCGATTTTTGGCCTGTATTCGATGTTCACAAGAAAAACTTGAAGAATGCTCACCAGTGCGCGATCTGAGCTCAAAAGTAGTGAATGGATATTGTATTTATTCTAGAGTCATCGGAAAATCAGGATATGAACGAAAATGGCGGAGGCTCGCTTGCGGAGAAACATAAGTCGACAAATGCCCATGTTGTACGTAAATGTATATATGTCTATAATAATAATACATAATAATAAACATACATACATAAGTATGTACGCGATATTCTACTATAAAATGAAAGTCATGCCTAGCATTATTTGTGCTCTCAATTAAGTATTTACTTTGTGTGCTTATGTAACCGACTCATGATTTAAATTATTTAAATTTTGGACTTCCGTTAATTGTGCGGTGAGAAAACTTTTCGTTTGAAATGTGTTGCTCCCAGTGCGAGGCAATTAAAAAGAAAAAAAAAAGAATAAAAAAGCTATTAGACACTTGTGTAGAAGGCGCACTTAAATCACTGTCAATGCTCACGTGTGCGTGGCATCAAAAACGTTTATTTCAAATTGTTTGTAAATATGAACATATAACTGATACACGTAGTTGCTGTCTCCCATGACCTTCGGTTGCATGCGACTTCGGAAATCGACAACGATTCGATTCGATGCGAAGTGAAACGACGCGTTGTAACGGAAATGCAAGTGTATTGCATTGAATTTTAGGTAAGAGAAATGAAGCACAATAAATCACGAAGCACCCGCCTTTTGCAAACAGTTTTCATTTTCGAAGCGAAAACACACAACTTCAATTATAATTAAATTGTGGCCAATTTTCGATTTGAACAACTATGGAATGTTTTTTGTTTGTTTTCCAGTGAAGTACAAATACCTATTTTATGGACTATTTATTTTTAACACCTAACACATTGTATTTAATATACAAAAATGAGTACACAATTACTAGAATACACACGTAAGAAATTTTCAGTGCAATTGAAATTTCCGTCATCAGTCTCGAAAGGTAGGCGCGCTTTCGATTTTATTGGTAATTTATTTTGAAACCTGTTTTAGTTCGTCTTCACACTTTCTCTCCGTCCCACTTTGACACACACAGCTTAATTCTAAAAATGCCGTTTCATTTGCAGTTAATTGCAATGTGCAAATTCCCTCTATGCCTGTGCAGTCTGGCAGCATTAGATGTGTCGTCGTCGTTGTCGTCGTCGCAGTTTTGTCACTAACAAAAAGCTGCACTGCTTTGTTGAAATACAATAACAATTTATGCTGTGTAAGTGTATGTGTATTATAAAGTGTGTCTGTTAGATATATTTCAATACCGGTTTGCGGCTGCTTGCACCAGTAAACAAACTAAGTCGTGCTGATTTATTATACTTATGCCTAGTAATGTTGCTCCTCATAGAGATTGCCAAAATTAGAAGACTTTTAACTGCAAATAATAGCAAAGGCTTTGCACACAGTTATGCTTTAATCTTATGAGTACATACATATATACGTCATACATACATACATAACTACAAATGAATATGCACATGCACATGGACTATGTAAAATAAAATGAGCTTGAAATAAATTTAAGAAATGACAAGCCTTTGGGCTAGATTAGAGTGACCAGTTTTTTTAAAGGAATATTTTAAGGATCTCATTTAGAATTAAACTTACATTCCGCAACATGATTCATCTAACTATATCTTATATGAAATATGAATATGAATACGTATTAGAGTAATGCAGGAACTGGTTGCAAGAAAAAAAACATAAAGTCTTAGCTGTTAAAAAGTATTTAATGCTTTTGCTATCAATGCGATGCGAGCAGTGCTGCCGGCAGCGCCGATGACCGAGCCGAGACTTTGTTTTGTAAGCTGCGTTTGCAGTGTGTGTTTGATTGTCTAATGCTGTTGCTGTAGCTGTTGTTGTTGCTTTGCTTTTATTGTAAGTAACGAGCTGAGCTTCGGGCCTGTGTTGGGCTTTTAGGTTTCCGTTTTCCGTTTTCAGTTTTCAGTTTGTTTTGACCGCGCGACACGTTCTGATGTTGGCCCAAAGCGAACCGCGTGAATTAAAAATAATTGTAATTTAACGACAACGATATAGCTAAAAGTGATTCGCAATTGTAATTAATAAATACATATGCCTAGCTTGTCTTATATAACATTAACCCAAAGAGTGTCTGTGTCACGTCGTGTTCCTTTCACTCGGCCTGAAGGTTTCTTTTGCCACAAGAAGTTTGCGGTTCCGGCTGTGGCCTATGGCATTTGCATTAACAATTGTTATTCAACTTGTGCAATGAATTTAATGTGTTGAGTTGACCGATCGTAAAGTTGATGACAAAGAAGAATTTATTTCGATAATTTTTTTTTTTTTTTTTCAAATATGAATAAGCTTCAGGAGAAAAGAATGTGAAGAAGAAATTTAAATATGTATATAAAAAAGTAAATATATTTTGAAGCTTATTCAAATCTCACAGTACGGATTCCTGAAGCATAATTAGAAACCAGTTTCGAAAGTTAAAAAAAAAAAAATAAAAAAAACAACCACGAATTGTTGTATTTTTATTTATTGTTAAAAGCATTGCTGACGCCTTCATCCGAGATGGCACCACATAACACCTGAGAGTGCCTATCAGCTGGCACTCAGAAATAGCTTGAAAAACAAACAGCGACCGCAAGAGCTAAACATTCATGAAATAGCCTACAAAACTATAGCAATAAAATCAATTTAACTTAATGCTAAACTCTTTCGTATTATATACTTGGCTTAAATTTCTGCCAACGTCTTCAGCTCGATTTACTAACTGGTTTATATGTTTATTGTGTGTCTTTAAGGCTCTCCTGCTGACCCTGACCTGCATAATGCGCATATCAGAGGACAGATAAATGATTGTCGAAAATTTCAGACAAGAAAAGTTTGATTTCAGACTTCGAAGTGCGCTGAACCTGCAAGCTTAAGTCGTCGATCTCTCCCTCTCTTTTTGTCTCTCTCCCTCTCCATATATATGTATATATCAATTTCATTTGTCAACTTACAAAAATATTTATATTAATGTACATATTATGTATGCAAATTTAACTCCTCGAACACTGAATATTTATAACTGATTAATTTATAATTACTAAACCGTTAAGCATAAAACAGGTTGTTCAATTTAAAGTAATCAACAATTACACATATTAACACGTAACAACAATTTGTGTCATAAAATAAATAATAACGAACACGGCGCGACGTTTGTAGGCGAATAATAATCAAAAAGTAACAAACGTTAAATATGTCAAAGAAAGCCAATTACAAATCGCTGTGACGCATCGCATCGAATTGATTTTTTGGCAATTAGCCGTATGCAAATACAAATCTCAAGAATCACAACAGAAAACGTGTTAGCTAGTGTTGCCTTTACTTCATTCAATTCGATTCGTTACGTTAAGTTTGAAGCGGTAATTTAACGATTCGTTAAGTTGGCTCTGCCACATCTTTGGCGCCATTTCGAATGTTATTCAAGTGAATAATAGCAGTTAGTGTGTGATGCCAAACAAAAAATAACGGATGAGCACAAACACAACTAATAAAAACAATACAAAAACGAAAAGAAAATCGCATACCACATCAAGTATACGTCACGATGTTCAATGGCAAAGCAGCTGTATCAGCTGATAAAAATGGGTAAACAGAATGACTGTGTAAATAACTAAAAGCTGCTATTAAACTGTACTAACTAAAAACTTGTTTTCTTTTCGTTTTGCATTATTTGTATTTATAGCGCACTGAACGATCGTCCTTTATTCATGCACAATGGCAACAACAACAATCGTCGCATTTCCGGCGTTAACGATGTGGAAGTAAGCAACTTTCGCCGGGCTCTGCCACAGTTTCTAGCTGTTAGTATTAAGAACCTATTGCTATTCGGTAAATAACTTGTACTACTCGCATTTCTTAATTATATGTACATATTAAATGCTGTGTGCTAAGCGGGGAATGAACTCAATCAAATGAACAATGAACAAAGCGAAATTCACGATAATCAAAATCATATTCATTTTCGCTTTCAAGTGTCTAGCTTATCCGGCAATTGTTCTCTTTAAAAACCAATTATATGTGGAATTTGAAGACTTCATTCCCTGACTTTGGCTCAATCAAAATGCAAATATTTTCAATTTCTATATTATTTAACCAAATTAAATTTCAATAAACGCGTAATTCTATTCGTAATTCGCAGGGTATGGCATGACTCTTGGCTTTCCCACAATTGTTATACCAGCCATTCAGGGGGGCGAGGGACGCAGAGAGGGCTCGGACAGCGGGATAGTGCTCAACAAAGAGGAAATATCATGGTTCAGTAAGTACGACAGCATCACATGGCTGCATTGAGCGTGCGACAACTAATTGACTTTACGCAGGTTCGATTAATTTGATTTGTGTGCCGTTGGGCTGCCTCTTCTCTGGCCTATTGACCCAGCCCCTGGGCAAGCGGCGCGCCATGCAGGTGCGTATCCCTAACACCTTGTAAATTGATTTCATTTTGCAATTATGCTGCTGCACAAACCTACGCGCTCTATTGCATTGTCGTATCTGTGTTTGCTAATGCATCTGTATTTGTTTCTGATTACGCTTTGCAGTTTGTCAACCTGCCCATACTGGCTGCCTGGCTTATGTTTCACTTCGCCACGCGCACGGAGCATCTGTATGCGGCTTTATGCTTGGCTGGTCTCGGCGGCGGCCTGATGGAAGCACCCGTAAGTGATCACGATCCATTCAAAGTTTGCCCACTAACCAACTAACCAACTAATTGAGTTTATCTAGCCACAAGTATTATGTTCAACCTTGCAAAAGTTAACAAACAAATAACAAAATATACATACATACATACATATATATAAAAGAGCGTTGCAGTTGAATGCAACCGACTGCATAATACTCGTTCACGCTCCGAAAACAATTAAATTGAATCAGATGTTAGTGTAATCTTAAAAAATTTAAAAGAAATATCTAGTCCCTATTTTATTTTCTTTTTCTTAAATCTTACGTTAAGATAAAAATATTAAATTTGTAAAAATTTGAAATCAGAATTAATTGCATTAAAAGTATGATGCAGCTCAAGGTATGATAGTTAATAAATCTTTAAATCATTTTAAAATCGAGCAAACACAACAAAAGCAATGCAAATATGTATCTAATTTGTGAAGGCCAAATTAAAGTTGGTAGCACGAAAACGATGCTAAGGCACAAGGCTAAATCGCAGCTAGCAAAACGTAATTGCTGCAGATTCCCATTTAGAGAGACATTAAGAGCGACTATGAGGCGCGTTTTTATTGGAGCCCAGTGCACGGTGGCATGTTCGAATTGTCATTGTTAGATGGCCTCGAAGGTCTCCTTGAGACGTCGATGCTTGCTTGTGGCAGGTGGCAGTTAACGTCAATGCACTAAGTGATCTTCACCTTTTGCAGGTGCTGACATATGTGGCCGAGATAACGGAGCCGAAGTATCGGGGCATTTTGTCGGCGCTGGGCACCACCTGTGTCATCACTGGCGTCTTTGTCCAGTTCATACTGGGCTCCCTCATGGACTGGCGCAGCGTGGCGGCGGTGAGTGCCGCGTTCCCGGTCATTACAATAGTCATGCTGTGCTTTGTGCCGGAGAGTCCCATTTGGCTGATACGGGAGCAGCGATACCGGGAGGCTGTCAAGTCGCTGCAGTGGCTGCGCGGCTGGGTGCCGGAGCACCAAGTGGAGACGGAGTTCAATCACCTCTACGATGAGCTGGTCACCCAGAAGGCCATCGAGGAGGCCACCGAGGGCAGTGGGGCATTGCCCGGCCAGCGGCGCACGCTGAAGCATCGACTGCGGATGTGGCGCAAGCGCACCTTCCTGGTGCCCTTCATGCTCGTCTCGTTCACCTTCTTCACGGGCCACTTTTCCGGCAAGACACCGCTGCAGACGTATGCCGTGCAGATCTTCCACACGCTAAAGGCGCCCATGAACAAATACCATGCCACCATCCTGCTGGGCGTGGCCGAGATGCTGTCCACCATACTGGGCGTCGCGCTGATCCACTTCACGGGCAAGCGGCCGCTGGTGCTGATTTCCACACTGGGCACAGGCGTGTGCTTCTTCGGCACCGCGACCTATGCCCACTTCCTGAACGATGTGCCCGGCTTTGCGGTCAACAATGTCGTGGTGAACGCCTCGGCGATTGTGCCCAAGGGCAGCATCATATCGCAGGCAAACATATCGAAGATATTTGAGAATCAATATCAGGATGAGCTGGTGCATCAGCAGCAGCTGCAGCATCAGCAGCAGCAGGAGTTGGAGCAGCAACTGACCACGATGCTGCCAGAGCTGGACACGACCACGATAGAACCCTTTGATACGACAATGGAGCCATGGAATCGTAGCAAACGCGAGTTGGAAACGACACTGAGTCCCTATAACGTTGACGAATTGGAAGTGACAACGCTGCTGCCCGAGCCAGCGGCTGCTGCCCCAGTCGGCGTCAGCAGCGAAGTCCCGCCAACGAAGCCCCCGATCTCGGAAGATCTGCTGCTGACTGTGCCCAAGCAGGAGCGCAACTATTTGGTATGGGTGCCGCTCATACTGCTGCTGTTGTCCGCCTTCTTCTCCCATCTGGGCATTCGCATGATACCCTGGATACTCATTGGCGAAGTCTTCCCCGCCGACATACGCAACATGGCGTCCGGCTTTGCCGGCGGCGTTGGCTACGTCTTTGGCTTTCTGGCCAACAAGCTGTTCCTGCTGATGCTCAGCGCTTTGACGTTGCCGGGCACGTTTGCGTTCTATGCCAGCGTCGCCTTCATTGGCGCAGTCGTGCTCTACTACACGCTGCCTGAGACGGAGGGCCGCACCCTGGCGGTAAGCAGAACTTGAAGTAAAAATCATCGCAGGAATCGGCCCTAACATCTCTATTTATTTCTTGTAGGAAATCGAGGCGCATTTCTCCAAGAAATCGGATACGAATCTGCTGCGCAAGCAGCCGCCAAAGCACGCAAGCGAAAAGCAGCAGAGTCCGCCTGCAAACGGAGCGAATGCCATCCAGCTGGACAACCTGCAAGATCTGCAGATGCCCGTCAGCCCGCTGCAGCAGGCTAAGATCATACAGCTGCAGCAGAGCGACTTCGCGCCCCAGGCGCAACCGGAACGGCCGACAAACCGAGGCGCTGCCTTGGCCGGCGTCAGCAACCCCGCCTTCGAGGAGACCAGCAATACGACACATCTCTGAAGTCATTCTTACTACCTTTCCAGTGATATCCCTAAGCATTAAAGTAATACCATCATAATAAGTTCTAATTCCTGGCTAACCAAATGTCGCATTTGTTTATCATTTTATTATTATTGAATTCATTTCACGGCCGCAACTTATCACGCAAGCTTATATATTATCTCGTTCGGCTTAACCTGACTGTCATATAGACAGGTGACATAAACAGTGTTATTGCTGGACTCCGTGCGCACCAGCATGCCGCAGCCCATTTTAGTGGCCTTGTAGTAGGCCAGATGTGCGAATGCCCTGTGTGACGGGTTGTCCGTGTCCTTATATTTCGAAATGGATTCAATGGGAAAGTCGTCGATGCTGGTCTTAAAGAATTTATCAACGCTGTATATGAATGTCGATATTGCCTTCTCCGCAGTCTGGAAGCTGTGCGAGGTTCGACCCACATTCAAGAATCGTGGAACATTCACGCATTTGGCAAATTTTTCATCGTTGCAAAAGTTTGTGACCCGCATGGCCACCATGGCTAGCTCACCGTCCCAGCGCAGCAGCGGCAGGGGCTTGGCCCTGGGCAGTCGTTGTGGCGTGCCCGACAGAGAGGCGCGCAGCACGTTGTGAGCCGCCAGGATTTTGGCTCCGTGTATATGCATGTTGATACCCCTTCGTGGCTTGGGACAGTTTTCGCCCCACTTTTGTAAAGTGCAAATCATATTTGAATCTAATCATCGAATCCAAGTGCGGTTAAGCGAAACTTACAAACTCTGTACCGCAGCAAATGTGGCGTACGCCTTTCGGGCAGAGCGATTTTTGGCAGAAGTCGGGCGGCTTTTTGGGTTCTGTCGGCTGCTCACGCTTGTATATGGGTATTTTGGTCTTATAGAGTGGGATGCGCCAAACGGCGCCATCTGTCACCAGAAAATCACCCAAAATATGAGCGAATACCACAATTAGAGCAATTGGAATTGCCATCTTTCATTGACTCTCGCTGTCTTTCACATACTATTTTTTTGGAATGCTAAATCTCGAAAGTTTACAGCCAAATGCGATTCGATCCATGTTCCGCTCATTTAAGATTTAAAGTATTACTAATTACGATTATTGGAACTGGCAACGGCTTTGCTTTAAGGATTATTCTATTGGTACTATAATCCGCCTCGGCATATGCTCAATTTGATCAAGTTCTTATCTCCGTATATGTAAAACGCCCTTTAATATTTTTATCAAAATAAGAGCACTGAATATCGATTCAATTGCGTGATGCTGTATACGCAGTGTGGAGAAACTTACAACAGGCAGTGTAGTGTAAAATAGAGTGGAACTCTGCAGATGATGTTAACCTTGACCAATTCATTTCGAGTAAATAACAGAGCTAAAGATATCTTCGTCTAGAGCCAATTGCTCTCACATTGAATTCCATAATAATTTAGCAACAATTATAAACGGTTCGTGGATCAAGAATTAGTCGAATTGAGTTAAACAAATTAATAAATTAATGCTCACAATTGTTAACTACAGTTTTATGAGAACTTCGACTTGTAACGTAGATTTAAAGCATGCTTAAATATAATATTGTATAACACGGTTCTCATAGATATATATGAAGATATTAATATGCTTGTACAGCCGCAAATTGGTTATTGCTCAACTTTAAGTTTCATCATCCTGCAACTCCAGGAACTGCGTACAAACATCGCGAGTGCATTCACATTTGTTATTGAATAGGAATTTATAGTAGTGACCATCCGCGCAAATAGCTAAACAAAGCAAAAGCAACATTATTTTGATTTCTTGAAATGAATCTGAAATGAGGCTTACCCACAACCGAATTGGGATCGGCACCAAAGGCACATATACAGCGAGGTCCCTGCGGTATGGAGAACTTTACGAAACTCCATTGACTGGAAAAATACTTGGGTATCATCGGAAGCGATGATTCACGTTGCTTGTTGTCCTCCAAATTGAAAACATGAATGGTGCCATGATCTGAGGCCACAACAATCATTGTGGACTGATGATTAAAGTTAATGCAATATATGTTTGCATGATTGCTGCCGCGTCGCAGCTCGGACACCTTCTTCCCGTTTTCTGTATCAAAAATGCGTATCAATGTGCCTTTTTCCCCGGCGGTGGCCAATCGAGTGCCTTGCAAATTAAGTGCAATGCAACTGATTGCCGCCTCATGGGCAATCACCTCCAATGGGGCTCGTTCGGTATTGGCAAGATCAACGATTTGTACATGACCGGTACGCCGGCCAGGGAATGCGAGTAGACTTTTATTGCTGTGTGGACAGAGGACACACAGGCCGTTCGGATTGGCGCTGGTCTCAAACACATGTAGCTGCTGTGGCTGCTGTGTGAATGTGTACACCTTAATGACGCCCTCCAGCACGACGACAATGCGATCACGTCTCAGGCGCACTGCTCGCACCGGCTGATTGAAATCCAGAGTAATTGCCGGTGATTTTTTGAGATCATCCCAGACAATCACCTTATTGGGCGGATACAGCGGTCGAATCCCGCCGCCGACAAGCGCCAGATAATTGCAGCGAAAGAGCATCTCAACATGACTGAGGCCACCTGAAACACGCAAAACACAAAGCAAATTGTGACTCATTGTTGGGGAATTTTGGAAAGTTTTCACACACAATTAGTTAATATATCTTCGCCAAAGACGAGAGATAGACTTGAAGGTAATTAATTCTCTGTTGTAGTACTTTTAACCAATACACAAATGATTTCAATTCACAACTTGATAAATTTTGGCTCATTACATGTGAAAATATAGACAATAAACTAATAATAAAAAAAAAAAAAACACCAAAACTCTCAGCTAAACGCAACACAAGATAGATTTGTTTGATAACATTTATGAATATATATATGCACTTCGCAGAAAATCTATTTCACATGCACACACACACATACCTTCGGGAAAGTATTGGCGTTCCTTTTCCTTTAGTGGATCACAATTGTAGACTCGAAACCCGGTGTCTGTGGCACAAGCAAAACATCCTGCAACGCAATTAAATCGGTGAATGGTTATAAACGTATATATATTTTATATATAGTATGTTTATTGCACGTCGAATGTTCGTGTTCGTGAATATGTAAACAACAAACAAAGTAAGATATATGTACATACCTTGGTCCTGGTTAAATCCAGCATAAAGTAGGCCATTGCCATACGGATTCTGCTCCGTTAAGTTCATAATAAAGTCGTTGCACTTTTAATCCCAACAATGTTAGAATTATTTCCTCCACTCCAACACACAAAGATTTTTAACTGCGTGATGATTTCTATTTATTTTTTTTATGCATTTGTACGAGGGCTGAGAGCACATACATATGTCGCTGTTACGCTACCAACTTCATGCTGTTCACAATCGCGTAAGCAGATTTTATTTGTGATTTGTTTGGTATTTTAATACTAATATATCAATTGCTGTAACTTGGGAAAATATATTATAATATTAAAATAAAAAGTTTTTTACTTGATAATAACAAAGCAACGAGTTATTATTATTTTAGCTCAATTATATTTAAATTATCTATTGGTAAAAATCTTTGTTACTTTGTTGGTATTATTGTGCTGATCAAAACTTGCGATATTTTTTAGCATTCAGCAAACTGTCATATTGTATCGAATCGTTCTGCATTTACATTGCTATAATTTTTTTTGGAATCGTATTAATGACTTAGTTGTTGCCTGGATACCAATTGAAACGGCATGGATTGTAGCGATTTAAATACTTTCGGCGACGACGACATAATTGAACCATGCCGAACTTGCGGTATTTATTTCATTTCCAACCGTGCAGTTATACAGCCAATATTTACAATACCTGGAGCCGGCGACATTTCTAATGGCTTCATGCAAGAAATAGTGGAGCAATTGAATGCCTGGAATCTTGAGGTAGTAGTAAAGACTGCTTGTTAGCCCACCAAATGATTTAAACTCTCATTACAGGTAGACAGAAACGACGGTCGCCCGCAGTACATGTGCATTGCGTGCATTAATGAATTCCAGAAGGTGCTAAACTTTAAGCGCAGCTGCCTGGATACACAGCAGCAATTTGATGAATTAGACTGCAAGCGTGCACACAATGGGCTTGTGATAAAAAAGGAAATTGATCCGCCCAGTGAAGAGACTAAATACTGTGAGTTTATTTATATAGACTCTGATGAAGAGGGTGGTAGCGAAGAGGATGGCAGCCGGCGCGTCTGTGCTCCTCTCGACATACCCCACGTGCCCATTAAGGAAGAGCATACGGCTCGTGTCCCACAAGAGACGAAATTTAAGCCAGCAGTGCCGTTAGTTAGTAATTTGTCCGACGAGGCGACTTTTACACAAGTCGAGCCTAATGTGCTGGCCGCTGCAAATGGCTTCAACTCCCAATTGTTCGAGAGCGCGGCTCAACCAAATGAGGGGCAAGATAGCGATGACGATATCATTAAGTTTACCTATGAAGATGATGAAGACGGCGCAGCGTTGGTTACGCTGCCAGCACCCATTGAGGATCAGGGTGTCTATTGCAAGCTGTGTGGACATGCTTCAGCTACACAGGAACGGCACAATGAACACATGAGTCGCATTCACATGCTTAAGGATTGCGAGTGCCACATATGCGGCAAGAAGTTCGCCAATGCACATGAATCGCGACTCCGTTTCCACATGAAGTGGCACAAATTACAGAAGCATCTAAAGTGCCCGATTTGTGGCTTCTTTTGCAATTCCAAAGACACACTGAAAGAGCACAAACTGGCAGTGCATACCCGTTCCAAATGTGAATTCTGCGGCAAGAGTATGTCTAAGTATTTAACCAATTTTATTGCTAAACTTTATTAATGTTTATTTTCCAATCAACAGCCATGAAGCACAGACAGCTACAGGCTCATCTCAATCGGCATTTACAAGGTAAGCCAGCACCATCTCCTTTTAGAGTTATAATTCACATGAATTCCTTACTTATTTGTTGCAGTTCACGAAGAAGAACTGGCGCGCAAAATGAGTTTAATGCAGGCAATAGAAACAAAAGCCCCGCCACCATCGCAGGATATGATACAATGCGCCTTTTGCGTGAGCACATTTGACGGCGCTGAAGAACTTCAGCAACATGTGCTAACCACACATCGAACGCCTTCCGAAGAACTGCCAAAATTAGCAGTCGAGTCGGAGCAGCTGCCAGCAATGGATACTTCTTCCACTTTAACCGGCCAAATAGAGCCAGAGTCGCCAACTATTTGTGAGATGCCCAAACCAGATGCCCCCAATAGTAGCCAAAGCTCAAGCAGTTCTAATAGTGCGCGCCAGGAGAAGTCGATGTGCCAGTGCAGCATTTGCGGAAAACAGTTCGATTTAAAAATTAAACTTAACCGACATCTAAAGATGCATACTAAGTCACCATTCTGATGGACAAACAAAGTTAACAACGTTTTCCAATACCTGTAATATCAGCCGCAACTGGATAAGCTTCACGCACACATAGATTATGCCATCAAGTCACTGTGAATATTCAATATTTCATCTAGTTGTAATTACTTTCTAAAATTAAACTGAGAGACAAATTTGATGGTAGATAACAGCAATTGTTATGCTATTATCATTTACTACTGGGCAGGCAGTTTTCTCTTCTTAAAATATAAGTCACGTGCCCAACTCCTGAATTCTCATATAATTATACGAAGCAAAATTTTGTAATGTTAAACTTTTTGCTTAAAATCGTAAATTACATATTGTTAGCTACTATGTATAATTCTATATATGTATGTATATATAAATGATAAATGTTAGATCCAAACAACTGGTTATGTAAACAACGTAGTTTTAACAAGCCTCTGCCACGTGCGTCCTTTCACTTAATTGCCATGCCCTCCGCTGGCCGTCTTCAGCACAGCGGCGGGCAACAGTTTTGAGTTTAACGCTTTGCCAGCTACCGCATCAACAGTTGCCGTCGTTACATTGCTCAGTTTAACGCCACTGCCGGCGCCGACGGTTCCTGACGCTGTGGACATGGGTATCACCTTCATACTGGACAATGGCTTCAGATTGACGCCCTGCAGTCCGGGCGTAAAGAACAATTGGCCGCCATTGTTTTGTACGGCGAATACCAGATTATTGGCAGGAGTTGTGGTGGTTGTGGCTACCGTTGATGTGGTGCTAACATTGCTGCCACTGCTACTGGTAGCGAGCAGCACATTCTTGCCCAGACGTAGAGTCTGCGTCGCACCAGCGCCAATCAGCAGAGTCTTGGGAGCACTGGCAATGGCGGTGGACGTGCTGGGCTGGCTACTGTTGCTGATGCTGGTCGTGTTGCTGCTGGTGGCAAGGCGAAGCAACTGATTGCCCATGATGACCGTTTGCATAGGTGCACCTGAAGCATTACGCGCGGGAATAGTCTGCAATGGATAATGTGCATGTTATGGATGCGACGCGAAGTTCACTGTTGCATGCCATATTGCTTACCGTTCCCTGTAGTTTTACCGTCTGTCCGCCAATCACAATATTTTGCGCTGTCTTCAGGCCAGTGACACTGCCGCCGCCAGTGGTCAGCGTGGTGGCCGTACTCGTTTGTGTGCTAACCACTCCAGCGCCGCCCAGCTTCAGCGTCTTGGCTGTCAGGAGCAGCGGCTTTCCGGACATAACAGTCGTCTTGCCTATGATTTTTGGCACCATTGTCGCATGGCCGCCGGTAACAATACGCGCCGTTGCCGGCAGCTGCTTAGTCGTAGCCAACTGCTGCTGTTGTTGCTGCGTTTGCTGCTGCTGGTTCTGGGTCTGGGCGTTGGGCGTCAGCGTTATGACATTGCCACCGGTGGCTGTTGTCGCCAGCTGTATGAGCTTGCCAGCATTTTGCTTCTGCAACAGACTCTCCAGTGTCACTATGTGACCGGATTGCGTTGCTGTGGATGTGCCAGGCGATGTTGTTGTCGTCACTGGACTCGTGCGTATGATGCGCGTTGTTGTCTGCGAGGTGGCAACAGCAACAGCCGCACCAGATGCCGTACTAGCTCCTCCTCCTCCTGCTGCTGCTGTAGATATCGGCTGCTTGAAGCTCTGCAATACAATGCGCTGCTGCTGCGGCGAGAGATTCGCGGTGGCCAACGGTTTGGCCTGCCCAGTCACTGTGCTGAGTATTTTAGGTGGCGCTTTCGGAAGCGCCTGGAACACAATGTTTTTGTTCGATGATATTGCGGTGTTGCCTGTAAATAAGACAGTTCATTAGAAACATATTCATATTCATAATTGAAATATTGGGCAAGTCTCAAGCACTAACCCACGAGGATTCGCTGCTGTGGCTGTTGTTGTTGTTGCTGCTGCTGTTGTGGTTGCTGCGACTGCTGTTGCTTCTGCTTCAATTGCTGCTGCTGCAGAGTGGCAAACGCCTGCGGTGACATCTTTACAATGGTGCCCGTGCCCGTACCCGTCGGCGTGCCACTAGATGCAGCATTGGTGGTGGCGGATGTCACCGGCTTGCTGTTGACAATGGAAACACCGCCGATCTTCTGTTGCAGTGGGCGAACTGTTGTTTGTGCGAGCATACGTGGTCCAAGTATTTGGACCGGTGGCGTGGGCCTAACCACAGTCGGGCTTCCGGGCAGCTGTACAGCCGAGGGTTTGCTAGAAACTGGACTGGTCACACCGCTAGCGGGCAGCAGGCGTATAATATTCTTGGGCATTTGTTGGCGTACGGGCGAAGCTTTGTTGGGCTGGTTGAGCTGTTGCTGCTGTTGATCCACTGGCAAAATGAAGTTGCCCGTTGATGAAGCTGAGTTTGCTGTGGCTGGTGCCTGGGTCTGCGTGGGCGTATTGATGACGATGGGCTTCTTGATGGTCACCTTCTTGTTGGGCGTGGCGGCCACATGAACAGTTTGCAAGCCGGTGGGCGTGGACACCAGTATGGGCGTGGTATTACGGGTCGGACTGCTGTTCTGCCCCACTTGCTGCTGCTGCTGATGGAGAGATTTGGGTGAGGTTTTCAGTAGCTGAACAGTTCCAGATCCTGGTGACCTCTCCAGTAGCGTCACTACGCCGCTGCGCTGTGAGGGCTTGAGCAGAGATTTCTGCGCTGTCGCCAGCTGTTGCGGGGAAATGACAGCGTTAACACCGGACGCCGCAGATCCAGCGGGCGGCACATGATATTTGAGCGGCGGCACTGGCGGAAATTTCACCTGCAATGGTAGCGTTGATGACTGCGCATTCTTCTTGATCATGACAGCTGTGGGAATCGACGCTGTTGATGTTGCCACTGTTGATGTTGCATTTGTTGTGGCTGTGGAAGCTGCCACCAGGGCGGGCAGCTCCTGTGGACACTGGTCAACTGCGTCATCCTTCTTTGGCTTATTGTGCTTGCGCTGCTGCTGTTTCTGCTTGACAATTGTCTGGTTCTGGCGGTGCATACGCTCAAAGTCCGCCTCGCTGCGATTGCGATGCAAATAGATCCAGATCTTGCGCCGTGCATCATAGCGTACACACGGGTCCAGGCCACCATGCATTCGATCCAGTGCGCCGCTTACAATTGTCTGCAGCACATTTTCTGCCGCCTGCCGATTGATGAACTGCGAGCACTTCAGCAGCTCCGATATCTCTGACCGAGTGCCCTCGCCGTTGGGCAAACGCGCAGTGGCATCGCGCACCAGCGTCAAGATGGTCACATACGGCGGCCTGTCGTCCACCATGACGGCATGGCCCCGTGCCTTGTTTAGGGCCAGGCTCTGCGTATAAATGCCCTTCACGGGGCCCACAACGCTCTCGTAGCCGTGCATGCGATATGTGAAGGGGCGATGCGGTTGGTCGAAGCGCAAACGTTCCTGTCGCTGGAACTCTAGCATCTCCGATTGGGTGGCCACACGCACCGCCCAACTGGTGGGGCAACGTGGCGGTGGCGTGGGCGTCACATCGAGGGCAGTAACGGGACTTAATTGTTGATGTGGTTGCAGCGGTTGCTGCTGTTGCAGCGGCAACTGTTCCATTGCCGCTGTGTCCTCCTTGCATTGCTGCAACCAAAACTGGCAGAGCGTTTGCAGGCGTGCATCCGAGTCGCGGCCAGCGCCAATCCACTGATATATGTTCAGCTGCGTTTTGTGCTCAATGTAGGGCACATATTCCGCAGGCAGCCCAACAAAGTCGCCCGACAAGAAGCTAACAGCCGATTGCAGTAACTGCGTCCAATCGTTGGGCAGCTGACGAACCCAATCGGGCAACCCACCGGCTGAGCTATCTGTGCGCCACTTATGTAGCTGTGTCTGCAGCTCCTGGTAGGTCAAACGATGCTGCGGCGTGGACACAAACAGATCCCGCAGAAGCGAAAAGTAGCAGCCATGTGAACGCTGTGTGACCGCCGCCGTTGTGTGATCTCGGGTGGGACTGCCAGTGATATGGGCACCGGCCTTGATTAGTGCCCGCGGAGAGTTGTTGCTGAACACGGCACGTGCCACAATGGGCTCCAGTTTTGGCAATTGCTGGGCAAGTGCGACTACAGCAGCTGGCGCCATTGCCTTGGACATTGGCTTTAATATCTCTGGCTGTTCTTGCAATTCCTGCTCCAACTCGTCGTCATCCGGCTCGAGGGCAGCGCGTCCATAAAGCTGCTGAGGCTCATCGGTGAGCAGCTCGGCAACCGGCTCCATCTGCTTGACCTTGCCGCCAATAGGCACCAGGGCGGGAGGCTCAGTCACCTGCTGTTGATTGAGGCGCGCCGTCAAAGCCTTGGGCTTGCGTCCTGGCTTAAAGTTGCCCACGAACTGGGCGCGAGTGCAAATGTCACGCAATCGTATGTCAGCGGTATCAAAGTCAGGTAATTGCTGAAAAATAAGTAAACATAATTTAGTGTCTCTCTATTGGACATAGCAATTGTGATTGAAAATAAGTAATATTCCATGGATTGACAAAATCACCATCAAAGAAAAGACAGAAATCATTGATTAAAATTCCGTAATTCTCATGGGCTTTACTCACCGGGTGCTGCAGTTTCCGTCGCTTATAGTCGCGTAAATACTTCTTAAAGTTCTTCTCATTGAGCGGCTGGATCTTGTCCGACTGCATGCTGCGCAGCACTTGCTCATCGTCTAGGCCGGGCCGGCGTTTGAAGAAGGTACTGTAAATGCATTTCTTGTCCGCCGCATTTGAAGGTCGCGTACTTGTTTCTACCTTCAGCTGGCGTTCCTCGGCAATGATTGCCAGTTGGGCCGCTTCTTCGTCTTGCTCGTCAGCGCTGATGTCGCCGGGCTGCAAGTTCAATTCACGTGCTAGCTGCACGAGCTCTTGGCAGTACCGCTTACGTGCACGCTCCACGCAGAACTTGTTCTCTCTATGCAGCGTGGGCGTTTTACGTTTGCGTGGACGTGGCTGGGCCTTATATGTATCACCCTCAGTCGGAGGTGGGGCCATGGTATAGACCTGTTGCAGCAATTGCTCGCGGGAAAGAAATAGCTCCTTGGCCAGCCGACTGAGACGCTCGGCTTTCTGGAAGCGGCACTCGCGCCTTTGTGAACGCTGTATGCTTTGGCGCAGTTGCAACACATCAGGACGTAGGTTTCCTTCCTCTAGCTGCCGTTGCAGACGCAACAATGGAGACTGCCCGAAGCGTTGGATTCCACCATTGAACAGTTGCAACAGAGTCCTTTGCTGTTCCGCTGCTGCCTGCGACGGCGCCAGAAACCCTGCATAGCTGGGCAGCAGGGGCTGCAGGCGCGCCTGCATATTGTTGGGAAGCATTTGCCAGGTCTCGACTGAAAAGAATTCATGGAAAATTCGTGCATTTTCACAGAGTCCGCGGGGCAAGCGAAATACATGGTGATCGTCAAATTGTGCCAGCTCCAGCTCATCGGATTGGGTGGTGGTAGCATCATCGGAATCGGTATCGGTGCGCGTGTCCTGATCCGTGGCGTCATCATCCTCATCGTCATCGTCCTCATCGCTAGAGTTGTTATTAGAACTGCTTGCCGTTTTTCCGCTGCTGCTAGCGGCACTGCTGTTACTGCTGCTGCAGTCGCTCAACTGACCACCATTGTCATTGATGTTGTAAGACCCGCTGAGCTCCTCCTCCTCTTCTTCGGATTCCGGGTATGGCATGCTGCTGTTGCTGATATTGTTGCTGTTGTTGTTGCTCATAGCTACTTGAGGATTTTTTTAGTCGTTTTAACGCAATTAATGAATGCAGCTTTGCCTCTATTCGCACACTGGGCAAATTTTTTCTCTACACTGATTTATAATTTTTGTCTCTTCCGCTGCCTCGTTATATCAAACATATTTGCTGCTTGTTTTCCTCTTTTTTATTACTTTTGCTTCTTCGGCTGTTAGCATGTTTTCTGTGCGTTTTTTGGTGTTTTTCTGCGCTTCGTATTTTCGGCACGTGTTGGCAGGGCCCTGTACTTGATCTGGGATCTGGCAGCACTGCGAAAAAAATACAAACAGCTGGTGCTACATGGACATGGACATAGTAGATGGCAATAAATTCAAACTATTTAATATAACCAATATGAGAAAAAGTCACTATCATGCAAAGTTAGGTTTAATCCTAAATCTAAATAGTTTTTTTAGGCACTACATTTATGAATTGAAGTGGATTAGATATGGACAGCACACTTGTATATATCGATCATATTGCAGCAGTTTTTCGTATAATTCGCGATTTGTGACAATAGGCTTCATTTTCTAAATAACTGATATTAATTGTTAATTATGCATTTTTATAGATAAAATAAAAGTTGTATTTCGCTATACGATTAAAAGTCACGATGTGAATAGGTAACAGGTAAGAGAATATGGTCCATCTCTACTGTCGGCGCTAGAGTTGCCTTTGCCATTATTAACATCTGTGTGCTTGTGTGCTGTGTATACCAGCAAATAAAATTTTTAGCGGCGGTGTTGGCAGTGTAATGCTACTACATTACATTAAGCATTTTTAATTGTTCTTGATATCTAAGAGACATTTTTAAATACCTTATAAATGTGGAGTGTGAACATTGAAAATGCAATGCGGATTTCAAACGCAAATGAAAATTCGCAATAGGTGAGTGGCGCATTGCATGTGTTTGTATGTATGCGCATGTGTGCGTGAGTTGCCAAGTGTGTGTGAGTGCGGTACGCGTCTGCCAAAAAGCGCGGCGGAGGAATGCTGAAAAAATTAACAAATTTTGAATGTTAGACAATGTCGCATTCGCTTTTATGCACACAATAAAAGTGAACTTTAGTGAAACCAGCCTAAACTTGTTAAAAGTACTTAAAGTATCAAAGCTAACGAAAAGTAGAGCATATCGCAATTGAAAAGAAAGAAAATTTGTTAATGAAGAAGAAGCATAGTGCAACAAAATCGTCGCTGCGAATGCAGCTCTGAATTTTTAGTATGCCTAGAAAAAGTTGCAACAAAGAGACAATTAATTTCTGCTCAATTTTCTTCTCTTTTTGTTTTTTGGTTTTTTTGTTTTGTTTCGTACTTATTTATTTTGTTATACGGTATAGCTTTTTTGACATTTGAGACGTAGCGCACCGAAGCACGTAAACTCTGTTACCTATGGGAGAGGAAAAGTCAGACTCTCGGGAGACATTTGTTGCAACTTTGATCAATCCACTTGATGCTGACAACAGCAACAGCAGCAGCAACAGCACAAGCGCCAGCAGCACCGACAAAGGCAACAACACCGATCAAGTACACATTAAGAGCAAAAAATGTTTAAAAACTGAGCAACCAGAGACAAGTGACACAGGCAACAATGTCAACGAGAATTCAACAAAAAGAGCAACTACTGAAGCGAGCAACGAAACTGGCAGCAGAAGTAATGGCATTGACGGAAGCGAATCAAGTGCAACAACAAAAGCAGCAGCAACCGATTCACTAGTCGCCAATCAAAGTGTTGCAGACGAGAAGCCAGCATTCAAAATAAGTATTGTGCCACTGGAGAAACTGCTAGCACAACCAAATAAGAACCGCAGTAGCAACATCGGCAGCAACCCAAGCAGTAGTCCAAGCACCAGATCAACTAGAAACGCCGCCGTCGCCGCTGCCGGCAAACTAACCGTTCAAGCAAATAGAACGAATACTAATTTAAGGCCAGCCTCTGTGTTGCCGCCACGGCAAACTCGCAATAAAAACGTATCGATTATCGAACTAAGCGACAACGAGGAATCCACGGACGAAGACGAAATAATTGTAAATCCAAGAAAATCGACACGCAATAGACGCATCACATCGTCGTCTTCGGATCAAAGCAGAGAGCGGGCCCCGCAGCCTCCACAGGCTACCAAACAGAGCTTGCTCTCTAAGCTGCTGATTGATAGCGATAGCGGGACAAGCGAAGAGCCTACGTTTAAGGTGCGTCGCTGTGTGGTGCGTTTGAAGCGCTTCAAGCTCCCTGCTACAGCGCCTCAATCAAGAGGAGCTGCATCATCGGCAGCTGCAGAAAGCGCAGCATCAGAGAGTGCTGCATCGGAACGTGCAGTATCAGAGGGTGCATCATCTGAGATTGTAGCAACAGCAGCTGTAAAGGAAGCGAACGCAAAGCGCAAGATGAGCAGCGATTCTGAGCAGGAACAGGCGAGCACCTCGAAGCGCAATCGCCGGAATAGAAAGACCAGCGATAATAATTCCGATTACAAAACAGCCGATGAGGATCAAGCCGAATCAGACCTGGAAAATAAAGATAACTCCGATGAGGATGGGGAGGCTAGCGCACAAGCGGAAGATGGCCAGAGCAGTGCCAGTGAGGTGATGCCACAACGCAAGCGTCGTAATTTTGGCAAAAAAGATGACGGCTCCGCACAGGACTCGTCCGATTTTGAGCCCGAGGAGAAGAAGAAAAAGAAACGCAAACGAATCAAAAAGAACTCCAGTGGCGACAGCGACGATGGCGATGACGAGAAGAACAAGAACAAACGTAAGCATATACGCAAAATAATCAAGACTAAAGATTTGGATTTGACCACCAAGGAGGCGGCCAAAGAGGAAGAGGATCGTCGCAAACGTATTGAAGAGCGCCAAAAGCTCTATAATCGCATCTTCGAGAAATCGGAAAGCGTTGAAATTAGCGAATTGGTCCTTGACTTTGATGAGGAATCCAAGAAGGCGCTGCTCCAGGTGGACAAGGGTCTGCTCAAAAAGCTAAAGCCTCACCAGGTTGCGGGTGTGAAATTCATGTGGGATGCCTGCTTTGAGACACTCAAAGAAAGCGAGCAAAAGCCCGGCTCTGGCTGCATCTTGGCCCATTGCATGGGTCTGGGTAAAACCCTGCAGGTGGTCACATTATCTCACACGCTGCTCGTCAATACGCGACGCACAGGCGTGGAGCGTGTGCTGATCATCTCCCCGTTGAGCACCGTTAATAACTGGGCCCGTGAGTTTGTCCATTGGATGTCTTTCGCCCATCGTCGCGATATTGAGGTCTATGACATTTCACGCTACAAGGACAAACCGACTCGCATCTTCAAGCTGAACGAATGGTTCGAAGAGGGCGGCGTCTGTATACTGGGCTACGATATGTATCGCATATTGGCCAACGAGAAGGCCAAGGGCTTGCGCAAGAAACAGCGTGAGCAACTGCAGCAAGCACTCGTCGACCCAGGCCCCGATCTAGTGGTCTGCGACGAGGGACATTTGCTAAAAAATGAGAAGACATCCATTAGCAAGGCGGTCACTCGCATGCGGACCAAACGCCGTATTGTGCTCACCGGCACACCGCTCCAAAATAATCTCAAAGAATGTAAGTAACTGCAGATATTCCTTTAACTACATACTATTATTACGAGTTCTAATGCTATATTACTATAATAATACTACTAAAATACTATCAATAATTATACTACTATTTGTACTACTGTATCGTCAGGACTTCTATTAATATTCTGAATTTATTTATTTATTTCATTTTATTTAGACTATTGTATGATTCAGTTTGTGAAGCCAAATTTGTTGGGCACATATAAGGAATACATGAATCGGTTTGTTAATCCGATTAGCAATGGCCAGTACACGGACTCTACGGAGCGCGATTTGCGATTGATGAAACATCGTTCGCATATCCTGCACAAGCTGCTTGAGGGCTGTATTCAACGTCGAGATTACTCTGTGTTGGCGCCTTATTTACCGCCGAAGCACGAGTACGTCGTATATACGACACTTTCGGAGCTGCAGCAGCTGCTGTATGGCTACTATATGACAACGCATCGGGATCAGGGTAGCTCCGATATTTGCGGCAAGGGAGCACGTCTGTTTCAGGACTTCCAGGACTTGCGTCGGATATGGACACATCCCATGAATCTGCGCGTAAACAGCGATAATGTTATCGCAAAGCGTTTGCTAAGCAACGACGATTCGGATGAAATGGAAGGCTTCATCTGTGATGATTCCGAGGAGGAAGATGTGGCGTCTAATTCATCAGAGAGTGCTGAATCATTCAAATCGGATGCAAGTATAACCATGGTCAGCTCAGATGCCGCGGGCGGCAGTAAAGTAAAGAGTCGTAAGACACGCAACGGTGTACGCTCTGGCTTGGTTGATAGCGATTCGGATGTGGAGGGCATCGGTGGTGGTGCAGCTGTTCAGAAGGATGATCCCTCCGAATGGTGGAAGCCTTTCGTTGAGGAGAGGGAGCTAAACAATGTCAATCATTCCCCCAAGCTGCTAATTCTGTTGCGTTTATTGCAGCAGTGTGAGGCAATTGGTGACAAGCTGCTCGTTTTCTCCCAATCCCTACAATCTTTAGATGTCATTGAACATTTCCTCTCATTGGTGGACAGCAACACTAAGGGCTATGAATTTGAAGGTGAGTCTTTTTTATTTTGCCTCATTCCACAAGCTAACAATTCCTTTTTAGGTGATGTTGGAAACTTTAAGGGCTGCTGGACACCTGGTGAGGATTATTTCCGTTTGGATGGATCCTGCAGTGTGGAACAGCGCGAATCTATGTGCAAGAAATTCAATAATGCCAGCAATTTACGTGCCCGTCTCTTTCTCATCTCAACGCGTGCCGGTGGATTGGGCATCAATTTGGTGGCCGCCAATCGCGTGGTCATATTTGATGTCTCATGGAATCCCTCGCACGATACACAGAGCATCTTTCGTGTGTATCGTTTTGGGCAGGTGAAACCGTGCTATATATACCGATTGATAGCCATGGGTACCATGGAGCAGAAGGTTTATGAACGTCAGGTGGCCAAGCAGGCAACGGCCAAGCGTGTTATTGACGAACAACAGATCTCAAGGCATTACAATCAAACGGATCTAATGGAATTGTACACTTATGAGCTCAAACCGAGCATGGAACGCGAGATGCCGCTGCTGCCCAAGGATCGTCTGTTTGCTGAGCTGTTGACCGAGCATGAGAATTTGATATTCAAGTACCATGAGCACGACTCGCTGCTGGAGCAGGAGGAGCACGAGAATCTAACTGAAGAGGAGCGTAAATCCGCATGGGCCGAATACGAGGCCGAGAAGACGCGCGCCGTGCAGGCATCTCAATATATGAGCTATGATCGCAATGCCTTTGGCGTCCAGATGGCCAATCAATTTGGCAATGCTTCGGGCAGCGTTACATCCAACAAGATATTTGGCTTCCGTTCGGATATCCTGTTGCAGTTGCTCAACATGAAGATATCTAAAGATCATCCGGAGCTAACACAGAATCAAGTCATACAACTGGTGCCAAGCTATTTGCAGCAGTTGTACAATGAGATGAACAATGGGGATCCAACCATGTACAAGGATCTCTTACAGCTGCATACGCACATTGTGCACCCCAGCGGCATGTATATGAATCCTTTGCTCTATGCCAATCAAAACCCATCGGCAGCGGGCTACACTCAAGCAACCGGACAGCCAGCTGGTGGCGCTGTACCTGCGCCTACCAATGCCAATCCCCCAGGATTTGAAGCGGACAAGGTATACGAGATTGACTAGATTGCATCCTCACGAAGTCCAATCATATTCACTCACCCAAATCGACTCACGTTCTGGAGAGGAAGGTAGAATTGGGATTCCGATTGCTACATCAATTGCTTGGCGTGCTGTCCCCAATCTAACATTATATACATATGTTGATTATTTTTTTCGATACGATTTAATGTTAGTTAATTGACGTCTTTATTTTCATATTGAGAACAAAAACAAAACAAAACAAGAAAAAAAGAAAAAACAAACAAAAAGAAGAATTTGTTTTCATGCATTCATGAATATAGCCCAATCATAAGTTTATATAGTTTTTATGCCTCAGTTGAGTTCAAAACTGTCCTAATACATTTAGATATACATTAGATATCGATACCAATTCACATACACACTCATACATATATACACACAAAAACACCCACACACACATACACATAAGCGAGTAAACATATAATGAGTTATATACATAGATATATTAGCTATTATACGCGATCCTTGCTAAGGTCTACAAAATTTAACTACACACGCAGTAAAATAAAAAAAAAAAAAAAAAAAACAATAAATGGCACAGAATACGATAAATAATTAATTGCGTGTTTTATTTAATTGTATATGCAAATAGTCGTTCAGGAAAATTAACAAATCTTATTCCATTTTATTGACAAGTTTCCAAAGAAGACATCGTTGGCACCAGAATGCTGGATTAATAATTTTTGGCTCATTGGGTTGTTATTTATTAAAGGTTTGTACGACTTAATCCTTAATTATATTCTACATATGCATAATAATAATCACTTAGGTGGTAGTTTGCCCATCATGCGCATTTGCATTTGTTGTGCCTGCAATAAATGCTGCTGGCTTCCAGGCATTGGACCGGATGGCATACCGCCCGGAGGCATACCGCTCATTAGGCCGGGACGTGGGCCAGGTCCACCTAGAGGTGGCATACCGCCGGGACATGGGCCTGGCATCATGGCCGGACCAGGACGCGTGTGTACACCTTGTTGTATGTCGGATAAACAAGCCTTCCACTCCTCCAAGCGATTATAATGCTTCTGCAACAGCGTTTCCTTGCGTTGTATCTCAATGCTCAGATCTTGATTCTCATCCTTGATGAGCATATATGGCTTCAGTGTAGAGACAAGAAATCGCTTTTGCAGAAAGAATGCTTCCATTTGGCGAGCCACATCAATAAAGCGGTTTGTTGTTTTTTGCACTTCCAACTCAATTTCCTCTTTGTTAGTGCCAGAGTTGGGTTCTTGTTTTGTTAGCGACAGCAGACAGGACTGAAATGCTTCTTCAAATTCGTCCATTAAATTGCCGCTTCCATTTTCGTTATTTGGCGTAGACATGTTTTTTCCTTATTTCGTAGATTTAAATTGTATTTAAATTTATAATGTGTTTTATTTCGATGTAAACAGCGGTTGCAAAATAAAGCGGTCCAGAAAGTATTAAAAAATACCGGAAAATAATTCATTGATACGGCATCACTTCTTATGAAACATAAAACATGCCGAGCTAACAATTTTTTTTCTTAGAAAGCAATATTTCGTGAATTAGAAATGTTAGATTGATAAAGTCGTGCTGAGCTTTTAGTTCTTAAATATTTTGCTATGCTATAAGTGAAATCACTGACCAGTGGTAAAATAAGACAGTAGAAAAACAGCTGTGTGGTAATCGATAAATATAGATAGCTCGATATTTTTTGTCGCAATCATTCTACTGTTACCATAATATTTTAACTGCTGAATTGATATATGTATTTTTAGCAAGGGGAAAATGAGAGCACATCTTATAATAAGGAGCTTGTATACATCACAATGGGGTCTATTAGCTCGCGTACCACGTCGTGCCAATCCTGGCATGGCATATCAGCTTCAAGATTTGCAACAACAGGCGGCCGAAGCGAGTGAGGATTATGCCGACAATGAAGCGGATTTCATGTCCTCACATCAAACACATCGTCAATACGAGGCACAGCAGCAGCAACATCGAGATCGTGTGCGACAGTTTATGATTAAACACAAATATTTCCGTGATGCCAAGCTGCCAAATTTTTTGCTGTACGCAGAAAAGGAGCAAATACGTCTATTGCACGAGCGCGATGCAGAGGAATGGAGCGTTGAGCGGCTGGCTGAGAGTTTTCCGGCCACTCCAGACATTGTACAGAAAGTGTTGCGTTCCAAATGGCGGCCACAGAGCGTGGAACGTATACGCTCCCACGATGCCAGCGTCATGAACAATTGGTCAAGATTACGTTCTGGTAAATGCACCGAGTTGCCGGCTGAGCTGCTGCAGCATCTGCAAAAATTTGCAGAACGCCAGCGACAAGACCTCCAACAGTTTTCTCCAGAGCAATGGCCAACGAGGCCGAAACTACCAGTACCCGAAAAAACAGAATTTCGCGCTTTGCTCGGCAGCAAAGCCAACAAGCAGCTCACAACGGGGAATTCTACCCGGCAGCGAGAGACTAGGATAATGTCTCCCTCTGAAGCCGAGGATGAAACTTTTCTGATGGACAAAGTAAAAAACAAGCGCAATATGCGCTTGCAGGAGCTAAAAGAGTCACGGTTAGTGCCCCAGGAGGAGCAAAATAAACTTCTGTTGGAGCAACCGCTTCCAAATCCCAGCGGAACGGGCGTGCTACCCAGTTTCGTGCAGAAATTTGAGCGCACTGAAATTGTGGTCAGTGTTGAAGACCAGCGTAAATATGAGATGAGCAAAGTGAAGGATCGCATAGTTATACCACGCAAATTATATCGGGAAGGAGCCACATATCGCATAGAGGATGCCTACTACGATGATGATGGGGAGTTTCTATATCGAGTGCCTGGCATGACGGGTGGTAATCGATGAAAATCAATAATACATAAAATATCCCTTTATCAAAGGGACCATTGAGTTATGTAACATATGCCATTTGTGTCCTAAGGAGGTTGATTGACTTTCTATTAAATAAAATAATAATGGGTTATAATAAGTGAAACGTTTTACTACAAAAATATAAACATATAAACTTTGATTGTTGTAGATTCAGTGATTGAAGGCAGCGGCAATAAGATCGCTTCCCGCCAGCAGGGTATCCGAGGCAACAGTTATTTGGGCGCCAGTTAGTTTACTCACAAAATCACAGGCTGCGATCTCCGCATAATTCGCGCCTCCCACCACAAACACAAACAAGTTGCGCAGCCGCAGAGGAAAGACATCTGCATTTTCAGTTGATGCTGTTTTTAAATGTGCCGCATAGGCTTTGGGAGTGCTAGCTTGAGCGCCCACGTGCACCTGCAGGCCTTCGATCATGGCCAGCTTTGTGGCCAACTGCTCACTGCTGATAGCATTGAGGAGCATGGAGCAGAGCTGTGCTGCGAGCGGTATGTACATTCCATTGAACACATAGCTGGGACAGGACTTGATAGCTGGATGACCACTGGCACTGCCAGCTGCTGCAGGTTGTTCAGCGTCCGCACATGAGGTCAACAGTTTCAGGCGATTGGCATTGGCTTGAAATTCGGTTTGTTGAAACTTGGGCAGTGGCAAATTGGACAACAGTTTGGCAGATGTCTTGCGTTCTGGTAGAAGTACTGGCAATAGGCCTGCCTGTGCCAGCTGCTGGAACACGCACAGCTCTCGATGGCCAAACATGTTGCAATAATTCCGGGCAAAGCTTTGCAGTTCCTCGGGCGCAACGCCTGCACATAAATGCAGGAGGCAGAGCAAGCGCAATGTATTGAAACGCTGTCCGTCCGTTGTCAGCAATTCGTCGATCTCGGTGAGCAAGCGCTTGCGTGATACATTATTGAGGATGTCCTCTTCAAGCGTTTGAAGTCGGCGGAAATTGCCCAGCATTTGTATGACAATCTCAGAGGCGTTCAGATGACGCAATACTTTGGCCTTCAGCTCTGTTAGCTTGGGCAGTTTACGTGCCACATAGTCGTGCATTTCCTCCAGCTGCATGTCATTGAGCTTCTGCAGCTCTAACCCCAATGCCTTCACTTGGGCGCGCACCAAGCTGCTGGCTTGCGCAAAATGTTTGTATCGATTGTCGCCGTAGATCTCATCACAGGCGGAATTGAGACGGATGCAACTGGGCTTCCCTTGATTAGTGGCATATTCAGTTTTGCCCTGCAGCAAGTGCAATTTTTGACTGCGTATTTTGTTGTTGGCATTGTCGACGACAATCTCGCCGGCGCGCAGCTGGAACACCTCCAAAAGCAGTCCAGCGTAAATGGCAGGCGTTAGCAATGTCGATACGTAGTCCTTATCTCTGTCCATTATTAGCCAAGCGCCAAAGTCCGGTGGATTAGCAGGTTGAGGAACTGTGCCCAGCGCCTGCAGCAAATGCATCAGTTGCGCCGAGTGATTGCCAAAGGTGAGCGTCACAGCAGGTTGGCCGCAAATCATTTGCAACAGGCGCAAGCTTTGCGCCATTGCAGGCAACGCAGAACTATTGCCTTGCAGATAGAGGCATTCGTAGAGCTGTACGGTTGGGAACGGGAATTATAATTTGTTTGATAAGTAGTGGATCAACTCACATTCGGTAGCTCTAGGCTTAGCACGCCTTGGTCCAGATATATGAAATCCCAATTGTAATGATGCAGCTGCACCAGGCCACACAATCCCGCCTGTTCGAGCAGCGCATGGAAATAGGCATAGCCGCTGGGCACGCAAATGATGTGAAATGCACGCAATTCCAAGTCCGGTGACTCATTAGATGTCTGCATTGACAATGGCTGCAGTTGCCTGAGCAGCGTTTGATAGGTGCCCAGTAGACTACGAATCATATAAATGTGCACCTGGTCGTCGGTGCGGGGCAGACGTTGTTTTGCATCGTGCTTGTAAATGCGCTGGATTCCCTTCAACCTGTAGGAAGTGGAGTGTTAACGACAGTTGCTAATTGCATTTTGCAGACATACTCACTTCAGCCAGGATGCGGTGCATACGTGCTCCAGCGGCTTGATCAGTTCTGGCTCCAAGATGAGTTCTTTCTTGCCCGGTATGGAGCATAGTATAGCCTGCAACTACAGCGACCGCAGAATAATTAATATTTTCGCTTTTTTACTAATAAATTAATCGTTGCACACAAACCTTCTCCTGCGCTACCAGTTGAAATCCTTGCAGTTTCTTCTCCAATGTAACATCCATTTGAGAGAATATGTCTGCGATACCTTTTATACTTTCTACTTATCGATAGTTTAATCGGGCCGATAACAATTTGCGATAAGGCGTTAATTTGTTTAAAGAGTTTTGAGAATATATGTATAATTGAAGCCTGTTTAATAAATTTATATAAGTTTTAAGCATAGTTGCCTTGCTATCTATTATAATTATTTCTATTTTTAATTATTTCAAGGTTTCAAGTAAATGATTCTTTACACATATACATATGTACATATATATTTGTACATCTATGTATGTACATATATGTGAAACATTCGTACAGAATATCCAATTAAAGAACAATTGCATGTATGTATGTAGTTGATTGGTATAATTAATTTGTTGCAACCATTTTCATGAATTTAACTTTGAATTGTTGTCACTGTTGCACTTCAATTGCATTATCTATTCAATGATAATATCGCTAACTCTATCAATAAGATAGCTCCTATATAAGCTTATCAAAATATAAAAACATATTAATAAATATTACACGAAAGACGTTTACCTTTCATTATATGGTACTTGAATTATTATTATTTTTTTTTTAAATATCATGAATTGCATTTTTCGCTGCACTTTTAAGCTTTGGAGTTTTTTTTTTTTTTTTTAATACTAGTGAAAAGCTTGTAAAAGAATACAATGAAGAGCTTTAGAGTGAAGAATTCATAATAGCGCTAGGTCAGGTACTTGAAATCTTTCAATTTTATCTTATCAATACACAACCAGAAAGTGCTTTCAAGTTGTTTATAATGAATACATAATATATAATTGTGTATGATTTTAATAATATATACTTGAATAAGGGAAAATATTAAATTTAATTTGCAAATATATTACTTTGGTCTTTTTCTTAAAAAATGTTCAGAAAGGTAGAGCTCATCTTCCATATTGAGTTAAGTAAATTAATTAATAATGGTATTAATATTATTATTATAAGTATTTATTATAACCATTCCTTATACAAATATAAATTATATATACATATATAATTATATTAAATAAATATCTGATTTGATCAAATGTTTTTAGCTCAAATTATGAAATTTCAAATGGCAAAGCAAAAATGTGCGATTCATTCAGTATTAGCCAGATTGGGTGGGCATAGAAAGCTTTTGGCTGTATCGTTTAAATAGCCTTGTCTGGTATGCGGAAGCTCAGTTTCAGTTGATTCGTTGTTTCGTACGCTTTGAATTCTTAACTAAAGTATTAGTTATAGTTACATTGCAAATATAATGACGTCGACAAACGAGAATATTGACGCCAATGCCGATGAGCTGGTAGCACCCGGCTGGCTAAATGCGCAGTTCCTGGAGAAAGCGTTGAGTAAATACGAAAATGTTCCTGATCTGAAGGTAGTTAGTGTAAATCTTTCTCCCGCGAGTGCTAAGGGTGATCATTATGCAAGCGTTATGTTTAGGGGTAATGTGGCGTATACCACACAAAGCGGAGACCATTCCAAGTCGCTGATCATCAAGACAATGCCTGAAGCTGACGGACACAAGAAGGATATGCTTAAGGACTCCCCTCTTTTTAGGACCGAGATTGGCATGTATACCAAGGTGCTGCCCAGATTCGAGCAGATTCTCAAGGCGTCTGGCGATGACAGTCGACTTGGTGCGCAATGTATCTATCACAGCTTAGAGCCACGCGAGGTGATGATTTTTGAGGATTTAGTACCGCTGGGCTATACTGTTATACGAGATCGGGATCCAACGGTCGAGGAATTAAAGGCCGCATTTACGAAGCTCGCTAAATTGCATGCAGTTAGCTTTAAGACTCTAAAGGAGGTAAGTCAACCAGTAGAGTTGAAAAACAAATGATTATCATCTATTTTATCACAGACTCCTGATTTTCTGAAAGAGTTCCAATATGGCATTTGCGAAATGCCAAACATATTGAATGATCCGTTTATGACAACGGGTCTGACCAATTTTCTGGAACTGCTCGATTCAAGGCCAGAGTTTGCCAAGTACAGGCCGTATTTTAGGAATATTGCGAAAACCCATATGGATCTTTTCGTTGATATTATGGAGGAGTATCGCAGAAATAAACAACCCAATGGGTACTATGTACTATGCCATGGCGATTTTCATCTGCGTAACATGATGATAAAACACAATACATCGGATCAAAGCGTTGAGGATTGCATGTTGATTGATTACCAAATATGCAACATCTGTCCCATAACCATCGACGTGATCTATGCGACTTACATGCTGTTGTCCCCAGAGAATCGTCAGCACAACCCTGTAGTACTGGAGGTGGCGATTGACCATAGTTGAACTACCTTCCCCACTAGTCCTTACATGGGTACTTACTTGACTGACCCTATGGTAAGCGAACGCCGAACCACCGAGCAACAAACTACATGCATGAAACGGCAGAAAACGTAAACATAAAAAAACGTTACTATCATCACTGTATATTTTTGGTGCTTTGCGAATAGTGCATAGTGAACGAAAAAAACAATCTCCGCTTTCTGTCACTGTTTCTTTCATAATTTACAAAAACAATTGTTATGGAAGTACCGTTTGTTTTCGTTTATGCTTTCTGTTCTTAGTCGATGTTCGTTCGCCCGTTGAGCAAATACAATGAAGCATTGCAAGTTCAGTGAAGTTTTCAAGCAGCAAACAAACGTAAATATTAATACATAGTATGTATGCAATTGCAACAAAATTTTAACAAATTAAAATAATAAAATAATCAAAATAAATATGTATAGTGAAAGACATTTAAGAAGGCTGAAGCAGCAGCAGAAAGAAAAATTCAGTAAAAATTGTGTTGTGCTGCGACGTCAGAAAATACTCCAGAAAGGGGATAAAACAAGAAAAATAATGAAAATGAAGTGACAAACATAAATAATAAAAGCGAAAAAAGAGAGCGCTTTCTATGACGTTTCAATTGGTAAGTATTATTAAATTCATTGCCGATTTAATTACAAAATTTAATCTTCACATTTGTTCCCTAGATGCAATAAATCTGGTTGATGGCAATGGATCGGCCAAAGAGCAACTGAGAAAGGCCATGCAGCTGCAGAAAAAGCAAACTGAAAATGAAATTATGTAAATTATTGTACTATAGAAAAATATAATATAGAAAAAAATTATTTTAAAAAAATAAAAAAACAAAAATTATATATATTTCAAATTTTTTCATTTCTTTACCACCCATTTCATGGGTACCCATGTAACTAGCCCTTTCATGGGTACCCATGTAACTAGCCCTTTCATGGGTACCCATGTAACTAGCCCTTTCATGGGTACCCATGTAACTAGCCCTTTCATGGGTACCCATGTAACTAGCCCTTTCATGGGTACCCATGTAACTAGCCCTTTTATGGTGACCCAATTCACTAGTTCGCGGTAAACGATGTGGTGGCGATTGACCCTTTTTGCGGACATTTCATACAAAAAACGAAATGATGAAATGCATTGCTTAGGGTTAGCAAAGTAAGTAGTGGTGGTACCCTAGTAAGTAGTGATTTCACCAGCTACGAACCAGTTACCAGTACTAGAGGGAATTTAGAGGAGTTGATCGAGTTTTATTTCTCAACTTTTGTTCAAACACTGAAACAAATTGGTTACAAAGGAGAACTACCGAATTTCACGGAGTTTCAGAGGCAAATGACACGCCATAATTTCTACGGTATGTTTTGGTATCAACGTAAAAATGAAAATATTATCAATAAATAATTTAATTTATTTTTTTAACATTGCAGATTTGTTTCTTATATCCGCATTTTTACCCCTGTTGCATGGTATTAAAGCAAACATCGATATTACTGAGGTTCTGCAACAAAATGATGTCCGAAAAAAGCTATTTTTCCAGGATACATATGTGGAAGATGTCAAGTTTTTGCTAGCCAAATTTGAAAAATTTGGCTATTTTGACTAAAAATGTCAAAATGTCATAAATAATGATTACAAAATAATTCATTTCATGTTTTCCTTACTTATACTTTAAAGGACTTTCAGTAAAAGCCGGGAAGCACTACTATGGTAGACCCGTCTACTAATTCTATTGATAGCCAGCTAAAGATGAAAACCTATCTTATAAGCAAAAAGTCTTATAAAGAAAAAAATAAATATATATAAAAAAAATATAATTTAAAAAAAGTTAGCACTACGTTTGCTATTAGGTTACAGATTAGACTTAGTTTCTTATCATATCTATATATGCGAAAGATTATCTTGACTAGCAAGATTAAATACGTTTGTAGCAAAAAGAGACTATACTTAAACAAACTCGTCTTGCTTCTTACGTAAATTGTTTTAATGAATGGAATAATCTATGATTAAATTGAATTGAACACCTTGTGTGGAAATTAATAATTTTTCGACGACGAGTCATTCGCCAGCCAGTCATAAATATATTTCAAGGTAAGAAGAAAAAGCAATCAAAAGATTTTTTAAAATTACATTTTCAGTATAAAAGCTAGTTAGGAGTGTGATTGAGTATGATTTAAGTCTCTTCAAAGTAGCCGAGATGCAACATGCGCGGAAGCATATCTTCCAGATCGTCCAGGTATTCCTTTTGAAAGTAGAGCTGACTGAGCTTCTGCTCATCATCCACTATGTCCTCGGCGCCATTGCGAAAATGTTTAATTAAAGGCAGAAATGCAACAATCAGCAGGAAGTCTTGAAAAAGAAAAAAATAATGGGATAATACTCTAATCTGTATAATAAAGATAGAATTATACTCATTTACTCTTACCATGATCTCTTTTTTCAAACATTTGCCGCCGAAACTCAATTAAGCTGGGCAACGTGTACTGATAGCCAATCTGCTTGAGAGTATTCAAAAAGGTTTGAAAATAGTTGTAAATCAATTCATCCGATTTCTCTCTACGTATCTCCGCATCGAACAGCGTGTATATAGCGTATATTATGTCATTGGCCATAGGTCCCACATGGGCCATCTGGAAATCAATTAGCAAACACTCGACGCCTCTGAACATTATATTACGCAGATGAAAATCTCCATGGCAGAGCACATAGTAACCGTTTTCTAGGCGATTATCGCGGTATTCGCATAGAATGTTCACCCAGTTCTGGATTAGGTTGCCCTTCTTGTGGATTGGCTCAAAGTATTTTCGATAGGGTTTCAAGGTGTCCACATTGTCAAGCATGTGCAAAAAGTGTCCCAAGGCCTGTGTGATATAGGGTTGCTTCAAAATATTCGGCAGAGTGCTAATGTCATTCTGCAGATGATCGAACAGCTTGGTTTGTTCCTTAAGCAACTTGAAGCTAACTGCGTGCCACTTGGCCAGCTTTGTTAGCGCTGCTTGGAGCTCCTCTGCATTGGCAAATCTTCGAACGATGGCGTAGCCCAGTGGTAACAGATCCTCAAACACCATAACTTGTTGTGGCTTCAAGCTATGATAGATACAGGAAGCGCCAAATGAGGTATTATCTCCCACCTTTCGCAATATTTCCTCGAACATGGGCAGAACCTTGGAGTACATTTCAATCTCCGTCTTAAAGATGTGTGATTCGCCTAATAGCTCTTTCGCTTGACCCTCCTGTTCGGGCATTGTCTTGATAATCAGAGATATCTTTGATGCATTATCATTCTTTGATGTTTCATATTCAACGACGGCTCGAAACATCACACTCAGACAATGATCTCCCTTGGCACTGGCTGGCAAGAACTTCACATTGACGACATTCAGCTGAGGTATCTTGAAATACTGAGATAAGAGCTGTCTGAAGAAATTGCTGTTCAGCCATTGGGGCACATGCAACTCATCAGAGTCGTAGCTCTCGTTCTTGGTCGGCATTTCCCAAGCATCTATCAGCGCTTTTGAGTGCGAACTAAAACTGAAACTAAATATTTCAACTAAAAATGCTTTTCAGGGCTTCCAAATGAAAATGCAAATCGAGCTACACATTATATTTTGTGCATGCTTAGGTTAGTTACGAATACTCATATAATCATATATACTCTTATCAGTCATTAAATTAATAAATGTTTGTTATACTGTAAACTCAAGTTATATAAATATCTTTTAGAATTACATCGTTAAAGTGAGTCCTATATTGAAACTGATAATAGTCGAATATATACTTATATATAACTGGTATCAGAAATATACAGATAAGATCAAATTGCTGAACCTAAAATGGCTATTCTACTTTTCTAGCAACGTTTATCTATATATAAGCTTGAACATATATTTGCTTTATATGTGTAAATTATAATGCTCAACACGTTTAAATATGCATAGTTCAAGGCAATAACAAATAATAGAAAAACAACAAATAGAATTCTAGTCATGTATATAATATGATGAGGCTGTCTGGGAGCGAAAACACAATTTGATTCGTCTAAAATCAGAGTTTTTTTTTATTACAATGAAAAAATAATTATATATGGTTACTTACCTACAATAAATGAATTGACAATTAAATGTTGATGCTTCTATTCCTTACACAATTATTTCAATTATATTCAATTTGTCGTGTTTGACAATTATTCTTTACCTTAACGCTAAATTTACAATTTTTTAATTTCTTTTATATGTATGTACTTTCTTTCTTTCATGCGATAGTTAATTAACTATGTATTTGTCTGTATCGATATGTGGCTCCATTGATCAGTGGAGTCACGTATGTAGATGTGCAAAACTCACACATGCATATGATGAGTGGATTGAGACATGTATGTATACATACATATACAATATACATTCACATATCAAGTGACTCAAAGTAGCCCAAATGCAGCATGCGAGGGAGTAGAATCTTCAGATTATCTATGTATTCCTTTTGGTGGTATATCTGAATAGTCAATTGTTCGTCCTCTACGATTTCTCCTGCATCGCCGCCTTGGCGCATATGCATAATTATAGGTTGAAAGGCAGTCAGCATGAGAAAGTCTAGGAAATTATAAGTATAATTAGAAAAATACTGCATCATAAACAATTTTTACGGAGCTCTGTAGAACTTACCCAACGAACGGTTTTTAAACATTTGCCGACGGAACTCTATTAAACTGGGCAACTTATCCTTATATCCAATTTTTTGCAAGGTACTCAAAAAGATCTGGAAGTAGTAGTAAATAAGCTCATCCTTTTTATTCCGTTGTACCTCGCCGTCAAAAAGCATATAAACGGCATAAGTAACATCATATATCATAGATCCCACATGGGACATCTGGAAATCCAATAGCATACAATCAAGTCCCTTGAACATCAGGTTACGAAGGTGGAAGTCTCCGTGGCAAACAACATAGTACGTATCAGTTTGGCGATTTTCACGATATTCTCTCACCGCATCCACATAACGTTGGTTTAGCTTGCCACGCATCGGCTCGAAATATTTCTGATAGGGTTTCAAGCTCTCTTCATCTCCCAGCATGTTTATAAAGTGTTCCAAGGATTTGGTCATGAAGTCCTGTTCCATCATATTTGGTATTGTTGTCAAATCGTATTTCAAATGATCAAATTGTTCTGGCTGCTCCTTGAGCAGCTTGAAGCTCACGGCGTGCCACTTGGCTAGCTTTGACAATGCTACCTGTAGCTCCTCAACGTTGGCTTCTCTTCGTAAAACAGAGTATCCCTTAGGCAACAGATCTTCAAACACCATAATCTGACGGGGCTTCAATCTATGGTAGATGCAAGGGGTACAAAATGTGATCTTATCTCCAGCCTCGCGCAAAATCTTCTCAAACTTGGGAAGCACCTCGGTGTACATTGCGATCTCCGTCTTAAAAATGTGCGATTCGCTTAGCATATCTTTTTTTAAACCATCTGCTTCGGGCATTGTCTTGATTATAAGCGAAATTGTGGAAGAATCTGTACTCCCCGCCGTTTCATATTTAACAACAGCTCTGAACATCACACTGGCATAATGATCTCCCTTTGCACTGGCCGGAGAGAACTTGGCATCAATTACTTTGAGGTCTGGTAGCTTGAGATGTTGATCCAAGACTTCTTTCATAAACTGCAGACTTAGCCATTCGGGAGTATCCAACTCATCCGAATTGTAGGACCCATTATTAGCCGACATCTCAGATGCTTTTCTGAAATCAAACTACGAACGAGCTAAATGCATTTTCATTTTTATACAACTTGTCTTGAAAGCTTTGCGAGCTTTCTAACCGACTTGATACTATAATAATCGCTGCGTGGGCATGAGATAGTAATTTTTTGTCTATACCCTGAACCTCTTCAAAATGGAATAGGTATTACGGTTTTGTGATTATGTACGTAACAGGCAGAAGGACGCGTATCACACACGATTTATTATGTATATTCCTGATCACGCTGATGTGAAAATTATCCTCCATCTGTCTGTCCGTCTTAAAATAATTTTAATAATAATATTCTAAGGCTAATTGATGTAATTATATGACAGTTCAAACCCAGTTGGAGAGTACTACATTGGTATGATTACGTTATCTTCATTCAAGATTGTACAATGTTAATTTTAGCAAATATTTTAGTAGTACCATAGATAATTTTTGTTATCCCTCAAAAACTATCAAATGATTAAGTCTATCTGCTATCTGAATTATTATTAATTATTTCATAAAAAGCTTAAATTTGCCTTCAGGTGCTTTTGGGCAGCTCGAAAAGCTTTTGATAGCATGAGAGTTATATATGTAGCTGAGAGAACAATATTCCGGTTAGTCTTAAACAACGTTTCGTCAGTAAATGTTGGTAGCAAAACTATGGAAAGCGTAAATGCTGATGAGTTGACGGCACCCGCCTGGCTAAATACGCAGTTTATTGAGGAAGTGCTCAAAAAACATGAATGCATACCAGAACTAAAAGTCGTGGATGTTAAAATTTCGCCGGCCAGTGCCAAGGGCGATCACTATGCGAGCATTATGTTTCGGGCCAATGTCTCGTATACCCACACAGGTGGAAAGCAATCGAAGTCGCTGATCATCAAGACAATGCCCGATCAGGAGGGACATAAAAAGGAAATGCTCAATGATTCCCATCTATTTGAAACAGAGATTGGAATGTACACAAAGGTCTTGCCCAGGTTCGAGCAGATTCTACGGGAGGCGGGTGATAATACTAGACTATGTGCGCCCTGTCTGTATTGCTCGTTGGAGCCGCGTCAAGTCATGATCTTTGAAGATCTAGTGCCGCTGGGCTACACGGTCATCAGAAAACGCGATGCAACCATTGAGGAGCTGAAGTTTGCTTTTTTGAAGCTGGCCAAGCTGCATGCGGTTAGCTTCCGTGTGCTGCACGAGGTAAATACTAGATGAAAATAACTAACATACATACATATATTTAATGGCATTTTCATACTTTAGCAACCCGATTATCTGCAAGAATTTAAAAACGGCCTCTTCGAAATACCAACTATACGCCAAGATCCCTTTTGTAATACAGGCATGAAAAAGTTCATTGAATTCCTGGAAGAATTTCCCGAGTTGAGAAAGTATAAGCCGTACTTCGAAAAGATGGAAAATGATTACATCGATCGAGTGGAAACTGTAATGCAGGAGTATCGCAAGAATCGGAAGCCAAACACATATTATGTTCTATCTCATGGCGACTTTCATTTGAAGAACATGATGTTCAAGCAGAGAGACGATGGATCATTGGAAGATGTTATGTTGTTGGACTACCAAATAAGCAACATTTGCCCCATAACCATTGACCTGAAATACGCCGTATATATGCTGTTGGGCATTGAAGAGCGCCACAATAACTATAAAGAACTTATAGACTATTATTTCGCCGAGTTTCTCGCAACATTGCAAAGTATTGGATATAAAGGCGAGCTGCCCAATTCGGTGGAGTTCTGGCAGCAAATCTCCCAACATAATTGCTACGGTAAGTCCCGAATAGGAGATTCCAATTTATATATATATATATACATATACATATATATACATGTACATATATATTACTTACCTGGGATAATTTCAGATATATATTTGATAACTACATTTTTGCCAATGATGAATGCCTTTAAGCACCATGACTTTGATCCCGCAGATGTCTTTCAAAAGGAAGACGTACAAAAAGGAATGTACCGTTTAGATTCGTACGTTCAGGATGTTAAGTATTTGTTGGCCAGATTCGAGGAAGAAGGTTTCTTTGAAAACCAGGATATTTAAAATTGTATTAAATAGCGAATTGTATGCAAATTATATGGTATTATATATTTTGAGCAAATAAAAAATGCAAGTTGTTTGATTAAGTGTAAATCTATATTTACGTCAGTATTTCTGATAGCATTGGTATTAAGATTAGATTCAGAACGAGTATTGGCAACGGTGTCAGTATCACAATTTGTATTGGTATCAGTATGACTCATAGTATCAGTATTTCAATCAGTATGAGTAATAGTAAAAGTATAAGTATGAGTATAATAGTATCAATAGCAGTATAGTATCATTATCACCATCGCATTATCGTAATGATCATTGTCATTGTCCATAACATTAACAGTAGCAGCAAATAAACATTAACATCATCATAATAATTGTCATGAACACACAAGAGAAGCACTACACTGCACTACGTCTGACCTGCACCAGGTCAGGCAAGCGACTGATCGACTTTGATGCAGACTCGGCTTTCTACCTATGATGGGTTGTCTTCAGCTAAAGGACTTCGATCCCGCTGAACTGATGCAAAGCGAAGAGGCACGAAAGCCCTTGTACCGCTTAAAAAGCTACATCAAAGATATTGAGTTCCTATTGGCCAGATATGAGAAGCAGGGTTACTTTGAGTAAAGACTGTGATATCAGACTAAAAACAAAGCGTCATGGGTGTGCATTGAATTTATACAGGACTTAATAAAGTAATGATATTATTTTCTTTTTAATTGTTAATTTGGTGGATTTGATTAATATATAAAACTATTGGACATATGTCTATATATAATATATATATTTTTTAAATTTTCAGGTAGTTCTGATATTACGTACTGTATGTGTGATCTGTAAATACATCTTGATGTTATTAAATACTATTTTGTACACAATGTAGACTACTGGAAGCTCTGTTCACAATTGTTAATGTGTTGAAGAGGGGAGTTACGTATCCAAAAAACCGTTTAACTCAAACTCCTTGACTGTGCGCTGTAAAAATGCGCGATACTTGGGATTCTCAACGTTCTCTCGTCGAAAATTATCTCCGATCTCCGTGCGTGAATTCAAATCCTCCAGATTTTCAAATCCACCATCTTCCCTGAATATCAGGGGTGTAAGACAAGTAGCAGCAATGACACCTATAGATAGAAAGAGTACACATATATATCCTGCTGTCTTCGTAAACATTATTTGGAAACTCACCAATCAGGCTATTATTGATTAGCTCAATGTGTATCTCTTTAAGTGTTGGAATGTGTCCGTCGTACTTGAGCTTCTCCAGCGTTTCTCGTAGTACGCGTTGATATTCGTGTATTATATACTTGAAGTGCACCTTGCGCACATTCTCGTTGAGAGAGCCATAGAGAAAATAGTTCAGATCGACAGCTGGTGAGCCCACATAGGCCAGTTGGAAATCGACCTGCAAGAGAATTTATATAATAAATTACTGCTGGCCATGAGCGACTTAGCTAATCTCAACACAATGTCTGTCGCATACACATATATCTTACTTTATACAATACGCACAGAATGTGATAAAATTTCAATGAACTTACAGCAACAACATCATCGGGCTCCTTGGTTTCATTGTTGATATGAAACATAAGATTGTTGATCCAAATATCCGCCATGTTGAACACTTTGAATCCCTTGTCTTGCTCATCGTACATGCGGACGGCGCTCTGGAGCACATTTTCGGCCAGCTTGAACATCTTCTCGGTGATCTCTTCATAGCCCTTCCAGTGGGCGATTTCCTCAGCCACGCAGCGTATGTTCACCGGAAAGAAGCTGAGGAAATCGCGACGATCCGGATTGCGAGAAATGGGCGCCTCGTCAAAGAACTGCAATACCTCGGGATTCTGCTTGGCTATAACAGCGCTGCAGGCGTGCAACTTGGCCAGTTTCTCCACGCTGGGCAGCACGTAGTCCAGATTGAGCAGTCGACCCCGTTCAAAGTTCTCAAATCCACTCAGCTGCATATCTTCCAAGATGAGGAAGGGCTCCGGAGTCTCGGTAGTGTAGTAGCAAGCGGGTGCTATTTTCGTCTTGTCGCCAATCGATTCGAGCAGCGCTTGGACGCGGGGCAGCACTTCCTTATAGGTTAGTATTTCACGCTTGAAGAGCTTGCTGCGCAGCGCAATGGCGCCCGTCTGGCCCTTCGGGTGGTCCTTGACGAAGACGGAGAACTTGCTCTTCACATTGCCACGCTGCAGATTGAAGCAGGCGCGATGCATTTCGCTGGCAAAGCCCGCCACCACATCGCCCACCTGGGCGCTCTTCACCAGCAAATCAGAGACTATGAGCGATTCCTCTTTAAAGTGCTCCTTCAGCACATCTTGCAGAAACTCCGCGGTGAGCCACTCCGGTGCCTGGTAGTTCTTCTTGCCGGTTCCCATTTTATTTCAATGTAAGTTTTCTTTTTTTTTTCAAGTCACCTGACTGTTGTGGTCACAAAAATTAAAATACTTAATGAGCACCGAGCAGCTGAGCGCTAGCGGCTGTTGCGTTAAGCTGACAAATGCGGAGTGCGAGCGAGAGCGAGAGCAAGAGTAAAGCTCGCCAGCTGGCGGCAGCTCACGTGCCCGCGATGCTAGTCGAAAAGCTCTCTCTGTTGTTAGCTTTTGTTGGCATGGGTCTGGCTTATCAGCTGACGGACGGCCAATGGTGGGCGAATGAGAGCGTAGCGCATGTTGTGATAATGTGAGTGAGAGAATATGAACGATAGTTCACTTCACAATACCCTAACCCATTCGTGCTATATGTTGACTAATGTCAGCCTAGCATACATGATAATATGATATGGATTGAATGACCATTTATGGATGCAGAGCTCTCTAAGGGGTAAGTTCTGCCTGACTGTAGGCAGGTCTTGCATCACTTGCAGATAGTAATAATCACTATGTAAAATATATAGCGAGCTATCGGACTACCACTAACAGTAAGTAGATAACAAACTTTATTTATAGCTTTTATCAGTTAACGATTGTTTTTATTATTTTTATATAACAATTTATATAAGAAATGTTAAATCTTGATAAATAAAATCTATCGTTCATGGGTAAAGCCCTTTAAGATTTTGTTTGCGATAGGTCGAAGCCAGTTGCTTTTAAACTAAATAATTAAAAACCTGAAATCATGATAAAGAGCTAACAAATATATTAGAAAACTGCAAGTCGGCAATCAAATACTCTGCAAATTGCTACTGAATACTTTAAAAATATGAATATTCAAAAATATATATTGATATATATTATTCATTGCAGAGAATTCGGTAGTCAATTATTTCTTACTGGCATATTTCCCTGTTGTTTTCTGTTTCTGCATTGTCCGAGATAAAATCTTCAACAGACTTTGCCGCAGCTAAACAAAAGATAAATCCCGCAAGATAGTCAGAAAGTGATTTCTGTATATACATATACATATATACATTTATTTACAGATAGTAGAAATTCGTCAAGACGTGGGTAAGCAAATAGAAATTGGAATATACTAAAACTCTAAGAGGCCACGCCTCTGCAGAAACGGAAATATGCTCAAAGCGGCTCGCACATATAAGGGATTCGTGTAGACCTTGGTACGACAGCGATCGCCCTCCTCGCCCGGCAGCATTAGCTTGGGCAGACTTGCATCCTTGTCCACGGGCAGCAGAATGAGCGCCAGATGCATAAACGTGGTGAAGTAACCTAGGAAAAAGATCAGTGCTCTAATTATTTTCCATCCGAAGCATATATTGTAGTTGGCAAGTAAACTCACCCCAGAAGCCATGCCGAAGCATGCTCATGTGCAGCTCCCTGAGGTGGGGCAGTGGCTTGGCATAGTTGAGCAGCTTGAGGCATTGGATCAGGTGTGTGTGATATATGCGAACGAAGCAGTCGAATTGCTTGATCCGCAGACTGTGATGCGCCGAGCAGATGATCAGCTCCCACAGATCTTGGGCGGGGCTGCCCCACTTGCAGCGCTGAAAGTCCACGAAACGTATCTCGTTGATGTCGCCCGCCACTGTGGTGTTCAGCAATATATTGCCGGACCAGAAGTCACCATGATTAAGCACTTGAAACTCTTGTGGATCGCTGTTTAAGCAATGTGCAGCCGATTGCACAAATTGATCCGCTGTGGGCTACACACAAAGGCAGGGGGTATAAATGGAGCGCAGTTCGATTGCAAATTCACTCACCAGGCGGCTCGTGTAGAGCTCGGCATTGGCGAAGCCCCAGCTGGCCATGGCCGTCTTATAGCTCTGTATGCGTGCCTGATACGACTTGGATCTGTGATAGTTGGCTGGCAGATAGATACGCTGGAAATCCTCCGGATATGGACCGTTGCGCTGATGCCAGACCGCGCTGGCCGCATGAAACTCGGCCAGTTTCTCCAGCACGCGCTGCATCTGCTTCATATTGAAGCCCTTGAGTCGATTGATGTTGCTGAACTTTTTCGTCTTCAGATCCTCCAGTATCAGCGAGATGCGACCGTTCACATTCTCCATCCAGTGGCATTTGGGTGCAAATTTCATCGTGCGACCTTGTTCCTGGTAGAGCTGCTCCAGCTGTGGCAGGATGAGCTCATACGTCTGCTTCTCCTTGGGAAATATGTTCAGGGTATTGACAAATCCGATGCCTTCTGCATCTGACAGCATGGTCTTCATAATATACGATTTCTGCTGTGTGAAGCCATCTATATATGTATAATAGATAAGTATTCATATATGTATATATGTACTTCTATCGGATGCATAACGCAGTTATTAGGTCAGCGGCATTGTCTGTCTACCGTATTTACCTTAGGCTCACCTTTCATTTCGATGTCGATGATAATGCGCATTAGCAGCGAGGTGTAGCTCTCGCATTCGCCAGGTGGCGAGGCCGGTATTATCGAGAGATTCAATATTTTGCGAAAATCGTTTAGCTCACGTTTTAGCAACTTCTTAAAGTATGACCCATTGATCCAGCTGGGTATTTGAATGCATGTATGATTTGACTCGCAGAACTTGTTACTGTTATCGGGCATTCTGACTGAACAACTGAGAACAGATCCAATAACTCGCCTCGCCTCGCCTTCTATATTGTTGTGTTCGCGCCGAACAGCGAGTCGCAACTGTTTGTGTTCTTATCAAGCATGATTTTTCAGGCCCCTGTTTCGGGTTCTTTAGCAGGTCTACGTAGTACGAATATTATGTTAGACTATCTGGTGTAGGTGTTCCAGTCCGATCCAAGGCAGGTGAGATTGAACGCTCTGGAAATCTTATCAGCCATTGCTCACCGAACGGGTTCTCCTTGCTCACTTTGACCAGTTCGTCAAGTGTCACCAAACAAACCTCAGCTAAAGAGCGCAGAGAGTCAACAAGAGAGACACCTTCTCACATGTATTATAATACTGTCAAACGTAGTATTTGTTTACTCGCCAATTCAACACTTATTGATGATCACATTATTATGTATATTCAATATATGAATGTGTATGTATATGTATATATATGTATATGTATATTTCGCACCCGTTCATTAACTTATCACTCAACAGCACTGCTGCCTGTTAGACTGCACTTAACTTAATAGTTCTCTAATATTACCAGCTTTTTCTCTGTTGCCATATGCGTCTTACTATATAATAATTAACAGTATATATATATATACATATATATTTATATATATATATATCAATTCCTTTTTCTATAGTTTTCATTGCAAACATGCATTGCGTAACTAGTTCAAACTGCATTCAATTAACTCGCATTTTTCATTTGATCAATTATAGGCGAGGCGAGGCGAGGGCAGTCTCTAAAGTTTTTCTTTTATGTATGTATTATGCATATTTTGCACTAGTAATTTTTATATTGAACTGTCTGCGGATGCAGATCCTTCATCACATTACCATAAATGGGATTGGTGGTAAGACGCAGTCGCAAGTTTTCGCCGTCTTCGGGGTAAGATATTAAGATGTGTAGATTGCTATACTTATCGCTGGGAAAGAGAACCAGAGGCAAGTGATTAAAGACAGCAAAAAAGGCTGTAAATGTAGAGAGGATGTCACAGTTGCGTTTATTACGTTTAATATAGATCCTTGACTTTGTGCTACCATTAATTATTAACAGTTTATTAAGTTAATAAATTTTATTGCCAGCAGATGTGATTAATATTGGGATTTTATCATGTTTATCTAGAATTCCTTTAAAATAATGTTGAGTCAGCCATTTAGGAATGATCAAAACTTCTTTTGGAGTTGTTATTTCATTTATAAGTGGAAGTCAGACACAAATTCAGCGCAGCTAAATCAGCAGTGAGCTTGGTTAGCTACTGGGGCCGTGTTTTGCACAAGTTTTACACGCAAAAGTTGTTTACTATAGTAGTTAGCTCACTTTGATATGAAAAGCTCGTACTCAAAAGCTTTGCACTTTGCAAAGAGCAAATTACCATAGTTCTCCGACATTTACTCTTGATTTTATTTACATTGACTCTCATGTAGCTTCGTTTTAAGCTTTAATTGAGTTTGCGTTTCTGAGTGTATTTATACTAATAATCACAGGTAAGACATCATAGTTTGACTATCATATCTATTCATTTCCTGCATGCGATCTTTTAACTGAAGATTGTGATTAGACAACAACTACTCAAAGATAGGCGAAATTACTGTCTACAATATGTATTTTTTATTGACCTTTATTTCGTTTTATAATCATCAAAATTGAACAATCCGCGATTGTAGAAAAATGGATACAAGTCCTTCATTACATCACCATAACTAGGATTGGAGGTAAGACGTAGTCGCAATTTTTCGCCGTCTTCGGTATCGGCCATCACGTTGTGTAGATTGGTGTCCTTGTCGCTGGGAAACATAATTATAGGCAAGTGACTGAAGACAGCAAAGAAGGCTAGGAAAAAGAAGAAAACAGTTTTATCGCGACCTCCTTAGACAAATTCATTTAAGCTTTACCATAGAAAGAGTTCTGCTTCTTATAGAGGGATGTATGCAGATCCCTCAACTTGGGCAATGGCTTTTGATACTTCAAGAGCTTTAGGCACTCTACTAAACGCTCCCAATAGATGTAGATGAAATTATCGAATTCCTTGATACGTATATCCTTGGCAGCCGATAATGTGATGAAAAATAAAAGATCTATTGCTGGATTTCCCCATTTGCAGATTTGGAAATCAACCAGAATTAGCTGATCCAATGTTCCATCTGGCAAATAGTTGCACATAAAATTACTTGACCAGAAGTCACCGTGGGTCAATGTATTAAAATCCAGGGGATCAACGTCCAGAGTGCTAAGGGACATGTTCCAATAATCATCATAAGAAGGCTGCATATTTCAAATAGATTATTTCTAATTTTAATGTAAATAATCTTGGTACTCACGAAGTTTTTAATATATTTTTCGACATCCTTCATGCCCCATGTCTCCATAGACTTTCTGAAGGGTTCCCCTCTCAGTTTAAAGGAATCCTTTGCGAACTTTTCAGTTTTAAGTGAAACAAATCCCTCAAAAAATTCACTAGGAAAGGGACCGTTCTGTTCCTCATAAACAGTGCTGCCTGCATGGAACTCGGCCAGCTTTCGTAGGGCTCTTGTCATGTGAGCCATGTCCAGGCCATTCAAGCGATCCACATTCTGAAATTTCCTGGTACTCAGATCTTCAAATATGAAGTGAATCGATCCCTCGCGCTGCTCTGTGTGCAGACACTTGGGCGCTATTTGGATGTCCTCGCCGGCTGCCTTATAGAGTGCCTCGATGGCGGGCAGATACGTCTTGTACATCGCCAGTTCCTTTGGGAACAGACCCAATGCATCAATATCAGCTCCGCCCTTTTCGTTCGGCAGCATTGTCTTGAAGACATAGGTTTTTGTCTTTGTGGTGCCATCTATGGAATTTGGGAATTTCACAACATTAAAATTCACACTAAGCTTTTGCGTGTCGTACCTTTCATTTCGAGGTCAATATATATGCGCAGCATTATGGAGGTGAAGTTTTCGCCAGGTGGTATGGCTGCCACAGGTGTAAATTTCAATACCTTTACATAGTCCGGTTCGTCCTTATTGAGCACTTCCTTGAAATAGTTTTCATTGATCCATTCGGGTATGCTCAGATGCTCATTTGGATTAAATATTCCGTTTGACTGCGCCATCTTGACACGAATTCGCACACACCTGTTTTCCAAAAGGTCTCGTTGCGTACTGTGCGCGTGTGCTCGCGCAGCTTACGACGGAATGTTGAATGTTGATAAATTAGTTTTGATACTCTATGAACGGGTATTAAAAGTTGGCCAGCAAGTATGAGAAGTCAAAAGCGCATGAGCTATTCATAGAATATTCACAGATATTTATGAATAATAACTGATATAATTGTGTATGTTGATCGGTAGTTTTTTTCATTTTCTAGATCATTTTAGTTCGTTGCATTAGTTAATTATTAAAAGAGGCGTGCTTCCATATGTCCATAAGAGCATTTGAGTCTCGGTGTGAGAAATATTGTTATCAGTACGCATTTAATAGTACAATACGTACATTTTATAGATTATACAAATGTTATTTTTTTATATATATATTTTTTTTTAGTTATCTGCTGCTGATCTGAATGCATTGATATAATGTATTATATAATACCTACAATTTGCTGTATCAGTATGAGTATCTCCATTTTTACAACTTGTAATCCTCGTCATGCTTCATTCAAGAATCTTTTGATTGATTTAGATTTGCATTGTGCGCGACTATAAAGAATCATCATTATTCAATCTAGTTACACTCAATTAATATTGACGGTAAACTGCAATTAAGTTGATAGGCAAATTTGATTTTGGTTTATTAGCAGCTCTATATAAATGAAACTGATTTGTTTGATCTCACTGATAATATTAACTGTCGAAAGAGCAGAATTTTACATATACCTGCGGCATGGAAATACTGACAATCGCCTTGTTGACAAATAAACAAATACTCAAACCGAAAAGCTAACAAATAGTTACAAATTGATGATTTATGGATGTTATTGAGACAAGAAAAAGTTTGTTACCTGCAATACCTTTGGGTAATCGATTACAGGTAACAACATTGTCTTAGCCCATATCAATTGGCGTATACAAGTTCAATCATGTTTTCAAGTCATCACCCGAGAAAGATTATTCTAAATGAATGAATGAAGCCAGAACTAGGAAGTCAAAACGAGAAGACGAGACGATATCTAATCTTTGCACGAGTTGGTAATCATAAAATAATTAGGAGAAGTATAATCCGTGATTATATTTGATAAGTTTATAATATGGTTGATTATTTTACAAATTCCGACTAGATTTTCGGACAAAGCCGAGTACTATGTTTATGCTTAAGCCAAACCACAAAAAATGCGGCGTAGTAGATTTTGCTTAAAGTACATAGATATGTACATATGTATCTGTCTGTTAGCAGTCCAAACCTGAGTATGGCTTTAAGGCATTTTGTTTAGAATAAATTATTCAACTCATTTGTACAAAGCGACGCGTGTCGAGTTATAAATTCAACAATTGACGTCATAAGTTAAATAATCAAACAGCACTTGCGAAAATACTCTATAAAGGCTCGCGAGTTAATCAAACTCAATTGAAAGCAATAATCGGTTGAGCATGAATGAGTTGATTTTCATTGTTAGCCGAAATTGAAATAAAAATATTGTATATCAATATATCTTTGATGCATTTGTTTATAATTGAAAAAAAAAAAAAAATCATGTACATAATATTTAACTATTGCCATAAAACTTTCCCATTAAATAAAATTTGATAAAGTGATAGTACTTAAATTTCTTAAGTGAATCTCGGCATATTCATTTCTTATAGCATTGTTTCCATTAAATATAGCCTTACAAATAGAGTTAAACTTTAGCACTAACGCACGAAAGGGTATTTAAGCTTCGATTAGGTAGTACATCAGTTAAATTTAAATTAGTCATTGATCTTTTTGCCAGTCATGATTAGAAGTGATTTGATAAAAACACGCATATAATGATAAATTTTACTATAGAATAACTATCGAAATTATCGACAGGAAAAGGCTTTATTTAGGGTCTCGATAATATACTAAAAGTATCACCTGCATATGAAACACACAATTATATAATGATGCGTCTAGATCAATCCCTTGTGGGCGAAGAAAGGAAACAACTGCAGCATAGCCTTGACGTAATAGGGATTGATGAAGGTCTTGTAGCGGAAAGCGTCACCTTCTGGTCCCGGCATCATCATCATGTCAATACTTGAATCCTTATCGGAGGGCAGGATTATGGCAACCAAAACGCCATTCGCAGTGACTGGGCCTGGCAATAAATTGAAGATTTTTAATAACTTATTTGATGGATCTCGATTGCTTGGCCAACTTACCCCATTTGCCGTATTTCAGCATCATGATGTGTAATTCTGTCAGCGTGGGAATATGCTTTGAGTACTTCAGCAACTGTAGGCATTCCACCAAGCGTTCGTGGTAGATGCTAATGAAATGATCGAACTCCTTGACCTTGATGTCAAGTGCTGCCGACGTTGTTATAAAATACCACAGATCCTGCGCCGGGGATCCCCACTTGCCCACTTGCAAGTCCACGAAGAGGGTGCGCTCCTCGGCACCGTTCTCGGCGAACATAATGTTATTGCACCACAGATCTCCGTGATTGAGGCAATTGAACTCGGTCTCGTCCACCTGATTCAGCTTAAGTGCCTCCTCAAACATTACGCTTGGAGAAGGCATGTTCGCAATATATTTCTCTACATCTGGCAGCTGCCATTCTCTCATGGCCTTTACATATTGCTTCATTCGCATTTCACCCAGTTGCTCGAAAATGGCGCGATTCTTTTCATGATAGAATGATGTATGGTACTTCTCGGAGAAGGGTCCGTTCTGCTCTCGTTTGACCGCCGAGGCTGCGTGCAGCTCTGCCAATTTACGTAGCACCCGCTTCATGTGAGGCATATCCAAGCCCTTGAGGCGGTCTTTATTGCAGAAGTTCTGGCGCTTTAGGTCCTCCAGGACAAGGGTTGTACGCTCCGGGGTCTCTTCGACTAGCAAGCACTTGGGCGCCAACTCAATGTCGACACCCGCTTCCTTATAGAGTTTTACGTAACTAGGTATGTGCACCTGGTACATCTCAGTCTCCTTGGGAAACAAGTTCATTTCATTCACAAGAGCACCGCCCTTGCCGGCGTCCAGCATTGTCTTCAGTATATACGACACTCTCTGCTCAGTGCCATCTGTGAAAGAGATCTTAATTGCTTTGGCTGAGCGTGGAGAAAGTTAGCTGACCAACCTTTGAGCTCGATGTCTATAATGGCACGCACCATAATCGATGTATAGTTTTCACCTGGCTGTGTTGCGGCAATCGGCGTAAAGTTTTTGATGCTGACAAAGTCTGGCACATCTTGCTCGACGATGGGCCGAAAATAATCCTCATTGATCCATTTCGGGATGTGGAGGAATTCATTGGGGTTTAAGGGCTTATCGGAATCGGTATTGGGTGACATTTTCTATGAGGAGAGAGAGAGGGACAGCGAGAAAGTGAGAGAGAGAGTAAAAATGTGAGTGTCGAAGCCCTTGATCAGCTTAATTATTTTTAATATTTTAAGAGTTTACTGATTGTTTAATTTACATCACATTACATATTATTTGCAGAAATAAAAGATAAAAGATCACATTTCTCTAACTTGTTCCAACATGAAATGTGTTCAATTAGCAATGTTCTTGAACATTGATCGATCTTCCAAAACGCACAAGTTAATTATATTTCTCACGATCTATATGTATGTAATAATTGCCAGTAACCTACGGCACTTAGGCTTTGTAGACGTAATTATAAGCCCAAACGAAGAGCAAACAGCAGCGAGGGTCCGGCGTATTCGAACGTAAAACAAATACTGATTGCTCGTCGTCGAACATCGTAGTCAGCTAGCCGGGCTACTCGTACCGCTTGAGTATCGGGGTATGGCTTAGACTGTTCAGAGTCTGTTCATAGAGCAAACCGGTTGCGTGTGAAAATGTTTCTACGAATATTTGTTTGTACGTAGAAACAGAATAGTACGTCGCTGTATTCCTAGCAGAAAATAGATAGTACTCAATTAATTCTGCTTTACTGATAATACTAAATATATATGTATATATATGTAGAATCGCATTTGTTTTAAATTTCAGCAAAGTAGGTGATGTGTGGGTGGACTTAAGCTCAGACTCGTGGTGGGCCTATCGTGGATCTCATAATCAATTCCATTCACTCTGCTTTATCAATTTGTCGCGTGTGAAGCTCTCTGTGGTTGCTACGAATGAGAGTCACTAAAATTAGAATATATTAAGAGACAAATGGGTATGCGTAAGTTTTTCTGTTTTGATGTAACTAAAATGAACCTGTAGTAAGTATGTAAGTATGTATATATAAAGTAAATATGTATATATAAATAAATACATATATTTTAGATAAGCATCTTTATTCATTTTTAATGGAAAAAGTGCTAAAGACTAACAGTTTTGTGTACATATGAAATATCTTTTAAAAATTTCCCATCAGCATAAAGAAATAACTTTATGTTACCTTATCAGTATATCCATAGTTACAATTGGGTATCTCGAAATCGAGCACGCCCGCTCGCTCCAAACATCGCAAAATCAAATCGCGCTGTGAGTAAACAGTTCCAATGTGTTTTAGCATTATACACATACATCTGGGTATACTATTTCCGAATATGTTATTATTTGCTTGCAGCTTGACTGTTTTTTAAGTGCTGATAAGAAAGAGTTGGATGTAATTATCCAATATAGCAAAGGTCATACTTATTATCGTTTAATTGTAACTGTAACAATCAAGTCAAGTCAGTTTATTTATATATGCATTCTCATTTATATTTGATGTAAATTACATATGAAGGCTTGATAAACAAGGCTATTTTCAATTTGATATTTTATTTAATAATATGTTAGCTAACATGAATCATTTTATCAAGCGAAAGTATTGTACATTTATATGCATACATATACTATTTCAAATCTCATTTCAAATCTCATTCCATTTGATATTGATTAGGTCATTAGCTTGGTACTCAATTTCTAATTAAATTTATGCTGTTATCAAAATTGCTTCCGACTGTCTGACGGATTGAATATGTACATATATCTGCAATTGTAGAGTGGCTTATATTCGTATACGTATGGCAGAAGGTTCATCCAAAGCCACATTTAATTGCAATTCCCATTGTGAAACATAATACTTACGTGTCTAAATTCATAATTACGGACGAGAACAGCAAATAAATTGTTGATTATTAAAAAAATGTGTGCTAGCATATGAAATTTTTTGATATTAGGTGCATGTTATTATATATTTATAGATATAGATGTATATCTTTTATAATATATATATAGATATAAAACATATGGCCATACTTAGTAGGAAATGAAATACAAAGCTCACTAATAGACATATATACATATACATACATACAAGTCTGTATTTGCAAAGAACGGAAACAGCATCAGCAAATATATACAAATATACCATGAGAATCGCAAAGAGAGGGGCGCGTTGAAAACAAGTTGAGCTTTCCGAAAAATATAATAAACATCATGTTTCGTTTCAGCTAAAATTCTTAAATATAATCGTAATGCTAACCATTCGGGGGTATGATTATTATGCCATTATGAAAACAAATAATTTAAATACAAACAAGATAATTATTTGCCATGAATGTACAAAAACTCAAAGTTAAATATACCCTGAACTCATTGAAAATGGGAAATCAGGGTATAATGGTTTTGTGTAAGGTATGTAACAGGCAGAAGGAGGCGTGGCAGACCCCACGAAGTATATATATTCTTGATCATCCCCTGGGCGGGGAATCCCCTGGGCGGGGAAATCCCCTGGGAGGGGATGTACCCATTGAGTGATGTAGCATTCAGCTTTAGTCAGGCAGCTGCCCAGGGTACATCCCCTGGGATAATCGATAAATTGATATTGTTTTTTCAGCCTAAGTTGAACACTATTAAACATAGAGACTTCAGATTTACTGTGTATATGCAATTTACGAATATACACATTTTGTAATTTAAAGATTTCGGATACACGCCCCTTTCGCCACCAATTTGAAAAAAAAACGAGTATCAATTACTAGAGACTTGTGCTTTGGAGTGTACACACATTTACACATTATTATTACATTCTGAAAGTTTCATTAAGATTGTAGGTCTACAAACGAAATTATATAATATTTATTATTGAGTGATATAGCATTCAGCTTTTGTCAGGCAGCTGCCTAGGGGAATTCCCCTGGGAGGGGAAATCCCCTGGGCGGGGATGTATCAATTCCTAGAGACTTGTGCTTTGGAATGTACGTACATTTACACATTATTATTACATTCTGAAAGTTTCATTAAGATAGTATGTCTACAAACGAAATTATATAATATTTATTATTGAGTGATATAGCATTCAGCTTTTGTCAGGCAGCTGCCCTGGGGAAATCCCCTGGGAGGGGAAATCCCCTGGGCGGGGATGTATCAATTACTAGAGACTTGTGCTTTGGAGTGTACACACATTTACACATTATTATTACATTCTGAAAGTTTCATTAAGATTGTACGTCTACAAACGAAATTATATAATATTTATTATTGAGTGATATAGCATTCAGCTTTTGTCAGGCAGCTGCCCAGGGGAAATCCCCTGGGAGGGGAAATCCCCTGGGCGGGGATGTATCAATTACTAGAGACTTGTGCTTTGGAATGTACACACATTTACACATTATTATTACATTCTGAAAGTTTCATTAAGATAGTATGTCAACAAACGAAATTATATAATATTTATTATTGAGTGATATAGCATTCAGCTTTTGTCAGGCAGCTGCCCTGGGGAAATCCCCTGGGAGGGGGAATCCCCTGGGCGGGGATGTATCAATTACTAGAGACTTGTGCTTTGGAGTGTACACACATTTACACATTATTATTACATTCTGAAAGTTTCATTAGGTTGTACGTCTACAAACGAAATTATATAATATTTATTATTGAGTGATATAGCATTCAGCTTTTGTCAGGCAGCTGCCTAGGGGAAATCCCCTGGGAGGGGAAATCCCCTGGGAGGGGAAATCCCCTGGGCGGGGATGTATCAATTCCTAGAGACTTGTGCTTTGGAATGTACACACATTTACACATTATTATTACATTCTGAAAGTTTCATTAAGATAGTATGTCTACAAACGAAATTATATAATATTTATTATTGAGTGATATAGCATTCAGCTTTTGTCAGGCAGCTGCCCTGGGGAAATCCCCTGGGAGGGGGAATCCCCTGGGCGGGGATGTATCAATTACTAGAGACTTGTGCTTTGGAATGTACACACATTTACACATTATTATTACATTCTGAAAGTTTCATTAAGATAGTATGTCTACAAACGAAATTATATAATATTTATTATTGAGTGATATAGCATTCAGCTTTTGTCAGGCAGCTGCCTAGGGGAAATCCCCTGGGCGTGGTTGTATCAATTACTAGAGACTTGTGCTTTGGAGTGTACACACATTTACACATTATTATTACATTCTGAAAGTTTCATTAAGATAGTATGTCTAAAAACGAAATTATATAATATTTATTATTGAGTGATATAGCATTCAGCTTTTGTCAGGCAGCTGCCCAGGGGAAATCCCCTGGGAGGGGAAATCCCCTGGGCGGGGATGTATCAATTACTAGAGACTTGTGCTTTGGAGTGTACACACATTTACACATTATTATTACATTCTGAAAGTTTCATTAAGATAGTATGTCTACAAACGAAATTATATAATATTTATTATTGAGTGATATAGCATTCAGCTTTTGTCAGGCAGCTGCCCTGGGGAAATCCCCTAGGAGGGGATGAACCCATTGAGCCCAAGCGCAGTCGCTGCTTACTGCGCAGTTAGCAGAGCGCGGGCGTATGCGTGCGTATGGATGCATGTGTATGTATGTATGTATGCAAAAAAAAGTTCAGAATGATTTGAATATCAGCTTGGAGGGTTCAGGGTATCTCCTAGTCGACCAGCCTCGACTAGAGCCTTCTTACTTGTTTTTAGTTAATTGACTTTTGTCAAGTGTCTCTTCCATTATTATTCTCAACATGTTTTTATTTCGTATAATTATAAACCATTTTGTAGCATGGCGTGATCAAAAATTTAGTTTTATATTATAATAATGCTCATTCTGATGGTAATTACTTCCAGTCGAGCAGACCGCGATTATCCAACCATGGCAGAACTTCGGTCATTACCTGAACATATTTCGGATTGGTGTACATGGCGACCTTCAGCTTGACGTCGTCATCGTCCAAATTGGGGTGCTCGTTCTTGTCCAGCATGACCACTGGCAGCACCTTAGAGACGACCAAGTAGGCTAGCAATAGCAAAAGAGATAGATACATGGAGCTCAGAGAGATAGTTTACTGGGTATACTCACCCGCCAGTCCATTGCGAAAGAGTGCGGCATGTAAATTCTTCAGCTTCGGCAAAGGGCGATGATATTGCAAGAGCTTCAGATTGTCCACCAATTGGTCGAAATAGTAGCGCACAAAGTAGTCAAATTGTTTGGTCTTAATGTTGGGCGCTGCCGAGGATAGTATCAGATAATACAGATCATTTGCTGGGGAGCCATATTTGCAGACTTGGAAGTCAACAAATAGCGTTTCCTTGATCTTGCCAAAGGCATCGTACAGAAACATGATGTTGTAGTTCCAGCAATCGCCATGATTGAGCACATTAAACTCCCGCGTGGACACCTGCTGATCCTGCAGCAGGCGATCCACCAAATACTCATCGCTATTGGCCTAAGAATCAGAGAGAGAGAGAGAGAGATGAAATATTTATTGATCAACAGAGTGCATATATATATATGTCCCTTACCAACTTCTCATAGATTTTCTGGCAATTTTTCCATTTCTTGAGCTGCGCTAGGAAGGCGCCAGATGCATTGAACTCCTGCAGCAACTGGCGATTGGCTTCGCTGAAGACGCCCACCGTGAAGTCCTCCCCGTACAAGCCATTGTGCTCCACATAGCAGGCGGAAGCGGCATGGAAAGCAGCCAATTTGGCCAGCACCTGCTGCATGTGCTCCTGATCCAGGCCAGCCAACCGATTGGCATTCTTAAAGGAGTTTGGCTTTAAGTCCTCCAGTAGTACATAGTCCACGCCCAAGTCCTGGTCAAGTTTATAGGCCTTGGGGGCAAATCTAATCTTCTTGCCTGCCTCGGCATAGAGCTTTTCGAATTGCGGCAGAAAGTTGTGATACATTTGCTCTTCCTTCTGGAAGAGCCGCAGCTTGCTCAGTATGGCGGCCATTACATCGTTGTTGGGCTGAACCTTTAGCACAAAGGAGACGCTCTTGCTGCTGTGATCTGCGCTGGTTAATCAACGATTACAACTTTGAGTCACACTAAGTCAGGAGTCGCCCCCAGCTTACCCAGCAGCTCGACTTCCACCAGCAGGCGCACCATCAGCGTGGAGTAGTTGTCTCCGGCATTGGCCGGCTGTGGCTCTACCGATCGTATCTTCTCAAAGTCCCCGATCTGAGCGCGCACAGCATTCTGCAGCGAGATTCTGGGCAGCCAAGGTGGCAAATTGGCATCCAACGACTCGGCGTGTCCATTTGATTGCGTGGCCTCCGACATCTTGGGTGCTATAAATGTTTAATCAATGTCAAGTTTAACGAAATCAATTGAATCGAGTGCCATATATTAGTGACTGACTGTATTTCGAGATAAGCATTACAAATGTGATACGGTGCCAATAATCTAGCCAAATCAGCGCTCGAGAGTGTACTGAATCTATATAGACCTATTGTGACTAATTGCAGAACGGTTCTGTTTCAACGGCAGATCTAAAGCGGCTGTTCTTTAACAACATAATAGATCATAATTGGAGCCATGCAGACGCGCCCATATGCAAATCAGAAAATATCTTCTGCGCTAACCCACCCAGTTCTGTTTAATATTTTATGGTGATGATGATGATAATGATCTTACGTAATTACGTATGCAAATATTGGTCTTATGACTTTATATTTGCCCACTCCGTACAATCGTTTTTATATATTTTTGATGTTGATAACATTTTTCTGCAGAAATCGGTTGAACTAAAGGGCTCTCAAGCATTGCAATCATTGGGACTCCCTACCAAACGGTAAGTGTAATAAATTAATACCATTAATTTCTACTGTTGCATTATTGGACCTTTACAATTTCTCAAATGTCTTATCTTTAATACCAAGCGATAATAATACATAGCAAAAATTAGCCGATTAAAAGAAATTAAAAGGAAAACTCGTGATGGAATGGAATATATACATATATAAAGGTATACACGTATATGTATGTATATTGAAAATTGTACACTCTATTTGATTTCACAAACTAATATTGATAGTTGAATGTATTTCTGCATTGCTTGGATCATTATCCAGGCCAATGCCAAATTTTATCGCAGTCAGCTCATAAGTCTTATCACAGATCAATTATATTTTCTATCTAAATGCCATTTCTCGGCACACTTTTACCCGTTAAACTTTGTAATAAAAAGTCTTTAATGACACTCCGTCGTACTAGATTTTAGAGATTTGCATCATTTAATACAATTTAAATTGAGTTTTGCTTTAGTACAAATTTCTATTCGACTTCTCTACTGTGTCTGGCACATCGAAGAACTGGTTCAGATGCTTTCAACCACAATATCAATTCAAAAGCAGCCCCGTTCAGTCGGTATAGAGATACGCACAACAAACCTTTTTCCTTAATTAACGGCGAATGATGAATTGTTCGCACAATCGAATGCAGTTCGGTCAACCGTTGATTTCAAATGAGGTCCGGGCGTTAGGCGTAAGTCTCTGCTTGGCCCGATTTGGAACTGGCCGAGAAATTCGTTATCGCATCGGTGTCCAATTAGTGTTGATTTTGTAAATTGTTATTCGCCAAACCCGGCGTAAAGAGCGTCAAAGCACACACTTTCGTTGAATATGATTTTTTAATAAACATTTGATATGGGGCGTCGCCAATTGTTCTATTGATAAGGCAGGTAAAGCGGGTCTCGGCATTTCCACTATCATTGCTCTTTTGCTTCGTGCTCTAATTATTGGGTGATTCTTTATTAATTGCTTCTGCTCGTGTCGTGCACTGTGATTCACTTGGACATGTGATAGACAACAATCAACGTACTTATAGGGGTAAATAGTATACATACAAACATTTATATAAATAAAAACATATGTCGGGTATCTCTATCTCGAGTGCTGAGTGGGTTGGACAGCCTTTTTCTGACGCTTGCAATTCTGTTTAGGCAATACCTTGAATGGTGAGTCGATCAAGTCATGCCAAAAAAGGAAAAACGAGATTTTCTGTATGGCAAACCCATTTCTATTTATCTTCTTTGCATAATTTGTGAATGCATACATATAAATCGCGAATTAATATGTACACAAATGTGACATGAAATCTTTATTTACATAAGAATTCTTTAAGCTCCATTTAAACTAAACTAAATTCAACTCTGGGCATCCCATCCACTGTGGCCGTAAAGAAATCCTTTACTTTTCTCCGGTGCAATAGAGCAATGTGTGTGGACAGATGATTGGACAAACGAGATAAGCTAAAAACAAAAGAGACCGCTCTGAGAACACTGTATAATAAATCAGATCGTGAAATCTTACCAACGGATAGAGATCACAGCGGCGAAATCTTTCTTTCCATTTGAGTAAAGTCAGGTGCTCAGCCAGCTGCTCGTTATTGTGCTTGATGAAGTACTCAAATTTACCTAACTTGAGCTCCGATTGCTTAGAGCAGAGCTGTGAATTTATATGTATAAGTTATACATGTTCCAAATAAGGTGCATATGTATATGTACATACGAAAATTCGGAACGCGCTTCTTCAGAGCCGGTAGAACCTTCAAATGAATTGCACCATAAAATTGCATTGCTGCGAGTCGAATTGCGTCTAAGTGTGCTCTTACAATCTAATCTTTGATCACAACGCATTCAATTGTTTTAAAGTCAGCCATATAGTTAAATATATCTGCAAAATTTGATAATTGTTTGATTCAAGTCTTACTATCTGCAATAGCTGACTTCCAATAATAACTGCGTCGGCCCTACTGCATTCGTAGGCCATGCAAAAGCTTTTTAAAGCTTCCACAATGTATACAACTGAGAGTCAGAAAATATCTGTTGTGATTTGTTGTCATGCTCGAAAGCTTTTCTGTCCAAAATTCTCTCTCTCTCTCTTTCTATCTCTTAACCTAGACATTGATGTTAGTTTTACAAATACAGTCATAGTGTCGAACACAAATCTAAAGCTTTTCGTGCGTTTTTGCTGACATAGTCAGAAAATGCATAGCAAAGGCAATGCAATAAATTAAGTAAACAGAATTCAGAGAGCGGAATATTGCTAAACAGTCGTCAAATGAGATCTAAATGCGTGTAATGGATGATCACATACATATTTCTGTATCACAAATTATATTATTTTGCAGTATAAATTGTAAAATTATTTTTCAAATAAACAAAAAGCTTCTCCAGAGCAGAACAAAATCAATTCGACTTGAAACATACATATAATTTTTCTGTAAGCAATACAGAAATATGAAATATACATAGCCCACTTATACATTTTCTATAGATTATACATAATTTTCTGGTTTGATTTTTTCTCTATGCATAAAGTTCTTTATTTTCTTCTCAAAATATCTAGATCATAGGTTAGTGAAAATTACATACAAATACAGAAATTTATTACTTTTAAATGTACACTTCACAACATGAAACTTTACCATCGTGGGGTACCACTATCAAGTTAATAATACTTGAAATAATCAAATGCCGATAAGGTACAGCACAGTTCAAGATAATTCCTTGGCAGAAGTGTCTTACGATACCATTTACAGCTCTAGTGCACCACGATTAAACAGCCAGGGCATTACTACCTGGATATGCTTGCGATAGCGTGCATTGGAATAGAGCAAGTTCTTGAAGTCTTGGGCCTCAGGTGAATCACTGGCAAAGTGTTCAGCCTTGGCTGATTCAGTGGGATCAAGCAAAATGCCACTCATCACGGATATTGCTGTATAGAATCCTACAGATAGAGAATAGTTTATTTATTTATGGAGAAGTTAGTAATCTAAAATAATAATACAAACCCCAAAGTCCATGTTTGAAGAGTGATATGTGTAAATCACATAAGGTGGGCAGGGTTTTCGGATACTTGAGTAGTTTAAGATTTTCCAAAAGATTTTCATGGTAGAACTTTACATAGTAATCGAACTTAGTTAGCTTGTCTTCGAATTTAGTCGAGGACAGGAGGAAGTAATACAAATCCTGTGCCACCGTGCCGTATTTGGGTAGTTGAAAATCTATTAGATATGTCTCCTTGATTTTGCCAAAAGAATCGTGGGAGTACATAATGTTATTGCTCCAAAAGTCACCGTGATTTAGTGCATTGAATTCGTTGGGATCGGGCTTGGACCTTTTAAAAATCTCTTCGGTGGCCTTGGGCTGCAGAGCTTGCTAGATGAGAAAACGAATCAGAGGAAGTGAGAAATTCAGATGTAGATATATGGTTATATTATTTACCACTTGCTCCAAGTATTCTTCATGGCCGTCGTAAGTGACACAGCAATTGAGGAAATTTGCAGTCATTTGCTTGTTCATCTCGCACATCATCATTTTGTTCTCCTCCTTATAGAAGCCCATTAGAATCTGATCCGGATAGGGACCTTTGGTGGCCACACGCACTGCGGATGCTGCATGCCACATGGCTAGCCTTTTCAGAGCAGCCTCTGTGTGTACCTGATCCAGACCCTCCAAGCGATTGCAGTTCTTGAACCCTCTAGGCGACAGATCTTCGAGCAGTATATACTCAGTTGTGGCACCCTTCACCGTATAGGCCTGTGCACCGAACTTGACGTCCACTCCAGCATCCCGATACAGTTGCTCCATTTCGGGCACATGGATGTTGTACATATTGCGCTCTACATCAAACATATTATGCTGCCGCATCAACATCTTAAACAGCTCCGACTCATGTGGCACCTTCAGCATGTAGGATACAGGCTTTTCGGTGCCATCTGGAATATGCATAGACGTATACATATATGTACCATTGAAGATTGGCTCGCTTACCCTCCAACTCGACATCTATGCTCACGCGCAACATGACCGTCGAATAGTTCTCGCCAGCTCCAACTCCACTGCTGACTTTGAAGTTCTTCATTCTCGAAAATCCTTTGACAGAGCTCTTTAGGAGATCCACAAATACATCCGATTGCACCCAGTCGGGAACTGTGCTGTTCGTAGTATTGGGCTTAGCGTCATCGGGCATTTTGTTATTATTATTTATTTAGTTCAAGCGACAAAAAAGAATTGTGTCGGTATCTCGGCTTCTGCTGCTGTGCTTCTGATGCTCGCCAACGAGCTTCTAATAATGCAAAAGCTCTTTTGCTCCCTTTATAGATAGACAGCTTTCAGATCTCTCTAAGTTTTGTGTACGTAGTGCGCTCTTTAGTAAACAATCATATCGCGCTCTCTTTTCATTGACGAGGCAATCGCAGTTTAAGCTTTGGCTCTTAAATAGCAAAGCAGAATTTGTATTCTGAACCCATCTAAAAAAGAATACAGAGCAAAATGCAACAGGTATATTTTGAATATTGGTTTTTATATTTTAAATTTTTTTATAAAGTTAAAATTGGAAACTAGATCATGCATAGACGATCAGAAAAGAATAAATTGTAAATATATCATTTAAGTACAATACATTAATTCAAAGCCTGACTGCTAAGTGATTCATAATCACATTTGTCTCATAGACAGAGCACTGGTTAGAATCCCTGAAGTGCACCACGATTAAGCAACCAGGGCAACACGGCTTGAATATGTTTCAGATATCGGGGATTCGTGTAAAGCAGGTTTTTGAAATCGGCACCCTCCGTGGAGTCGCTGAGAAAGTTCTCAAAACTGGCCGTATCCGTAGAGTCCACTAGAACGGTACTCATTGCGCCAGTGGCGGTCAGGTAACCTACAAAATAGTAAATGAATTGATTTAAGAAATAGACTAGATGTATTCACTATCAACTCACCCCAGAACCCGTACTTGTAGATCGTTATGTGCAGCTCGCGTAGTATAGGCATGCTTTTAGAATACTTTAAAATGTTCAGATTCTCGACTAGATTGTCGTAATAGAACTTAATGTTGCTGTCGAATTTGGTAAGCTTATCCTCGAATTTGGTCGAGGATATCAGGAAGTAGACCAGATCCTGTGCGACACTGCCCCACTTTGGAACTTGGAAATCCACCAACATAAGGTCCTTGATTTTGCCAGAGGAGTCGTAAGAGAACATCATATTGTTACTCCAAAAGTCACCATGATTTAGGACATTCAGGAAGTTCGGGTCGACTTCGGCCATTTTGAATATTATTTCAGTTATTTTGGGTACGAACTCAATCTGATTGATTACCAAAGTTACAAGGATTAGGCTACTTATAATAAATTCATTTCCTTACTATTTTGTCTATGTACTCCTCGTTGTTTTCGTACTTCATACATGCTTTAAGAAAGTTTTGTGCAAGACTTGTGTTGACGTCAGTTAGGATGGGAAGCAGTTCTTTCTTGTAGTAGGAACGCACTATGTAATCGGGATAGTCACCCTTGGTAGCCACACGTACCATGGATGCGGCATGCCACATTGCCAGCCTTCTGAGGGCACACTCAACGTGCACCTGATCCAGGCCTTCAATGCGATTGGTATTCTTGAAGCCCTTAGGTGCCAGATCCTCAAGCAGTACATAATCGGAATTGACTCCCTTCAGCTTATATGCGTTGGCACCAAACTTCACTTCTATACCAGCATCCCGATAGATTTGCTCCAGCTCAGGCACAATCGTCTTGTACATGTCGAATTCGTTTATAAATATGTTGTTAGTCTCCATAAACTTCTGAAAGATCTCCATCTGATGCGGTACCTTGAGCATGTACGAAGCTAGTTTCTCCTTACCATCTGCAAAGCGTTCAGGGAATGAGCTCTTAAACTAAATAAATTGAAAAACATACCCTCCAATTCGACAATAATATGCAGTCGAAACATTATGGTCGTATAGTTTTCTCCTGCTGCTGACCCGCTGATGACTTTGAAACTCTTGATTTTGGAGAAGCCTTGCACCGTCTCCTTTAGCACATCCTCGAATAGCTCGGCCTGCACCCAGTCGGGCACATTGCTGGCTGTAGGATCGGGCTTTGGTGCTGTTGACATTCCAACTATATGATTGAGTTTATAAAACGAATTACAGTGGCGTTGCACCGTTGTGACTGCAGTTAACAGCGCGTTTCTAATATTCCAATAGTTGTACGCAGCTTTTATTTATACTGCCTTTCGTCCCAAATGTACGCTCAAATGCTCAAAACACACTATCTGAATGGAAAAGTGAGCAGAGTGCAACTACTACTAATAAAGCAAATAAAAATGCAGCTGTCGGGAGTACCCGACTAGCGAATACCTATAATGAGATAGGTATATAGGTATATAGGAATATATGTATATTTGATTATAGTACCTATAAACAGATCGGTCGCTGGTCGGTATAGGCCTATTTACCGACTCAGCTCGTTGTCCTGATCAACTGAATATTCGAGTGATGGCTCTACCAAACAATCTTCTGCATGTTACATCTATTCGCACAAATGTATTATACCCTGACTTTTAGATTCTCAACGAGTTCCGGGTATAAAACAACGAAATGCAAATACTAAAGCTTTTCTACAGTCTCTACAGTTCGATGTTTGAGTGATTTCTTGGAACTCTCTGTCGATGCATTTGGCGCTGGAATATTAGTAGACGGTTCAATGACCCCGTTTAGCTATGGTTATTAGTGCGCCTGTTGTGAATGGTGCTCGAGACTGATTACGTTTATTATCATGCCCAACTTACACGAACTTTAATTGTTTTTCAGTGTCAATTAAAAATGCCTATACATGCCTGATCAGACCAGGAAAAGAGGTTAAGATATAGGGCTTACTAGCTAAATTCCCGAGTTGTTGATAAATCGCACTTTCATGTTACTAATACTAAATAATTCCATGCTTGGAAAGTAACTAACTAACTAACTAATTGTTACTATAGAATTAGAATAAGCTGTGTCACATCACAAGTATATGTTTACATATTTTTAGTAAATTTATGCTCAGGTAATTTTTTTGATAACTTAAAATCATGTTGATTTGAGGTAATCTATGTTGTATTATCCTTGGCAGGGTAACTTTGTTCATTAATATATTTACACGTAAGCTGAGTAGGTTTTCAAATATATTTAACAGTTACATAGAGTAAAACAAATCAAATTTACATATATAATAAACTCATTTGTTTAAGGGGGTTAGGGTGTAATAGTTATACGTATTGACAGATCAAACGCTAACGTTTGTGTTGTTTTATTTTCTTCCGTTGGTTCTATTCGGCAAGCTTTTAGATGAGCTTTTAAGTAAAATGTGAAACATCTAATTATAGAATATTCTCTTGCAATTTGCATCGTTGATTGATTTAGCAATTTCAATGAAAACCAGTTTTTCTAACCCAACACAGAACAACATTTATTACAATTTGTGCAAATTTCTTATCAGAAAACAATAAATTCATTGTTCACAATGATACAGCTATTATTATAATTAAAAGTTGTGACGCATCGGAACTGATAATACCGATAAATATTAATCAGAAATGTGTACTTGATATTTTTATCAGGTACATATGATAAGAGGTTTTTTAAAATCCCTGTAGTGCGCCACGATTGTGCAACCAAGGTAGAATTTCCTGGATATGTTTGCGGTATCGAGCATTCGTATAGAGCAGCGTCTTAAAGTCTGTGCCCTCTGTGGTGTCACTGAGAAAGTTGTCCAGGCTAGCCGTCTCCGTGGGGTCGACCAAAACAGCGCTCATCACACCTGTGGCGGTCAGGTATCCTACGAAATAAATAATAAAACAATTTATTGCCATAGTAAAGATTATATTAAGAACCATCATATCATCGTCATCAATACTCACCCCAGAAGCCGTATTTGAAGAGTGTCATATGCAAGTCACGCAGTGTGGGCACATTCTTGGAGTACTTTAGGGTCTTCAGATTTTCAAGTAGATTATCATGATAGAACTTGATGTAGTGATCGAATTTTGAGAGCTTGTCCTCTAACTTGGTTGAGGATATAAGAAAATAGTAAAGATCTTGCGCAACGCAGCCCCATTTGGGTAATTGGAAATCCACCAAACATATGTCCTTAATCTTGCCAAAGGAATCATGCGAGAACATCATATTGTTACTCCAAAAATCTCCATGGTTGAGCACATTCAAATGCTGCGAGTCAACTTTAACCATTTTGAATATTTCATCAGTTACTTTGGGCAGCAACTCTATCTAAGAAATATCTATTAATATGATATCCACTTGTTAAGAATATCAATTTGATTCACTTACTATTTGGTCTATGTACTCCTCATTACCCTCGTATTGCTTGCAAGCCTTAAGAAAGTTTTGCGAAAGGCTTTTATTCATCGCATCCATAGTTGGACGTAGTTCCTCCTTGTAGAAGCCACAAGATATTTTATCTGGATAGTCGCCCTTGGTGGCCACACGTACCATGGATGCGGCATGCCACATCGAGAGTCTTTTGAGGGCGCATTCTGTGTGTTCTTGATCCAGACCCTCGGTGCGATTGGTGTTCTTGAAGCCGTTAGGTGCCAGATCCTCGAGCAGTATATAATCGGACTTGACGCCCTTCAGTTCGTAAGCCTTGGCACCAAATTTCACTTCTACACCAACATCCCGATAGATTTGTTCCAATTCGGGCACAATCGTCTTGTACATGATGAACTCCGTTTCAAAAATGTTGTTCGCCTCCATCATCTGCTTATACATATCTGACTGATGTGGCAGCTTCAGCATAAATGATATTGACTTCTCTTTACCATCTAAAATAGTGTCACATATTGAGCTTTCAGATAAATAGAATGGCGTGCCTACATACCATCCAGCTCGACATCTATGTTCGCACGCAACATGATCGTCGCATAGTTTTCACCTGCTGCTGAGCCGCTGTTGGCCTTGAAGTTCTTGATTTTGGAGAAGCCCTTGACCGTTTCTTTCAGCACATCCACAAAAAGTTCGGCCTGCACCCAGTCGGGCACATTGCTGGCGGGGGGATCGGGCTTTGCTTCACTCGACATTCCAATGATATAATTGAGATAATCAAATCAACTCAACGGTCGTTGCGTAGTTGTGCTTCCTGTAGTTAACAGCGCGCTTCTAATAATCCAATAGTTTTGGCGCAGCGTTTATTTATACGGCTGCTCGTCTCCGAATGTAAGCCTCAACTGCTCAATATGAGCTATATGAAGAGCGCAACAAGTAATACTAGAAAAGTATAACAACAAAATACACAAACCGAAGCTTTTTGACTCTCTGAAAACAAGAGCTTGTGAAATACATTGAATGAAGTTGCTTAGAACTTTCGGAGAGCTTTCGGGTAGACTGATTGTTTTCTTGCATTTATCTAATACATCTCTTGTCTCTATATTCATATTCATTGATGGTTGCTTGAGCCCAATGAATTTTTCCTCCCACTTTTCCTATGATAAGGATTTCCATATACAACTTGCTATCATGACATACATATTTAACTTAATCTTACAAGATTTATTTATTTTATTATTTTATTTTATTTTAGTAAGTCAATGGGGTAATACTTTTCTGTATGAATATAAATTATCAGTAAAATTACTATCATACAAATTATAATTACTACTTACTATATATTAATTACACAGGGCTATGTTTGCTTAAACTTAATTGGGTTTCAACGTAAGCTCGATTAGCTATGATTGTGAAATAACAATAACATGAAATATTAGAGATAATTCAGAAATATTTTTAGAGCCACAAAGTAAATTATCAAACTATTTGATAGTGACAGGCTTAAATCAACAAACCGCGTAAAATAAAGATAAGATTTGAAATCAAAGTATTTAACTATTTCTCCTTGTAGCAAGAGCTGGCTTGAACAAGTGTATAAGAACTTGATTTATACTTTGTAAACAAAAATATGCTGTTGAGTTATTTTTAAATTTGAATTAACCATTGGGTTTTTTTTTGGGTTTTTCCAAAGTTCCAGTATTTATTTAATAATAGTATAAACTATACATGTAAATAGTCCTTTCTTAATAATATTGAATCAAGGCTTCAGCTTATATAGATTATAAATTTTGTAGAGCACCGCGATTACATAGCCAAGGCAGAACAAGCTTTAAGTGCTCTTTAAAGCTGTTGTTTGAGTAAAGCAATGTTCTGAAGGCATCACCCTCTGGCGTATCGGAGAATAAGTTATCAAAGCTGGCTGTTTCGGTCACTTCTAATGCAGTGCCAGCCATCACACCACACACCGCGAAATACCCTGTAAATGTGGGGAAAAATTAAAATACTTGGCACTACTAGTTTTTCTTACACTCACCCCAAATACCGTTCTTTAAGAGGGATTTATGTATGTCTATTAGACTAGGCAATCTTTTGCTATAATTCAATAGCTTGAGGTGCTTTATCAGCTGGTCGTAATATTGTTTGACGAAGTAATCAAATTTGTTTATTCTTATCTCCAGCTTCGGCGATGATAACAGAAAATAAATTAAGTCAAATGCAACACTTCCATATTTGCACATTTGATAGTCAACCAGATAGGAATCCAAAAGCTTGCCGGTCTGCTTTTCATAGAGAAACATTATGTTGCTCAGCCAGCAATCAGAGTGGTTTAAGACATTGAACTCTTCTGGATCCACGACTGCCGCTTGGAAAATTTTTTGGGTCATGCTACCGGCCAATCTTTTTATATCCTCAGAGCACGCCTCTTGTCCCTCCATTGTTGATAGAGTTCTTAATATATAGGGCACCATGCCATCAGTCATTTTGCTCAGCAAGAACTTGCCATCCTCATTACAAAGACCGTCGCTTATGTGGCTGGGATAGGCTCCCTTTGTTTCCACTCGAACAGCCGAAGCGGCATGCCATTGCGCCAGCTTTGTGAGCACCGAGAGGATATGTTCTTCGTCCACTCCTGCCTTGCGATCAACTGACTGGAATCCCCTAGGTCGTAGATCCTCTAGTAGTACATGTTCATTCCGAGTATCGAGTTTATAGCACTTGGCCCCAAATTCAACTTCTAAGCCAACATCGCGATAGAGCTGCTTGAACTCTTCCACGTATATCATGAACATGTCCCTTTCGATGTCGAACACGCTGAACTTGTTCTTTCCCCAGGTTTCTTGGTATGCCGCTGAAGCGTGCGGGAGTTTCATCATGTAGGAGACAGTTTGGCTTGTGCCATCTGCATGTATCGATACTATATTAGTTCTAAAATTTATATTGATCTATTCTCACTAACCTTTTAGTTGCACTTCAAGTGTTATGCGTAGCATAAGCGTGGCATAGTTATCACCGGGTTTGGTGCCAGGCATCGCCTTAAATGATCGGATATTTTGAAAGTCTTTCAGTGTATCCCTAAGTAACGGCACAAAAAGATCGGCTTTCACCCATTCGGGCACGTCGACTTTCGCTTCGTTTGTTGTCTGACAGCTGGACATTGTTCACAGTACTTTATAAGCAGTTGCAATCTGATGCAATCAGTATGAATTCCGTGGGAGAACTGCAGCTGTTAGCTCGGCTTCCTATTTATATACAATTTATTTAAAAAGAGCTTAAAGCTCATCAACCGGCTTGGTTTGATATAACGAATTCTGCTTATCTTGGAATTATTTTATGATTAAAACAATTGTTACAATTGTAATGTGCTACGCAAGAGCTTCTACGAAAGTTCAATCAGTAGAGTTCTAGACGTTGGATATTTGAAGGTCAATCGTGGTTTAAAACAAATCAACACGAATTCACGTACAAAGGGGTGATTGTTATTTAATTCAATGAGTAAAATTTAAGCAGAGATATAAATAAAGTGCAATGCAAACATAGATTTTTTATATTGATAATAAAAAACTTTTACATAATATTAGTCAACACTATTAAGCACTATTAAAAATGTCAATTATATTTAAATTAATCTTCTTTGCTTGAATTATTGTATTTTTATGCCTTTGGTAAAATTCTTGAAATAAATCACTTATGCTGAATGGAAATGCTTTATATTGGCTCTTTTTGAAGAGCACCGCGGTTGTGTAGCCAGGGCAGTACAATCTTTAAGTGCTCTTTGTAGGTCTTGCCGTTGTATAGAAGAGTTCTGAATGCGTCGGCCTCTGGCGAATCGGAAAATAAGTTATCAAAGCTGGCTGATTCCGTCTCTTCGAGCAAACTTGCAGCCATCACATCGCACACCGCCATATACCCTGTAAATGACAGAACACATGAAAGTAGGTAATTAAACCATATTTGGCATACAATAACTTACCCCATATTCCGTTCTTCAACAGGGATTTATGTATGTCTATCAGACTCGGAAGTTTTTTATTGTAGCTCAACAACTTCAGGTGCTTTATCAGCTGATCGTAATACTGTTTGATAAAGTAATCGAATTTGTTTACTTTGATTTCCAGTTTAGTGGATGATAACAGAAAAGAAATCAAGTCAATGGCGACGCTTCCATATTTACATATTTGATAGTCAACCAGATAAGAGTCCAACAGTTTTCCAGATTCTCTATTATAGCGAAACATAATGTTACTCAGCCAGCAATCAGAGTGATTTAATACATTGAACTCTTCTGGATCAATGACGCCTACTTGCAGAATTTTGTCTGTAATGTGACCGGCCAAACTTTTTATATCCTCATAGTACGCCTCATGCCCCTCAATTGTCGTAAGGGTATCCAGTATGTATGGGACCATATTATCTGTCAATTTAGTTATTAACTGCTTACCATCATCATTGAACATACCATCACTTATATGGCTAGGATAGGCACCTTTCCTATCCACTCGAACAGCAGAAGCGGCATGCCATTGAGCCAGCTTAGTTAGCACTGACATTGTATGTTCCTCATCGATTCCTGACTTACGAATAACTGACTGGAATCCCATGGGTCTTAGATCCTCTAGCAGAACATGTTCATTCGGAGTATCGAGTTTATAGCACTTGGCGCCAAACTCAACCTCTAAGCCAACATTGCGATAGAGCTGCTTGAACTCTTCCACATATATCATGAACATGTCCCGTTCGATGTCGAACACGCTGAACTTGTTCTTCCCACAAGTTGAAAGATATTCCTCAGAAGTTAGCGGTACTTTTAACATGTACGAAACGGATTTTACTGAGCTGTCTTTAAAGATTATATATATGCAATTTGCTTTAGAGCCTTTCATCTGATATATAAATCTAGCTGTAAATCGTACTGACCTTTTAGTTGTACTTCAAGTTCTATGCGTAGCATGACCGTTGCATAATTATCACCAGGTTTGGTGCCAGGCATTGCCTTAAATGATCGGATATTTCCAAAGTCTTTCAATGTATCCCTCAGCAACTGCTCAAACAGTTCCGCCTTCACCCATTCGGGTACATCGACTCTTGTATCATTTGTTGTGGTCGCTTGACTGCTAGACGACATTTTTCAAGATTTTCAAACAAAGACAAATCTGTTGTTGTCAGTGTGACTTCTGTGGAAGAACTGAAACTAATAGAGCTGATTACCGTTTATAGCATATGAGAGAGCTTAAAGCTCTCACAGTTACAATGCAATGTAAGTACTTAACAATATTTACTCTTGAGCTATAAATTTAGTAAATAAAATAAAGTAAATTGTTTATAACTGTTAATGCTAACTATGAATAAACCAGTTTATTTGTGCTAAAAATATAATTTTATTATTTTTATTTTTATTTTACAGTTCACTATAAAAAAAGATTCTTACTCTTAATTGAGCTTTACCTTAGTTAACATAGCCTCTTTGAATAAGCCAAGGTAATATAAGCTTGATTTGCTTCATAAAGCTGGGATTTGTGAACATTTTACGCTTAAAGTCCACAGCCGCCTCGGAGTCGCCCATGAAATTCGTAACATTTGACTCGGGACTGGGGGGAAACAGCGTTACGGGCAGCATTCGTTGAGCGCATACAAATGCTAAAATTAAATGGCATGGAATGGGACAAAATATAAGAAAAAACAATGATGAAATCAGTTAATTGTTTCAAATAACTCTATCCTTTTTGGTAGAATGTACAGACCCCAGAGACTGTGCCGCCGTAGATTGTCATGTAATTCCGTCAATGTAGGCATTTTGTTGGCATACTTGAACAGCTTCAGATGCGCAATAAGCTCCTCATGATAATACTCTATGAAATCATCAAACTTCTCCAGTTTAATGTGTATATTAGGTGTTGTCATCAACAAGCAGAACAAGTCCTGAGCCGGTGTACCATACTTCGGTAATTGAAAATCCACAAAGCAAATATCTTTGATCTCGCCAGCATTCAGTTGAAAGAGAAAATTATTGCACCAGAAGTCTCCATGATTAAGTACATTAAACTCGGATTTATTTACACGACCAAAATCCAAATACAGGTCTGTCAGGCGAGCTGTGTAATTGGTCTGAAATAATTAAAAAACAATATTTTAGACACTGGACTAATCTTTACATTATATATAAGATATACTTATATATGTATTTCTACATCTTCTATACTCACTATCAACTGCTGTTGACCAGGCTCTAGCTCGTAATACTGCTGCATGCACTCCAAAAAGGGCACATTGAATGTTATATTCGATTGCTCGATCCATTTTAGGCACTCCTCTGACATATAACTTTTCTGATAGGTTTCTTCATAGTCGCCCAGCTCGACGACTCTCTGAGCGGAGGCTGCATGCCATTGAGCTAATTTCTTAAGCACGGCCTTGATTTCCGTTTGGCCCAAGCCTATCATACGCTCCAGATTTATGTAGCCCTGTGTACGCAAGTCTTCCATCAATATATAGTCGCAGTTGGGCGGGTTCTCGATGAACTTCAGATGAGCTGGCTTGAATCTCACAGAGAGATCTGTATGCTTGGCATACAACTGCTCGAGCTCGGGCACCAAACGCTCGTACATATCAGCCTCAGCGATAAACAATTCATGAAAGTCGTGCTCATCGCCACGATCATTGACCAATGGAATTTTCAGTATGTAGCTCTCCGCTTTGCAGCTGTCATCTGTTGATAAATATATTGTACATAGGTATGTGTTTAGTGCTAGCCCTCTTTTTGTATGTATGTATGTATGTGTCACTGACCCACCTCTCAGTCGCATCTCATAGCTGATTCTCAGCACAATCGTCAAGTAGTTTTCCCCTCCACTGATCGCTGAAGTGCACTCAAATTTTTGTATTGCGTCAAAATCTGCATAATTCTGTTTCAGTAAATCACTGAAAAGCTGTTGGTTTACCCATTCCGGTGCAGTTACAGTCGACATTTGTTATTTCGATATTTGGATCGTTTGGATGCGACCGTGAGTAATACTGCCAAAGCTCAAATCGAAACTGAGCGAAAGCTCTTCTGTGCAGCGTTTAATAGAGACTACATCTGATAAAAGCTCTGAAGAGATCGAACTTCTGCTCATAAATATTTCTCAGCTCAATGAAACTTTTCTCATTTATAAGAAGTATGTATGTATGTATGCAGTAATGAATGATGCTTACCTCTATCGCTTCGTTATCTTTTATCTGCAAAAAAGTAAAATCTTTACATGACATGAACATAAAAATGTACCACCTAGACATTAATTATATTTATTATTTTTAATTTATTCTTATCATCAAAAGGCTTGCCTTCTTTTGATAACATAAACATTCAATGTTTGCTTTGGTAATTTGTTTCTTTGGCTTATATTATGCTTAACGCTTAACGCTATGCATGTAGACATGTCGCCTCAGTTTATCTGGCCTGGCGAAGTCTTTGGCACAGAATGTGCACTGATAGGGTCGTTCGCCTGTATGTTTGCGTCGATGGACTTTCAGTTCATAGTGCACGGTGAAAGACATGTCGCAGAGATCGCATTTGAAAGGTTTTTCGCCGTTGTGTCGACGCATGTGTATGTTCAGTTTGTTGGGTGTCAATGACTCCAGACCGCACAGTGAGCAAAGATATTTCTTGCCCGGATTCTTTTTGGCGACGTGCATGTCGCGTATGTGCTTGTCCAGGCTAGGTTGTACAACAAAGGACCGCCAGCAGTGCGGGCATTGATACCTAAAACGTCTGCTTCGCTTGGTCGCCACAGGCGCCTGACTAGATGACTTGGAATGTTGGGTCGACATGTGCAGCTCTAGATTTTCATGCCACATGAATTTGTAGCCGCAGCGTGAGCATTTGAATTTCTTTTCCTGGTTAAGGCATTGCGTACGCAAATGATGCTCCAGCATAGTCTGTAAAATGAAAAATAAATATCAATTATATAATTTCGTTTTTACTTAGGAGATTATTAGTTTACCTTGTCTACGGTTTTAAAAATACAATGATCGCAGGAAAAGGGCAACTTGTCAAAGGTGTGCAGAGAATACTGATGTTCGCTCATGTCGCGCCGCCGCTGAAAGTTCATGTCGCATAGAGCACAGCGATAAGTTCTGCCAGAACCTACAGCCTCGTCGTCGCTCTCATCCGTTTCATCCAGAAGCAGCTCAAAGCCCTCTTCGGTGCTTATCATATAATTGGGCGCCTCTTCAGTGTGGGCCTGCATCGAGATGTGCCGTCGCAGATCGCCAATTGTTATGAAATGAATGTCGCATAGTTTGCATAAGATGGATTTTGGTCCGGGAGTCTTGGCAGCATCCGCTAGTAGTGTCTCTGCCAAGGGAAGATCCTCACCTCTGAACCCATGCCGCTGTACATGCTTGTGCAAAAGTGCGGGTCGATAGAAAGTGCGTGTGCACCACCGACAAGGTAGCAATTCATTGCTGCCGTCGTGGTGCATTAGCTTGTGCTTCGTCACAGCGCTCTTATCCTGAAAGCTGCGTGAGCACTGATCGCATGGGTATGTCTCTTGCTGCAAGATTAAAGTAGTTCAGATTTTACTTAATATTGTAATTTAGACTCACCTTGTTTTTGTGATCTACAAGATGAGCGCGCAAATTGCGCCGCCAGAAAAACCGCTGCGGACACTTGTCGCACATGAACCGTTTGAGCGTGTTCTGACACAGTTTGAGCGTATGATGATCGAGCAGTTGAGCGCTCAGGAAACGAGCATCACAACGCTGACAAACATGAGGGGCCTCGAGCCAGGTATGCTCCTGGCGATGGTGTTCGTGCAATTGATACTTGCGTGGGAAGACGGTCTCGGGTGTTTTACAAAGCTCACATGAATAACTGTGTCTCTCCACAACATCCGCCTCACCATCGCTGTCTGTGTCGGAGCTGTCCAGGTTCATCTCATATCGCGCCTCATTTGTTATGGAGTAATAGCGACCGTACATGCCCACTTTGAGATCATTGAAAATTCGCCGTTTTAAGCCGGCAGCTGTAGACTCAACGGCTGTCTTATAAAAGCCTTCAGCAATCCGTTCAATGGGTTCGCCATGAGCCTCGAATCCAAAGTCCTTAGGGTGGGATTTTAAATGGTCACGCAATTCGCGCAGTTTGATAAATCTCCGTAAACAGATCATGCATTGAATTTCCTTTGAGCCATTTGGCTTGCATCGATTCAAATCGAAGCCTTTGACGCGACGATCAATGCGTGAGGGCTTCGACATGGCTGTGTCCGTTGCGTATCTCGTCGAGGTGGCTTCATCTTCATCGGAGTCCTTATACGCCTTGTGCTCGTTGTGCTTGTGCTTAATGAGACTAACAATGTACTTGTAGGACTTCTCGCATTGATCACATTTGTAGTAATTATCTGCACAAGAGCTATCTGCATCATCCTCATCCGGAATGCTATGTAAAGTGGCATTACGTGAATGTGTATATATATGTATACAGTATTCATTTAATTACGTGATCTCCTTTATGATGCTGTGAACAAGGGAATCTGTGCTTTTCGGCTTCGACCGCTGCAGCTGGGATTCTTGGGCTTCATCCTCAATTAGCGTGGGTTGTGCAGATACCCGGCTGGAGACATGCGCCTTATGCTTATGCTTGATAAGAAGCATTATATACTTGTAGGACTTGTCGCAATGATCGCATTTGTAGTAGTTATCGACGGACTCGCTATCCAAGCTAAACGAAAATTAGAAAATAAGTGAAGCGAAAGGTATTTTACAAATAGCGACATACTTTGCAGAGCAGCTCTTGCCCTCAATAGAGCTGGAAAATTGTTCCGCTTGACTAGGCGTCTCTTCTACTTCTTGGGGCTTAGATGAACTGTGATCCCGTTGCTTGTGCCTGAAGAGATTGGTTACATATTTAAAGGACTTGTCGCATTTATTGCATTTGTGCAGCATGGGAAATTTCGTCTGAGCTGCCTTGCGTTGCTTTAGGGGTACATCATCATCGTCATCATCACTACTGTCATCAGCCACATTGGGTTTTTTAATCAAAGGATCAGTTGTGTTTGTTGGATCCGTTGTTGACGGCGTGACAGGCTCTGTGGACTCTTCCATTTTAATTGTTATACCTTCAATATCCAGCAACTGTATTGGAGTCTCCCGCAAACACTCTAAAGTGGCATTTTCTGTATCCTCTGACAGACATTCTCTTGAGAGCTTCTGCAGCCAGAGCTCATAGGTATTACGAGCCTGCTGCACAAAGTCGTATGCATTCTCTAGCCTCTGAGAACAGTTGTGGCAAATCCAGGGCGGCAACTTGTCGGCTTGATCTAAACCAACCTGGAAAATAACATACATATGTATGTAAAATGCTTCTGCAATCAATTTTATGACTTTGGGGGTGGTGGGCTAGATGGATACCTCGAGCTTTGTTAACTCCAGCAGCAATTGATTGTAAGTTTTATCTGCGTATTTATTAAATGGCGTCTCGATCCAATAACATCCATTTGTACCGCCACAGACTCTGCACGTTCTTGTCATTGTTTAATGCGATTATAATTTATAATCGTATCTACAACTCCAATTTGCTCAGGCGTTAATCAACTTGCCAATTATATATACAAAATAGTGGTGGGTTTCAGTGTGGACACACTGGTGAGAAACAGCTGTTTTCGGACAGCTGACAAATATCGATAAGTTAAGCTATCGATGCTTCAATGTTTTTCTTCCATTAGTACTTGGTTATCATTGTACGACTGTAATGTTTTTCATTTTAAAGAGGAAATATTTATCAACGTTGTAAAAAATGTTGCCGACAAATATTTGTCGTACATGCACACTGTATGATGATAGCTTGTTTCCACTTGCGACCCGCACAGACAAATATGAAAATAAAAGTTTAAATGACATGTTACTTGAATTGACACAAAATGATGTAAGTAAAAAGCTAATTAGGTAGCGTGGTATTTACTTATAATGTGTCATTTTTAGCCCCTGCTGGAGCCTACGGATGACAGTCTTCCGCAGCACTTGTGTAGTGGCTGCTTGCACAAGTTGGAGGCAGCGTATGCGTTTGTATTACAGGCGCGCCAAGCTCAAGAGCAATTGTTGTTGCAGCTGCGCAAAGGCTTGCAAACACAGTGCTTGGATGAGATGCCTATAGACATTAACGTGCAGCACATCAAAACCGAGATGATCGTTGACATGCAACTAACTAGCAAAGCCAAGAGTGAAGAAGATGAGACGGAGGCTGAAGAGAGGGAGCAAGACATGGCTGCAGTGGCTATTCCAGCCCTGAAATGGCAGCCAGACAGCGACAGTGAGAACAATCAGACTGCTGCTGATGAGTATGGAATTTTCTTAGTTTAAAAGTAACTTCTATATTAAGTTTAATTGCCTTACAGGCAGGATATAGACCTTAAGCCCAAGCAGTTGCGGCGCAGCGCACGTAAAGCCAAAGCCTACACAGATAGCGAAAATGAAGCAACGTAAGCTACATCAAACATTGCATTGTATGATATAACTATAACTTGTTCGACAGATCTGCCGATGCAACTCCCTTGCCTATCAAACGGCGCCGAGGTCGCCCAGCTCGTTTTTCCAAAACGGAGACAATCAACGAAGAAGGAAGACATGTGTGCGAGGTTTGTGGAAAGAGCTTCTCCTGGTACCGCGACATGCAACGCCACTCGCGCATTCACTTCGAGCAACCGACCTTCGTGTGTGACAGTTGTGGGAAGAGCTTCTTGCGCAAAGACAAATACATGTTTCATTTGCGTTCGCATGAAAAGCGTGCAGTCAAGTGTCAGGCCACTCAATTGAGCACCGAGTGGTGTTTTGCTGAACGTCTCTACAACTCCGGCCGACTTAAACAGGCGGAGTGTAAACTGTGCGGCTCGAAATACCAGCGTATAGGGGAGCTGCGCAAGCATATGGCATGCCATAAGAGCATTGAGACATTGTCCGAACTGAGTCTGGAGAGCGATGTAATCAGAGAACAGTTTGCTGAAGAGCAGCAACAGGTCGACTTGGAAGTGATCAAACAACATGTATGTGCTGACATTGCCAGAGGACGTGAGCAGCTGGACAAATACTACGCTGTGGTCAACGCGTACGGTTATGAGCTCTGTCTTAGCGACTCAGACGAAGAAGCAGCTGATCAACCGGCTAAATACCAGTGTGGTCCATGCAACATTCACTTCACGCGCAAATATCGCCTTATGCGGCACACACTTGAGGAACACACACAGGAGGAACCAACAGTGTCTTGGCAACGCTGTGATGTTTGCCAAATTGGTTTTGTGTGTACTACATTGTTGGAGCAACATCAACGGACGCAGTGCCACAACAAACTTAAGCGTTACAGTTGTCCCAACTGCCCAGGTAAATTTATTTGGCAGCAGAACCTGGAGCAGCATGCGTGCTCGCAACGAACCAAGCGGCAGAAAAAGCAGTGCTGTCTCTGTGATATCGAATTGAACACCATGCTCGAATTACGCGCCCATTTGCTTAGCCATCAAGATGGACGCAGTGGGATACATCCAGAGCAGCAGGCGACCTTCTTCCGCACTTACTATCCCAATGGCCTTGACTGCAGTTTGTCGGAGCTGGGCGCACGTATTGCCGCTGACTTTAAGGCGGAGGATTATGGGCGATACTTTAATGCCAAAACGAGAAACGGCGAGGAGTTGGATTTCTTCGCTTCAGATTCAGACTTGAGTGATGCGGACCAGCTGAGTTGTAACGGTACTATTCACTTATGTTGCCTGTGTGGCGAGACGAAAACACGTCTCAGTCAATTGCTCGAGCATCAGCAAAGCCATCATAGTGAGGTGCAGGAAAAGCTCCCATACGTGTGTGAAGACTGCGATCTGAGCTTTGTAGCTGATGCGCTACTCCAACGGCATCGCCGACGTGTTTGTGCTAAGCAGCATGCCAAGTACGAGTGCCAGCAGTGCAGTCAGCGCTTTTACTGGCTTCCCAATTACGAGTTGCATGTGCAGCTGCAACACGAAACACAAGGCGAGCTGCAGCCGGAACAGGAGCGGGAGTCACGGATGAGAGGCAAGCGCCAGTCTACAGCGGCCAAGCTGCAGTGCGGCGAATGCGAAAAGGTGAATGACGATGAAATGAAATGTAATTCATATCTAATCTCTTCCATTCGTTTACAGGTGTTCGTCTGGCCGAAGGATCTGACGCGTCATAAGCGGCTGCACCAGCCACAGGCTTTGGCACAATACCAATGCTTGCACTGTGACCGCAAGTTTCATCGAAAGGATGGGCTGAAGTCGCATATGCGCGTGCATGGTGAACAGCAGGCTGATGCTTCAGTTGTCAGTGAACACGTTCCATCCATGCTGCAGCGCATGTCAGTGGTGCTGACCCAACTATGTCGACCTAATGGCTGCAAGCAAATTAAATGCATGATATGTCTCTCACAACACAGCAAAATCTCAGATCTGCGCACTCATTTGCTTGATCATCAGTATTCCGTCAAATTCGGAGAGGAGCGGAGCCAACCAGAGAGCATTGCGGGCATTTCACGTTCGCTGTATCCAGAACTAGCAGAACCATTGGAACAGCAGCAATTAATCGAACGCATCCAAAGTGATCTGACAAAAGGCGTGGACCTAGAAAGATTCATCTCCATTACCAACGAGGCAGGCATTGAGCTCAGCCTAGACAGCAGCGAAACGGAAACCGATTCGGATTCAGCCGAGGCAGCCAAAAGCAACAGCGGGCAACTATATAGCTGTGAGCTATGCCAGCTAAAGCTGTCGCGCAAGCATCAACTCTACGCTCATGAGCTGGAGCAGCATACGTGCCAGCAAGCAACTCGTGTTTGTAGCTACTGCCAGACGAGATTCGTAAATGAGCAGCTGTTGCAGCATCACTATCGCACGCTCTGTCGCAACGTGCACCGACGCTTCCTTTGTCGTAAATGCCCATTACGTTTCCGCTGGCGCGAGAATATGAAGTTGCACTCGGACGTGGCGCACAACGAAGCTAGAGGAGAGCAATCGAACTTGGGCATTAAGTTGAACGGGACGCGCCTGTTACCCATCGTGAGTTACAACTGCACTGAATGCAACCGAAGCTTCAAAATGCAAAAGGATCTCACCAGGCACACTCTGATGCATGCCCAGGAGTCGAGCATTTACCGTTGTCGCTGGTGTGCACGACGCTTCTATCGCCAGGCCAATCTTCTACAGCACATTGAGCGTCACGGCATTAGCGCTGAACAACTGCCCTATGCTGAGGCACTGCTTAATGCTAGTCGTCATCCCCATGGCCAGAAGTGTATCCAGTGCAAGGTGTGTAATGTGACCTTCCCCACCATTGCTGCGCTGCGCAGCCATCTTCAATCGGCGCCAGCAGGCACACATCATGAGTATGGCTCGCTGCTCAACTACTCAATTACCAATCAGCTGGGATACGAGTTGCATCTGGAAGACTCGGAAACGGATGAGGATGCTAAGCCACCAGGCACGCCCACGCACTACACCTGCAGCTTATGCCAGCTGCGCTGTGCGCGCAAGTTTGAGCTGCATCAGCATCAGCAAGCTATGCATCGACTGGAACGTATAAACGAGGGCTGCGATGCCTGCATCTTTAAGAGTGTCTCAGCAGATCTCATTGCCTACCATCGGCGCGTCTTGTGCAACAATACGGAGAAACGCTTCACATGCTCCAAGTGCGGCTACAAGTTTATGTGGGAAACGAATTTGGCGCAACATATGGAGTTGCAGCATCCCAGCAGCGATGGCAGCGAAACGCAGCAAAATGCAAACTCGTTGCCTGCACCGGAGGTACCCAGCGCAGAGTGCCACATTTTTCAGTGCGGGCAGTGCCCTAGTAAATATAATCGCAAGGATCGTCTTACTGCACATGTAAAGAAATGTCACGCAGCGGGAGTGAATGGTCCTACGGCTGCAGCAGAGAAGCTTTTGAAAAATTCAACTGGCGCCAAGCAGCAGAAGAGCTTTCTCTGCGCTTTCTGCGGCAAGGCGGTTAGCTCCTCGTCCAATCTGATTATACACATACGTCGCCACACTGGCGAGAAGCCTTTTAAGTGTGACTATTGCGACATGGCCTTTCCACGTTCCTCCGATCTGCAGTGCCATCGACGCACTCACACTGGCGAACGGCCGCACGTCTGCACTGTTTGCCAGAAGGGCTTTGCCCGATCCTACAAGCTGCAGCAGCACATGCGCATCCACAATGGCGAGCGACCATACAAGTGTACTTATTGTGACAAGAGTTTCACTCAGTCGAATGATCTGACTCTTCACATACGACGGCACACAGGCGAGCGTCCCTATCAGTGCAATACGTGCGGCGAACGTTTTATTCAGGGCACAGCTCTGAAGAATCATCGCATGCAACATGGACACCACGACACGGAAATGGACCAGGTCAAGGATAACTAAGTTGCCCTATGACTAATAAGTTTTTCCTGAAATAACTATAAATATATGTCCTATGTACATAACGCATTTATAAATAAAAGTTGGTAAATTGAATTTCAAGTTGCCCACCGATAAGTTAAACTTGAACTAATCGCATTAAATTACGACGATCGATAAATGAGGCGATTGCAAGTAAAAGTATCGAAGACTGCAAAAGTACTTATACTCAAACCTAACGTCCCGTTGTTATGGTTACATATGTATATCAAAACGAAACAAGCTATGTGTTTCGACTCGGTTGACTTATAACGTAAACTGTATCACGATAAACAATAATTAGTTAATAAAACAACAAAATATAAAACATTTAAATAAAATTATTGATGAGCCGCAAACACACAGATATAAGTTAAATTCTAATAAAGTCGGGTGCAAAGTTAACGTATTTCTTTTAGGTTTCAAATTGCTTAGTTTGGTGCTTTAAGCATCGGAAAATGGTCAAATCGAACAAGCAGCCGCGTCCAATGCCTGCCACGGATCGCAGTAGTACCAATGCCAGTGGCAGCGGTAACTACATGGAAAACACGTACTGTGTGGTGCTGCATGTCGTCGAGGGTGAGTTCTCCCATATCCTTTTAGTTGCTCATTGCAATTATAATTCTAATTCTGTCGCAGCCATTAATTTTTATGGACGCGAAATGAGGGAGGGGGAGAAGGAACAGATTATAATGAATGCTGCTCTCAACACAGTGGACTTTGAGGTTGAGGGAACCCCTTCGGCCACATCGGAAACAATTATATTCAATAGCAATTGTATTTGGGAATGCGATATGGCGGGGATTAAACGCATCAAGACTGACCATCGGCCAGTGAAGGTCACATTTTATGCCTGCGGCGGCATAGAACGCAAGACCATTGGATCGCTGCTTCTACCAGTGCGGGGCTTGCCAGTTCTCGGCACAGGCGGTAACAACAGTCCGCTGCAGCTGAAAATGTTTTGGCACAAGCTGATCTGCATAAGCAACGAGTTTCGTTCCCATAAGCCGGAGGTGCTGCTCATGTTGGCTATCATCAAAAAGTCTCTGTTGCATACTAAGGACTTCAAGCATCTAACGGCGTTCAATAACTCAGTGAGTCGCGATCTAATATTGGAAAGATATTGTATACATTTAATTCATTAATTTCATTCTGCAGGAGAAGCAAAGCCGTACACCACCGCTGCAGTCGCCCGGCCATTCGATCACGGCTAACATGTTGCAGTCGCAGGTGCATCCCCTGATACTTCAATTATAAAACTCTACTAATTACTGATTCGTATACTCTCAGGCCAATGTCTATGTTCAGTCGCTAGTGCAGTTGGGCTTGCTTCAGGTGGGCAATGATCCTCTGGTCGACTGTGACATCATCGAGGTGGTGCTGCAATTCAAACAGATCAAGAATGTCCAAAAATTTGTTAGATCTGTATACCATGGCAAGTTGGATGATGTGGAAACCGTGTTGCTTATGTTTGACTTTGTTGGCAATGTCACGAACATTGAACTTAAGTTCAACCTTACGGATACCTACACTCTTAACGACGTGCTGGGCTTGCGCTTCAAATCGTCGCTGCGTAGTATACGTTTATATTTCCAGCGCATATTTTACTTGCCCATCAACATGTATGTCAATGGCTCCTCAATAGGTAAGCTGTAGAAACTATTCACTGATGATTAGCTCTATTTCGAATTATTTCCGTTAGCCAATTATCGCATGGACTTTGGTAAGCTGCTGCCCCCAGATAATTATTTTGCGGACAATCGTAAATATGTACATAACGGTTGCTTTGCTTTTGACCGCTTTAGTCGCATGGCCAGTGCGCGTGAGGTGAAGCCAATCATGGATTTCACATTTACAGTGGACATACAGGAGGTATACTGGCGCCAGCACGAAATGCTGGAGGAACCGCCGTTGGCGCAGCAGCAACAGCATGAAGACTCCTTGGAGATGCAATCAGTTGGCACCAAAGGTGTCATACTCGAGGTTCCTAAAGATCGTGTATTTGATAACGGGGTCGAATGGACCCGTAATTCCGAAATGCAGTCTGTTTCTGGAAATGGATCCGTGGATAGTTTGAACGTGGGTGCTGAGCTTTCCGAGTCGGATGAGCGAGAAACACCCTTGGAGTCACTGCAAGAATCCGATGTAGCGTCCACTGTACATTCATCTCAAGGAAGGCGCAGAAAATTTATAAGGCTCATCGATAAATCCGTTCATAATGATAATGGGGAAGAAAATGAGGACCATCAGTATGATCCAAAGGCTGTTACTAGAAAACTATCAAGAAGACCGAATCGTAAAGACAATCGGTCTCGTGATGATTTTAGAGATTTAGATGATGAGGTTGGCACTGATTCTTATGTTGGAAATGACAGCTACGAGAGAGCTGATGACTGGCTCGCGGGCCGTGTTCATGACTCAAAAAAACCTAAACCTAAACCTAAACATAAACATAGACATAGCAGTTCAACAGTTTCTTCCAACGCAGCAAAAGATGAAAAAGAGAGGGAAATGCATATGGATAGTGCAAAGAAAAGGAGTATTCTGGAATTACAGCGCATAGATGATGAGGCAACCAGATTTCTTCAGGAAGAAATGCTACTTAGGGAGCAAATGCCAAAACGAATGGGAAGGAATCATTCAGATAATAATATTCACAACTATACGGTTAATGACAGTATTATACATGATTCTTGGGCTGAATTGGAGCAAGAATATAAAATGAGTTCGTCAAATCAGGCGACAAAGCAAAATATAAAACATAACTTGGAAGGGGAGCTAATGACTAAATCAAGTCCAAGAACTGCATCAAAAATAAGAAAGTCCCAATCGCATGCAGCTCGTGTCGGAGCAGTTAACCTGAGCACAAGCTTTCCGGAAATACCAGAAATAATGGATGATCATAGCAAAAAATATTCACATTTAAATTCAACAGATGATTCATTTGACAATAAACCAAAAGTCATACGCAGGAAAAAGATTGTCTCAAAAACAGAGCACTTGGAGGTGTTGGACACATCAACGTCCACTTCACGTATGCGGGGAAATAAATATATGTCTTCACAGGAAAATCTAGAAGCCGTTGGGTCCGACTCGGCGACACAGAAATTGAAACATATTCTCCGAGATAAACTTGGCAAAAAGCCCAAAAACGTAATTGTAGACATGGACACGCCAACGGAAACGGATGTGATGGAAGAATTGCTTCAGATGCCAAATAATGCACACAATTGCAAATCAATGCCAAATTTCGAAGAAAAACGTACATCCAGCAAATCAGTATTACCTAAGAAAATACCGAAACCAAATAGGTCATCGACTTCAAAAGCGGATCTTTCTCTAAGCGCTCGCTGGGTGGAGGTAAGCAAGGAACAGGCTCAAGCCTTGGAAGAAACTGAAAAGTTCATTGCAGACAGCTGCAAAGCAGATCTAGATGTATTCTCAGTTGAAGAACAGTGCTCTCAGAGCTCAAAGAAACCAAAAAAAAAGAAACTGGGTCGCATGTCACGCTCGATTATTAGAAATAATATTGAATATAGCGAGATGAATGTTAGCTCGGAAGTGGAACCAAACAACGATAGTTCATTAATGGATGAATCCCTTAAGGAATACATACCTGACCGTAAAGTGTCAACAAAGAAGTGTTCCAATATCCATTCGTCTCAGGACATTATAGTATCTGAAATGAATTTAAAAATTGAAACTAGTGCTGAAAGTGCTTTTGTAGAGCAGTTGAAACTTGAGCGCAAAGTGATTAAAAAGAATAATGACTCTGATAAATCTCAGGAGGCCATTCCGAATCCTGTTACTAAGCCTATTGCGAATCAATCGACTCCCAATACTAGCAAACTCAGAGAACGGACTCGTCATAGAACGGAAAATGTGGCTTCAGAATTGGAATCGAGTCCAACTCGAAAGTATGAGAAAAAGCCTCGGCAAAGTGCACATCGATCTGCATTGCATAAATATTTGGATGCTGAAGAAGCATATGCCATGGACCAGTCTCAGCAAGTGGGTGACCAGTCTGAGAAACCATTAAAAAAACGCACCGTCAAGGCAACAGGAGTCGAGCCTTGGGAAGCAGAGTCACTTGAACTAGAGTCGGTAGGGAGGAAAGGTCTTTCGAGGAAAAGAGCAGCGAAAGTCTCTTCTGATGTCAATCACTTGCAACAGACGGTCATCGGCAAGCTCTGTTCTCTAAAGGAGAAGAATTCCGCTCCAGCCCAGCTGGGTGCCGCTGCACCCGTCTCCCACTTGGAGGTTACTGTGCACATGTACGACGACACCAAAGTTGCAAAAGAGCGAGCCAGAGATAGCACCACATATGCGAACCAGAGCGTGAAGACGGATATCACAAACATGAATGAAAGCATCAAGCTTATTCTGGCAACTGGCAGGAAACTGCAAGACGAGATGGAACGGAAGACACAAGAGTACAAGGAGAGTCTAAGTGTGTACCGATCTGAGGCGGATTCATCGCAGCAGACATCAAACAATGAATCGCCGAAGAGTAATACTGGTACTGATTACGAGTCCAAATTTGTCGAGCTGGAGCAGCACATAGGTGAGCTGGAGCAGCACTTGCGTAAGTTTGAAAGCCGCACGCAGGATATGCTGGATATGAACTCGAAGCTGGAGAACGAGAAAATTCAATTAAAGCAACGCATCAATAAAATGGAGCTCCAAATAGAACAACTGCGCCAGCAGGGCACCAGTGGCAAAAATCTGCAGGAGGTGCTCAGTGAGATGCGTCTCCAAAACATACGCTACATGGACATGAGCAAGGCCAAGGAACGGTACAAGAAGCAATGGCGGCGCAGTGCCAAGCGTGTCCACGCCCTCAAACTGGCCATGTACGAGAAGAAAATGGACAGTGAGAGGAACATGCCTCAGTAAGTTGAACGCAATATGGCATTAAGACATATTACTTACTTACCCCTATTGACACGTTACTTCCTTTCAGGATGCTCAATCTGAAGAGTATTCTTACCAAGGATGCTGATGAGTTTGAGCGTGAGTTCGGTCGCTTTCGCCGGTCGACCACAGCGCTCAGCTTTTCCGGTTCTGGTGATACGCCGGAGCCGTTGCTCAAAGATTATCTGCGCGGTCTTTCCAGTCAAGCAGTAGACCAGCACAAGCCTGTTAATCATGTGGATAGTAGTCGGATGCATTAGCCCCATTCCCATTCAACGAAATTGTACGTGATTAATGGTTAACTGATTGTATACTCATAGGATTCCCATCCTTATTTGCGTTAGTTATTTGGTTTATCATAAAATTTCTGTTTTCTTGGAGACAAGTAAATATTTTATGTCAAATTTGTGATTAAATTTAAGTTGATTCAACTAGTCCTAAGATATCATATTTAAAAGTAAGGCTTACGATTACGATTAACTGACCTTTTGATCAGTCTATGTGACAATCGACATTCGTTTACAAAATTGAAGACTGTTCTGGAATTGTGTATTTTCGCTTAATGTTAGTTTAAGCTTCAGTCAATCAGCGTTAAAAATAATGGATTGATTTTAATGTAATTTACTGTTTATTACTATAAAAATATTTATATAAATTAACGCTTGGACACCGTCATTTATTCCAACTTAAAGCCCACGCGCAGAAAGTGGGGCAATGTGTTCAGTGGTGCAGAGTACTCCATGAGCCAGACGGGACCCTTGTAGACCGTCCCGGTGTTTCCATCGGTCCACTCTCCCTCGGGCAAGTAAATGTCTCGATTTCGAGCATTTTCCACAATAACCGGAGCTGCAATGATGTCATCGCCGAGCAAAAATTCTGTGGATAAGTTAAAATGGATTCGTAATTAGGTTAATGAGTGATAATCATATTGGTGAAAATCAACATACCATCGTAGATGCTCTGAGCAACTACATCATCGGGCGCAATCCACCAGAGGGGTGCGTTGACAGGTTCGCCAGTTTCCGTGGCGCGCTTGAACATCTTCATTATGTAGGGCGTATAGTCGGAGTGCATCTTGGTGAAGGTCTTGCTAATCGCAATAGTTTCACTGTCAAAGTTCCAGGGCACAAACGAGAACTGCAGGCTGGGCATGAAGACATTGGCCTGCAGCCAGCGTAGGAAGAGCTCCTTCGTGGGCGGCTTCTCGTTGTAGCCATTGCCGCCAATCATGTCGGGTAGCACAAAGGGATATCCATTCATGTTCATCTGCAGCATCGAAGTGATCAGAGTCACCAGCCCATTGTTCCAGCCCCACTCGGAATCTTTGTCAACAATGCGCACAAATATGGGCAAGTCCTGCGTGCTTTGGCCAGAGCGCACCTCTACCATATCCCCAAAGGCGGCCACTGTGCGCACATAGTCGGTGGTTATCTGTAGCGGGGTTTGATTTGCATCACCCTGGAGCACCGGATCTGTGGGTACCCAGCTGGTCTCGCCGGCATCAAATTTGAAGCTATCGATGCCATCCTCCGTCTGCAGACGTTTCAGGCGAGTGCTGAACCACTCCTGCACTGCGGGCTTGGTGAAGTCCAGATAGGCAGCATCCTTTGGCTTGCTGTTCCACCACTGCGTATCGGCACTGCCGGCGTGATCAACCACCAGATAGCCCAGCTCCTTGGCCGTTTTGTAGATGGCTGTGCAGTTGTTGTTAATGAAGGGATGAATCCATAGGGTTACCCTGAAGCCCAACGCCTTGAGATCGTCTGTCAGTTTCTTGGCATCTGGAAACTTTTCTTTTCGGAACGTCAGAGCACCATAGCAGTCCTCCCAGTCGTCGTCAATCTCCAGCTGACTGTTCTCAAAGCCATTGTCAAGAATCTGCTTTGCAAAATCGCGCACTACCGCGTCGGAGACCTCCGCCTTGTATAGCGCCCAGGTGGACCAAACCGGGTGCTGAACCATGCGCTCATCGGGATAGCCTGTGGGCTTGCCTAGCAGCGTCTTCACTGCATACATATGGGCAGCCTTTGCATCCTTGGCAAAGGCGAGGTGATAGCTAAATTTAGATGAGGCTAGCCGCGTGTCATAGGGCAGGCTACTGAATGCGCTAATGCAGAGCTGATCCTCCAGGCCGGCTGCATTCTGATCAATAAAGAGCGGAGTTGTGTTATCCACGAATAGGAAGAAGCCCTCGCTGTTCAGCCAGTATCGCTCTGCCACGCCCATATTACCCAGCTCCTTGGGCACATACGAGAAGTTGCTATATTGCTGACGCTCCACGGGCCAATAGTGTTGCTTCTGCTCCGAGCCACCAAACCAATGGACGCGTCCCTTATTCAGCCTCACACAATCCCTGGGCTGTGTGCCCTTCACCACCTGATCGCGCGCCACACGGACATGGGTCACCCCGCTGCTGGATGGGACCAAGCTAAATTCGATGGTGGTGCTGCCATCGCTCAGCTTGAAGCCACCCGTCGATGTGGCTTCCAGATCGCTGTTGGTGACAAAGTTATCCAAGGTCACGGTCTGCAGCAATTTGCTGCCCTTCATCAGCTCGTATTGCAGCTTATCGCCCCGTCGAAGCCTTAAATAGATGTCGCTGTTATCGAACTTGAAGCGCTGCTCGATGGTCTTGCAGGCTAGCCCCGCCGTCCACAGGCAGCCGACTGCCAAAAGTAGAGCCGCACTTCTGTATCCGTATTGCATTTTCGTCAAACTGTTGCCAGAGCCAAGCGAGCGCCGACCTTATATAGCAAACGATCGAGCGTGTTATGCGCACAAATAAAGCTCTTGAGGCTTGCCTACAGTCCCACTGCTGAAGATGCACTCCAGGCAGCAGCTGATAAGCGACTATCAGCTAGAGCTCTCATCGAACCTAATGTATAATGCGCTATATATACACGAACACATTTTGTCAATAGATTCCGAGAGCTATAATGCCACTGAGAGGCGTGCAAATGATACTTAATGACACTCGTAATACTAACTGTTGAATTATTTCTGTTGTTCCATACAATATATACACTTATAAACTATAGTTAAGTGCTTCATAATTATCAAGAGGAAGAGCCCACATATCTTATCAGTGCATGACTAATATGTATATAATTTAAAGCGAACCATTAAAGGACTCCTTGCGTTGAATTAAAAGAGGAAACCACGCCTCTGTATATGGCGAAATATCAGAGTTTCTATATAGGCAACCTTGGCATAAGGTCATCAGCTATCATGTGTGCACTTATAATTAGTCCAAGCTAACAAATTATTAAATTTATAAATTTCAAGAGGTGTTGAAATAAAATAATAAACATTAATTTGTTATAATTTATATAATTGGAATATATGTATATTTGATTTATTTAGTATTTAGCTTAAAACTAGGATAATACATTTTGGAAAATCAATTTCAAGGGAAATAAATAATTTAATTACTTTGTTTGAATGTTAAAATGTGATTTTTATTTGTTATACCCGTTCATATAGTGAAAAGAGTATATGGACTTTGGACTGACTGCCCATAGAAAAGATCGATCCAAAAATATGATGCGAAATCGTAAAAATTGGTCTATGAACGCTTATATCATATATTATATGAGTTGTAACTAGATGTATTTGCGCTTAGGACTATTTAAATAGGCTGCCAGACTTGGGTTACTTGGGCACCAGCTGGGCGTGCTCCTCCTCCTCCAACTCATCTCCGATCTCACTCTCTTTCAGCGACTCACTGGGCAGCTGACTCGATTGCAGCTCATCGTGATATTCGAGCACATCGCTCGGATGATGATGTCGTGCATTGAAGAGCTCGTCCTCCTGGTCTTCGCCGCTGTCGTCGGCTTCATCGTCGGCAATCAGAGCGACGCGTGTATAGAGCTCTGACTTGGCCTCTCTTCGTTGGTAGAGCACTCCGCCAGCCACGCCCACGCCCACCAGTGATACTATAACTGCGATCAAAAGCAGCGCAGTGGTCCAGCTCATGTACTGGACCTTGGCATCGGCTTCCAGTTGGGCATTACCCGGATTAGATACATCCGTCACGGTACTGCGCACAACGTAAGCGTAGCAGTAGGTTTCATTGGTCTCAACCAGCTTGCGGAGCTGGCTGCCCGGATAGCAGGTGCTGCACTGAGAGGCGCTCGGGCCATAGCAGCGCAGGCAGCTCTTGTCGCAGCTGGAGCAGATGCGACTGTGACGTGGTGTCAAAAGCACGGTGCTGCTGGAATCACTGCTACGACGTCGACGTTCAGCCGCTTGCAGAGGATCGTCCATATCGTTGAAAGTTTGGTCACTGCTGTGCAGTTCATTGTCGACATATGGTACAGCGTTAGCCGCTGTGGTACCTGGATCGCTGAGCGGTACGTCCAGATCTAGCTCATCCGCATTAGTCTGGGGGTATGTGTGTTGGGGACACTCGTCATAGCAGAGATCCTGATAGATGTAGCTGGGCTCCTGGCATTCTGTGAAGAGCAGTTAATGAAGGGAATTAGTTCACGGCTGAGCAGATGTATGGATAAGAGATAAGGAACTGGTTATAACTAACCAATGATGAGAAACCATTTACCTCCGAAACAGTGTTGATAAATGGTGCAAAGAAATTGGAAAATAGCAATGTTTAGTTAGTAGAGCAGTAGAAGAGTTTAAATCAAATCATACAAGAGTATCGTGTACGAAACATAGGCAACAAAAGAATTACATTTTGAATTATTAATTTTTTTCTTTATTTAACTATTTTTTTTTTTTTTTTTTCAATAGTTGAGTCTCAGCTGAAACTTTTCTATTAACAACAAAATGTTTAAAAGCAAGCGCAGTAGTCCAAAAAACATGCTCAAAATAATAGTGGAAAATCAAGAGGGATGTGCGTGTGTGCTGTACCGAAACCAGTGTTGAAAAGTAAACAAGCCATAACGATGAGCAATGTGAGAGTGCATTAAAAAACTATGTTAAATTATAGATTTTACGAGATTAACGAATAGGAATACCAAATTACAGTGTTAATAATCACACAGCAGTACAGTACGCCGAGTACATGGGTTAAAAAACAACAAATTACACAACACTAAAGAGTACTTGGAAAATTTGAAAAGTTCAATGTAGCTTAATTTTTGTTTTGTATTTTTGCCAAACTCACCTTGCCTTTGAGCTATACGAGAAGGGGGCGGAGTGTTCAATTTTGTAACTGTCTAAAATGTTTTTGGACCACATTTCTTTTTTTTTTTTCTTACTGCGCAGCAAAAAAAACTTTGTTGTTGCAAAAAAAGTTTCAGATAAATTTTATTTTGCGTAAATTAAATATTTTGTTACGTTTTCAATGCATTTATTTATTACTCAGATAGTTATATTGATAGATATATGCATATATATATGTATATACTATATATAGTATAATTATATATATATAATATATATATATACACAAAAGATACATACAAAATTGTTGATTCGAAATAGCGGCCTTCAAATCTCATTTACAATAATATTTCAGTTTTACTTTCTTCTTATATTCATTATTTATGTTTAATTTTTTTTTTTTACATTTAAAAGTTTAAATTTTCGCACAAATTTAGTATATTGTTTTTTTTTCGAAATTGCAGTTGTTTTCTTTTTGTAATATTAAATTTAACTTTAATTTTTAATAGCTACCCCAGGCCCTAGTACCATATTTGTTTGTTTAAATTTAGATTTAGATTTGTTCTTTATTTTTCTTGTTTTAGTTTGCGCTTAAATATTAATTTGGCTTTTATTTTTTAGGTTTATTTTTTGTTTTTTAAGTGTTTAAGCATAAGTACCGCAGCCAGCAATGAGTTATGGTAATTAAATGAAATACATAAGTATAGAACAAATTTGGAAAAAAACTTATGAAAAATTTTTTGGAAAATTTAAAGTTTTCTTAATATATATATATAAATACATATATATATTTATTATTATTATTTTATATTTCATTTTGTAGTCTTACGATTTAGTTATACATTTTCATTTTATTCTCGCTGCTATTTATGGTATATGCTTGAAGATTTCAATTTCAGTTTGTTGCAATTAGACATTAATAAAACGGCAAAGTTATTGTTAAAAATTATTATTCATTTCTTATATCATTATGTGTTTTCATGTCAGTTTGCTAAGTACAACGAGAAAATTAATCAAAGGAATTTTAAGCAAAAATTAATATTTTTATAATATATTTGTTTATAAAATTTATTTATTGTGCATTTACGATATGATTATTCATTTAAACAGCAAGCAACAAATAATTTTTCGTATAGAGTGTAAAAAAAAAAAACAAACAAACAAATTATATCAAATGATATGCGCTATGTATGTATATATTATTTATATTCTATATATTGGAGTAATTCAACTGAGAGAAAGTTGTTTGTTTTGCGTTGTATTTGTTGTTACTTAAGTTATGACAGAGACAGAGAGATAGAGATAGAGGATTAGAGAGAGATAATTAGAAATAATTATTGCACTCGCGTTACGTTTTGATTTTGTTTCGATATTGTTTAATTATTTTCCATAAGAGATGGGCACGAAAATAGAAAGATAATGTATTCGTGTCGTGTCACGCAGCTACGTGCCCATCTCTACAACAGATTACACTCGACAAAATGAACCTTTAAGTGTTGGCAAAAGATGAACAACAAATATTTCAACAAAGATATGTGAGTGTTGTAAAACGATTCGATTTTGCTCTGATATGGAAATCAATTTAAGTTTATTTTTACATTTTACACATTATTTGTTTATATTTCATATTGCAGCGCACAATATTAATGACTAGAAGTTTCTTGCTTACTTCTGGCATTTCCTCAACTTTTTTATGCGCTTTTATTGGCGTTACATTTATTTAATTCGTTCCTATGCTCACTAGAAAATTAGCTAATTTTTTTGTTTTTTTGTTTTATTTCTTTCATTCTTTATTACATTTTGTTCAATCTTGTTGTTATTTTTTTTATTATTTTCATATTGCAACTTTGTTAAAAACTGCAGGAACTTTTTCTATATATATATGCATAAGTTGTTAGGTTTACGTTTATATAATTTTTTAGTTATTTATTCCTGGTTTCTTGCCTACTTTAATATAATACGTAGTCGTACCCTACACCCTAGTACTTCGTTTTCGTTTATTTTTATTATTATTTTTATTTTCTTTTATAGTTATTTTTATTGTTTGTTTTCTTCTTGTTTTTTAGTTACAGTTTTAATACAAAAATTGGTTTGCTTTGCTTTGACGCCTTAATACTAGAGTTTTATGCGACTTAGTTTTTTTTTTCTTTTCTCTTAAATGAATTTCAAAATTTTGTTCGTTAAGATTTACGTTTAAATTTTAGAAACAGTCTTTTACTATGAACTCTAAACTGTTGAACATTTATTGTTTTTTATTTGGTTTCGCTTAGCGCGGCACACACACAAATGATTTCAAATAAAATATAATAATAATAAAAATTACTGTAGAAGAAAATGACAGGCAGTGCTGCTCAAACTGTAGCTATTTGGCTGGCCTGGCAATATCTGAAATGCATATATACGTAAAGATACATGTACACAGCACACACTCACACATACTCTAAATAAAACGGTTTGAGAGCCACTGCCTCAAAAAGTCTGCTCAGTCAGCCAGAGCCTTTGAAAATGGCGCGTCAGGCCAACGCATTCAAAACTGTCGCAACCAAGGCGCAATGCATGCAAAACTATGCGAAAAATGACTTTGGCACAGGGAAATTGGAAACCCTTACTTTAAATGCATTAAAAAAATATATAAACAAAATATTATGTAAAAATATTTATACAAAATAAAAAATATGACAAAAGTAAACGAAAACAACGAACAAATTTAACTAAACGCTTAACAAATTAATTAAAAAATAGTCTTTAACTAAATATAACTACTATTTTAGTTCTGTTTGTGCGAAACAACCTTTTCATTTGCTGTTAATATTGTTTCTGTCTGCCCTCAGCTGTCACGCCTACAGTTAGTTGTATATGTGTATGTATAACTAGGTCTTACATTTAAATTTAACTACAAAAAGTTTTAGTATATTTATTTTTTGGACTTGCAGTGTTTTGTTTTTTTATTTTTTATTTTTTATATATATATTTGTTTTCTACGCTTATTTATCATGTTGGTTTTTGTTGCTTACTTTGCTATTGTTCAATTGATTTTCGACAGCTTAGAAAATGCTTTGATCAAGCACACAGAATGCTTTTGTCTATGTTTTTTATTTTTTTTATTTTTTTGTTTGCTTGTGGATCAAACTTTAAACTTGGAATTGAAGTTTGCTCACATTTGTTTTTGTTTTTGTTTTGTTTTTTTTTTACAGTTTTTGTTTGTTGGCTATGTAAATAGTTTTGCTTTTGTTATTGTTGAATTATCTAATGCTTTTGTTGCAGTTGCCATTGTTGTTGCTGTTGTTGTTGTTGGCAATGGCTTGTTTAAAGTTTAGATAGAAGACTTGTGTTATGAGTAGAAAGATTAAGGACAAACCTAAACATTTCTGGTCGCTCCACTTGAGGCATGCAGCTGCATTGCTACGATCCTGTGCCATGCCCACTTCGCCCACCTGCAAGACAAAAGAAAAAAATGAGCCAATGCAAAGGGAAATACATTAATATTTGCACAGATTTTCAAATCAACGTGGCGCATGAGCAATATAAACAAAGATTCTTGGACAGTCTGCGTCAAGTATAACAGCAAAATTTTATATATATTAATAAAGAATTTTGTAAAATTATAAAAATAATAGTAATATATTTTTACAGACTATAAATAAATAGTATTCCATTTCAGTAGTATTCTGAATATAAATATATAGTATAAATATTAACTCTTTTGTATACCCTTTACTCTATTCTGTATTTCGTATTTTCCCATTGAAAATGGGAATTCAGGGTATAATGGTTTTGTTGAAATGTATGTATTCCTCTACGTAATTCCTCTATGTATTTCCTTTACGTAATTCCTCTACGTCTTTAATGCTTATAATTCACACACTCGACTTCACTCTATAGCGCTGACCCACACCAGACCTGGACGACTGAAGACTGACTGAAGACTGACTGAAGAAATGCTGCAGCTGCTGCCCTTTATATAGCGACATTTTTACTCAAGCACTGTCTCTCTGAAATGTTGAGCCCGACGACAGGTAGAGCTCGTTGCAGTTGAGCTTCAAGTGAGCAATGGGAACGCTCTCTGCAGCTGTGAGCATTTTAGCTTCGTTTTAACTAAATACAAATACCAAATGAGAGCTGCTGCATACACATAGACAACTTTAATGATCTTCTGCACTTCTTCTCTCTTTGCTTTTACTTTTACGCGAAGAATTCTTGAAATATCAGTTCTCCGAAAGGTTCAGGGGATTTCCTAGTCGAGCAGTCTCGACTAGAGCTTTCTTACTTGTTTTTTTTTTTAACAGAGCTTAAACTTTAAATAAATAAATTCTAGATCAGCTGCGCTGATAGTTTCAAGTTTCCTTCATTCAGCCTTTAAAGAGTTTGCCATTTAAATGCTGTGCTGGTTAAAGGTAATTTTGTATGCTCTATGTCTGATTGGGTGGACGGCCAGTTGGGTCGCCTTGGTGGGCCTGTCTGCTGTCCGTTGTGGTTCATTGCATGTTGCCGCCATGTCTGGCATTTCAGTTCCAAGTACTTAAGTATGTATGGAAAATGAACCGAGTGTGCCTGTGTGTGTGTGTGTTTATTTATTGCTGCCCTAACCAAAAAATGGTGGGCTAAATACGGCTATCTCCGTCTTCTGCTGACCCTCCTTCTCTCTCTCTTTCTCTCTCTCTCTCCGTCTGTCTGTATCTTTGCGTCTAACAGAACTTTCACATGCGATGAGGTCGCGTGCTACCAACAGCAGAAATTGTTAGTTATGCAAAAAGTTTGCTAGCAGCAGCATAAAAAGTCAAAGGTCAGTGCACTTTTAGTTTATTACAACACACACACACATACATACACATATATATATGTATATATGCAACCTGCCAAAAAATACATTTCTGCAGCTTTTAAGCAACAAAAGCTGCTAGAAGGTTAAAGAACTGTCCAATTCAGAGCGAGAGAAATGTTTTGTGCCTATGCCAAGTGCACTTGAGCAGCGCGCTGTAGTTTAGAGTGCAAGCATTTCAATAGTTGCTGCTGCGCTGACTCTCAAACTGTACATGCAAAACGAATTTGAGTGCATTTAATGCTGCTGCTCCACTGCGCCTAACAATGGCAGGAAAAGGCAAAAAATCGCGTAGCCGCCCGTTGGTACGAGCAAGAGCTTGGCACTTTGCCCATCATTGGCCAGGCCAAGATGCAGGCACAGAATATGTATGTGTGTGTCATGAATTGTGCCAAAAAAAAAAAAAATTGAATTCAGTTTGCCAGCGATAGAAGAAGAAACTGAAATTGAGCATTTTCGTATGCTAAATAGTGGAAAATTTATGAGCAGCTTGTGCATTAAAGCTGCGCAAATTGTTAGTGCAGTAAGAAAGACTCCAAGGAAAATTCGAAAAGGATGTGCAAAATGGTAAAAGGAAAAGCCAAAAAGCATGCCAAACAGTAACTCAAAATGTAAATCTACCTACACAGAGCGCGAACAGCTTGCAAAGCGTTGCCAAAATGAAAAGCTCCTAAGCTTCTAAGGCCTAGCAGCCTGACCAGAAGTCATATACTACTATAGTATATATATAGATCATATGTAGATCTAGTATATCAATGTATGATAGCTCGTTTGCATCGCCTCAAGCCAGCCACATGCAAGCAGGCAAAGTTGTGCCGTTATCTTGACGTCGACTCAGTCGAGCATCCTCAGCTTCAGCTTCAGCTTCAGTTTCCGCTTCAGCTGTTACTTCGGTTTCGGTTTCGTCTTCAATCTCTGGCAAGCCGTTTACCAAGCACTGCAAATCCAAGAAAGTAAAAAACAAAAGCAGAAAAGAAAAGAAAAAAGCAAAAACAAACAAAAAATTTGGCATTTATCGAGGCCATAAAGCGCTTTCTCATTTATTATTAATTAATTAATTGTTTTTATTGGTGTTGCGAAAAAGCTTGTGTTAGATAACTTACAAAGCAAGTTCTGCTGACTTCGCATGGGACTTCTTCTAGAGTTTCGACTCTGATTGAATAACAATTTATAGACTACCGAAACTGAGGGAGATCTTGCTTAACTTGACTTTATGCTCAGCTTCCTTTCTCTTTACTTCTCTTCAATCTTCCAGCACACTTTTCATTTCACTTCTCGCTGCTTCTCTCACTAGGTTTCTCTCTCTACTTCTCTTGCTGCTGCATTGGCCTGATTTTGTTGTTGTTGTTGTTTGTATTATTCAAATGGAATTGTGCCTCACCTGTTGCATGTTGCGCCATTGTCCGCTGGCGTCGTGCTCGATGTCGTTGTGTGCCATATCATTGCCATACAAATTGAACTGATTCCGCTGGCTCTTGTTGGGCTCGTCGTCGGGCTGCGGGGGCACCTCGGTGCCATAGAGTAACATGTCCCATTGTGTGATTTGGGCTGTAAGGCAACAAAATTGTATTAGAGCAGGCTGGCGAATCGCTTCAGTTCGAAATCAAAATCAACATGAAAAATAAGCAAAAATTTCAAATGAAACTAAAATGGAAATATTTCTGGAAAATGTAAAAACCAAACAAACGAAACAAAATATGATTTATGCAATGGCAAACGGGGCGTGCAAGGGGCCAATAAATCTATCAGAGAACAAAACAAATGATGTGACAAAACCTAAATACACACAATTTTCAAGTTGAGACCAAGTGATAAATGTGCTGCGTATATTTTTGGCTGCTGACAGCCAACAATAATAACAACACTTGCACTTTGCACTCTGCACTCTTCAGTTAACTCTTGGCCATTTGCAGTTTGCAGTTTGCACTTTTCAGTTTGAGCTTTGATTGATGAAAGTCTGCCAGTGGCTGTCAAACTGTTTACTAAGAATATTATAAGGAAAACTTTAGAGCATTTAACTCTACTTAAACTTTATGTTGTAATATAGAAAGTTATGAGAAAAGGCAGACAAAAGGTAAAAACTATCGTCAGCATCATCAATAGTCTACGCGATAGTTCAATAGATTTTTGCTTGACTTTGATTTATGGTTCTACTTAGCGAATGACTGAAGTGCACTGAAAAGATCCTATTTTTTATGGAACTTGCATGCATGTTGAAGTGTCTCTTTAATCTTAAAAAAAAAAAAAAAATAAAATTATTTTTATACAAATGAAATCATTCAAGTTTTTATGACTAACTAATTCAGTATTTTATGAAATTTCTGCATTGGTTTCTCATTATTTATATATTATAAAAGAGTGTTTCGAGTGGACTATATATATATATATATTGCATTTCCCAGTGCCTTTAATTTAATAAGGAATATTATCAGCTAATAAAGGCAAAGCTGAGGCTCAGCCAAGCGCAGCAAACAGTCGAGAGCCAGGTAAAATGGAATACAGATTGATTGGGTTTCTCTTCTATTTTCATTGTTTACATCAAGTGCATTGCTTTCTCACATTGGACAAGAAAAAAAGAAGAAGAGGAAGAATAAGAGTAAAGGAAATTAAGCAAAATCAGCTTGGAGCTAGTTAAGTGCACTTTTCCGTCTACCATTTGCGGAGTTGCCCTTGCGATAGCTGCTCGGCGCCAGCTGCAAAATGGTCTCCTCTGAATCATCATCGCCAGCCGCCTCGTCGGTGTCAACATTGGCATTCGCATTATCATCGCTGTCGTCCTGGGGCGCCAGGACACCGGCGGCGGCCATCAGCAGCTGCTGTTTCTTGAGTATGCGCTGATCGGGCAAAAAACTGCTGCCGCCCGCGGGCAGCATTGAGTGCGATGGAGGCGGCGGTGCGGATGGTGACTTCTTTGTGTTGCCCGGTTTACTGCTGTTGACTGGTTTGCTGCTGCTGCTGGTGCTGCTGCTGCCAGCATTGCCTATTGTCGGCCGAAACAGGTCCACTTCAAATTGTTTGCCCTGTTTGCGTGGCGTCGGTGGCTGCTGCTGCTGTTGTTGTTGTTGTTGCTGTTGTTGCTGCGTACCAGGCTTGGTCTTGGGCTGGCTGCTGGTCACGTAGGGCTCCAGCTCGGGAAATATGGCCTGAATCTTTTCGTAGTGCTCGAATAGTTTCGGTATGCGCGAGTCCTGCTGGCTGTTGTCCTTCACCTGTTTGACTGCCTTGCCGGGTAGGCGTGGTCCCGTCGAGCCATTATTGCCGCGATTGTTGTTGCTGTTGTTGCTGTTGTTCGAGTTGCTATTGTTAATTTCGCCTATGACTTTGCGCGTTTTTTCATCATAAAACTTTTCACCCGAGCTGCCTTTCGGACGTTGCGTTTGCAGCCCATTTGCCTGGCCCTTGGACTTGCCACCACCACCGCCACCGCCTCCTCCTCCTCCTCCGCCTCCGCTGTGCTGCTGGGATATGCGATAATATTTGTTCTTGTTGCTGCCACTTCCACTGCTGCTGTTGCTGTTGCTGTTGCTGTTGCTGTTGCCGCTCTGCATCGCTTGTTCCTTTCTGTTGTTGGCCTTGCCATTGCCTGACTTGTTGCCCTTGTTGCCCTTGTTGTTGCCTTTGTTGTTTCCCTTGTTGTTGCTGTTGCTGTTGCTGTTGCTGTTGCTCTTGCCCAGCAGAACACCATATGTGGCAGAGATCTGCTGATAGCCCTGCTTGGCTGGCGGCACCGGCGGCAGCAACAGCAATGGATTGTTGGTCACCAAATTGGATTTATTGGGCGGCATTTTGCCCAGTGGCAGCTTGGCCCCACCTGCCGGCATTTGGGCGAAATTGTTGGGCGATATGAGGGGATACTGTGGCGAATAGACCTGGTGCAGGGTGCTGATGGTGCTGCCCTGACCTCCACTCGAATTGGGCGTGGTTGCCTGCTCGTCGCTGCCGCCACGCGCCGTCGATATTGGATCCTTTGGATCGATGGACAGCGTGGTTCCATAGAAGATCAGCGACCATTCGCGCAACAGGGCGTGGCCTGAGTCGTAAATGGGTGTTTTTTTTTTTTGTGTTTGAGGTTTTTTGTTAGCAATGGGTGAGTTAATGCGTGTTAGGTTCCACAGAAAGCGCAGCATGTAAAATGGTTTCTTGATACACATAGCTCTAGTTATACTGCACATTATGGAGGAAACTTACCCATGTAGCGTCCCTCGTTGTGTATCTCCAGCTGCCAGTTGCCGTGCGGCGACTCGCCCCACGTGTGCACCGACATGAAGGGCCACTGATTGAAACCGGAACGTGAATTATCATGAATGCTGTGGGGGAATATGCAATGGAGTTGTTTTTTATTAAGTGTTCACTATAGATCGCTTCGATAATATATTTCTTATTCCTAAAATCCAATAAAATCTTTCCCTTATCTTAACTGAAAGTCTTTACGAGACTTCGCTTGCTTCCTTCTTCTTCTTCTTCTCTCACTCAACTCACCGGGATGTTAGCAGCGTCACCCTCGTATTGGCTGGCGATCTCAGGTATAGCTGTATGTCGCCGCGTCGCTGGGAGGTTAGGGTGATCTTGGCCTGGACGTGCTCCAGATAATTGACCGAGAGGCAGTGATTGACGGTCAGTTGCAATGTGATGTGCTTGCGTGGCGGAATGGCTCTGAGGAAGGAGTGAGAAATATGAGAATGAATGAATTTGGATGCAAATATACATATGCAAGCGTCCAGCGACTCACTTGTCCACGTGTGGAGCATTGATCTCGCAGCGGTGCTGATCGGGCACCGTTTTCCAGGTGCGCGCGACGCGTACCATATCGGACGCATCCATGAGGCCATAGCCAAAGGAGTGGCTCACACGTCGGCCAACACCGTTGATCGTCCAGCTGGAATCCTTGAGATTCGCCGGCTTTGCGGTGCGCACCACAATGTGCTGCAGGTCGCGCCAGGTGAGATTCTGATTCGACTGCAGCACCAGGGCTGCAATGCCCGCGGCGAGCGGTGCCGAGGCCGAGGTGCCCGTATGCGATGCGGTACATGAATGATGCAAATCTGTGGTGACCACCTGCTTCTCGCTCTGCCCGCCGCTGCTGTAGGTGGTGGCCAGCGTGGAGCTGCATTTCTCCGAATACCATGGCACGTTGCCCTCCTCGGTGGCGCTCGATATGGACAGCGTCCAGATGGAGTTCGTGTAGCCATCGCAATTGCAATTGTCCATCTCCCTGCCTCCGTTGCCAGATGCCCAAATGAAGATGCTTCCCTTGCCGCCACGCCCCTTCGTCGTGCCCTCGAGGAAGGCGCGTGAGGCCAGCTCGCCGGGCCCATCCACCGTCTTGCCATCGTCGTCCGGCCCCCACGAGGCGCTGTAGATGTCAATGTGCTGCGGATTGAGCGAAAGCGAACGCGCCTCCACAGCATCAGTCACATCACCGTCTAGCATACGCACACCGCCCACACTTGCCCCATAGGCAATGCCCACCGCGCAGAACGAATTGTTCGCTGTGGCAGCCACCTCGCCGGCGCACCGAGTGCCATGGCGATTCGAGTCGGTCATGTCGTAATGCGGCATTGGATCATCATCATGGCTATTCACATCGTACGAGGCCTTGGGATCCTGTCGAAGGAACAAACAGACAATATTAGAGAAACTCCTGATACCCGCACGCTGGTCAATATTACGTAGTTCTGTTCAATGTCCGGATGATTGGACTCCAGTCCATCGTCGAGTATGGTCACCACGACGCCCTTGCCAGTTATGCCCTCCTTCCAGGCGGGTATCACATTCATGTCCAGACCATTGCCTCGATTCTGTGGAATATGTACTCGTTAGCTTCAGCTCAAAGCCCCATCAGTTCATCCACTTACCAGATACCACATCTGCGGCCACTTCGGGTCATCGAACGACACTGCATCCACCAGCGACATGGCCCGGGATGAGGTTCGCGATGGCCGCATTCGTATGAAATCGCGCTTCGAACGCGACTTGGCCCGTTGCTGTTTGGCCCAATGCACGCGCTCGTCCAAGTCGAGGCGGGTCTGATGGTGTGAGGCGGGCGTCAGGGAACGCTTCGACACCTTGTGATGCGCGAAATGGTAGTGATCATCGAAGATCTGTGGAATGAAAAGCAAAACGAAAACAATTAGATTGGATGTGAAGAAACGGATTACGAAACTTAGGAATAGCAGGGATATTACGGAATTTAATTCGATTTATCTTTAAAGTCATAGATAATATTCATATAGGATTCATAGTAAATTCTAAAGTGAATCAGACTATAGTTATTGGAAACGATTTTTAATGATCATTCATTCACATAAAAACAGAGCTTGACTAACGAAAGTCGATTCTCGTTTATGATTTATTATTATTATCAAAGTAGTCTGTGCAAAGCGTTTCAACTGCAAATACTCGTAAACCCTAAACATAATTTCTTGTAATTTAAATTTTATAATTTTACAAAAAATATTCACCAACTGTTTCTAACCACATTCGACTTGAAAATGCCGCCGCGAATGGATAAAATCCGTGAGATTGCGGAAAAGCTATTCACGCCCTCGGAGATAAGTCGTTTCAACGCCTTTCGAAACACATTTTCCAAGAAGTATCTGTCGCCGAGTGCGTACAACTTCAAGTGGAACTTCAAGCGACCCGTATGGTCGGTGAAAATGCCCCAGTGGATGAATTCGCGTTACTTTACGTCATCGCGTAAGTGGGATTGGTTCAGTTGCTGGGAATTCCTCTAACCCGAGCTTGCTTCCATCCACAGAGTCTAGCGAGGAGTGCTGTCGCGAGCAGCCGAAGTGTGATTACGACTGGGACGCTTACCATCCACGGGGTCCGCCATATGAGCCGCGCGATACTCACTATTGGTACATGGATCCAGAGTTTCTGAAGGAGTCCGAGAATCTAGTCTTTTATCCCGTGGGCGATGAGTGGAAGAAACCACCGAATCCGAAGGGAAAGTACGCTCCGCCCATGGATCGCACATTTCGCTCCAAATTCGTCAACTTTGGACCTGCACATCCGGCGGCCCATGGCGTGCTCCGCATGATGCTGGAGCTGGACAATGAGACGGTGTTGTCGGCCGATCCTCACATTGGCTTACTGCATCGCGGCACCGAGAAACTGATCGAGCACAAGACATACACACAGGCCGTGCCCTACTTCGCCCGCACCGACTACGTCTCCTGCATGTCCTGCGAGCAGGCCTACGCCCTGGCCGTGGAGAAGCTGCTGAACATCGAGGTGCCGCCCCGGGCCAAGTACATACGCACCTTGTGCGGGGAGCTGATGCGTCTCACCAATCACACCATGGCCATTGGTACCTCTGTGCTGGACTGTGGCGCCATCACGCCCCTCTTCTGGCTGTTCGAGGAACGCGAGAAGCTCTACGAGTTCTCCGAGCGTCTGTCCGGGGCTCGTCTGCATGCGGCCTACATACGGCCCGGTGGCGTGGCCATGGATATGCCCCTGGGCTATGGCAAGGATCTGTACCAGTTCCTCAAGGACTTCACCCATCGGCTCGATGAGGTCGAGGATGTCGTCACCGATAATCGAATTTGGCGCATGCGCAACATTGACATCGGCCGCATCTCGGCGCACGAGGCCCTCAACTATGGCTGCACGGGACCCGTGCTGCGGGCCGCTGGAGTCAAGTGGGATCTGCGCAAGCAGCAGCCCTACGATGCCTATGGCGCAATGAAATTCAATGTGCCCATCGGGTCGCAGGGCGACTGCTACGATCGCTATCTGGTGCGCATGCGTGAGATGCGCGAGTCGTGCAGCATCATTCTGCAGTGCCTGGACCAGATGCCCCCGGGCAACATCAAGGTCGACGATCGCAAGGTAGCGCCGCCCCAGCGCAGCAAGATGAAGACGGGCATGGAGGATCTGATCCACCATTTCAAGTTCTTCTCGCAGGGCTACAATGTGCCGCCCGGCGCGACATACACGGCCATTGAGTCGCCCAAGGGCGAGTTTGGCGTTTATCTCGTCTCCGACGGCGGCTCTCGTCCCTATCGCTGCAAGATTCGTGCTGCCTCCTATACGCATCTGGCGCTGCTCAGCAAACTGTCGCCGTCGTATCTCTTGGCCGACGTTGTGGCCATTATTGGCTCCCTGGACATTGTCTTTGGTGAGATCGATCGTTAGGTGTGCCTCTGTTTGAGATATTTCACAATAAAGATCTGCGAGCGGGATCTGATCTATGTCTCTTAATTATAGAGAACTTTAATTGCAGGGAAAATCTACTTAAGCTTTAAGTTTGAAATCATCAAACTGTCATATCCTATGGCTGTCAAACTTACATACCTAAGACTGTCAAACTTTAGAGTTTATTCGCCCATAAGATATGATAATTTGATGTGATAATTTCATATGATAATTTATAACAATCAATAATCACAACAATGTTCAGTGACTTTAAAACTGCAGGATTAATCAAAGTCTCAAGTCTTTAACACTTGCCTTTAAATTATTTGATTGCCAAAATCTTAGCTTGTGATTGTTGAATTTTTTCAATGCCTGAGCTTTGACACCATCATTGCGTGTGACTGTCGAACTTTGTCAACGTGTGACTGTCAAACTTTGTTTGTGTGTGCTGCACATGCGAATGCCCGTTGCTGTTAAATTTGATGCGTGTTCGTGTCACAGCTCCAAACTGTAGCTGACGTTTAATTACACACACTTCAACGACAACAGAGGCAACGCAAACACCATCAACTAAATACAAATGTGAGCAACGCTAAGGCCGACAGTTAAATCCTATAATTACACTCCATTAGAGTGAGAAGTCAGTTGACAGAAATAAAGAAAATGTTGGCAAACAGACAGTTTTAAATAACTACTCACACACACACACACACACGCACACGCACAATAGATTTTAATTATATATTTTGGTTTTATTCGTGTAAAATTCAGATTTATTCCAGCTGCAAGTGGCCAGGGTTGCCAGATGGGCAAACTTTGTCACTGGAATTTCTTCATAATTGCATTTCATTGTATGAAATTCTTTAGTAAATTACAATTGAAATGCATGCCAACGATTTTGCAATTACATTTAGTTATGCTTCAGGAATGCCTTGCCGCACGGGACATTCAACTGGAATTATGTATGTGAATGGAATTTTTGTTTGTTTTTGCTGGGCCAACCATAAGCAAATATACTTATGAGAAGGCAGTGCAAATTAAATGCAATAAAAGTGATAATTAAGTGTTGAAGTTGTAATTGACAACACACAATATATGTAAACTCTGAAATTTAATGGGTTGCAGTGCTATTCCACTGACAAGCAGTTGGCAACCCTGCCAAGCGTGCACTAGAGCGAGCTCTGTTGACAGCATGGAAGAGTAAATTGTGTGTGTACATGAATGTGTGAGTGTATTCGTGTATTCGTGTGTGCGTGTGTGCGTTACATACGCTCTTCAGCATTGCCAAAAACTTCTACTTGCATAAAGCATTAGAGAACGAGACAGAGAGAGAGAGAGAGAGATAGTGATGGAAACAGTAAGTGAGAGCACTACACACACACACACGCACACTCACACACGCATCATTAAGCGCTTTACAAATATTGTCATTGACCGAAAGTCCGGCCAGGTGCAGCAAACGCGCTGCAAGAACAACAAGCGATTCCAATGGCGCATAAAAGTATGCAACACAATTTATTTATACCCACGGCAGGAATTCGCCTTTCGATTTGCATTTGCGGCAACAGCGCGCTGGACCTGAACATATGTGCGTATGAGTGCGTATGTGTGTGTGTGCTTAATTGTCGGCGTGTGTTTTGAGAGAGCTTGACAAACGGACGCTCGTGTCGCCTAGTGCATGCCTAGAAACAAAATGCCCAGCCCACAGCTCTCTCTCTGTCCCCACCATATGCCAGCCCACTTAACGCCCCCTTCACATCCTGCTGAGCACTAAAATTTTAATTGCAGCCACTCTCTGGGCGTACGTGTTGTCCCGCACTGCCAGAGTTCGTTTGGAATTTGATGCTAGTTGCTCCCACATCTAAACCCACTATCTCTCCCTCTCTCTCTCTGTCTCTCTTCCGACTGCCGAGTCTATCAAGTTTATTAATTTATGCAGCCCAACAGCAGCTGCTGCGGGAACTGGACTTACCGGCAGTGTCAGAGGAAACGGCAGTCGGTCCGTAACGGATCTACATACTAGTTAGTTAGTTAAAGATACTCCTCGTACTGCCCGCATACATATGCAATTTTTATACAACATTTTAATTGAGTTTGGTGTCAAAGTTAAGTTTATAGCTTCAGTTGGAGCAAAACAGTTGGAGCGTGCCCCATTTTTAGGGTCCTCTGGCTCTGGATGAGCTTAGTTTTAATTGTTTTGTTGCGGTTTCAATTAAAATTGACTTACGGCTTCAAGCTGCTCCACAGCTTCTCTCTTTCTCTCTCTCTCTATCACTGTTGCCATCAAATTTAAGTGCTAATGCGGCGCACGTTGATGGATTAATGGATATTCTGTGTGCTGTCCATGTGATTGTGTGTGTGTGAGAGTATAAGCATTAACTTTTACAGGCCATTTGCTGCGTAGGCTCGTAAATATAAATACAAGACCCGACTAGTGAAAGCCTATAGAAAACAAACGTATTTCTAACTAATATCTAGGTTTAGCTGAGCTGCAAGCTCATTGAATAAGAGGCGCATAAAATTTTATGGCTGCTCCTTGATTAAGCCCACTTGACCGAACTTTAATTACTTGCGGATTATTTTACTTTTATTGCACTTTTCAAGTAGGATCATTGAGCTGAACTATTTAAGTATTAGAAAAGTTTTGAATAATCATTAAGAACTCCTTCTGCTTCAACATCCATAATCCATAAAATATACGTTCTTAGTCTTTTTCACGGTTTCTCGTCAAATTCATTTCGCTCCCTCTTTGCGTTCCAGTTCTTAATTTCCCCAGCTATATATAAATGCTTTAATAAGGTGCCTACGTTTATCACTCTCCTTCTTTCTTTCAAGCGCACTGTGCGTGTCTCTCTCTCTCTCTCTTTCCCTCTCTATCACGCTGTAACGTAAAACCAGCCAATTTTCTAGTGCATTTGTCACAGGCAACAAAGTGGACCAGTACAAAGCAATAAAGCCACAACAGATTGCAACAACAAGCAGAGTATAGAAAGAAATGGAGAGAGAGAGAGAGAGACTGAATCAGTCAGAGAGAGAGAGACAGAGAGGTAGAGTAATATGTTAAGCTGTGAATAATGTGAAACGTGCAGTGCAGTTCGGGAACGAGCAAAGCTTTTAAAATTGTCAACAATTTAATTAATCAACTTGGTGAGTAGAAAAAAAGAAAAGGTAGAGTGAATTGAACCAAGGGAGAAATAGGGCGTGGCAGCCAGATTAGCCACTGGGCGGGCTGTCTGGCTGTCTGACTGTGACTGTGAATGCGGTTTTTGCAAATCGCTCGTCACGTCTGCCACGCTCAATTGCCAGGGCGAGTGGTTAATTTTTAAGCAGCATCTCTAACCAGACAGACGGACAGACAGACAAACTGGCAGACACACCGGCAGCTAGGAAGGAAGTCAACCAATATAAATATGTACAACGTTTAAATTAGCTGCGAATTAATTATGCTCCCGAGTCGACGTTGAGCAAAATCTGCGGCTTCTGGCGATGCTGGGATACAAGCTTTAGCATTCAATTAACAGATAGAGCTGTTAGAGAATTATGTGGTTGGAAGTTAAGCCGGTGTGGTCAGGCCCTTAGCTAATAATTATAATGTGGGCATTATAATTGATAGTTTAGATAATTAAAGTCGCTGCCAGGAACTGTTAAGGGGCTAAGCATAGGCATTGCTTGTAGAATACTTTACTTTACTTTACTTGCAGTGTGAGCTGCCAAAAAACATAAATTTGATGTTTTACTCGTGTATTTTAATACTCTACTGTATTTGGTAGATTTAAAACCTTTTCCGTTCCAATTTTTTAGCAACATTGCGAAGCTGTCAGCTGCAGTTGACATCTTACGTAGCTTGTGTGTGATATTTCACAGCTTTTAACCCTTCGGGCTCCGTGCAGCTGTCACACAATGTTCAGAAGTCAACGCAAGGTGAAAAAAATACACTTTTCTGAAATGCCATGTCACAGGTCAAGTGCATAAACAGGCGTTAGACAGACAAAGACAGAATATGCTGTTGTTGTTGCTCTAGGATAATGGGAGTTTTAAGAGGTATTAGAGAAGTTTTGAGTTGAATTCAGAAATTGATATGAGGAGTTATTTGCTAATATGTGCATAAGAAGTCTACGAAGAGAGAGAGAGAGTGAGAGCGAGATAGATTAAGAGAAGTCAGCTTAAGCTGGAGAAATTCAGAAATTGATATGCGGCAAATGCTTTGAATTATTTGGATACATATGACATTTATATATGTATGTGCATATTTTTAAGAATTCTACGAAGAGAGAAAGAGAGAGATAGATAGATTAAGGGAAGTCAGCTTAAGTTGGAGAAATTCAGAAATTGATATGCTTTGAATTATTTGGATACATATGATATTTATATATGTGCATATTTTGAAGAAGTCTACGAAGAGTGAGAGAGAGAGTAAGATAGCTTAAGAAAAGTGAGCTTAAGCTGGAAAAACTCTATTCAATACAATATCAGAAGCAACTGTAGCTGCTGCCAAAAACCAGCTTCATAAGTTCTTATACAAAGAGCTTTAAGTAAACTGAAATTCTGAAGCAGCAATATTTAATTTTCGTGCAAAGTTTTGCTGAGCTTTCAAGCAGCTTTGCTGACGGCAGCTTCCCTCATATCAGCTTTTCTTGACGCACTTCGTCGATACCTGCGATGGCTGCTGCTGCTGGACCACAAATGTTGCTCCGGGCATTCTCATGCATATGAATATTGCATTTGTTGGGAATCTGTTGTTGTTGCCTGTTATTGTTGCCTGTTGCTTGTTGCTTGTTATGCGAAAGCTATAAAATGAAAATTGCTTGTTTTTTTTTTTTTATTCATTGCACAATTGTTGACGTTCGGCTTTTGTTAAAATATTTATAAAAACGTGGAGCCGATTTGTGCCAAACAATTGCTGGATTGGGTGCACTCAATGTACAGTTGTGCGGCCAATATTGCCACAGAGTATACACACACACGCATACAAGTGTATCAAGCCAGAGCAGCGACCACAATGGCATAAAAAGAGCAAAAGAAACTTTTGCCTGCATATTTATGGCTTTTGCTCTTTATTTGCTAAAAGCAAACAATAAATTTAGTTTATTTATGCCTTGCCACGCCCACTTGACTTTCGATATATGTATGTTTTTGTTGGCTTCAGTGTTGGCAGGCAAATCTTAAGACTGATAATAAACTAATTCCTAGACCATTGGCGAGCTGTGTGCTAGGTAAATAGCCTTCAGTTCAGCTCAGTTCAGCCATAGATAAACAGTTCGGGTTCATGGGTCTACCATATGCCTGCTTTCCGCATGACTGTCGAGAGAGCCCCAGGGGTTAGTCAGAGAGTGCAAATCTACCCCCAGTCACACAGACACAGCATAATTGTTTATGTATAGTCCACGAATTCGGCACATAAGATGTTTCTATTTTTTTTTTGTTTTTTCTCCTCTGCTCCTTTTCGCAATCAGGTGTGGCTGGCTTACCCTCAGATTGGGCTGGCCTGGCCTGGCAACCCTTGGGCGCAAATGCATGTCAAACTGTCCCCTGTGTATAACAGTAAGGGTAACACAAGAGGCAAAAACTTTTTGGGGAAAAAAAATAGAGCCCATTTAATAAAGCAAAAGATCAGCTGCTGTAAATTTGAGCTCGGTCTTGAGCTCTGCTTTTTATGGCATTTCGGGGAGCAATATCTTAGTCAATGTTACTTTTAAGGGTTGCTATTGTTGAGCGTAGTCAACGTGCGTGTCTATGTGAGGATTTCTGCCCTTAGCAATGCGGCTGCCAAGGTATTAAAAACTCACCTTTGTAGCCATTCCAGCGCGGCCAAATCAGCCATTTGCTTAATAAGGAATTCGTGCTCTAAGCCAAGCTAAGTCTATGGCTCGAAGTGAACCTTGCAGACGGCTTTAAGATATACTATATGTATATATAATATCTATTCCATTTGCATTTCAAAATGATTTTAATAAGACGTCAATTAAAACTAGCCGCTTTTATCAGCTCGACTTTGATTGGCGAATTCAGTAGCTTAACACATCAAGCTTAAAGTTTTTATTTTGTAATTTATGCAAATTGAAATTTAATATTTGTGCATTATCTATTTAAGCAGTTACCGCACAATGATTGACAGTTAATTTATGTGGAAAAAAAACGCATACATATGCCAAATGCAATTTGCAAATTTGCTAAAAAAAAAAAATTGGCAATGCTTTGTAAATGATAATTGAAAAATTGTGGGAATATTTATTTAAAACTGATGCAAAGCGTGATGGCGGTTAAATATGAATGACATGAATGGGATAAGCGACAGCAAAAAAAAAAAAAAACAAAATCCAAAATATCATTTACACATACAACAACAACAACAACAATTCTATATGTGGCACATGTGTTGCAGTTCAATTGCCGTTATTGAATGGCAGCGGACATTATCGTGCATTTAAATCACACGATTTCATAAATAACGAGCAATACTTTACAGTAAATACACACATACATATGTATATGTGTATATACGCAAAATTACAAACATGACTGAACTGCTATAAGTTACGCATTTTTAATTTATTGTAAATATTTATTGACATTTTTTTTATATATTTTTTTCAATATTGAAAATTAATTGCAATGCATTAAATTGCGCACATTCCGAAATAATAGCATTAATTAAGTTAGTGTCCAACTGTATTGCACTAGCACAACAACAACAACTGCAAGTCTTCATCTCAAGCTACAACAATTTTATGGTCAAATCATTCGAAATAGGTCACAGCAGACTGCTGACCAGGCCAAGTCAAGTTAGTTGGGTTCGAATCAGTCAACAACTTTCGACACTGTTTGGACTGATGCGAGGAGCACTGATCCCATCCCGCTCGGGCAACGCAATCATCAAAGCTGCATCACTCACTCGGACAGGCAGGCAGTGCGCCACTTGTCAAAATTGGTAAGCAAAATAGCACGACAGCTGTGCCAAAAATGATTTACGACCAGCGCGCACTCTGACAAGCATTTGCCAGTGAAAAACTGTCTGGCAACTCCAGACGAAAGATATCTAATTTAAAATTACATTTGCATAAGGCTGACTGACGAGATTTTGGCACATTAGAAAATACTTTAAATTGATTTAATATTATTATTATTATTATTATAGCTGAGGCTGCCCTATAGGCACAGTTACAGTTCCCCAGTTCAATTATTTTGATCGATGGCTCAGTTGCATATAAATATTATGTTTTATAGCATTTATTTTTCGGTATTCCATTTTACACATTTACCGGCTTTACAATAAAAAATCATTTTGACAAGCGAAAAAAAATTGGTCTTAAAAAACTTTTATTGGCGCCGAGCATATAAAACACGAAAAAAAGAAAAAAGAAAAAGAGGTAGAAAATCTCTGACTCTTTGAATCGTATTGGTTAACTACGGGTATTTGCTTTGGTGACCCTTCGTCTCGCGTCTCACGTCTCGGCCATTCGTCAGATTGTCCTTTTTCCTGTGCATTTCATGCAATCCACAGGCATTCGGCACACATAGTTGCCGTGTGTGTGTGTGTGTGGACAGCCCAGTGAATTTATTGACTTTTTCGCTGGATGTTTTATTATTTGATTGGAAAGTCAAGCTCTTTAGCTGAAATATTTTGCAATTGCATTTAAAGTGCGGAAAATAGCGTAAATTGTGTATTGTCGCAATGGATACAAATGTTAACAGAGCAAACTTTGCCCACTTTCTAAGCGATTAAATTCCAAGTTCCAAGTCTCCTATGAAAACTTATGCAAATTAAAATAGTTTCGTTTGCCTCTCATAAAGTAAATTTACTTAAAAGTCTACTAATGCCTGCATATCGTGGTATTTATGGGTTCTTTGACTGGTTCGAAGTTATCTAGGGTCTACAGTGAGTGCAACTTGTTTGCGATAAACATTTTCATGCACTTATGATGCATAAACAAATATTACGCATATGCAATGTGTGCCAGTCGATGCATTGAAATTGCCAGACGCATTCGAGCGAAAACAGAAGCAATGAAACCAAGCGAACTAACCAAACCCGAACCGAACAGAACAGAACTGAACAGAACCGAACTTGAGTGAACTTAACTTGGCTGCAGTTGGTTGAAACTGGGGCTCGTTTGGGTTTGGGTCGAACCACAACTTGAGCACAGCTGCAAACCACTTTACGAAATTCTTGTATCTGGGATGCAAACTATCTCAGCTCGCACTGAGACTGCGAGTGCAATATATATGCCATATATTATGCGTGCGCTTATAATTACAGACGGCTCTTGAATTTTTGAATACCCAGCAAAGAAAGAGTGTAAGGGTATATGATATAAATATAACTATATATAGAATATATATTTATATAATGGCAAAGAATACATTGATAATATTATTATTTGTATTAAATTATATATTAATAAATTACAGGGTATTATTGATGGGGAAGAGCACAATTATAATATTTTTTTATATATTCATTTTATCAAAAGCTACAGCAAAAAACTAAAAAATAATCATTATTTTTTGATAAATTAAAAAAAAATATATTTTTAATTATTAAAATTGATTTTTATAATAAAAATCATAAATAATTATTATAGAACAATTTTTATATAAAAATCAAATCATATTTTTTTAGTAGCTTTAAATTACAGGGTATTATTGATGGCTTAGAATACTTTAATAATATCTGCCAATCACATATTTGATTTCTCAAATGCTGATTATATTTATTTGCTATAAATTACAGGGTATTAATGATGGCTTAAAACACTTTAATAATATCTGCCAATCGCATATTTATTTTTATTTATTTTTTATTTATTCAAATGCTGCTTATATTTATTTACTTTAAATTACAGGGTATTATTATATGCAGCATTCATTGCGGAATTGCTCTCTCATCTCTTGGCATTTTCTCACTTTTCGTGTAACTTGCTTATGCTCATCATCATTAACCGCAAATGCATCATCACTATCAGCATCATTATCATCATCATTCTGGCAGCAGCAGCAGCAGCAGTTGTTGTTGTTGTTGTTGTTATTGTTGTTGGCGCTGTCGCCCTTTGTTAAATGCAAACGCATCCCGTCGGCTGCATTTGGGGCCATGCCTATGCCCAGCCGTTGTGTGAGTTGTGTAAGCTCTATGGAAATTTCCAAATATTTTTGCATTTCAATTACCAGCATCAGCATCAGGCACGTAATTTGCACCCACAATGCAAGCGAGCGTTGGCAGAAGAAGCGGGCTTCGAATCCTTCGGCTGCGCCAAATTGATTGCACTTGCTTTTCATGTTCCTGTTGTTGTTGTTGTTGTTGTTGTTGTTGTTGTTGTTGTTGTTGTGGAATATGTGTGTGTGAACTGTTGGCTGTCGACTGGTGCTTGCCTACTAACTACTTGCTCCATCGACTGATGCTGTTGATGACCCCATTTGCTTGAGTAATGATGCCACTTGCTTTGGTCATGTCCTGCGCCCGTATCCACTGCATCCACTGCATCCACTGTCCGCTGTCCACTGTCTGGACTTAAGTCGCTTTTCAGGGCGTTTAATGCTCGCAACACAAATCGATTTACTCCAACGCAATAGCCACCCCCCTACCCCCCCACCGCCTCTCACTTTGTGCGGCATCTTTGGCCGCTTTTTGGAGCTTGTAATGAAATGCGAAATTTTGTTGCACTGCCATCGCAATCCTTCTCCCAATCCCAATCCCAATCGCAATCGCAATTTCGTTTGCCATTGCATTTGTTGTCGTCGGCATTAAGCAGACAATTCTCTTGATTCTATGCCGTTTCTCATCTTTTCGCTGCGCTCCTTTGTGCCTCTCTGTTGTTGGCAAACCAATTGATTTGTTCGGCTCCCAATCTGTCGCTTGTTAGTCCAAATTGATTGAAATTTGGTTTAGTCTCCCTTTGTAGCCACATTTGATTTGTCTCCTAATTGAATGTTGTATGCGGGCTAAGCTCATTAGAGGCGACAGTCGCAATATTGAGCAAACATTCGATAAACTTGGCACTTTGAGATGTTTTTCTTAGTGAGCCAAAAGAAAACAGGAGATGGTATTATTATTATAGGAGAATAGTATTTATATAGATCTTCAATTGATTCGCTATGCAGTTAATACAAAATACAGAGTTTTACACTCTATATGAACGAGGACTCTCAAAGGGAACTCTCTGCCCTTCTATTCGCTTCTCATGCAAATTTGCCAAGCAGTAAAGTGCTTCGTTTTATTGTTTGGCTTGCACATAAATCTGCTAAGAAGCAGCTACAACTCGATGGCATACTTCCGAGCAACATTACTTAAGTTATGCAATATAATGGCGCAAGAGAAACTACGCATGTCGCTGGCATGCAAGAAATACGGCTTACTTCGGGGCGCACACCTGTCAGCAGCAGGGCAAACATGTGGAGCATGCGAACTACTACAATACGGGTGAAACGGGAATTGTGCGCTATTATTGCATTTGAAAGTCAAAAAAACTACTGCAGATGCAAGGCGTGGCGGGGAGTGGCTGGCTGCAAGTGCATTCCATTCATAATGAAAAACTCGCATGTCAGCACGTTAAAAAATGTTCAAATAATTTCTCAGAGAAAGCTCATAACAAGCCTGAAACGACAAGATGTGCATGCGTGTGTGTGTTTGTGTGTGTGCTGCCCCAAGCAACGGAAACTTGATTCGGATGCTGCCTACGGCTCATACTCAATGCATTTTCAATTTCCGTTGGCGGTGGCTACAGTGTAATTGCCAGCACGTGTGAACCAAGCGAATGGCCAAAGCCAAGTGGAACACACACAGATGCACACACACACACACACACACACACACACACACACACACACACACACACACACACACACACACACACACACACACACACACACACACACACACACACACACACACACACACACACACACACACACATGCTCGTTAAGATTTCTTAAGCGACAGAGCCGAAAAGTTGTTAAGAAACGACAACCGCAAGCAGCAACAGCTGTGGCACAAATTGAAGGCGCTGCCAGCCCGGCAGAGGCGTGGCCGGTGCGTGCAATAACAATAATCATAAATACACAAGTGGGGGCGTGGCCATGTTTAAAGAAGTAAGGAAGCAATTTTTTGTTGTATTTCATTGCGACATTTGTTGCCCCGCCACCCGGGAAAGGCAACTTAAGGCTTCTTCTATTATTTATTTATTATATTTTGTTTTTACTGTAAAAAAACAAGAAACAAATCAAACAAAGCAAACAACTGCGAGCGTTGAGCGTTAAATATCAATCAATTGAAACAGAACTGTGAACAATTTTAATATAAGTTTATGTATGATACGTGAATTGGAACTCAAATGCCTAAAATGGGTCTAAATAGAGAGCAGAAGCTGTTAAAAATTTAGGTAAACTACATTTTATATTAAACAGCATTAACTGATATATATTTCTATATGGCATATGATATAGGCAAGTCAAATTGTTTATTTTTTAATTTCCTTCAATAAATAAAAAAAAAATAATAATAATAATTAAAAATAAATAAAAAAATAAAATAAAATGAAAAATAAAATAAAATACAAAATAAAAAAAAAATAAAAAAAAAATAAAATAAAAAAAATAAAATAAAAAATAAAATGAAATAAAAATTAAAAAAAAAAAAAACATTGCAATATAATGCAGCATATCAAATATATATATAATATATTTCAGCTTCAGATATTATCAGCTATCGTAAGTCTACTTAATCCATTTCACAATTTTCCACCTTGGCCGCGCCTTAGCAATAATTTTTAATTAATTTACGCAGCAACGGAACTTTCTCAATATATTTAAGTTGGGCAACAACACTTTCAAAACAATTATGGAAACTTTGCATTTCTTTTATGCATTTCTCTTTAGAATCGTGCGTTAAGAACTTTTGCAAGTTTTTAATGCCAAGCGCACTTTAGTTTCGGCTCAAAAGAATGAGAAAACTCGTCAAAAGTTAAATTACTTTAAGCTTATGTACGGCGCAAAAAAATAGACGAAAAATATGAAAACAAAGAGCCAAAAAAAAAAAAAAAAAAATTGAAATAAAATAAAATAAAAAGAACTGAAAACTTTTACCAATGGGCGTGGCAAGGCAATGGGCGCTGAGAAGCTTATTAAATACAAGAATCAAATATGTATTTATTGTAATTAAAACTGAAATCAATTATTGACAGAAAATACATACATATATACCTATATATATTTCTTTTGTAGTATTTGTAATACTCCAAAGTTTGCTTGAAATTCCTAGAACTTTCACTCGGAAATAGAATTCCTAGTCACGATTTCAGCACAAATCATAAATGTAAAACAAATTTACACTTTGTAGTTGTATTTTGTTTGGTTGCCAAAGAAACAACAGCCTGGCATACCCTGCTGCCTCCCCCCTCCCCCTATCCACGTGTGCAACACTAGCAGCCCTCGTCACCACCCCCGTGCGGTGCGGCAGATGCACGAACGTCTGTGCGTTTGTTGCCTGTGGCAACATCAGCAAAACATCAAATGAAATCATTAAAGTGCAAATGTGAAGCGAATTGCGAATTGCCAGCTGAAATATGGAAGCGGCTAAAGCCAAGAAGCGTGCAGTGGAAAGCATAAAAACAACAACAACAACAACAAAAGTTTTGCTACAATTTAGAATGATCTAGTTGAGCTGACTGACTAGCAAATACCCAGCATGTTTCTCATTACAATTTATGTCATTATCATTATCACTATTTAGTTGATCATTATCAAGAGCTCAACAGCTCCTGAGTGATAAGAGTAGATAAAGAAATTTAGACCCGATCCATTGATTTCCCAATAAGTAATGCTCTAGCTTGCACTTCCACTAACACAGCATACCCTTTCTTACACATGTGTAGGGTATATTAAATGAAATGCATTAATCAACAATTTTCTAGGTTATTTTTCTTTCAATTTCGGGGGTTACTTCCTCGCCCTATCCAGGCGTTAGATTTCCAAAAATAAAGCAATTTGAAGATGAAATTATTGATGAAATCCGTGACTGGTTTTGGATTGCTGCGAAAAACCTTATGGCAATCGCTACAGATTGCTCGAGGTGAGTGGGTGAGTGGATGGTTGGTAGTTGGGCTAGCCGGGGTAGGTTGTGGCACAAGAAATGCACTTAAGGGCTGATATTTCTTATGTTGTATTTATAGCGCAGAAATATGAAACGAAATGTGCTTGCCTTGCACTGTAAGTGAACACCAGGGAAACAATTTGCAGTTATCATCTCTGACCTTTTAGGGTTTACATCACGGGGGCTCTTAATGGCTCACCTCAGAAGCTAATACTTTGTGACATATCAAGTAATTGAAATTAGTTTTTTTTTCGGCTTTTATTTGCTTAGCTCTGTTAATATTATATGTTCAGCAAAAGTCGTATTCATTCATTTCATTTCTCTCTATGTCTAATTCAAATCTAATATTTCACGTGCTCAGCTAGTTTAGTCTAATGGTCTTTGAGCTAGTAAGTAGTTGGCAAATTGAATACTCAAATTACCCCACAAATTACCAACTGAAATGCTAGCCCCAATTTGAAAGCCACTCACGCCAATCAGCTAATGCGGCTGCCAGCCGACAACAAATGCCAGCTAAGCCAACCAAGTTAATCGTGAACTCGTATATTAATTTGAGATCCCAGCCGTTGCAGCAACTGGCGGTGCAAGGACTTATGCGAGAGATGCATACATACATACATACATATGTATATCTATTTATGGCATAGGAGCATTACGCATACCTCCGGCTGAATAGAGGCTGATGCGATAAAGCAGCTTGAATACACACACATACGCATACACATACACATCTACCTACACATTTATTTATAACATACATTTCATATGAACTAATTTTGCAGCAGATATTCCTGTCTGTCTCATGTCCGTTCGTGACGCTGCCTCGCGGCGTTGACAGGCGGCGGCTTCGCTTTTAATTTCCTAAAATAATAAAAAATTAAAATGCCGGAAAAATTCAATTTAAAAAATGGAAATGCCATGCTCGCGTGAACGTCAGACAGAATAAACGAGATAGAGAGAGACAGACAGAGACAGAGAGAGAGAAACAGAGTGAGAGAGAGCACGCGTCATTCTTAATAGCTATGCGAGTGATGGATATGCTTGCGATTCTTTAAGCTACGCTAGCGGAAATTTAACACGGCAAACATCCGGAAAAGCGGAAAACTTAACAAACAATTTTTAAAGAAATTCTTCAGAAGGTAAGAAAAATTATATTTAATATATAAGGGTAACTATTAAGCGGCGCACTCAACCAAAACTTGTTTAAATAAAAAAAACCTTTCATTAGTTATTCGTTTCTTTTTATACCCTGTTGAAATGTATGTAACAGCCGGAAGGAGGCTCTGCAGACCCCACAAAATATATACATACATATATTCTTGATCAGAGTGACGACTTGTATTTCTGCTAAGTATTTCCTCTTACCTCTACGTAATTCCTTTACGTACTCCCTTTACGTAATTCCTCTATGTATTTAATGCTTAGCTGATCGATCACACACTCTACCTCACTTTATTCCGCTGACACCCACCAGGCCTGGACGAAGACTGAAGACTGACTGAAGAAATGCTGCAGCTGCTGCCTTTTATATACGGCCACTTTTACTCAAGCACTGTCTCTCTCAAATGTTAAGCCGTTGCAGTCGACCTTCCAGTGAGCTATGGGAACGCTCTCTGCTGCTGTGAGCATTCTAGCTTAGTTTTACCTACATACAAATACCAAATGAGAGCTGCTGCATACACATAGACAACTTTAATGATCCTCTACACTGCTTCTCTCCTTGCTGTTACTTTTACTCAAGTACTGTATGCGTTCGAGCCTATGTATGTCTATGCATGTATGTATGTGTGTGTGTGTGTGTGTATGTATGTGTGTGTATGTATGTATGTGTGTGTGTGTGTTTGTGTGTGTGTTTGTGTGTGTATGTGTGTATGTATGTATGTATGCATATGTGTGTGTGTGTGTGTGTGTGTGTGTGTGTGTGTGTGTGTCAGAAAGACGCGAAGAATTATTGAAATATCATACATACATATATGTACATATATTATTACTTTATTGTGCAATCTATGATTGGCAATTCAAGCTCTTACAGTTTATTAAGGAATTGCCACCAACGACCGCGTACAATAATGTCAACAAGCAGCTGTTGGCGGTAAACTTAAGGACTTTTGACTTTCGCTCGTATTCATGTAGTGTTTACAACAGGCACTCTCCCCCCTCCACTCTCCTTGCGTGTCAAGCAGTCATGAGGTTCAAAACAATAAAAAAGAAACACGAAATTTGTTGCATACTTACGAGCTAAACACAAGTGAAAGTTGTGCGTGCCACACAGAGAGAGAGAGAGAGGAAGTGAGGCAGAGCAGAAGATGTGCTTGCACGTGTGGCGTTTGCAACACTTAAAGTCTTGTCAGCGTGTTACTTGCCAAAGCTGAACATTGCAGCAGTTGCTGCTGAAGAGCGATGCGACAACAGAAGGATGACAAAAACAATTTTCGCTTAAAGCCAGCTTAGCTGCATGCGAGTCTGCAAGAGAGTGCCACGAAGTGTTTGCAGTTGGCTCTGTCGTATTGAACTGCTTTAAACCTAGTGCCTGACAGCTGAGAGCTTGTTAGCCGCAAGGCGCCCGCCCATTGAACATCGACTCAAAGTTGAGCAGACCCCAGCACACTTAAAGATTTCGTCTATCGAGTTCTGGGCAAACGTAATTTGAAGCATCCCTCACATGCAGCTGCTTAGTTAGCTGTGGGTGGCCTCGTAACAAGATTAAACAACTAGTCGCTCCAGTTAATATTTAATTCCGCATCTTAAGGCAACTGACTGAAGCTGGGTGAAAATTTAATGATGCGAGTCAGAGAGAATCAGTAGCTATAAGGCATGTATCAAAAGAGAAGCTTATGTGCATTTAAAAATAATAAATAATACTGTTGATATACCTAAAAGTCATAGTTGCAAATATCTCAATCTCTTTATATATATAAATTATATTTATACATGTGTCGAAGCGCAGGTAGTATTAATCTATTGACGCGCACTGTAATTGTGTTTTCTACCTACTTGCCTATTTCCCTTTTTGCATGCCTTCGTACTTGTGCGTGTGTGTGTTCGATTCTCATGAACACAGAATGTGAGAGCTATGACAGGGTATGGTGATTGTTTTGGTCTGTCACGAGCGCAGCATGCATGGAGAAGTTGTTAAGAGTATTTAGAGTGCAGCGTATGGTTTTGCTATTTTGTGTTTCGCCGATTATGCTTTGTAGCCTGGAAAAGTCCTGTTGTAGCGGGACGACAGCGTATGTAGCTGTCATCGAGTGTGGCTCTGTGGTAGGCATAAGAAATTAGTGAGACAAAGGATTCAGAATCTTTTGAGAAGTGGACAGCCACAGAAACTCGCTACGCCAAGGGAAACTGTTTTTTATTGTTTGTGCTTTGACATATGAATATATATGTAGATATATATTTATACCAGTTATATTAGATACTCGTTTAGTATTCGTATTATGTTGGACTGCATTAAATTGCTGTAAACTGTGTATTTGATGTCACCTACGAACAGCTTTCTCAATTACCCCTGTTTACCTGTGCATTCTCTTAAATTAAGCAGGTGTGCGCTCTCGAATTTCAGCATTAATGAAAAATCTAGCTTAGCTGAGTTGAAAACTATGCTAAGAGGAGTGAAGGCAACGCGACAAGTTACGCATTGTATAAAATACTTGCTCACACACACACACACACGCACATACACCCTTTCTCCCTCTGCCACTCTGCCGTTCCCTTTCCCTCCGCTTCTCTTTCGCATGCACTCGCCCATTGGCACAAATTTGAGCGTTGCATATTTTGTGGTGCTTGAAATTTTTATGGCAATTTGCCAGACGAGCGAGGCGCGTGCTGCACAAAAACCATTGCAACGCGTGGCAAAACGGAATTGTTGCGCTTAAATGCGGTCACCAAATGCACGGAACGGATGCAGTGCGTTACGGAACGAAGTGTAAAGTGCAGGAGAGAGAGAGAGAGAGGTTGGGGAGGGGAGTGCTGCAGGTAGCATGCATGGCTCAAGAAGTGTATTGCATTCTTTTGGCGGTCTCACGTAGCTGGTTAACGACTTTTTGCTGTGGCTTTTCCCTTGGACACACACAGAGAGAGAGAGAGAGAGAGAGAAAGAGAGAAAGTCACATCTACAAACCCATTACTCACACATGTTTGTCGCTTGGCGTTTTATGCTAGTGCCTCTATATATCTATCCCTCTCTCTCTCTTTCTCAGGCTCACACTACTCGTTGTTGTTTAATAAATAGCTGCTCTCTCTCTGCCACTTCTTTTCTATCAGCATAAACATGCCTCAAAATGTTGCAAGAATTTTGTGGTTTCTCCCTCTGGACGCAGTCAAAATTTTTCATATGCTTTTTACGACACTTTTCACTCAGCGCTGGCATAATTTTAGAGCAAATTGTTGAGTTTATAACTGGACATCAAATATGCTTCACACACACACACAGAAAGAGAGAGAGAGAGACACACATATAGTAATGCCTTAGCAGCTGTTCAGTCTTCTCTTCTTCTTTCTTTTTTGCCATTTCCCTTCCATGGCAAAACTTGACGGCAAATAATGCAACAAAGTTTATGGTTAGACTGGAGTAAAGTGCTGAAGCGGCTAGGGGGGGGGAGGGGGGGTTTCATTTGGTTTGCTTTTTTTGCTGCATGTCCGGCAATCCCTTAATTCGAACAAATTAAAGTGGACTTAAGCGGATTGACTGCAGCAGAGCTAGTCGAGCCAAATGAATGCCATGCAGCTATTAGATTCTCTGTCGTGATTAAGTTTACACGTGGTCAACATTTGTGGCTTAAAGCACAAGCTTATCATGGACTCGCATTCAGTTATTATGTAAACAGCTGTCAACAAGCTATATTAATCATTTCAATCTGAGTTCTCACTTGGGATTTCAGAAAAATCTAAGCAAAGTTTACTTTTTATATCTGAAAACTTTTCTTGTACAATTTGTGGCATATTCTCAACTGCTGACGTGTAAACACTTATTAGTTTTATTGGCTCCATTGCATGCTCAAACACTTCCGGGCTCATCGAAATTCATAAGCTGCATTTGATGCACTTTTCAACTGGCTTATCGTGGACATTCCAGCAAATGCATTAAAGCAACTTTTACCAAGGACAATCTCTAGCCGTATCGTGGCCAGCGGGGCGAGTGCAAAATTGGCCTCGTGTAGCTGGATTCAGCACCTGCAATTGGAATGCCCACGAGGATCTGCGGATAATTTGAACTAACAGCGCACAGTTCGCTTTGGCTAGCGCCTGGGGAGCTGCTGGGGCTAGAGCAGCCGCAGCCACGGCCCGAATTGAGTGGGTCAACACGTTGGCTGCCAGGCTTATTCCAATTTTAGCTGGGTTTCGGGTTTACCCACAAGTTACGTGCTTTAAATTTTGTTGTTTTCATTTTCCCGTTTTTTTTTTTGCTTTTTGTTTTCTGGCCTTTTTATTTTTGCCGCTGGCCATGAAACAATTTTTGAGTGGCGTCTGGTGGCCACGTGCCCCACTAAGTATGCAACACATTATTTGCTTTGTATTAGTGCATGTCCTTGTGTGTGCGTGTGCGTTGCGCGCCCCCCCCCCCTCGCCATGCCCCCTCATATAAATTAGCGGCCATGAAGAAATTGCAATATTTATGAGTCTCTCAGGAGCTGCTCAGCCACAAAGAGGAAGAGAGAGAGAGGGAGAGAGAGAGAGAGAGAGAGAGAGAGAGAGAGGGAAAGAGCACGCGTTCAAATTGCTTGGATTTCGTCATTTTTTTTCTCTTCTTTTTCTTTTTTTGCGTTGAATGTGCTTGAAATAAATGTCTGGCGGGTATTTTGGGCAGCGAGAAGAAAAAAAAACTCATTTTTGTGTATTTGTGTATGTGTATAAAGGCCACTGTGCTGGCTCTTTGGCCTGTGGCTTTGCTCGTTATGGCCTGTTAAGCATCGCTGGATTGAGCTGACTGCGAGATCATGTTTACATGTACTTGTGTCTATGTGTGTGTGTGTGTTTGTGTTGTCTGCTTCATTTTTTAGTCTGTGTGCCGCTGCTTTTTACTCGTGTACTCGTGTTTTTTTTTAGCATTAATTGAAAGTTTTAACAGTTGACATTTCTTTGTCGACTGCTGCGACTTGTTCAAAAGTTCATCCTGTTTGCTGTTAATATAATTATATTTAAAAATGAAGAAAACTAATCAAATTATAACTAAATGTAATTAAATAATATGAAGAGTGTATTAAAAATATATACTTTTATATTATATTTGTATTTTAAATGAAAATCTCTATGAATTCAGTTCACATTTGGAGCTTTAATTTCTTTTCTACTATATTTTCTAATACTTTGCCTAATAGCATTAGCCCAACTTGGCTCTTTAACTTTGTTGGGCCGTCAATTAGACGACTTATAATATACATATATATATAAATAGGCTTGTAGTCGGTGTAGCTAACAAGGGAGGACTTAACAACTCCCTAACAATTTGCCAGCACCCTCACATCATATACACACACACACATCTACATTAATTTCCATTAGCGCTGCTTACGCACGGCCAAGAAAAAGGTTTACGACGCTTACGTTTTATGCCCCGAAAAAAAAAAAAGAATAGAAATCGTCCCGAATATTCAGAGCCACACAAGTATCTTGTTGGACTTGACAACCAGCAACAAAGACACACACACACACAGTCAAGTGGCCGTCTAGCAAATCTAATTAAGCAGCCATGTAGCTATTCTCTGCCATGTCGAGGCATTAACGCCAAGGACCATAAAATGGCGCCCAGCGTATGACAGTCAGAGGCAGCGTGGTCGGTTGGGACTCAATTGGCTTTTCTTCATTAGGCTGAGAGAGATTTTATGAACGGGCCATACAATATGCACTTAAATGTTTCAAATTTAATGCCACACACAGACACATGTACATACATATATACATATATTACGTATACCACATGTTGTGCACAACAAGTTCAACTCATTAAGATTTCAGCTCTCGCAATCCAGCAGCGCGAATGCAATAAAATTCTCAACGCTTAACGCTACTTTTTCACAATGTTTTTTTGTGGCTTTTTCTTTTTTTTCCCGCTAAATGCAAAAACGGAAGCAGCATAAATTTTAATTGGATTTCCGCTGGAGCGAGAGAGATCCTCATCTCATTATGAGTTATGAGCTGCACTGCATGTGTTTTGTTACACATTGCCAGATTCCCTCCGCCCTCCGCCCTCCCCCTCTGCTCATTTCCTTTTGCTGGTTTTGCGAAACACGCTTTTCATTATAACAAAAGTGATTTCGGCTAAAATGTTTCTTTAACTGTGCAACATAAAAAAAAAGTTGAAATTGCTTTGTATTAGCTATTGTTTCGCATGATTTTGGTTTATTCCCTTAAACAAAAATCTTATGTTTTCTTTCCTTATATAATAATATTTATCAATATTTATCATTAAAATTTTCACTTCTCTCTCAAATTTGACTTTTCCCTTTAAGCATTTGTGCTGCTGCTTAGAAACTTTCGCACTTAATTAGACAAATAAAAGTTTTTAAATACTCGTACTGCTCGAATGGAAATTTATGCATAAATTTTTCGCCCAATCTCTTGGTATGCTGGGGACGACACATCAAATATGTCACATGCGAAGTAATTTGATTAGCAACAGCTGCTCCCCAATGGTTGTGCACAATTTTTGGGCTAAAACTATGTATAGAGAAAAGAAAAAAAAAATACACACACACATACACACACACACACGCATACAGCAACAACGCAAAAAAGCTACATAATTCAATTTATTTGAACAAATTGACTGCCAGAAACGAGCCCGAAAGTTCGGGTCCCACAAGGCCCAGCAAATGAGAATGGAAGTGAGTGTAGCTGTATGCGTGTGTGATAGTGTGTGAGTGTGGGTGTGTGGCTTATGCAAATTCAGAAATCGCTTAGGAGACCACTTTTTGTGGGTGTCAGAGTGAAATTGGCTTTTGAATAATTGCTGTGGCAGCCGTGCTCCTCTGTAAATCAGATCAAAGTGCCAAAAAGAGCCAGAGCAGAGGCCCGTGGGATATTCTAGAGATAGTTGGAGCGTTCGCCAAGAAATTGAGCTACACATTTCGTGTTATCTGATAGTCTCAAGAAATTGGCCAAAATACGAATACAACAACAGTTGCAAAGCTGTCACGTTAAATGCCGAAAGTTAATAGCAAAACTTTGGTAGTGCGAGAATTTAGCGAGAACTAGTCGAAACTAGGCGCGAATGCCAACAAATCAGTTGACCTTTACTTTACTGTAAGTAAACAACAACAACAACAACAACAACAGAGGAAGAACAATTGAGACAATACATACAACAAAGACGGCTTTGTCTGTAAACTTCGAAAAAAAAAAAAAAAAAAAAAAATATGGAAACGAATAAAACACGAGGAACAGAAGGAAAGTTTGCGTGTCTGTGTGCTGAATAAATTATGCACGCACAACAACAACAACTACAGCAACAGGGACAATAATATCAGCAACAACAACAACAACAGCAACACATTAATAGCAACAATAGCAGCAACAATATGGCCCAAGTAGGGAAAGGTTAAGCCCGGCAAACGCAGACAGTTGGAAAGAAAACAGCCAGCATAGAGTATATACTAAATGTTTAAGACTCTAAAATACCCTGTAATGATGCTCATGATTTAAAAATTACAATAATTATAGACAGCAGGCTGGATTGCGACTATATAATATCCTATAAAATATATCTTATTAAATTGACTGACATAGTTTAGTGAATATATTTTTAGAAAAAATGCAAATAATAGTTAAAAAAAAAAATAAAGATAAATGAATAAATAAATATTTAAACAAATAAATGAATAAATAAATAACTAAATTAATAAAAATAGAAATAAATAAATAAAAAAAAAAAAATAATTAAATCTGAAGTAAATAAATAAATATAATTTCTATTTTTATAAAAGCTTGGTGCATTTAATAAGATTTATCAACTTTGAAGTCAAAGATCAAGAGCAGCATTATTTTTGTGAACACAAGTGTATATTTCTTAATTAAATAAAATAAATATAATACGTAGAATGCATATATATTTAATTAGTAATATTTCTGTCTCACAGCCAAATTTCTGCTTTTGAATGCTTCGAAATCCCAATGATGCCTTAACAAAATACTCAAGATTTTTTATATGTATATGAAAGCGAATTGAGTAATGTAGTTTGGCAGCTCATATATTTTTAATACACCCTCTAATTTAATGAAATATTAATTGGCCTTTATTTATACTTATACTACTTTCGATTAGGCATTTTGCATTTGTGTTGATAACTCTCCTGCAGACGTTAGCTGCCTGCCTGCCACCTACCTTTGCCTTCAACACACTATTTACAGGGTATGCACACAGACTGTATGCCAGCCACATACATACGTTTGAGCACTGTCACGTCGGTCGTTACACCCATGCTGCACACACTCACATGCACACATTCACACTCACACACACACATTTAGACATCCGCAATGTCCACATGGCGCGGCTCTAACAAAAGGCAGTTAGTTTTTGACTTTTGCCTGGCGCATTTGGTTTTTTGCCTTTTGGATTTTCTTTGCTGTGCTGCTGTTACCCTTTTTTTGTTGGCGGCATGGGCGCCTGCACGGTGGGGGCGTGTTGCCGCCAATGCCACGCTGTCTGGCTCTGTCTCTGGGTTCTTTGCTGGTTTTCTCATTTTTTTTTTTTTTTTTTCTGTTGCTCTTTCAGGCTTTTGGCATTTCGGGGGCGGCTTATAAATTATGAACTAAATTCCGGCAATGGGAGTCTTTCAGACACTCCACGCACAGCCCAACCTGCTGCCAACTTTCACAACATAATTGCTTGTCTGCAAAGTGTGAGAGTGTGCGTGTGTGTGTGTGTGTGTGCGTGCGTGGTAGTTGTAAATGTTGAATGTAATGTCTGCTACTTCAGGGGGCAGACTAAGTGCTTGTGGCAGATGCTTAATGCAAACAGACTCGAAGAACACTTTCTTAGTTTGCGTAATGCTTCGGTTAACATATTACGACATCAACTTCAAATCGACAACTCACCTGCAATGAGATGGAAAAATAAATCACATTGATATCAATTTTATTCTTTGCCTTAGCCTTATGTATATTTGGTTTGCATGCGCAATGAGAGAATTTTCTATTCTTGTTTTTCTGCTGCTCATTCTCTCGCACCGAGTCGAGAAGATGTCGGCTACACTGTCAAACACAATCAGTGTCGATTGCAAGTGCACTGGAATAACAATGAGCAGTTTAATTTAATATGGCAAAGGCATTGGCTGTTGTTACACTGCACAAAATATTTGTCAGAATCGAAAGAGAGTTATATTTAAATAAAATATAGTAAAAAAAGAACTGCAAAATTATTTCACATATTAATTAGAGACATTTAATAACAATTTAATTGATGTATGCACATCTCATTTGTCCCCAATGTTTCTCTCAGTGTAGACGCACTATACTCCACAGTCCTTCATCATGTCCGCTCTATGCACTGTGATGTTTATCGTTAAATTCAATTTGCAATTTATAAGATTTTTCAAGCAACGCTTGTTATCAGCCAGCCAAACCCCAAACTCCCATACACACACACACACGCGAACATCGTACGCACAGTCCACACAGATATGCCATAAATTGTGGAAGGCAATGGGCAAGGCAAATGCCAGCAGCGCATTCCATGCGAATGCAACACAATGAGGGTATTGTCGTTTGGCTTGGGTTCCATATCAAGCATTGTTCACTGAAGTGGAATATACATATATCTGTATGTGTGCGTGTCTACGTGTGTGTGTGTGTGTGTGTTTGTATATGTGTAAGCTGTCGCATTGCTTGGTCAACTGCCAATGGCATGTCGAAATGCAAAAGGTAAGCGAACAACCAGAGCTTTAACCCAGCTAACCAAGACGAGCATTATCTAATCATACATTCTCTACTTGTCTTTGTCTCTGCCACTAGCTCTCTCTATCTCTCGCTCTCTCTCTCTCACTCTGTCAGAAAATTTGGAGTATTTTGCTCGTTATTTTTCCATATCACATAATATGGTATAATGATTCGTCATGTCAGCTCCAATGGGCAATAGTTTCTGCTGATTTCCCATGTAGTTCATCAGCAGACAGCGAGAGAGAAGAAGAAGAAGAAAAAATATGTAAATCGAGTTGGGCAGAGGAAACCAAATGCTAATGCATTATTGTGTTTCCTCAATTTGTCTGTCAAGGGAATTGTACAATGCCAATTCGAATAGTTGCTGTCCTCGGCTGCACCGGCAGAGGGATTTGCATTGCTTTGGCATAAGCACATGTCCTGCTGATATATAGTATATATATATGTGTATATATATATCCCGTTTATCCTGTTTCGCTTTTGATTTCACTCTCAGACTTTATTTGCCTGGACAGTTCAATTGATTTGCGAATTTGTTTGCACTTTTATTTTTAGGTTGATGGGAAAAACATCGAAAACAGAAGTAAAGGAGCGTATTATTTGTATATAAATTTATATGTTTATATATATATTTAAGTAAATCTCATATGAGAATTGTTGTAAAAAATACATACAATTATTTTTAAATTATTTTAAATACACACACACAAACACACATACATACATATATACACACACATACACACACATACATACACACACACATACAACCACACACACATACATACATACACACACACACATACATACATACATAGACACACATAGGCACGCACGCATACGATACTTGAGTAAAAGTAAAAGCAAGCAGAGAAGAAGTGCAGAAGATCATTAAAGTTGTCTATGTGTATGCAGCAGCTCTCATTTGGTATTTGTATGTATGTAAAACTAAGCTAGAATGCTCACAGCAGCAGAGAGCGTTCCCATTGCTCACTGGAAGGTCGATTGCAGCGAGTTCTACCTGCCGTCGCGCTTAACATTTGAGAGACAGAGAGACAGTGCTTGAGTAAAAGTGACCGTATATAAAGGGCAGCAGCTGGAGCATTTCTTCAGTCAGTCTTCAGTCGTCCAGGCCTGGTGAGGGTCAGCGTAATCAAGTGAAGTCGAGTTTGTGAATTATAAGCATTCAAGACGTAGAGGCATTACGTAAAGGGAATACGTAAAGGAATTACGTAGAGGTAAGAGGAAATACTTAGCAGAAATACAAGTCGTCACCCTGATCAAGAATATATGTATATATTTTGTGGGGTCTGCAGAGCCTTCTTCCGCCTGTTACATACATACATTTTAACAAAAACATTATACCCTGATATCCCATTTTCAATGGGTTCAGAATATACAAAAAATTGATTTCATTTTCTATGGATTTTGAGAAAAATTGAGAGTTTAATTAAATTTATTTCTTAAGCGAATAATTTAATTTATTAAATAGCTTAAATAAAGTATAATATGTTTACTTAGGTACTCGCACTCGATACCATTTCATGGCTGGTCATTAAAACTTTTTGTCATTAGAACGATGCATCCAAAAATTTATAGACGCACGCGGATCTAATGCATTTTGCTAGCAGCTTAGGGCCGCAGCTCGTGTGTGCATTGTGCTGCGTGCTTATGAGCTTTTGCTACTTAGTTAAACAATTTGGTTAAAAGTTTGCGGGTCACACACACACACACACACACACACGCACCACCATCCAGCTCTAGTTGCAGCTGTTGAAACGTGCGTGCAGCAGCAGTAGCAGGAGTCGGAGCAGCAGCAGCAGGAGTCGGCGCAGCAGCAGGAGAAGCAGACAAATGGCTGGCGAATTCCCAAAGCAATGCTGAAGACACGTGCCGCATTCCACTGTAGCATTGTAAGCTTTAGCAGTGGGCGTGGCCAGCAGGTGGGCGGCAAACATAATTGCGTCAAAAAGTCAGTTAATAAGGCAGCGGAAAACAAACTGCGGCGCGTGGCCAAATTAAATTTGTGCGCTGCGTAGCTAAATACACTTTTTTCACAGCTTCTTTTCAGTTTACAGCTCCTTTGGCAATTAGCTGGCAAAAAAGTAATAAGAAGTACACCCACCCACACACACACACACACACACACACACGCTATATATTATTTAAGACACATACCAGCCAGTTGGCGGCAATTGGCTAATTACCTCCCACAAAACACGAATGGGCGTGGCGTGTTGCTAATTAAGCGTGAATTTATGCATACGCATGTTGCGTATACGCCTCGACTGCCCCGCCCACCATGCAACAGTTTAAAGCATTCAAACGCATTCATATCTGCATATATGCATGTGCGTATGTATATATGGGCATGCACATACATACACGACAATATTATTCATGGCTTGCCAATTAGATGGTATAGGCGAGGGGGCGAGGGGGGGAGTGCACAACAATGAATTTGAATGCTGCGAAATCAAGAGCAGAATTGAGGCAATTTGTACAATTATCTGGTGTATGCTATACCTTAGGTTGGCAATAACAATAGCAATTAATTATCTTCTTAAACATTTAGCAATGATTGGGTATTCCCATTCTAGAAGAATCTTCCATATATGAAGAATCTCCCCTATGTTTATATGAAGTAAATGAAAATGTTTCTTTTCAGTTTATTGTTTATATATTCTATTCATAATTCAATCTAATGACAATTGCTTGTTATCGATAAGTTAATCAACTGCTTGAATTTAACTATCGAAAAAAGAAACGATAACAAAACCAATTAATTCGCTAAGATAAAGAATATATACATCCATAAAATATTTTTAAGCAACATTTGCATCAACTCATTTTCCCACTCAACTTATAGGGTATCTAGCAGTCGCACCGAGTTTTTAATTTCACATTTATTATTCGCAGTCGAGCGGTTAAGCAGCTGTTTTTGTGGCCATTAAGTTTTATTTATGCGCACCGAAAAGTAGGCAGCATTTTTTTTTGTTTTTGTCAAACGCGCTTGAATGCCTAATTGCGCATCTAATTAATTGTAAAGCAGAAAGAGAGATGGAGAGAGAGAGTGATGGAGAGAGAGAGAGAGAGAGAGAGAGAGAGATATGCTAATGTGCACATAATTGTATACAAGTGCATGTGAAATGTGTCACATAATTTGAGAGCTTAAAGTAAAATTTATACACCTAACCACGATAAACACTCCAATTGCTTATCTTATGGGGCAGCATTATTATTGCAGATTCTGGAGAGGTCTTGAGGAAGTAAAAGCAACAATTATGCTAACATTTTCAGCAGAAATAAAAATGGCTCATTTTTTGAATAAATAAATAAACACTTAAATGTCTATGAGAAGAAGACCTATATGTTAGCTAAATTTCTTGGAAATATATTAAATATATATACCTATTAAATGGACTCTACAATTGCCTTTTTGTACACCTCAACCAATAGACCTAAAGCTGTTAGGTCAACCTGGCTGGGCTATTACTTAATTCTCTAGCATTTGTTCACCCTGAAGCTATAAAGCAAATCCACTTAATGAAATCTGATCTAGCCACTCTTAAAGGCTAGAGCCAGAGAGAGAGAGAGTGAGAGAGACGACGGACAGCTGTTGCAGTGCCAAGCGACTTGTAAAACAATACAATTAATAATTCAAAAGCGTAAAAGTTCAATAAATGTGAGAGAGGCAACAGCTTTAAGTGCTAGGGCTTGAGAGTACTTGTAAAATTCGGTTAATAAAATCAACTTAATTATAACAACGGCAATAAAAACAAGTGGGTGAAGCACTGTCTGCCCGACCAAGAGATGCCCTATTAAATGAAATTTACATTAAAATAATTTTGAGCAAAACTAAAATGATGAATATTAAGTAAAGTTAGCATAAATAATTTTAAAAAATTATAATTGAAAATTACTAATTTTAAGTTAAGTTAGTATAATTGTTGCGCTAAAATAAAAAAAATAAAATAAAAATAAACAAACAAAGTATAACTACTACAGAAATGTGTAATAAAAACTTATAAACATAATAGCTTTCATTGCATATACTCTGTCTAAATCATTTTTACAGGGTATAGGAAGCAAGTGGCAAGAAAAGTAAGCAACAAAAAAAAAAAAAGAAGAACTGAAAGTTTTCTCTTGTAGCTTTTGTTTTCCTAATGAGCCTCGACAACACCAACAAAAACACCAACTGCAACAACAACAACAACAAGAGCCATCATAACAACAGCAAGAACAATTTTCATAAAGTTGCCAAAATGAATTTAGTTAAAAACAGACACAAGTCGCCTTGACAGCAGAGTATGGGCGTAAAGTGGGCGTACATCTTCGTGTGTGTGTGTTAGTGGCTGTTGCCCATATGTTGCGTAACGTAAGCACGTTAACGTTGTTAAAGTTACGTTTTGCTAACTGGGTAAACAGCAACAGCAGCTGCCACAGTTGCCACGACGCGTCGCATCGTTCAACAAAGCGGATGATAAGGGAAACGGAAGTTGCTTACAACAGTTAGTACAACAAATCGCAAGGAGACAAAGCCAGTAGCGAAAGGGAGCGGGGGGGCAAACGAATAACACTAACATCTTAAGGGCAAACACTTTAAAGTCTCCACTCCCCCATTGGGAGTGCAGGCAGTTGAAGGAATTCTAAGAGAAACTAGTTGAGAGCTGAACAGAAGAAACTGCATTTGAAGCGAGGCAAACACTTATGGACTTTGAGAACAGATTAGTTAGTACTGTCAAATCAAATAAAGACGTCTGTTAGCTATATAGATGTACATATATAGATATATTGAAATCGAGTTTAATTTATAGAGAATCCTGCACAGCCAACAGCTGAACTAAATTCCATCATAAACATGTTTATTTAATTTCGTGTGAAATGATGCCTAACAAACACAACAAAATATTTATATTTCATGTGGGTTTCCGCTTTAACCACAGATTAAAATTAACCTTTTTTTAGCCATAGCTAACTGATATACGTATAGAGAGAGAGAGAGGGAGAAAGAGATACATAAGCGTGTGTGACTGCATATTTTAATGTACGTTTAAATGCACAATAAAAATATTTATATATATATTTTAAAAATATATTTTTTTTTTTTAATTTTTTATTGCAGCTTTATTTTTTGTGGCACCTCATAAAAAGCGTTTTAAATATTTGTTTATCATATTTTATAATTTTTTAAGCTGCTTTTATGTGTTGTGTGTGTGTGTGTGTGTGCGTCTGCATTTAATTAAGTTTTGTCGGTTTTAAGTCGCATACCGACTCTCATTACATTATATACATACATATACACATGTATATGTATATGTCGCCTATCTCTGTCATAATGGCAAAAAGTGTATTTGTTTTTGCTCTTCAATATTTCTGCTCATAAATATTTGATGGCATATTCAATATATATGTATGCACATCTTTTTTTTATCATAATTTTCCGCCATATATATTTGATACGATAAGCTATTTAAACACTTGCTGTGTGTTGGCTGTTGCATGAAAAATTGTTGAAATATGCTTAATAGGTTTTGCAAAGGACTTTAAATGTTTGTGATATTCACAGAGCTTGCACATTTGGCTGCATAAGAAGTGCCTTTTCAGCTTAGCTCATCCATAAATTCAATAAAATTTATTAAATATTTCTGGTATTTAATTCAAACGAAATATCAATAAAAATAAGCTGAAGGCTCAGCGCAATTGATTTTAATTATTTAAATATAGTAATTGTGGCTTTACATGTTTTTTTTTTAGTGAAATTTAATAATTTTATTAATTTTCTTAAAATTCAATAAAAATATGCTAACTGTTCATATTTAATAAAAAATAATTAAAATAAGTTAAGCCAAAAATATGTGCGCCGTCTTTGATGAAATGAAATAAATCTTGAAAAATAGTCAAACAAGTTTTTTTTTAAAATGTAAAACGAGATTAAGCTGCCACTCACGCTAGCAGTAAGCTCGTTAATAAAAAAAAAATAAAATAAAATAAAAAAAGCTTAAACGGAAGAGACTGAAGCCAAAGAGCTCGAAATGCTGAACTTCAAGAGTAAGTTAAGATCAAAATGAAGCTAAATATGTATTGAAATTTATATAATATTATTCAAATTATATGAATATATGAATATGAATATGTGCATAATAAACAAAAAACATTAATATACTTTAAAAAAAAAAAAAAAAATAAATAAATAAAATAAATAAACTCGAAGCAATCAATCTAATAACAACTAAGCAAAAAGAGAAAGCCTATAAAGCTACTAAATTCCAGAGCTGAAAATAAGAAAGAAATATATTCTCATCTAAAAATGCTCATCTTAAGCCGCTCAGCAAAACTATATACCCAAATAGACTTCCCATCCCTCGCAATCGACTCGAATCAGAGGTACATTTATAAGACAGATTTTCTCTTTATATGCGATTCAATTATTCCTAGATTAACATTTCTCTCACGCTCTCTCTCTCCCTCTCTCTCCATTGCTCTACCCTATAGTTCCCCTGTCTATGTAAATTGAAACCCATTGGATTGTCTCTCAAAGAGTACTGCGCTTTATTGTTAGTTCTCAACATGCTCAAATGTTTTGTCAGTGGCTTGCTTGTGTCAATTATTATAATTTCTTAAAATGCGATTAGATATAGGATATTCATATTGATTAAATATATGTAGATGCACGCCTGCGAATAAAAGCGCGTCTTTTTGATTAAATTATAGATAATAAATAGTTTGCATTATAGCCTGGCTTTCATCTCCTCCAACATGCGATAGACTCGCACGAACTTCTTCTCTACCAGCTCGGTGAAGGCTTTGATCTCATTCCGCACTATGGATAGCTCCAGTGCTGCTTCCGAGTTGCTGCCGTCGCATCTCTTGGAGGTTTTGTCGCTCTCGTACCAACAGGCGATGCCATCGACATAATCGTCGACCAATTCGGGTGCCGTAATATCCTCCATAAAGGAAATATCCCGCTTCTTGACGAACGAACTCATCAGCAGCTGCAGAAAGTCGCAATTCCAATTGTTCTGCTGAAAGTAGAAATACTGCAGAGCCTTCAGGCTGTCGAAGATCGTGATCTTCAGCGAGTAGAGGCTATTGGCCGAGATGTCCAGCACTTGCAGCTGGCTCTGCTTCTTGAACAGATCCTCGGCCAACTCGTGCATGTTGGTGGCCGACAAATTGAGACGCAGCAGTGCTGTGTAGCGACGCAGGGGATTGCCCTGCAGGTTGCCCAAGGGATTGAGCGATAAGTCCAGCCCGGTCACATTGCTGGCCAACGGTATGTGGGGCAGCTCGCGCAGGGAATTGTTATGCAAGTCCAGGTCCCGGATGATGCCGTACACGGTGAGGCGCCGCAAATCGCAGCTGTGGGCCAGCACCTGCTCCAGCAGCGAGAAGTTCAAGGTGAGCTCATTCAATATGTTGCCCGAGATGTCCAGCAGTGAGAGGCGAGGCTGCAGCTTCAGCAGCTCCGACTCGAAGACCGTGAAGCGATTGGAGGCTAAACTGAGACGCGTTAAATTCAAATTCTTATCAAAAATACCGCGTGGCAGCACCGACAGCCGATTGCCCGCCAAATTCAGGTCCAGCAATTTACGCAACAGCCCAAACACGCCCAGAGGCAGCTGCTCCAGCTGATTGAAGGCCAGCGATAGCTCCTTCAGCTCCTTGAGGGGATGAAAGCTGTGATTGTGCAGCGCTCTGATCAGATTGTGATTCAAGTGCAGCGTCGCCAAATTGTCAGCGCCCAGGAATATATTCTTGGGTATTTCCTTCAGACGATTGTGGCCCAAGAAGAGGCTCATCAGGTTGCTGGCGCCCTCGAACTGCGGCTTCTCGAACGTATCCAGCGAGCAGTTCTCCATGCGCAGCATCTGCAGATCGGGAAACGTATCGAACATCAGATGCGGTATTTTGGCAATGCTCGAATTGATGAACGTCAGCATCGATTGCATGGTGATGGCCGTCGGCGAGATGATCACATAGTCGTTGCGTCCAATATCGATGCCCGTGCAAATACCGGCCGTACAGTGATCCTGCAGCCGGATGCGACGCAGCTGACCACCAGCACCGCCGCTGGCCACAGCGAACGCTGGCCGCTCCAACAGCAACAGCGACAGCAACGGCAGCAGCAGCGGCAGCTGTGGCAGCCACATCCCGTTCAACGTAGGACAATCTCCGATCAACCTGAATCAGCTGGCATGCGTCCAAGCGACGCGCACGCCACGGCGCAACTGGCTCAACTGTTTGCAACTGTTTGTTCGATTCGTTTTCGTGGACCACAAAATCTGAATGCGGGCCTTCAATTATGCCACAGCCAATGGCAGCCAGAGGGGCTGCAACCCCATGCAGTGAGTCGAAACTCTTGAATGCCCAAATACATTGCTTTTGATTTAATTCAATTAAATGCAGCACATAACTAGATTCTATGTAGCTCAATAAATACATATATAAATCTATATATATATACAATTTTTTTAGCATATGTAAAGATCACATGACATTAGGTTTATATCAGTTCTAGCTAAACTTTCAGTTTCATTCCCAGCTGCACAGTTAATTAACATTTACTCTATGCTAAACTAGACATTGTTTATATGTATATCTGCATTTTTGTATATATACATATATATATATAATTATTTTTGTTTTTTGCTATTGTCTGCCTGATGAAAATGAATGTTTTTTAAAGTAGGAAATACCAAAATGCGCGAAAAAAAAAGATGGGGTTGAGCCCCGATTAGTTGAACTAAATATTACGAAATTCCATTTGAATTATAGCCTGAGCTATTTTTATAGCAAACAACAGTTTTTATTTTAGATTAAACTACAGCAACAACTACAACAAAGCAAAGTGAAATGTTTAGGGAATCTCACATTTATAATTATATTTATTTTCAGATTTTCGATACTTCCAAAATTTATAGATTACTCATTCAGTAAACAAGCGCTAACACACCTGTGACTCATTAATCCCGATCTGTAAGAAGATATACCAATTAATAGAATTCAAGCAGAACCTGTTTAGGAAATTGTGAGCTGACCCAGTTTTCATAGGGAGGCATTTCAGCTTGATTAACTGGCCAATAAAGAGTTGACTGAACCTTAAATCAAAGGTAAATTAATGTGATTTAAGTATGTGCAAAAAAATTTGTGGCCAAGTCAAAACAAAGCGTTTCCAAGAACCAATTGATAATATCTATTGAAGAGCGAATAGTTAGTATAAAAGACCCAGACTCACAGCATCAACAGAACAGTGAACCGAGATGGCAGTCAGCGCTAAGATATTAGGTAAGAAACAGTTTCTAGAGAGAGTTCCCGCTTAACTCAATACCCATTTCAGTTTTGTTCCTGTGCCTGGGCCTATCTCAGGCGCGTCTACGTCTCGTGCAAGCCATGGGCCGCAGCAGCGATTCGGAGACCAATCGAGATGAAGGTGTACCACAGCTTGTGCTCTTTACGCCCGGGGAGCCGCTCAAGCCGGAGGCCCAGAACGAACCGAGTCTGCATGAGCCGCAGATTATCGAGCCGGAGCCCGAGAAGGATGGCCGCAAGGTGCCGGACTATCTGTACTCTAATGCGATACCCATGCTGAACGAGCCCAACATCAAGTATCGCCTGCCGCAGCTAACAGCCTTTCCCCTCGCCTATGCACCCCAAATTGCCAGCAATCAAATCAGAACTTCCACGAGCAACAACAAACTCGCTTTGGATGCCGGCTCGTATGTGCTGGTGCCACGCATCCAGCTGGGCTTCAACATGCAGAGCCAAGCAGGTCTCAGCTTGCCGGGCTTCAACCTCTTTCCCGGCGCACAGCCCAACGAACCAGTCGAACAGAAGGAACAGCAAGCCGCCTACATTCCGATTCCAGTGCCGGGACCACCTGGACCACCTGGACCACCCGGACCACCCGGACCACCAGGTCCACCCGGACCTCGTGGCTATACCGGTGCAACAGGACCACGAGGCAGAGATGCGCCACGCGTCTCCTCCAGCAGCTCGGCCAGTTCAGCACAGCAGAGCCCACAAGGCCTTTGGTATGCCCAGAGCAACAGCAATATCAATGGCAATAATAAGCAGCCGTATGAACATTACTCGAGTGGCTATCAAAACTGAAGAGCATTAAAAAAAAAGAACATTTTAACTATTTAAATTGTGGTACTTGACTGACCTCTTGGCCTCTTACTGCTGCCTACAAACAGAATTTTGCATTTTATTCATTATTTATATAAAATTATTTGATAGCTATAGATTTTCTCTCTCTCTCTCTCTCCCACTATTGCTCACACTCTTCCCTTTACGCTTTGCTTAGCCTAAGTACAGTCGCACTTTTATTTCATTTCATTCATACAGTTTTATATGCTTACCATATAACTGTATATATTATGTGATTTGCTGTGTTGCTCAGACCATAAAGTGTCAATCTGAATGGTATACATATGTACATACATATACACACATATATACACGCACGCCTACAACACGTACGCACACTAACACATTATGATGATTGTGTGTAATTTACATAGATTTTGATAGCGCTTGACGGGGGAACACAAGAACTGTCCTCTTTTTTTTTTCTGCCTTCTCTTTTTTTTTTTTTTTGTGGGTCTCCCATTGACGGCCATTCAATTGGCGACAGTTGACGGTTCACTCATGTTGCTGCTGTTGTTGTTGTTGTTGTTGTTGTGGTGTGCCACCTGACTGTGACTGCTCTTTCACTGTCTCTCTCTCGCTCTCTCCCTCTTCAGCATCCTCTGTGACAAACACACACGCAGTAATGTTATTAAGTGAGCAGCACCTACACATACCTAAACGCACTCACCCACACTTTCACACTCACTCACACACACACACTGACACCTAACTGCTCATGTTTCATTCGTTTGTCGTTTGGGGTTGCCTGTCGCCTGCCCCGTTGATGATGGCAACAATCTGTGGCAGAGTCGCATCTTATTGTAGTCGTTAGTTTTTATTGCTCTTTACTACACAGCATTTACAATAGTAGTAGTAGTACATGCATTGCAATGTGTGTGTGTGTGTGTTGTTGTTGTTGCTGCAGATCCGTTTACTTAAATTGATACGCAGCACGCATTTGTTTCAATTAAATGAAAATGTTTTATGTCCAACAAAGTTACGCTCGCATTTACAACTGTAAAACCAACACAGGAAAGGCACTTTTCACCATCCGGAGGTGTGTGTGTGTGTGTGTATGTCAGTGTAAAATTTATATGTTTCTAATTGCGTTAAATATCCAAGGGTTTAGTTGCCCCACTGAGCTGCAAATAAATCTTGTTTCTCTTTCTCTTAAAAAAGAATTGATGGAAGGAGTGTGAATGTCTTTAAGTTTTAGAGAAGATATTTTAAAATAATATTTATGATTTAATTTCTATATATGTTATACATGACAGTGAACAAATTAACTTGTGAAATATTCATAAGTTCTACTAAGCAACCTTAGCAGATGCTAAATAACAACTCCTTTTATAATTATATTACGAAAAGTAAAAAAAAAAAAAACGTGATATCATATTCAATGCCAACCCATTTCTTATGCATACAAGAACCGGAAAAGCAAAAACTTGCTCAATCAGCATTCAAATGTTGTTTTCGTAGGTCACAGCGCTTACATAGGGAGCTACGACTTGGGGAAAGCAATTCTTAAGTGCTTATGTTACATTGCAAATTTTGTTTCTTAACAAAATCAGGCACGCCCGTTCCCCCTCCTGCGTGGTGGGCACAGCTGTAAAACACATTCCTTATCTGTTAATGTGATACAAGCGAGACAAGACTTAAGCCGACGCCGAAGAGCCGTTGAAGATGACAGCAAACTCACAAAAGGCAGGCATGATAAACAAAATGGGAACAGGCCGAAGTTGTGGCGGAATAAAAAGAAAATAAATGAAAATGGAAAAATGGAAAAATTCAAAAGCGGTAAATAAATTAAATAAGCGAAAGTACTGCGAAACGCACATGTCAAAATAAAGCACAAATATATATGTTTCGCATATACATACATACAAATATGTATGTAAATATATATTAAATTGAGCTCGAGTTCTGACAACTTAATTTTTATATAGAAAACTGAGCATGACTTGCTCTGATGCAATTTTGGTAAGGTAATACATAATTAAATTTAACTTTATCAAACTTTTAGATCTGTCGCCTCACCTAGCCAACAGTTGATATTATATGCCAGAAATATACATATTTCATGTGAAAATTAATATACTCTCTTCAATTGCAATTTTTTAACACAACAAAGCTATCAAAAAATTATGTAAAAAATCTAAGTGGACTTGCAATTGAATACAGTATACACTGTAAAATTTAGATTCGATATTTGAGAGATGCTAAATCCTCTAATGGTTCTTCTCTTAAGTTCACCATCAAGCTGTAGAGTTAGGAAACGAAGTTTACAAAAAAAATTCAGGCAAAAAACAATTTCACTCAAGTCACATCAAACCTTCAACCAATATACCCAACTTGCCCTCTTTGAAGAGGGTATTATAAGGATATCTAATGCACATTCCTGGCTCTTTATCTTACACATTAAAAGCCAACGGCGCAATGTTGCTTGGCTGTTGTTTATTTTCTTGTTATTATCTTCATTTTGTTTCGCGTGTGGATTAAGTTAAAATGTTAATAAATATGATTATCATATCGTTTTTCTCGCCGCTGCCAGTGCTGCCATTAACATGATTATGGCAATAAATAATAAAGTGCTTGCCACGCTGCGCCCCCCTTTCCATTTGCCACTTGCCACTTGGTCGTGAGGCAATCCGAGTAAAGGCAGTTTTCGGTTACTCAACTCAATTTATGCTAACTCGAAAAAATATCAAAATACGCAGAAAATTGTCACAGCTAAGCCTGAGCCACGCAAATAAATTGTTGCTTTGATGTTTGTGTGACACGTGGCGTATACGCAATGTTAACACTGAATTTTTATTTTTTTTTAGCATCAAACATCAAACAGCTGGAGAATTTCTCATTACATTTTTGTGCTCAAAACGCTTTAAGCAGATTATAGATAAATTTGCAATTTTTACAATAAGGAAAAGAACAAGTTTTTAATATTTTATTTTGTAAAATCAATTTATATTTTATATATATGTATATTATTATTTCATAAAATTTGGAATTTCTATAAAATTTTGGTATCCAAAAATTCCCAAAAAAATGGCCAGAAAAAAAATCCTTATATTGCCATTAAAGAATAAATATAAAAATTTATTAAAACCTGTTATTAAAGCCAAGCGACTGTAGTTAGTCTAACAGTAGCTGTCATAAAAATAAAAATGTGCTTAATTGTTTAACTGCATAATATGAACAGGATGGGAAGGCTGCCAATGCAAATAGCCAGGCAGGGCGGTTTAGTTGAGGGCGTGGCAGGAACTGGAATTAAAACAAAAGTTGTCTGTAATTTGCAGTTTGCCAAGTCAGCGAAATGAACATTGGCCGGAATTGCGCCGTTTTGCGTACATAAAATATAGACGGAACAAAAGAAGACGGAGATATAGAGTGAGCGAGCGAGCGAGAGAGAGAGAGGGAGACTGAGAGAGGCCCAGAGAAATAAATAAATAATAGAGAGAGAGAGAGAGAGTGAGTAATGCCTGGCACAAAGATAATAGGATAAGGCAGCAGACGGCAAATGCAACAAGAGAGAAAACGTCGCCATTTTGATGCCAACTTTTCTTCCACCCCCCACTTCCCCCTCCATAACCATTTCGCTCTTTTGTTTTATTTTATGGCTGCACTTGCATATTTTATGAAGCGTATTTCTCTCTCGCGAAATAAGCAAATCATTTCGCTGAATTCAATTCACAATATATACATTACAGTATATACTGTGAATCGATGCGCTGCCCAAAAGTAGTACACGACATCTCATTATTATTTATTCAGTGCACTCTCACTTTTGGATTGTCATGAAACGCAGCTTCAGTGCGCCTATTTATCAATTTTTAATGCCAATCGCATCACAGTTCTTAAATGTACTCTTAAGCAAACTCTCCCCCCCACCCAGAGTATGGCATACTTTTGGGCATGTTCATTAAGGTGATTTATGGCCTCGCGTTTTATGTGAGAACCCAAAAACTTTCACGCTTAAAGCATACTTAAAATCGTTGTCAAAAGTTCTTATTTAATATCAGCGCAAGGGTTTCACTTGCCCTCCCTGAAATAGGTACTTACAGAGTCCGCTCTTAGGCGCCAGTTGATTGTAAAATATTAAACTGTCCGAACTTGCTTACCTGGAAGAGAAGAAGAAGAAGAGAGCAGAGAATGCGTTAGAATTTATGACTGCTCTAAATTGAAGCTTGTGTTATTTAATTAAAATACTTTACTACAGCATTAGAGGAAAGTTGATGTTTACTTTCATATCTGAGCAGAGTTTTTTTTTTTTCATTATATATTTACACATATAACTAATATCATAACACCCTGCTTCAGTTCTCATTTTCTGAAATCTTTCAGTTTCCATCTGCTATCCACCATCTCAGCTCGTTACATTACTTAATTCCTAATTACATTTTCTGCTTAGCTTTTGGCCAAATGCTACTACCTCAGAGCCTTTTTTGCTTTAGTAATTCGTTTGATTCTTTCTCTGCAGCATACCTGCTATTATTATCTGGTTTAGTCTCTCGTTTATGCCGCACGGCTTTTCGTTTAGCTGCAATTATGCGGCACACTAATGACTTTTAATTAACTTCTGAGATTTGTATACCTAACGCACATACGCTATAATCCGACTAACTGTTCTTATCTGGGTCATGTTCATGTTCGCTTATGGCGTCGACTAATGTGTGCCCTCTACCTGTAAGTTGCCCTGTCTGTCTTTGTATGGGTGCTGGCCAAACGTGGCGGCTGGCTCACACATTTACTGCTGCTCCATTAGATAGCATTTGCCATAAAAATAGCCCAAAGCGGCGCCATTTCAAATGCAGGCGCCACTTGGTCTTGGTGTAAGCCAAAAGCTTAATTACACACACACACACACACACGGGCCAGCAACTGTGTGCGTGTGTGTGTGTGTGTGTTTTGAGTCCATTGTTGTTGCTGTGATTATTCATAACTTGGCAGACAGGCATTTTTTTTTTTTGTATTTATGCGGCCATTTGCACAACTGCCTCGTTGACTTTCTCAGTGTGTGTGTGTATGTATGTGTGTGTTATCTAATAGGTGTTAATGTGTGGAATTGCCATGGCCTAGGCATACACAACACCCAATATCTGTATATCATGACCAGCTGGCCAATGTGTTAATGATATTGGAGACAGGGAAAGAGAGAGCAGCTGTGGCACGCGTGGCATGCAACGCTGCTGGTCAATTAGTAGCAACAAAAGGCAATGTGAATGCGTGTCAATCGTGTATCAAATACCAATCAATAAGGAGCAAACGCCGCTATTGATAGTACAGTATTAAATTATATATCATACAGAAGAGAGGTGAATTAAGTAGCACATATATGAGTTTGTTTTATATAATTTTTCTATATTTGCTTAGATTTGCCTTTCCTTAAACTGCAGTCGCATTTTAAGTCCAAACTTTTTGGCATAGAAGAGGATTTCCTCATGCCGTTTATAATCTTAAATTCTAACTGCAATAGAAAAGTGCAGACAAGTGTCAGATGTCACACGCACTGAAAACTAAACAAGTGCAACGCTCTATCTCTTTCTGTTTTCCTTAGTAGCTCTCCCTCTCTCTCTCTCTCTCTCTCTCTCTCTCTCTCTCTCTTTCGCTCTGCCTCTTGTGCTGATGGCAGCAAATGCTTTCATTATAGTTCAAGTGCAACACCGAGTGGGCCACTTGACGTTGACGTTGAGCTGCAGCGCTGGCCATGAACGAGCGCACAAGCTGCAGCCTAAAAATATGCAACACATTTCTTGATGTGCACACATACGTAATGTATACATACATATATAAATGTAGCATATAGTTTTGCTGTAGTGACAGTAACAAGTAAATGACAAAATGACTAAGTGTGCGGTCTGTGGGCTTAGAAAGCAGGCTAAGGTCAACGGCTAAGTTCAATACAAACAGCCACACACACACACAGATATGCACTACTAATACACACACATAATTGCAGCACTGATTGCCATCCGTTCTGTGCGTCCTTTGCGTCCTTTTTCCTACTGTTTGCGAAACTTTTCAATGTCACGTGACGCAGAACGAAATGCTTTTGTGTCGGCAGCAATTTTTGAATGCATGCCAAAACGTAACGAGGCTTTCAGCCAGTGGTTCAATGCTGTCAAAGCCATAATAACAGTCAGGCTTTTTTACGCAGTAAAATGCTTTCAACGCGTTGATTAAAAATTTAAGGCACCAAAGTTACGCTTTCAATAAAATGAAAAAAATATATTCATAGTATCAGCTAAGCTGTCAAAACTATCAAAATCATTTAGAGAATTCAACAATTCAAAGTTTGTCTCTCTCAAGTCAATTCACAATCAAATTTAAGATGATAATCATTCCTCAGTTTCTACTCAATCATTTGCTTCACATTCACCTTGGCAGTTCAATTTCAAGTACCTGGCAATTAAAATGCCAAGCCATAGAGCAAACGCCCATGATATATGACTCTGGATTCCAATAACTCAGTCGAAATATTCAAAAGCCCAACGGACGCAGCCTCTTTCCCCTGCTTTTTCAATATCTATCACCTGCATCACCTGCATCACCTGCAAGTGTCTTGTCCTGTTTGCTGTATATCTGGCCAGAGCTACTCAATGATTTATTGTCACATAATGCTTTGCTGCTGCTGCTGCTGCTGCTGTCAGCTCTGGCATTTGCTGCTGGCTCTGTTGACCGAATACATTTAAGGCCAAACAGGTAAGCCAGCGGCAGCTGCACCTGCTGCTCCCATTTCTGTGCAAGTTGTGGCCAATTAATTGCAATTCAATTACGTGGCAGGCACATACCGGCCCAAGCACATGCAAAAGTGTTAAGAGGTGTGTGTGTGTGTGCACACCCGTCGTATCCGCAATTTTCACGTATCGATGAAATGTCATGTATACGCCGCGTGGGCGCGCTCATAAAAATTGGTGTGTGTGTGTGCAGGAGAAAGAGATGGATATAGAGTGCAAGCAAAAGGAAAAGCAGTTTGTTCACTCTTGTTTGGCATAATTGTATGCAATTGCATTAAGTATACGACGTGTGTACGAAGCGGGCATTAACAGCTCAGCAGATATCTCAAGAGTTATACCAGCTAGAGAGCTGCATGACATGAAGGCGAAGGAGTGAGTGGGATGAATAATAAACATATTGAGTGAGTTTGAGCTAAATAAACGATAATAAATGAAGCTTACGTCGAGCCACTCGCATTATAACTTTCAGTAGAAAACACCGTCTTTTTTATACCCTGAACCCATACAAAATGGGAAATCAGGGTATAATGTTTTTTTTGAAATGTATGTAACAAGCAGAAGGAGGCTCTGCAGACCCCACAAAATATATACATACATATATTCTTGATCAGGGTGACGACTTGTATTTCTGCTAAGTATTTCCTCTTACCTCTACGTAATTCCTTTACGTATTTCCTTTACGTAATTCCTCTACGTATTTAATGCTTAGCTGATCGATCACACACTCTACGTCACTTTATTGCGCTGACCCCCACCAGGCCTGGACCACTCAAGACTGACTGAAGCAATGCTGCAGCTGCTGCCTTTTATATACGGCCACTTTTACTCAAGCACTGTCTCTCTCAAATGTTAAGCCGTTGCAGTCGACCTTCGTTGCAGTCGACCTTCCAGTGAGCAATGGGAACGCTCTCTGCTGCTGTGAGCATTCTAGCTTAGTTTTACCTACATACAAATACCAAATGAGAGCTGCTGCATACACATAGACAACTTTAATGATCTTCTGCACTGCTTCTCTCCTTGCTTTTACTTTTACTCAAGTACTGTATGCGTTCGTGCCTATGTGTGTATATGTATGTGTGTGTGTATATCAGAGAGACGCGAAGAATTATTGATATATCAGTTCTCCGGAGGGTTCAGGGGATTTCCTAGTCGAGCAGTTTTCTTACTTGTTTATTAGTATTTTATTTATTTTATTTTATTTTTTTTTTTTTTTGCTGGTCATTGCAGGTCATCAATTTCATTTGTTTCGCGTGTGATGGAAATGAATTTAATTGGAAATCGACAAATATTGTATGGCGAAAAAGTTGAATAATTGCCGGCGGTAGCTTATGGCAAACATGACATACCGTTAATCAAGCGTGAAGCGATGATTTGATTGCGCAATCATCGTTTCATGGCACTTGCCAGACCTACCGTAGTGCCAATAAAATGCAATCGCTAACGATTTGTTTGGCTAAGCGCAAAAAATACAATAAAGTTATTTTGCGCATATTAAAAAAAAAAAAATGAGAGAAGTTAAATCAAACTCGAGATGCTCTGCAGAAATTAATAAGAAGAATAATTATCAAGAGATACATATATAATCTTATAATATTTTTATCCATTTTCTTGACATACATATTCTATATAAGATAAGATTACTTAATTTTAGCATACGTTTTCAACCGCTACAGGGTATTGAATATGACTGATGTCTGAAAATATGGCCAATATTTATGCAGGCAAAATATTTGCCAGAATTTCAAATTTTCATTTTGGCCTTTGCCAGCCGAAAAGTTTGTCACGCTTGATTGAGCGCTGTATAAATTTTCTTTGCGCTTCGGTTTTTTTTTCTCTGTATTTTTTGTGTGTCTATTTTTTTTTCTCTCTCTCTATTGGGTCAATTAAAAGGGACCCCAGAATCAACTCAACTTTGACTTTAGCCAAAATGCTGCGTTATTTTGTGCACTCACTGTGACTACAACACCAACGGGCTATGCTATGCTCGGCGCTCTGGGCCTTTTAATTAAAATCAGAGCAGCAATTTAAAGGCAGTCGCAGCTATAGTTAAACGCTGGCGGCGCGAGGGAACGAGTGAAGCGGCGTTTCCGCAATGAAGGCAATCGCCAATTGGCGCCTGCTTTGTGTGTAGCCGCCCGCCTGGTGACCATTAGCAATTTTTCACTTCAATTGAGGCGACTACCAACAGCGAAAGGGAGGATGATATCGCCAAAGCGGCTATAGTCGAACTCCGCCCACAGTAGGGGCGGGGCCACAAAAATAAAAACAGAACAAAGGACAACGAGTAAAAGTTATATATACAGCTTAGGGTCAAATCATTTTCAACTCAAGAAACGCATCAGCGTCTATTAGTGCTCGGAAAAAAAATGAGGAAATGGAGACAAAATTGTCAAAGGCGAAATTCTGTTAATCTGGGCAGCAGGCAGGGATTTATTATATAAATTATATGAAAAAGCAGCTAAGATATTCTAAAAAGAAAATAATAAACATATACCAAAAGTTAATTTGTATATTAATATACCTAATGTATACCCTGTAATTTAATTATTCTGGCAAGTACGCCTATTGAATATGAGCTATATTCAACATTTTCTAAGACTCTCTGAATACACCATCTATTCACTTCTCTTATATTTCCACAGATATAAATATTTCAGCAAAACTAGCCGATTTTCATACTCCACTGGCAATTTTTCATTTACTACCAACAAATGCAAAAATTGAAAAAGAAATGCATTAAAAAAATAGCTCCAACAAATATTGTTTCATGCGAGTGAAAAATGTTCGCTTCGACTTCTTCCGCTGTCTGAAAATTTACGGACGCAATTTATTAGCAGAAATGCCATTGTGCACAGAGAAAAAAGAAATAGGATTTTCTACAGCAGAGAGAAGCTAAGATAAGCTAGAGGAATATGGAATATTTGTAATAAATAAAACTTAGTTCGTTTCCTTAAAGCATAATGTTCTATAATTTTTTAGACAATGTTTTTTTTCTATTATTTCATTAAAAATAAGCAAATTGAAGTTGACCATAAATTACGTACGAGTTTTAGCTCGTATATTCCTAGCCGTTCGGCAATTAACTAGACAACGCAGTTAGAGCTTCATTTCGCTGTTCATTATCCTACTCGAAGCTGGCTCAGAGATATTTCGAGTATTCAAGGGCGGGCTGTTGCAAGTTTTAGCTAATTAATTTAACTGCCTGTCTGTCTGACAACAGCTTAGCTCATCATCACTGCGATGATGATGATGATGATGATTGCGATGCTGATCATTATCATGATTGGCAATTGCCGGTGTTGCTCGTTAGAAAGTCATCAAAATAACAAGGACTATTGCCAGCTGCTGGCAAAACTCAGCCGGGCCGTTCATTAAGCTATCTCTCTCTCTCTCTCTCTCTGCCTTCAGCTCTCTTCTGGGTTTGTCGGAAATTGTTGGGGCCGAAGTTAATTGAGCATTTTTAGTCCAGGTTCCTTTCAAAATGCATTCATTTTTCGAACTGTTGGGAACCAATTCGATCCAGTTTTTCAAGCAGCACGCAAAAAGTTAAAATGAATTTTTGAAATATTTATTAGACAGCTGCAACTTTTCGCAAATTGGCTAAAAAGTTGCAGACAGATGGAAATGCATGCACAGATAGGTACACACACACACACACACACACACACACACACACACACACACTTTCACATGAGAATATGCATATATATTCATTGCTTATTGATTCACTTCATTCATTTGTGGCACAAAACTTGTAAATTGAATTGAATGCTAAAAATTAATGAAAATTTTCTTTAAGTTATGAATATGTGTGCGTGTGTCTGTGTGTGTGTGTGTGTGGCACTCATTTCACACTCAATCGCATAACGGTACACATATTCAATTAGCTACCCAGGCACAGTCAGCCCGAAAAGTTTGCAGCAAATTGCGCTGTCAAGTTCTGGCTTCAGTTTGTGGATCAATGACAAAAATATATATATTTGTGCAAAACTTTTGAATATTTCTGCATGTCATGTGATTAAAGTTTTACATGAGACGTGAAACATGGCACCCTCTCTTTCTCGCAGACAAACAGCTGAGCTAGCAAAAATCCTTTCTACTATTTGCATAAGCAAAGCAGCAGCAGCAGCAGCAGCAGCAGCAGCAGCCATAGCCAAGTTTTGCGACAATTGTGAAATCCAGTTGCCAGCATAAAAGCCCCACAACGCACTCTGCAAGAGCATATACATATATGTGTGTATGTGTGTGTGTGTGTCGCGTGTTGCTTTGTTAGAAAACAAAAGTTAAGTCATAAATATTTTCCGAGTTTTTGACTTGAAATTTATCAACGATATCCGCCAAGAGCTAAAGACCAGAGAGTCGAAGAGCCGGAGAGAACGGGCGACAAAGGGCAGGGCAAATAGATGCTAGACACGCACACACACAACCGCACGGAACGCTTACATATACTAGTACATAGGGAGACTTATATGGTATAAAAATGATATCAATTTGTCGACTGGTCAAGCTCTGAATTGCTTAGCTTTATTTATTCTTAGCTTTATTTATTAAGCTGCTAGTTATGCAAACTAACTGTAAATGCTCTACAATTACAGCTGGGAAATATTAAAAAATCTTATATTAAATTCATATTATATTATCGTATAAAAATAGAATCTAAGAATATCTTTTTTCTTTCAACGAAAATAAACTACGATTTTCGATACATTTATGAGGTTAATCAAGAACATATTTATGATTACATTTCACACATAATAAGGCCAAGTGACAGGCTTGACATTTTCATACATTTCAGTGTCATTAAGAGACCCAGCTTAAGCTATTGTTTAGTTACAGGAATGGAGGCAATCTAGAATTCTTTTGAGGCTTTACGCAAAATGTTGCCGCTTTCATCCGGACAGCGCTGCCAGAGTCAGCCACATTAATGAGCCTTTGACCTTTGTCAGCAAGCCGAAAAAAAAGGGCCAAGGATAAGAAATGCCCTTGCCAGGTGAAAATTAAATCTATCAGCCAGGCGACAGCGGACATTGTGCGGTCAGGAAGGGAAGCGGCGGCTGCTTTACACATCATTGCCCGTGATTTTAATTATGCGAATGCAATATAAAAAACTTAATATGGAGGACGTGATGGCTGCAAAGTGCAATCGGTGGAAAAGAAGAAGAAGCCACAGCAGCTGTGGCAGCCACAAGAACCCATCAACGACAATCAATAATCGAAGTAGCGGGCAAATTAACCTCGCGATAAGTTCAATGGCGCGACAAGGGAATACAAAATGGCAAGGTAAAGGGAAGAAGAAAGCCGTGAAGAAAAAATTAATTAAAAAGGCAGAAGAATCGCATAAAGCCAAAAGGCAAATAACAAAGTGAATCGCCGAACGATTCCAAGAGGCTTTTCAATTAAATTGATGAGTGAGACTGAAGAAGGGGAGATGAAAGAGGCATAAGGCGAATGGCGAATGGCAAAACGGACAACGATAACATTTATCACAGCGCGAACAATAGAAACGAGCCGAACACCAGGAAGTACTAGTGGCAGTCTTATGTAAATATACGTCTAAATACATAGCCCAGTCCCAAATCCAGGCCAACACAATGGCCCCACGAGCGCCAAGGAAGTTGCCGCTGATAAGCGAATGACAAACAGCAGCTGGCTGGGAGCTGAAAAAGCTGCAGCTGACAGGCCAACAAAATGCTTCAAGGTGTATTGTAGACCAAAAATCTTTTTAGCCCTGGCCTGGCCAGCCACTCCACTCAGTCAGTTAATCAGGCAGACGGACAGCAAATTAATGCAGCGCATAAATTGACTTTTGGCTTATCTCGAAAAACTTCCGCGCCCAAACTGCATTTGTCAGAAGTGGAATCCGCTAGTTTAATTAGCAGCATAATAAATTAATCAAGGAAACGAGACATTGATTTATAGTGAGACAAAATAGTGTGAAAATTAACTCTGATCTATAAACTTGATAGACAACATTTACATTTAATAAAACTTTCCTTATAAACTATTCTCGTAGTAGTATCTATTATTAAGTGTAGGGTATTTACCGACTACAGCTATGGCTACTCATATAATTTTTTTTTTAGAACAAACTTAATTGCTATTATCCGTGACAATCTCTAAACTACACAACATTGCTCATTATTTAGGAGTGAAAAGTTTTGATGCCAGCATTTTATAATTATAGTTGCAGTGCCAAAAGTTTACAAGTTGATGTTGTATAAACAAACAGACAAGCAGAGAGAGAGAGAGATACTTATATAGACTATATAAAACATATACACTTTATAGTTTTCATTAAAAGTTTTGCATGAAAGAGAAGAACGAACCCTTGCCGAGAGTGTAAAATCACCGTAAGTTGTGCTCGTGCTTCTGTCACGCCCTCACTGCTAAATACAATGAAAGCTACAAAGCTACAAAAAAAAAGTAAAATGAAATAAATAAATCACGATGGGGCGTCCGATTGCAGAGCAAAATGGCAAAAAGTCGCTAGCTGCATGTTCTGTTAATTTGTTTTCCCTGCTGTTGCAGAGCTGACTGGCTTAAGTTACGCTGAGTTTGTCATATTACAGCAGCAACAAACTGAAACTGCAGTTGAAATTAGAGAAATATTAGCAGCAATACTATGCCAGTTGCAAGTGGAGGGCGAGGGAGAGGAGGGAGAGTAATTGAAGAGTATTCGAGTAGCTTAGCAGACATAAAGTTCTGCAAATATTACCATTAGCTGTTTTGCATTAGCATAGAGAAAGCATTAACAGAAGCTGTTATGCTTGCTCTACAAATTAACATTGATTTAACAGCAGCATTAATGTTACTTTGACTCAACTTAAATCAAAGACGAATCAACTGATTTAAGGCTGTATTTATTTCTTGTTTTTACTCCAGACTCAATTTGACAGATTTTTTGCTTTGGCTAATTATGTAAATGTGGAATTGTTTTTTGGAAGTGCTATGCCACACTATGCCTCCAGGCAGATCTTAACAATGGCATTTAAAATTAATTTTCAATTAACTTGCAGCTGCTGCCTCTGAGCAACAGGAACACTTCAATAGACATTTCTGTCGCCCGAAACGGAAGAACGATGTTAAATGAGTTTCAGTGAATTGCGAGTCTTTGCCATTGGAGCTGGTAATAAATTGAGTTTTCTGAGCCTTTTGTTACTGCCAATTAGAACAATGGCCGCCCTGCCGAGAATGATACCAATTTCAATTTGGCGAAAGTCTCTATGCTGACAGCTAACGGCACCTGAGCGCGTCTCAATTGAAAACTCAAATGCCAACTAGAAACTCAAGTTGCGAGTTAACCCTTGGCAACCGCAAGAAGTAACTGCCCCAGCGAATTTCACTTTCGAATCTAAGTTGCAAACGCGATGGGCCAAACATGACACTGTACTTGCGAGGGGCGGACTAAGAAGTTGGTGTAAGGAGTGTGTACGTAGCGTATACGTAATATTTTCAATGGGACTAAGAAGTTAGTGTAAGAAGTGTGTACGTAGCGTATACGTAATATTTTAAATTACGTCAATGCTGAATAACGTTTTTGTTAAACTAATCAATCAAAAATTCAAAATAAAAACTAAAAAACAAAAATAAATAAACAAGTTTTTGAAAATGCATTTAAAATGATTATTGTTGTCATAGAGAATATTAAAAAATATATATATATATATACTTATAAAAATATATATCTCTATATAAATATATTTTAAATATTAATTATAATATCTAAAATGTTTTTGCAAATTTAATTAAATTAACCTCCATAATATTATATTTATTTTAAGGTATACTCACAATTTATTATGTTTATTTTTTGCCTTTTTAACCAAATATTTATTCATCAGTTTCTATGACAAAATTTCAAACTACAAATTCAGCTAAATATATGTTTTAAATTGTATTGAACTCAATATATGTATATCGAAAACTCTTCATGCTGCCCTCTCTTTATATGTAAATGGTATATATACATATATATATATATAGATGTCTGTTCTCCTTGCTACCATTACTGACAATTTGCGCTTCTGGCGGTTGTTACTTGACACTTACTTAGTCCGTGGAGAGGGGCAGGGGGAGGCGCAAGGCTGCAGGAAGAATCGGGCCACTGGTCTCTGTTTCAATTCAGTGACAGAGTGTATCAGTTGAGGGATTTTTGCAAATCGCTGTCGCTTGACTGAAATCAGATTAAACTTTGCCAAAGCAATGGAGCAGTTGCAACACCTGCGAAACTCTGGCCAACAGCTAGCCAGCAGCACAGCGAGCACTAGTGCGAGCGAGAACGACAATTATGTATGTGTAAAAAGTGAGAGAGAACGAGCAAAAAAGAGAAAACAGAACACCATAGCCATGCACACATACATATATCCAGCATCTCATCTGGCAGTAGCTGAAGCCCAAACAAAATGAAACTAAGTTCAAATCTGCATGGAATGGATTTATATAACATATACATATATGTATAAATATATATGAGCATGTGTGTGTGTATGTGTGTGTATGCCATAAACTTTTAATAGTCTTACATTTTGAGTGCCCTAATGATATGCTAAACTGACTAACGAAAGGTCTACCTTGAAGTTAACCCTGCCCTGCTCTGCTCACACAACATTCCTTTGTTCCACCACCTCCCCCTATTCCCAGTCGAGCTGCGGGCCAAGTTGTTGCAATTGCAAAAGTTTAACAGCAACCGATGCGGGCCGAATACGGTAGCCAAAAATTAGTTGGCCCAACTAATGTAAACTACTTTGCTTTGCGGCCAACGCTTGGCAATGCACAGCTGGAAATATGCTCACATTTCCATTGCTAACTAAAATGCTGAAGGCTCTCTGTTCCATCAAAGGGCTAAGAGTTTATTTAAGAATTGAATTTTCCCCCGAATGAAAGTTGTTTGACACAGGTGAATAGCTGAAGGCTAAATAAATTATATTTTAAATGCCTGTGCTATTAGTAAGTCTTTAATTGAAGCTGCATAGACTAAACTTAAATGTTCACCTCAGTTTCATTATTAACTCAATCTTAATACATATTTGATATATTGGATATCTGAAATATTTTAAAGTGTTTATTTTTTTTTTTTTTATTTTTTAATATATTCTAAATATTTTTAAATATACCTCACATTTCTCTGATGTAATAAAATATATTTAAAATATATTAAAATATATGGTATGTATGTATATTTAAAAATCTTTTAACTGTAGCATATTTAATATTTATTTAAAACATTTTATATTTATTAAAAAATATTTTAATTTTTTATTTATTTTATTTTATTTATTTAATACTTCTTTAAATGATTTTAATTATTTTTATTTTATTATTTTAATATTTAATATTTTTCCTTTTGAAATATTTTAGCTATGCTTCAGATATTTAATATATATAATATATTTTTAAATATGTTATATATATTTAAAAACATTTTACATTTATCTAAAATATTTTTTAAATTTATTAAAAAGTTTTAGCTATGCTGCATATATTTAATATTTATTTTAAAATATTTTATATATGCCTACAAACATTTTATATATATTTAAAAATATTTTAACTATGCTGCAATTCTCATGGATATCAAGTATACGCATTTACGTATTCAACAATAATAATAAATCATAGATAACATTATCTCACTCACCTTGCCCAAATTGACGAAACCGTGTTCCTTGGCAACAGCATCGGCAATGCCGTTGTCTCCGTTCGGTATGTGCACCGCCCAGGTGTGCGTATAGTGACCCCCATGGCCGCCCACTTCACGCACATTTCTGGCACTGCCTGCGCCGCTGTCGCTGTCGCTGCCGCTGTCTGCGCCGCTGCTCACGGCAGCGTTCTCATAGTCCAGCACATAGGGCGACAGCAGTGGCGACTGGGCGTGGCCTGGCTCCATTTTGGCCGCGAAACCGACATTAAGTTTACATAAAAACACTACGAGACTAAATTGCAAAAGCAAACGTAACGAAGTCGACGTCGGCGTTTGCGTCGCTTTTGGCTCAATCGAATGTCTTCTGCGAATGCATTTCGTTTTTCTATTGTTGTTCTCGTTTGTTGTTGTTGTTGTTGTTAAAAAACTAATGTTGAATAAATTGCAATTGTAATTTAAACTTGTTATATCACATTCATTGATTGTTTGTTGTTGTTGCTGCTGCTGTTGCTGCTGCTGTTGCCAGGTTGAACTTGTTGCAGCAACATTTGCCATTGCCGCTGTTGACTGACAAGTTCTTTTGCTAGCAACATGTTGCATTGACTGTACATTGTTTATGTTGCTTATCTCTTGACTGTATTTACTGTTAGTCTTGCTGCTCCTGCTGTTGCTGCTGCTGCTGCTGCCGCTGCTGTTGTTGTTGTTGCTGTTGATGTTGTTGCTGTCGCTATTAGGCTGCCCGCTCCATCGCACCACGTCGTTTTTCATTGTGCGTTCGATTTTGTGTGCTTTTTAAGGCGTGGCTTTCTATCCGTCTGTTCTAGAGTGTCTGCCTCTGTATAGGTGTATGTGTGTGTGTGTGTGTGCGTGTCTGTGTAACTGTGTTGACTGTTGCTGCCACAGCTTTACTCTCCCACTTAACGCTCAGCAGCTGCTGTAATCTCTTTGCTGTCGCACTCAAGCTGCAAGTAGAGCAAAATGATTTCAATTTACATTAGCGTCTGATGCACAACAAACAATTAAGAAATACTTAAAAATTCTACTATATATAGACAGAGAAAATCAATACAGTGCTTAAAGTAGTAGGAGGGAAAATTTAAATTAGGTAGTAAAAAATGCAAATAAAAACAAGTAAGAAAGCTCTAGTCGAGACTGCCCGACTAGGAAATCCCCTGAACCCTTCGGAGAACTGATATTTCAATAATTCTCCGCGTCTTTTTGCTTACAAAAAACACACACACACATACATAGGCACATATAGGCACGCACGCATAAACACGCATGGGCTGCAGTGTGGGCTTCTCATGGTACTTAATTGTTTAATAACTTTTTTTGTGGACGTACGTTCTTCATGAAACTTTTAGATTATGATTATATCATTACTATGCGTGTATATGCCGAAGCTCAAGTCTCTAGTATTTGAAATACGCCTTTTAAAAAAGTGAGGGTGAGGGGGTGGATATAGGGGTGGGGGTGAATTATAAAAAAAACCGAAATTCTATAATCTACATATGAGTCTACATTTCAAATTTGGAGACTCTAGCTCAAAAGATGTAGGAGATATAATTTTATAATTGACTTTCGATAAGGTTTTTCATCGATAAAAAAATAATCGGACAAGTTATCGAAATTATGTGATAAACTCGATATGCGCGTGCTATATACGGACATTTTAAAAAAAAGTTGAAGTCTCTAGCTATTGTATCTTCGGAAATCGACGCGTTCAAACATACGGACAGACGGACGGACGGACGGACGGACGGACGGACGGACAGACAGACGGACAGGGCCAAATCAACTTTTCTCGTCGCCCTGATCAAGAATATATATACTTTGTGGGGTCTGCCACGCCTCCTTCTCCCTGTTACATACTTTTAACAAAACCATTATACCCTGATTTCCCATTGAAAATGGGTTCAGGGTATAATTAAAAAGCGGAATTAAATATATGCTCATATGAAGAGGAATTCTCACGCCAAACTTCCACAGCTATCTCTTAAAAATTAGAGAGAATTACGTAAGAGCAAATGCTGCTATGCTGGCTCACATAACTCATTCACACAATCATATCATTTAGCAAAGTCAGGGCGCAACACTTACTAACCCAGCTAACATATTATATGGATTATAGCACATACTCAGCGGAAGCTGGCCAAGAGAGAGAGAGTCCAACAAAAAGTTGAGTGCCTGCAAATGACACAATCAATTTGTTAGCAACAGCAGGAAAACTTGCCTCATTAGCAGGCAACTTATGAGGCACAAATGATATCCTGCATGGCCGTTGGCGAAAAAAAGGAGCACAAAGCGAACTTGTTCCATTTCGTTTTTTTTTTCGCATTGGCAACTATTTAGCTGGCGGGCCAAAATCGCATTGATTATCACCCAGATCCGGGTCCAAGGCCCAATCCAGGTCCACAACAGTTGTTGGCATTGCAAATGAGGCACAGCAATTGGCCGACTGGATTTTGACTAATGCCATTGTCCAAAATATGTCCATGACTGATGATGTGCCCCCTGGAGGCCAAACAGCTAACAGCCGGCAGTCAACGTCCAACGGCCAACGGGCCATGGCTAAAGCACTGACTGTCATATTTGGCCCGGCCATTGTGATTGAGTGTAGCTGGATTTCAGGATATGCAGTTAGCGCGTAATTAAAGCCATGGCTTGAACGGAAATGCGCAGCACCACCACCTCCGCCGCCAGCTCCACCACCATCAGGGCCAGCATATCAACCGACCGAACGGATATTGTGGTGTGCGACGTTTGGACATGGTAATCAATAGCCAAGTGGATAGGAAATTGAATTTTCATGCGACAATAGCAGCATTCCAATCACCCCAACTCCGCTGTCTGCCAATATATATTTGACTTTCTTTTCGGTTGTTCGGTTTGAAGTACCATTCACCGAAATGCTATATAACAAATGAAATGAATTTTTATTTCATTTTTTTTTTTTTTTTAATAGTGTTCTCAAGAGCTCAATACACAGATAATGCACAAGTATATTAAACTAACTTGCCATAAATTAAACTAATTTCTAGATAGATAACTATGGACTAGGTAAATGATTACGAAACTTTTAACTTCAGATTGAAGTATTTAAGGAAAATGAGTGACAGAGAAAGACATAGAAATATTATTTATTGCTATAAATACAAGTAAGAAGGCTTTAGTCGAGGCTGGTCAACTAGGAGATACCCTGACCCCTCCAAGCTGATATTCAAATCATTCTGAACTTTTTTTTGCATACATACATACATACACATCAGGCGCGTATACAGGGGGGGTTTCTGGGGTTCAAACCCCAGGCAGCTGCCTGACAAAAGCTGACTGCTACAAGACTCGATGTAAGGAACATCTATGCCAAAGACATCTTTGAAACTGCTGGAAGTATTTATCTTATTTGCTCGCTAAATAGACGTCCTAGCCTTATAATTGACTATGAATGTGTGCTCAATTCTTCCAATGAATGTTGCAAAAATAAAACTTGAAACTTGAGTTAAGGCAGCTGCCTGACAAAAGCTGACTGCTACAAGACTCGATGTAAGGAACATCTATGCCAAAGACATCTTTTAAACTGCTGGAAGTATTTATCTTATTTGCTCGCTAAATAGACGTCCTAGCCTTATAATTGACTATGAATGTGTGCTCAATTCTTCCAATGAATGTTGCAAAAATAAAACTTGAAACTTGAGTTAAGGCAGCTGCCTGACAAAAGCTGACTGCTACAAGACTCGATGTAAGGAACATCTATGCCAAAGACATCTTTGAAACTGCTGGAAGTATTTATCTTATTTGCTCGCTAAATAGACGTCCTAGCCTTATAATTGACTATGAATGTGTGCTCAATTCTTCCAATTAATGTTGCAAAAATAAAACTTGAAACTGGAGTTAAGGCAACTGCCTGACAAAAGCTGACTGCTACAAGACTCGATGTAAGGAACATCTATGCCAAAGACATCTTTGAAACTGCTGGAAGTATTTATCTTATTTGCTCGCTAAATAGACGTCCTAGCCTTATAATTGACTATGAATGTGTGCTCAATTCTTCCAATGAATGTCGCAAAAATAAAACTTGAAACTTGAGTTAAGGCAGCTGCTTGACAAAAGCTGACTGCTACAAGACTCGATGTAAGGAACATCTATGCCAAAGACATCTTTGAAACTGCTGGAAGTATTTATCTTATTTGCTCGCTAAATAGACGTCCTAGCCTTATAATTGACTATGAATGTGTGCTCAATTCTTCCAATGAATGTCGCAAAAATAAAACTTGAAACTTGAGTTAAGGCAGCTGCCTGACAAAAGCTGACTGCTACAAGACTCGATGTAAGGAACATCTATGCCAAAGACATCTTTGAAACTGCTGGAAGTATTTATCTTATTTGCTCGCTAAATAGACGTCCTAGCCTTATAATTGACTATGAATGTGTGCTCAATTCTTCCAATGAATGTTGCAAAAATAAAACTTGAAACTTGAGTTAAGGCAGCTGCCTGACAAAAGCTGACTGCTACAAGACTCGATGTAAGGAACATCTATGCCAAAGACATCTTTGAAACTGCTGGAAGTATTTATCTTATTTGCTCGCTAAATAGACGTCCTAGCCTTATAATTGACTATGAATGTGTGCTCAATTCCTCCAATGAATGTTGCAAAAATAAAACTTGAAACTTGAGTTAAGGCAGCTGCCTGACAAAAGCTGACTGCTACAAGACTCGATGTAAGGAACATCTATGCCAAAGACATCTTTGAAACTGCTGGAAGTATTTATCTTATTTGCTCGCTAAATAGACGTCCTAGCCTTATAATTGACTATGAATGTGTGCTCAATTCTTCCAATGAATGTTGCAAAAATAAAACTTGAAACTTGAGTTAAGGCAGCTGCCTGACAAAAGCTGACTGCTACAAGACTCGATGTAAGGAACATCTATGCCAAAGACATCTTTGAAACAGCTGGAAGTATTTATCTTATTTGCTCGCTAAATAGACGTCCTAGCCTTATAATTGACTATGAATGTGTGCTCAATTCTTCCAATGAATGTTGCAAAAATAAAACTTGAAACTTGAGTTAAGGCAGCTGCCTGACAAAAGCTGACTGCTACAAGACTCGATGTAAGGAACATCTATGCCAAAGACATCTTTGAAACTGCTGGAAGTATTTATCTTATTTGCTCGCTAAATAGACGTCCTAGCCTTATAATTGACTATGAATGTGTGCTCAATTCTTCCAATGAATGTTGCAAAAATAAAACTTGAAACTTGAGTTAAGGCAGCTGCCTGACAAAAGCTGACTGCTACAAGACTCGATGTAAGGAACATCTATGCCAAAGACATCTTTGAAACAGCTGGAAGTATTTATCTTATTTGCTCGCTAAATAGACGTCCTAGCCTTATAATTGACTATGAATGTGTGCTCAATTCTTCCAATGAATGTTGCAAAAATAAAACTTGAAACTTGAGTTAAGGCAGCTGCCTGACAAAAGCTGACTGCTACAAGACTCGATGTAAGGAACATCTATGCCAAAGACATCTTTGAAACTGCTGGAAGTATTTATCTTATTTGCTCGCTAAATAGACGTCCTAGCCTTATAATTGACTATGAATGTGTGCTCAATTCTTCCAATGAATGTTGCAAAAATAAAACTTGAAACTTGAGTTAAGGCAGCTGCCTGACAAAAGCTGACTGCTACAAGACTCGATGTAAGGAACATCTATGCCAAAGACATCTTTGAAACTGCTGGAAGTATTTATCTTATTTGCTCGCTAAATAGACGCTACAAGACTCGGTGTAAGGAACATCTATGCCAAAGACATCTTTGAAACAGCTGGAAGTATTTATCTTATTTGCTCGCTAAATAGACGTCCTAGCCTTATAATTGACTATGAATGTGTGCTCAATTCTTCCAATGAATGTTGCAAAAATAAAACTTGAAACTTGAGTTAAGGCAACTGCCTGACAAAAGCTGACTGCTACAAGACTCGATGTAAGGAACATCTATGCCAAAGACATCTTTGAAACTGCTGGAAGTATTTATCTTATTTGCTCGCTAAATAGACGTCCTAGCCTTATAATTGACTATGAATGTGTGCTCAATTCCTCCAATGAATGTTGCAAAAATAAAACTTGAAACTTGAGTTAAGGCAGCTGCCTGACAAAAGCTGACTGCTACAAGACTCGATGTAAGGAACATCTATGCCAAAGACATCTTTGAAACAGCTGGAAGTATTTATCTTATTTGCTCGCTAAATAGACGTCCTAGCCTTATAATTGACTATGAATGTGTGCTCAATTCTTCCAATGAATGTTGCAAAAATAAAACTTGAAACTTGAGTTAAGGCAGCTGCCTGACAAAAGCTGACTGCTACAAGACTCGATGTAAGGAACATCTATGCCAAAGACATCTTTGAAACTGCTGGAAGTATTTATCTTATTTGCTCGCTAAATAGACGTCCTAGCCTTATAATTGACTATGAATGTGTGCTCAATTCTTCTAATGAATGTTGCAAAAATAAAACTTGAAACTTGAGTTAAGGCAGCTGCCTGACAAAAGCTGACTGCTACAAGACTCGATGTAAGGAACATCTATGCCAAAGACATCTTTGAAACTGCTGGAAGTATTTATCTTATTTGCTCGCTAAATAGACGTCCTAGCCTTATAATTGACTATGAATGTGTGCTCAATTCTTCCAATGAATGTTGCAAAAATAAAACTTGAAACTTGAGTTAAGGCAGCTGCCTGACAAAAGCTGACTGCTACAAGACTCGATGTAAGGAACATCTATGCCAAAGACATCTTTGAAACTGCTGGAAGTATTTATCTTATTTGCTCGCTAAATAGACGTCCTAGCCTTATAATTGACTATGAATGTGTGCTCAATTCCTCCAATGAATGTTGCAAAAATAAAACTTGAAACTTGAGTTAAGGCAGCTGCCTGACAAAAGCTGACTGCTACAAGACTCGATGTAAGGAACATCTATGCCAAAGACATCTTTGAAACTGCTGGAAGTATTTATCTTATTTGCTCGCTAAATAGACGTCCTAGCCTTATAATTGACTATGAATGTGTGCTCAATTCTTCCAATGAATGTTGCAAAAATAAAACTTGAAACTTGAGTTAAGGCAGCTGCCTGACAAAAGCTGACTGCTACAAGACTCGATGTAAGTAACATCTATGCCAAAGACATCTTTGAAACTGCTGGAAGTATTTATCTTATTTGCTCGCTAAATAGACGTCCTAGCCTTATAATTGACCATGAATGTGTGCTCAATTCCTCCAATGAATGTTGCAAAAATAAAACTTGAAACTTGAGTTAAGGCAGCTGCCTGACAAAAGCTGACTGCTACAAGACTCGATGTAAGGAACATCTATGCCAAAGACATCTTTGAAACAGCTGGAAGTATTTATCTTATTTGCTCGCTAAATAGACGTCCTAGCCTTATAATTGACTATGAATGTGTGCTCAATTCTTCCAATGAATGTTGCAAAAATAAAACTTGAAACTTGAGTTAAGGCAGCTGCCTGACAAAAGCTGACTGCTACAAGACTCGATGTAAGGAACATCTATGCCAAAGACATCTTTGAAACTGCTGGAAGTATTTATCTTATTTGCTCGCTAAATAGACGTCCTAGCCTTATAATTGACTATGAATGTGTGCTCAATTCTTCTAATGAATGTTGCAAAAATAAAACTTGAAACTTGAGTTAAGGCAGCTGCCTGACAAAAGCTGACTGCTACAAGACTCGATGTAAGGAACATCTATGCCAAAGACATCTTTGAAACTGCTGGAAGTATTTATCTTATTTGCTCGCTAAATAGACGTCCTAGCCTTATAATTGACTATGAATGTGTGCTCAATTCTTCCAATGAATGTCGCAAAAATAAAACTTGAAACTTGAGTTAAGGCAGCTGCCTGACAAAAGCTGACTGCTACAAGACTCGATGTAAGGAACATCTATGCCAAAGACATCTTTGAAACTGCTGGAAGTATTTATCTTATTTGCTCGCTAAATAGACGTCCTAGCCTTATAATTGACTATGAATGTGTGCTCAATTCTTCCAATGAATGTTGCAAAAATAAAACTTGAAACTTGAGTTAAGGCAGCTGCCTGACAAAAGCTGACTGCTACAAGACTCGATGTAAGGAACATCTATGCCAAAGACATCTTTGAAACTGCTGGAAGTATTTATCTTATTTGCTCGCTAAATAGACGTCCTAGCCTTATAATTGACTATGAATGTGTGCTCAATTCCTCCAATGAATGTTGCAAAAATAAAACTTGAAACTTGAGTTAAGGCAGCTGCCTGACAAAAGCTGACTGCTACAAGACTCGATGTAAGGAACATCTATGCCAAAGACATCTTTGAAACAGCTGGAAGTATTTATCTTATTTGCTCGCTAAATAGACGTCCTAGCCTTATAATTGACTATGAATGTGTGCTCAATTCTTCCAATGAATGTTGCAAAAATAAAACTTGAAACTTGAGTTAAGGCAGCTGCCTGACAAAAGCTGACTGCTACAAGACTCGATGTAAGGAACATCTATGCCAAAGACATCTTTGAAACTGCTGGAAGTATTTATCTTATTTGCTCGCTAAATAGACGTCCTAGCCTTATAATTGACTATGAATGTGTGCTCAATTCTTCCAATGAATGTTGCAAAAATAAAACTTGAAACTTGAGTTAAGGCAGCTGCCTGACAAAAGCTGACTGCTACAAGACTCGATGTAAGTAACATCTATGCCAAAGACATCTTTGAAACTGCTGGAAGTATTTATCTTATTTGCTCGCTAAATAGACGTCCTAGCCTTATAATTGACTATGAATGTGTGCTCAATTCCTCCAATGAATGTTGCAAAAATAAAACTTGAAACTTGAGTTAAGGCAGCTGCCTGACAAAAGCTGACTGCTACAAGACTCGATGTAAGGAACATCTATGCCAAAGACATCTTTGAAACAGCTGGAAGTATTTATCTTATTTGCTCGCTAAATAGACGTCCTAGCCTTATAATTGACTATGAATGTGTGCTCAATTCTTCCAATGAATGTTGCAAAAATAAAACTTGAAACTTGAGTTAAGGCAGCTGCCTGACAAAAGCTGACTGCTACAAGACTCGATGTAAGGAACATCTATGCCAAAGACATCTTTGAAACTGCTGGAAGTATTTATCTTATTTGCTCGCTAAATAGACGTCCTAGCCTTATAATTGACTATGAATGTGTGCTCAATTCTTCTAATGAATGTTGCAAAAATAAAACTTGAAACTTGAGTTAAGGCAGCTGCCTGACAAAAGCTGACTGCTACAAGACTCGATGTAAGGAACATCTATGCCAAAGACATCTTTGAAACTGCTGGAAGTATTTATCTTATTTGCTCGCTAAATAGACGTCCTAGCCTTATAATTGACTATGAATGTGTGCTCAATTCTTCCAATGAATGTCGCAAAAATAAAACTTGAAACTTGAGTTAAGGCAGCTGCCTGACAAAAGCTGACTGCTACAAGACTCGATGTAAGGAACATCTATGCCAAAGACATCTTTGAAACTGCTGGAAGTATTTATCTTATTTGCTCGCTAAATAGACGTCCTAGCCTTATAATTGACTATGAATGTGTGCTCAATTCTTCCAATGAATGTTGCAAAAATAAAACTTGAAACTTGAGTTAAGGCAGCTGCCTGACAAAAGCTGACTGCTACAAGACTCGATGTAAGGAACATCTATGCCAAAGACATCTTTGAAACTGCTGGAAGTATTTATCTTATTTGCTCGCTAAATAGACGTCCTAGCCTTATAATTGACTATGAATGTGTGCTCAATTCTTCCAATGAATGTTGCAAAAATAAAACTTGAAACTTGAGTTAAGGCAGCTGCCTGACAAAAGCTGACTGCTACAAGACTCGATGTAAGGAACATCTATGCCAAAGACATCTTTGAAACTGCTGGAAGTATTTATCTTATTTGCTCGCTAAATAGACGTCCTAGCCTTATAATTGACTATGAATGTGTGCTCAATTCTTCCAATGAATGTTGCAAAAATAAAACTTGAAACTTGAGTTAAGGCAGCTGCCTGACAAAAGCTGACTGCTACAAGACTCGATGTAAGGAACATCTATGCCAAAGACATCTTTGAAACTGCTGGAAGTATTTATCTTATTTGCTCGCTAAATAGACGTCCTAGCCTTATAATTGACTATGAATGTGTGCTCAATTCTTCCAATGAATGTCGCAAAAATAAAACTTGAAACTTGAGTTAAGGCAGCTGCCTGACAAAAGCTGACTGCTACAAGACTCGATGTAAGGAACATCTATGCCAAAGACATCTTTGAAACTGCTGGAAGTATTTATCTTATTTGCTCGCTAAATAGACGTCCTAGCCTTATAATTGACTATGAATGTGTGCTCAATTCTTCCAATGAATGTTGCAAAAATAAAACTTGAAACTTGAGTTAAGGCAGCTGCCTGACAAAAGCTGACTGCTTTATCACTCAATAGTATATATTATATAATTTCGTTTGTAGACGTACAATCTTAATGAAACTTTCAGAATGTAATAATAATGTGTAAATGTGTGTACACTCCAAAGCACAAGTCTCTAGTAAATCCCCGCCCAGGGATTTCCCCGCCCAGGGGATTTCCCCTAGGCAGCTGCCTGACAAAAGCTGAATGCTATATCACTCAATAGTATATATTATATAATTTCGTTTATAGACGTAATATCTTAATGAAACTTTCAGAATGTAATAATAATGTGTAAATGTGTGTACACTCTAAAGCACAAGTCTCTAGTAATTGATACTCGTTTTTTTTTCAAATTGGTGGCAAAAAGGGGGTGGTATCCGAAATCTGTAAATTACAAAATGTGTATATTCGTAAATTACATATACACAGTAAGTCTGAAGTCTCTATGTTTAATAGTGTTCAACTTAGGCTGAAAAAACAATATCAATTTATCGATTATCCCAGGGGATTTCCCCTGGGCAGCTGCCTGACAAAAGCTGAATGCTACATCACTCAATGGGTACATCCCCTCCCAGGGGATTTCCCCGCCCAGGGAATTTCCCCGCCCAGGGGATTTATTGGGAAAAAATATATTAGTCTAGCTGGATAAACGAGTTTGGAAAAGTTTTAAATCATTTCTCAGGATAAAGGAGGTTTCTGCAACTCAGGTAAGCATAACTTGCTGCAATCTTCAATATTGATTAATCAGATATTCAAGAACTCAAAATGCTTAACCAATGATAATAATATGATCTCCTGATGCAATCGCACTTCTTAATGTTCGATAAGTAATATCAATGTTCCTTCCTCAAGTGCATTTCATTAGTAGCTATACAACAATCCTATATTAAAAACCTTTCCATACAATTAGTTTCGAACATAGAACGTTTGGCTACCCATCATCATCTCATCTCAATCCATGCGTGTTCTGACCAACCGCACCGTCACCTTATCATTCTCAATAAGATAAATTCTGGCCCCATAACCACCGATTACATCACGGCTGCCCGCAGAGACCATGGCGCGCGAGATCGCATCGAAGAGGCCATCGGCATCCAGGTCCGGTTGCCACAGTGATTCGCAAGTGCCCATCAATTGGCCTTTGCAGGTGCCCACGACAATGAAATCAGCTGAGACACTGGAGCAGCCAAGCAGATCCATGGAGGATAGATAGGGCTCCAGGGTATATGGATCCATGCCGGCAATAATGGGCTCCACAAAGAAGGGAGCGAAGCGATGCTCGTACAGCATATGAGAGCAAAGTTCCGTTAGAATTTTCGGCGTCACAAGATTCTCCGAATTTACCTCATACACATGTCGGCGATGACACAGACGCTGCTGGACAGTCAATATGTCCGTCTGCAGCCCAGTCAGACCTATGTACATGCGCGGCGCCATATTGAAGATCTTCTCAAACTCCGCATTAGTCGTATACGAGGTCAGACTAAAGCGACGATCCGTGCTAATTGCAACGCAGTCCTTGCCCAGCATCGCAATCACGCAGCCATTGGTAACCCCGACCTTACCAGCCATTTGCAGCTACAAAGTATTACTATTTATGAAAAGTTTGTGATGAAACGATTCAAGAGTTCAATCTAAGCTCATAAATGCTGAAGTTGTTTTCATCGGCTTGCCTGATTAAGTGCCCCCATATTTATATATATATATAGAGGCCATCAAATTGTGCAACAAATTTTATTTCTGGCCAAGTCCTAGGCAATAAATAAAGTTTGCAAAAAAGAGTTGCTTCAAAAAAAGTCATTAAAAACTTGCACGAAAACTTTTTGGGACTTGCCCACAAATTTCACAGCGCTCTTATCGGCTGGAATGCACATGAATGCACAAACACACACACACACACGCACATACCTACAAGCAGATGGCATGCACCATGCGCCTTTTGTACAAGGACTTCCGCACTAAAGTCAAGCCCTTTTCCCATAGACTTCCTGGCAGGACTTGCACGACTTTTGTCATCCAATGCTCGACGTCTGGTAAACTTTGACTTTGACTGACGGCATTTGTCAGCGGCAGACACAAAGTAATCATTACGTCTGCACTAGCATTCGGCGAACTAGTGCACGCAGCGAGCGCACACTAAGCGTATACTTAATATTAAGAAAATAAGTGCCTGTCAGCATGGATGGGCGCCCGCCCAATGGGGGAAATAGAGAGAGAGAGACTCGCTGCGAAAAGTGCAAAATGGTGTCAAAGTCAACGACAAAAACATCATCAGCAAACAACAACCACATTTTGTGGGCGTGGCGAGCGGAGCAACGGCAACGGCAACGGGCGATGACGTCGTCCCGTCTGCAACACTCCAAGTGTAAAACTGTTGCAACGTTAACTTGACAACTTGAGACAAATTGAGATGTTGTTTTTCAACACTGTTGGCTGCGAGCGCTGGGCGAAAATTGATGTGCAGCACCCCAAACCGAAAGAGCCCCGGACCGACCGACCGACCGAAGGACTGATACGTGGAAAGCGCTGAAAGCTCACAGCATCAGCTGCATTTTAAGCAGTCTCAGGTGTAACTAGCGTATCGGTATATAGGTCAATATGCTTATTGGATTATTTATACAGCGTTTACACTTGGTGCCAATCAAATCAAGTCAACTAGAGTGAATCCAATTTGATTTTAAAATTAGCCTAAACGAAGCTGACAATCAATGAAGCATTTATAGCAATTAAGAATTGTAATTAAAGGTCAAGATCTTAACTTTATTATATTATTGAAAAGGGGAAAGTGAAAGGCAACAGGCACAAGGAGGCATGGCAAAGCCCATAAAGGAAATATATTCTTGATCAGGGTCAACTGTTGATCCTAATCAAATGATATATTGCTCCCTTTGGGGGCAACTTTATCGATAAATCGTACGTGAAATGATATAAACCAAAGCTCTAGCATTTTGTATATAATTTGCCAGGACACCATGCCTAACTCACATGGCAAATACTGCCGCAAGTTTACATTATTTAAAAATCAATTAAGAACAGCAACACATATAATTTTGTAGGCCTGCTGCAAAAAGAAGCAAATTGTAATTCACTTTTGATTTCAAGCGACAAAGAAAGTAAATGGCACTAGCACAAGAAATTGGATTGTGGTGCAGTTTCCTGCGGCCAGTGTCCTTTGAAGAGCTCAACGAGTTGAAGGCTCATCAATTTACAATCAGGCGCCACAATGGAAGCACACCTAAAACGCAAGCAACCAAAGAGCACAAGGCAAAGCGTAAACTGAAAAACTAGCCGCAAGCCGAACTCAAAGAAGAAGAAGAAGTTGGCAAACAAAAAAAGAATGCTGTAACAGTAACAAATCCAGAAAACAGGAACAAGAAAAAAAAACAAAGAAAAAGTGCAATAGATATAGCTGCAGTGATGCAGGCTGTAGGCAGCTTTGCGTAAACAGTCTGACACTTGGCTGCTTGAGGCTGCCTTTGTGGTTAACCGGAGCAGAAGCCGAGAGAAGCAGAGAGCGAGAGAAAGAGAGAGAGAGAGAGCAACTAGCTATGCATTTTGAAAACCGATGCCAAAACACATTAAGCCTGATGCCTTTGTAGGCGCCGGCAGCAGCAGTTAGCAGCTTAAAAAGAAGGCTAAAGGAGTCAAAAGCCAGCAGTTGCAATTGCAAAACATAGCCACTGGGGCAGGGGGCGTGGTGAGTGTGTGTGTGTGTGTGTGTTTGCGGCTATGCGTACTTCCATTTGCTGCTGTGGCTGTTTTAGTTTCTTCTTTAATGATGGTTGCCACAAAGCCAAATATGCCGCGCTCCAACACCAGACTCTGCCTCTTCTACATCTTCTTTAGCGCTTAGAGTTCTTTTTTTTTTCTCAAGCCACAATCGCGGCTGCAACTGGAGCACAAAGTCAACAACAAATGGGCCCGGTTAACGCCCGCAGAAAAGCGGCTGTCAGTGGCGTTTCCTTTCTGCATTTCCACTTTTGCTCGCAGTGCAAGCCAGAAGAAAGCATCACGATGTAGGCAAAGGCCTAACATAATACTCAATGTGCAGCTGGCTGGGGCGCATGTCTAAAACGAGTCGCATTCACACAAAGTGCACGCGAAATGTCAGCGCAGCAACAAAAAAAAAAGTAAAAATAATAATAATAAATAAATAACATACAGAAAAAAGTTAGTTTCTTAACCTAGTCTGTAGTTGGTTGTATGTAAAGACTAAATGGTTTCTGCTTCTGACAACGCAAAGTACTGGAAATGCACTTCATATAAAAAAATAAAAGTAAAAAAAAAATACACACACTCTTACAAAATTAAAGAAAAGTATTACACTAAAGGTTATTTTAGTTACTTTTCATATAAAAAATAATAATAAGGAAACAAAAATGTATTTAATTTAGGAGCTCTTTGATCATTCAGTATATTTTAATTTATTTAATTATATTTTTCTTCTGATTTATTTTTTTACCTTTATTAGTTTTTAATGATACACAAAATAAGTACTCCGCTGTTCTATATAGAATAAATATTTTGGAGTCATATAAGATTAATTAAGCATAAATATTTAATGAAAATCAAAAATGAAAGGTAAATGAAAACAAGTAAGAAAGCTCTAGTCGAGACTGCTCGACTAGGAAATCCCTTGAACCCGTCGGAGAATTAATGTTTCAATAATTCCTCGCGTCTTTCTGACACAAACACACACACACACACAAACATACACACACACAAACACACACACACACACACACACACACACACACACACACACACACACACACACACACACACACACACACACACACACACACACACACACAAACACACACGCACACACAAACACATACACACACACAAACACACACGCACACACAAACACACGCACACACAAACACACACACACACAAACACACAAAAACACACACACACAAACACACACACACACACATCGGCACGCACACATACAGTAGTTGAGTACTTGAGTAAAAGCAAGGAGAGAAGCAGTGTAGAGGATCATTAAAGTTGTCTATGTGTATGCAGCAGCTCTCATTTGGTATTTGTATGTAGGTAAAACTAAGCTAGAATGCTCACAGCAGCAGAGAGCGTTCCCATTGCTCACTGGAAGGTCGACTGCAACGAAGGTCGACTGCAACGGCTTAACATTTGAGAGAGACAGTGCTTGAGTAAAAGTGGCCGTATATAAAAGGCAGCAGCTGCAGCATTGCTTCAGTCAATCTTCAGTGGTCCAGGCCTGGTGGGGGTCAGCGCAATAACGTGAAGTAGAGTGTGTGATCGATCAGCTAATCATTAAATACGTAGAGGAATTACGTAAAGGGAATACGTAAAGGAATTACGTAGAGGTAAGAGGAAATACTTAGCAGAAATACAAGTCGTCACCCTGATCAAGAATATATGTATATATTTTGTGGGCTCTGCAGAGCCTCCTTCTGCTTGTTACATACATTTCAGCAAAACCATTATACCCTGATTTCAGTTTCTTTTTTCATTCACTTTTCATTAAATATTTAAATTGAAATTATAATTATAATTATATAAAATTATAATTATATATATAATTATATTATGTATAATTATATATATTTATTATTTTGTTAACTTTGTTTATATTTCCATTTTACTTAAATTATTATTATTTAAACTTAATAAATATGATTTCATTTTTGTGAGAGACCTCAAGTAAAAATTATTAATTAAATATTTTTAAAGATTACGAGCTGAGTTTATCTTGGGCACAAATAAAATGAATGATATTTAATCTGTTTTAAGCTTGTAAAATCCTTTGCACATGTCGCTCTTCATTCATTTACCTTTGGAACGACTCAATTTGGCTTTGCAGACGAGTTAAATTTATTAACACTGCATTCTGTGTTAATGAATCCATTTGGCTGCAAAGTGCATTAAGGGAATGCAACGCCTTATGCAAATGGCCAACAGAATTGTAATTATTTGGTTTGGTTTGGTTCGGTTTGGTTTGGTTTGGTTTGCATGCCGTAAGCATGCCCGCATCTGATGTGAAATGGAATGCAATTATTATATATATATATATGTATATTATATACAGCTATATAAGCCACAATGAATATTTCTTTCATGCATCGAACTGTCAGAGCAGATATTATAGCGAAATTCATTTGCGAAATTAACTGCACGCGTTGGCAACAAATGGCGGCTTAAAGCGTTCGTCCCTATTCAGTGCCTTGAATAACGCTTAATGCAAGCATCTTCAGCTCCGACAAAGACCTCATGGTATGCAATGTCTTTAAAAATGTATGCCAAAACAAAGGCAGAGGCACAGGCAAAGGCAGCGCCAAGCAACAACAACATCTGCCTCAAGTGCTGCTTGCAAAAAGCCTCTCGAGAGGCGCAGTTAAACTGAAGTTCAACTCGCTGCTCATAAACAACGCAGCATAATTATTCCCTCACTTTTCTACATTCTTACGCTCTACTCTTTCAACGTTAAACAAAGAGTCTGTAAAAGCTTCACTAAGCCATGCAAAGCCAGCGAATACTCTATATATGAATATATAGAAAAAATGGGCCTCATTTGAAAATTAAAGAAGAAAGACAAAAGCCTTTCGTATAAAACAGAAAATTGTATTAAAATTAAAATATGTTTAATAATAATATTTAATATAAAATAAAAAGAATTTCGATTTATAGATTTTCTCTTTATCAAAATTATTTTTTATTCATTCTATATGATATAAAATTACGCTGAAATTTAGCTAAATTTTAGCTGAAGAAGCAACCGTCAAATAGAAACAAAAATAAAATATATTTAATAATAATATTTAATATGGAATAAAAAGAATTTCCATATCTAGATTTTCTCTTTACCAAAACTAACAGAACAGAACAACAAACAGAAGCTGAAGAAACAGCCTCAAAGTCTTCAGGATATTACGAAAAATCGAATCGAAATTAAAATGTATTTAATATATTATTTAATATTTAATAAAAAAATTTCCATTTCTAAGAGAAGCATAAAAGTCTTCCAGATATAACGAAAAATCGAGTCGAAATTAATATGTATTTAATAATATTATTTAAAATTTAATAACAAAAAAAACATTTCTAGAAGAAACATAAAGAATTCAATATTTGTCAAAGAATATTAAATATTAAATATTTTTAATATTTATAATTTTTTCATTCATTTTCATTTTCATTAATTATTTCAGCTTAAATAAAAGTCCCAGCAGTCTTCTCGCATGATATTCAAGTTGGCAAACAGCCTGAGAAGGTTATGTAAACTCGACTTAGATAAGGTAGCATCAACTGCCTGGGGCAGCAACGTGGCAGGATAAGGCAACAGTATTTCCTCTTTCCAATTACCTTGTTGAGGCTGCTGATAAGGATGCAACGAGCTACGAGCTGCTATAGGAACATGCAACAGCAGAGTAAGACAGTATTCCCTTGCTGTTGTTGTTGTTGTTGCAATTGTAGGTGAGGCTTTATGGCACTTTAGTCTTTCAGCTGAGCTGGCTCTATGGAGATCAGTCCTTGACAGCACAGCGCATCTTTGTTGGGAGCGAGCATTAGTGTTGACAATGAAAATTAAAATGCTTCCACGCTTTACTCTAAAATTACAGTCACACACACACACACACACATGCATGCATGCAAATCTGTACATGTATCTAAAGCAAATATTCACTGCTCTGATTTGCAGCTGCGTCTAGTCAGTTTTTTGTGGTGGTTCGGTATTTTGTTTTTGCGTGTGTGTGTGTGTGTGTGTGTGTGTGTTTTGGTTTTAGGATGCGAGCCACAGAAATGCAAATCAACAAATCAACAACTTAATATGCGCACATTTTCTGCCAATGGCAACAGCAGCAGCGGCAGCAGCGGCAGCAGCAGCAGCAGCAGCAGCAGCGGCAGCAGCAGCAGCAGCAGTTGCATTTGCATCAACAAAAAACTGCAGTAGCAAAGCAAAAACCAAGCTAACGAATAAATATGGTAAAAGCTGGGCATGTGCAGCCAGATACCCTGTAAGTCAATAAACAAAAAAAACTTATATTAAATTAATTTATGTGATAAATAATTGATAATGTTTTTAAATACAAATGATGCACATAAAAAGCCCGAAATTCCTATGCATTTACAGGGTATATTTACAGAAAACACATAAAACAGATATATCGAATTTGACAATCATTTGATCTGCCTTTAGTTCTAAGAGAAATATATATATTTATTTTAATACAAATGCTACACCCGAGCTACAGCCCGAAGTTCCTATGCATTTACAGGGTATATTTACAAAAAACATATCAAACAGATATATAGAATTTCACAATCATTTGATCTGCCTTTAGTTCTAAGAAAAATATATATATATATTTATTTATTCTCTCCTTACATATACAGTCGACTCTCGTTATTTCAAACCTGCGATATTTCGAACCTCTCATTAATTCAAAGTACTAACGAGTCCCCTATAAAATCTCTTTATATTTCGATCCATTTAATATTTCAAACATTCGATAATTCGTAGTATTTTAAGAGTCCCTTGAATTTCGAAATAACGAGAGTCGACTGTATATACTCCCATTGCACAAGGCCCAACTACAGGGTATCTACATATATATATAGCGTTGCGAACTAGTGGCATCGCGTTTAGCATGCACAGAGGGCATTGCATACTTTTAAGGGCGGGCAGCTGGCACTCGCTAGTTATTTGGTGAAATTTATGCGTGTCTATTCATCGATTGCTTTGCTACCTCAGCCACAATTCACTTTCTTCTTTCTTTTTTTTTTTATCCCTGTGCAGCAATTTACACCTTAAACTGAGCCACCATTTCAATCAAAACATACCGGGAGCTCACTGTTTGCCATGGAAATATTTTTAACTTGCTACAGTTTTACGTTGCCGATATTAATTATCGATGAAATTCTTGGCTAAATGGAATAGCAAACCACGCCGAAGCATATGCATAACTTACAACTTTTTTATACCCTGAACCCATTGAAAATGGGAAATCAGGGTATAATGGTTTTGTTAAAAGTATGTAACAGGGAGAAGGAGGCGTGGCAGACCCCACAAAGTATATATATTCTTGATCAGGGCGACAAACTGAATCGATTTAGCCATGTCCGTCTGTCCGTCTGTCCGTCTGTCCGTCTGTCCGTCTGTCCGTCTGTCCGTCTGTCCGTATGTATGAACGCGTCGATTTCCGAATCTACAATAGCTAGAGACCTCAACTTTTTTTTAAAATGTCCGTATATAGCGCGCGCATATCAAGTTTATCACAGAAGATCGATAACTCGTCCGATTATTTTTTTATCGATGAAAAACCTTATCGAAAGCCAGTTATAAAATTATATCTTCTACATCTTTTGAGCTAGAGTCTCCAAATTTTAAATGTAGACTCATATGCACTTTATAGAATTTCGGTTTTTGTTATAATTCACCCCCCGCCCCTATATCCACCCCCTCACCCTCACTTTTGTAAAAGGCGTATTTCAAATACTAGAGACTTGAGCTTCGGCATATACACGCATAGTAATGATATAATCATAATCTAAAAGTTTCATGAAGAACGTACGTCCACAAAAAAAGTTATTAAACAATTAAGTTTCCATGAGAAGCCCACACTGCAGCCCATGCGTGTTTATGCGTGCGTGCCTATATGTACCTATGTATGTGTGTGTGTGTTTCTTTTGTAAGCAAAAAAACGCGGAGAATTATTGAAATATCAATTCTCCGAAGGGTTCAGGGGATTTCCTAGTCGGGCAGTCTCGACTAGAGCTTTCTTACTTGTTTTTTTTTTTTTTTGTATTTCCGACTAAAGCAAAAACAAAATTTGTAGCTTATGTTTTCAATCAGTGTAAATTAAAATTGTAATTACAGAACAAACCTCAAATATATCAGAGAAAACTAATTTTGATTTGTTTAGCGGTTTTCCACAGCGATTTTAACCGCTAAGCAAAACAGAAAAAAAAAAAAGGGGAAAAACCAAAATAACAGAGGGAACCACAAAACAAATTGTCATAAAGTTTGCCATGTCGACATGTTTGCGAAGCGTCAATAAAAATTAAAACGTAAAGCCAAAAAGCCCGTGTAAGGTGGCAGCCACAACACGTCACACACACATGCACACACACACACATACATGCCCAGCCTAGTTAAGTTGTTGTTGTTGCTGTGTGTGTAATTTAAACAATTAAAAAGTTTGGCGCGCTGTTAACTCTGTTTATTTCATAGTTCAACTTGCAGTGTTGCAACAAACTTTTCATGTTGCTTGTGTTATTTGCATGACAAATTGTTGTTGTTGCTGTTGCTGTTGCTGCTGTTGGCAACAACTATTGAGAAAGTTGCTGCCGTGTTGACATTTTGACAACACGAGCTCGTGTTGCATGAACTCTGTGCTGCAGGTTCGCCGCAATGTTAAGCTGTTAATGAGTTGCATTTATACACTGCCCCACCCTCCCCTTTCACACCCTCCTTTGCACTTTGGACAGCCTCACTTCGTCACTCTATAGCCAGCTTAGCTTGCCGCTTCTTTCAGCCTTTTTAGCCTCCATATTTGCGCACAGCTTCATAAGCAACAGCAACAGCAACAGCAGCAGCAGCAGCAGCCGCATTAGCATCAGCATCAGCTCCTCCTCTAGCTCTTCTAGCTCCTCTGCCGTGCTGATGCAGCACATTGTGCCATGTTCCACTCACACACTGCTGCACTTGAGCTCGAGTGTGAGGCTTAGCGTCGCCATGTTGCATGCCCCGCCGCCTCCTCCTGCTGCTGCAGTGCAGCGGTTGTCACAACAACCTCGACACTGTACAGTGTACACCGACATGTACATACAGTGAAGCCTCATGCATATGCAAAACCAGAATTTGTTCTCTATAAGCTACAAGTGTTTCAAACTGTACTAATCAACACAATTTTAATGCAGATCGTGCACACACACTAAAAGCAAATCTGTGCCAGCTCGTTCTACATGCATCGGTAATAGTTTTCCATTATTTTTCGCTTTTCCCAGCCATGTGCGTATTTGCTATACAATTTTATTTTACCATTTTTTCACAGCATTTTCCGCACTGCCAGCGGAAACACTAATTTTCAGTTATTAGCGAAATGTCAAAACAAATGACAACGCGAATTTTTCCAGGCTACGTTTTTCACACAGTTTTTCCATTTACTAGAGCATGTGTGTGTGAGCATTTGAATTACTTAACTGGAAAATTGGTGGAAAGCGTTGATTTACAGGCAAATTTTAAATAACTACGAAACACTTTTTCAACAACAAATTTAAAGGGCTGAAGAGGACTTTTATATATTTAAAAAATATATATATTAGGGTTTTAGATAAATGCTTTTGGCCCATAAATAATATTTCGAGGCTGACTATAAATTTGAACCATATGCCATATGCACCATTTGTCACCAGAGGAAGAACAAGTAAATCCCCGGCCAATAAACAAGTCACAAAAATACTTGAAGAACGAAGAACGAAACTCAGATTTGTGCACGATTACGCGAAATGGAACCCAATGCTACCCAGTCACAATGGCAGCAACAACAACAAAGCAGATTACACAAAGCGGCATGCACTCAGCGCCCAAAAGAATGCAACAAAATGTGGCACACACACACCCACACACACACTCAAAAGAGAACGAGATGCAAAGCTTTGAGTGCACGAATGAAACAAATTGATATGCAAATGTGCGCCGAGCACAAGAACAGAATGCCGGAAAGAAAAAAGAAAAAAAAAAGAAATGCAAAATAAGAGGTAATAATAAAAAAGAGCGTACGCGACAGAGTAGTACAAATTTGGGGAATGGGACGAAAGCTGCTTGGATAAGCGACTTGTACTTCCGCTTGGCTATTGTGAGCCTCGCGCTGCACCAGACTGACAGCTGCAAGTGGCAGACGGCAAGTCGGCATCAAATCAGTTTCATAATGTTTCCGGCAAAGTTGCGACCGGCAGAAAGAAAGCAAAAGAAAATATTACGAAAAATAATCCGAGTGTGTAAATATATTTATGTATATTACGTATACGACACGCCATCAATAATTTTACAACAATTTATGGCTATGCCGCAATAAAAAGAAACTCTATTTGAAAATTTTTGAATATAACAAAGGGAACAAACGTAAGAATACAAAAAATATAAAACTAAGGCATACCCTAAAATTAAAAAAAAAAAAAAAAAAAAAAAAATATTAAAAAAAAATGTTTAATTTTAAAAGTAATTTTAAAAAAAAATTTGTTAATATTAAAAAAAATTAAAAAAAAATATTTGTAATATTTTTAAAATACATATATATATAAAATATTTGTAAGTTATTATATTAAATTACATATTATAAATATTTAGTTTATATATTTTAGTAAAAATAGGATATGTCATGTAAAGTAATGCACAGTATCGCTATCCAGTTGAGTATGTTAAAGATTGTAGTATCTCGAAGTATTCTGATCGATCTTAAGCTTACGAAAAATCAAATAAGTTCAATAATAATCTTAAGGCATTTTCGATAAACCCAACGACATTATTCTTCTTTTCTTTCTGCCCATTGTCATGCTTATAGGGTATATAGTATAAAAGTCTACGAAGGCGTAGTAATGCGAAGAATATATTTCTGCCCAGAATAAAGTTAAAAAATAAAAAAATAAAAAGAATGAAATAAAATAAAAAATTGGCCAAACTTTTGCACGGAATTCAATTTGACGTAACTTTCTCGCTGGCTTTTTCTATCAACATCAGCTGGCGGACTTTTTAGTATGCATTTGTGTGCGGCAAAAGTTTGCACATTGATTGAAATGCGAAAGGCAGCACAGTCGACACACACACACACATATATATAAATTGAGATATATATACACCATATCTAATATTCAGTTGTTGAACTAATGAGCAGTCGACGCCGGCCTGCAGAATAAAATTTGTATTTGAGGCGAGCAAAAGTCATGACAGCCATAAAGAAAACTTTAAATGCTTTTCCAGTTGGTTCAGCTGCCAAATGTTGCGCAAGTTTTTGTGCACAAAGAGCTTGAACTGAACTTGAGCTGACCTGACTCCCTCAATCCAACCTTACCTACCTCATTGTTGTTGGGGCCAACTCAAAGAAGTGTGTGCATAATGAGGCGTGTCAGATGTCAGTTCAGAAGCGGCAAAAGAATTGTTTGTGGAAGTTAAATGACCTCAAGAACTTTGAAATTGAAACTTGTCAAACAAAATGTTACAATCATCATCATCCGAGCTGTGTTACAAATTTAATGAAGATATTATTTCAAGCAACTAAATGTCAACTATGCAAAGCTTTAACTATTTTTAAATAGACGAACCTTATCTTTTATTGTACTTTTTATCCTCATCTATTTGCTGCTATTCCATTTACAAATCAATAAACTCTGCTAACAGAACATTTTCAAAACATTCCATTCAAAGTAAAAAAAATGCGAGAATTCCTTTCTATTTTGCTTTTTTTTGCATCTAACCGCAATGAATGATTGGAAAGCGACTCGAAAACGACTTCAATGATGCGTAAATGGCATCAAATGCGAAAAATTACATTCAAACGATTTGGACACTCAGAAATGCACAAAAGCAAGCAAAGGTGAGCAAAAAAAAAAAAGGTGAACAAAAGGACTAAACGTAGCGCAGCGAGCAAGGTAAACAAGAGCCCAAACAACAACAAAAAAAAAGAAGGCGAAGTTCAAAATGGTGTGGAAAAATTCGAGCCTGCAGGACTAAACGCTTAACGAACAGACACAACAGCCGAGCTACAACAATGATGATGATGATGTTGCTGAGGCTGATGATGAAGTCGTGAATGACAATAAAATGGCAGAAGCGAGGCCAGCACTGTGCTCTATTCTTTCTGAATGGCCTGCCATTCAGCATCATGACTTAATAAATACGTGAACAGGTTGGCCAGGTGTTAGCGTCGGCTATACGCGAAGCGAAAGAAGCAGCATTTTCGCATCAATGCTCACGAAATCGACAAAAATGAAGTTGAAAATCCGTGTAGCCCTTTTGTTTCTACTCCCGCTTGGCTGATTGATGCCGCTGATTGAATGAAACTCACTGTTGCAGCACGAACAAAAGACTTTGGCCTATGGGCTTAAAATGCCGATTGGACTGCCAGCTGAGCAAGTCCGCAAAATATTCTCCATCATCTGTGTGTGTGTGTGTTTTTTTTTATCCCGTTTGCCTCCACGTTGTTTGCAACACGCAATAACAATAAAAATACTCTTCTGCCTTGCCACTTGGCAACCCTTATCTGACTGATTTCCGAGTGCTCGCTCTGTCTGTCTGGCAGTCCACCTTCCCCCGCCCATCACACGTTTCACTGTAAACTGTTTGCCGGCATGCACAAACATGTCGGCGGCGCCACAGCCGCCATTTTTTATTTGCCATTTGGAATTCAAAACCAACAACAAACATGTCTGGCAACAATGGCAAAATATGTTTGCAATATGTTTCTAATTGCCACTGCACGAACACGGCAGAAAAAAAAGAAACAACTTTTTCCCATTTTCATTTCGAAGAAGACGTGCGCTGATTTTCAGCACCCACTGTCTGCACTAGAGATGCATGTAATCAACATTTTCATTCCTGCCCTGCATATTGATAGGCTCCAGGGCACGAAACATCAAATTGGATTTCATATTGCAAATGGAGCAAAATTTATTTTCAATATTCACAAATCAGAATTTAATAGATAATAAAGAATAGATTTCGTTGCTCCACAGCAAATTTACCTTCTGCCCAAGGAATTATATGAAGAGCAGTGCTTACCTGGAAAGAAATAGAAAATTAATCAGTGAGTGTATATAACAAATAAATAATATAAATAATGTGTAGGGAGAAAATAACTTAACTCTTTTACTTATAAAATATTCATAGTTCTGCCTCTCTTTTTGTCTCTTTACGTATTTCCCTTTTATTTTGTTCTTGCTCTCTCCCTCTTACACTTACGCTGCATTATTTGAGTCTCTTCCATTCCACTCTCTGCTCTTCCATTTCTACTCTCAATTTTACCCAGCTATATTTGTGTTTCTCTCTTACTCTTTATTTGTGTTCTTCGTCTCTCTCTATCTATCTTTAATTCTGTTTTCTCTCTATATATGTATATATTTTTTGTGTTCGCTCTCTCTCTATCCATGCATTTGTGTTGTCTCTTCTTTTTCTATCTCTCTTTTGTATCTTCTCACTCTCTCTCTGTCTCTCAATTTGTGTTCTACTCTCTCTCTCTCTCCCCCTCTCTTTCTATCTATCTCTCAATTTTTGTTCTGTCTTTCTCTCTGTTTAGGTATGCTCTCTTACTCCCACATCTTATATTTCTATACCCCTGTCCCACTCTTTCTCTCTTTATTCTACGCCATTCAATCCTTCTTAACATGTCTAGCTCTCTCTCCTGCGCTGTCTACTTTATCAAATCTACCGCTCTTACTGTAAGCCTCTCGCCTCCCATTCCTTCACTTTGATATTGTTAAAGAATTTCCATAATATGTATGCCGCACCGAGACATAAATTCCTCTACTTTCCTTCGCAATCCTTTAATGGAACTCAACTTAAATTACCCCAAGTATCTCACAAGCGTCTGCGAATATTCCTTTTTTTTTCTAAAGGATAAACGATATAAAAGTGGAAATCCACTCGAGACTCAATGGAAAACTATGGAAAAATGCAAAATATTTGCATGGCAAATGACGGTGAGCGATTGAAATAGAGAAAACCATAAAATTATACAAATAAACCAATAAACGGGCGGCATAAATAAAACGCGCAGAGCATTCGAAAGGCGATTTGCATTCGAAAGGCTTACGACTATGCTAAAGGACTTGCCGCAGCTGCCAGTAAACGGGCGCTTGCTGCTGCAGACATTGCGCATACGCCGTGTGCCACACAATCAATTACGTGAATAGCTATCACTGGGCCACGCCCCCAACATTAAGAGGCACAACTTTTGGCGCTCACCGAATTAGCATTGATTTCTTCTATATCCAATTTCTATGCCGATTACGCTGCTAATGCTTTGTCATTGCATCTGGCCAGCCCTCGCTTATTGAATTGTTAAATGTCATTGTTCTCCACTGAGCTTTTGCCATTGCTCTATCTCATCTGACTGTACATATGTATGTATATATGTATGAAAAGAAAAATCGAATATTCCCGAACTCGTTTGAATCACAAAGTGCTGAGCTGTCAGGCCTCAATTCTAGCAGACTTTCAATTTTTATTTTCTTTTGATATCCTGTAGAAATATGATGCCGGGTATGCGCGAATTTTCAGCATTTTTTGTAAATGGAGATATAGACATGTATATAGTTTATATTAGCTCAAGAATAATGTAAAAGTCTTTAGCTAAAAATGGGCAAGTGATGCTTGCTCTCCTAGGGAATATATCCCATCCAAATTTTAGTTTGTTTATACAGTTGTTTTTGTATTTTTATTAATAGACAGGGTATCTGATGACGCTAGCCGTTTATTTTTGTTGTTTTTGTTTTTTTTTTATACACAGTTTAAGCTTTGCTCTTGCCTGTGGCGTTCGTTTTTTTTTTTCAGTTTATCATCCCTTTGAGTTGGGCTCCATATTGATGTTTGTCCTTTGCCGTTTGCGATTAATTCGCCTGAATTCAATATATGCACGTGTGTGTGTGTGTCTTTGTGCCATGTTTGTGTGCATCTTTCCACTCGATTAATTAAATGCTTGAACTTGGCTTTTGTGCCTTTTTATTCATTCAGTTTTCATTTTGTGCAGTTTATGCCTCTTGTGGCACTTCGCCTTGTTCGCTTTCCGTTTGCCTTTTCCGTATTGTTTGGCGTGAATGCAATTGAAATTGTTATTAATATTGTATTGTGTACTCTCTATACAAACATATATTGTGTATGCTATAACAGCTGTTCTCTTGCCCATTTATTTAATTCGATTCTCTTGTCATTTTTTGTCAGCCAACAGTTCAGTTATGATTGCCTTATAGTAACCAGCTTAATTGAGCTGAAATATAACGAACGGCCGCAAAATGATTAACTGAAGCAACAGTTGCCCGCAGGAGGCACGCGACGAATATCTCGGGCACTTCCGCTCCGCAAAAAAAATGGAAGAAAAACACAAAAACAATAAACGAAAATAATTTCCTGAGTGGCAAAGCGAAAATCATTTTAAACAAGGCATGAAAACACATTAAGGACACCCACTCACACACACATACAATAACATACACACACATACACACACATATTGGCATAAAAAGACAGAAAAATAAGCAGACAATAACAACAACAAATGTCACCTCACATTATTTATTTTTCCTCTCGCCTGGGCACAAAAAAAAAAAAAAAAATGAAATAAAATTCAACTTGTTTATTTAATTCGCCCGGAAAAAAATTATGTTAAATAGGAAGCTTCTTACGAAATGCCTGACAAATTATTCATGAGAAGAAAAAAAAAATAGCTATAAATGTACGATTACAATTACATTAATTAAACTTTAATAAATCTTTTAGCTGAGAATATTCATAAAGTTTTTACACATATTATGAAAAAACCTTTATATAAAATATAAAAATTATATATTATATTTTATATATATGATTGTATTGTATTCCTTTACAACTAATTCAAAAGCTTTGCAAAAATCGAGGCGAAAACGCATGGAAGAACGCTTCCAATTGGCCGTTATATCAAATGCTGCTACAGCGGGGAGTCGACACTCCGATTTACATACATATAAACATAAATTGATATATACTTATATACACCCATACAGACGCACACACATAAAATGATAAGCAGCCGCAGGGCGGAGAGCGACGATGTCGTTGTCTGTCTGGCATGCAAATAAAAATTACGCATACGCCGCATGTGCTGCCTTAAGCATGTGTGTGTGTGATTGCGTGCTTGTTTGCGGCTACGTCTGCTTTACGCTATATGCATGTATATGTATTTGCATACATTTCGGCGATAATACACACAAACACGACAGAAAGTGTATCGAGCGAAATTGTTTTTTAAAATGTTGCGTGCCCGCAGCTCCGTCACAAACAAAAAAGAATAGAATTTATGCGCGTAGGTAATAAAAATGCAATATAATTCCAATACACTTATAAATGCCTCAAGTCGAGTAGGGATAAGCGCAAAGTTTGGATTGCAGCAAGTCCCCAGGCAAACGTATCAAACCAAATTTGACTGCAAATGTCGCTAAGGATTGTATTTGATACTTCTGGCATTTATGGATTTGTTTGAAAAACAGAAGAGAGCAGAGAAGTAGATGGAGCAGCTTGAAACAACTTTTATATGATTTCATTTCTTGTTAATATTATTTGATCATCAATTCACTGGATCATTAATTCACTGAAAATGAATCGAGTTGTTAGGTTAGACCTAGAAAATTACATTATATATTTAACTATATGTTTAACTATATATGTATGTATGTAAGTGTACATATGCCATTAAATTTCCTTTGAGCTCGTATCTCAACTATCCATATAAGTTCGCACATTGTGAGGCCACATCAGATGTGGTTTACGGTAATTATTTTAACCGCACACGCATTGCTGGCTTTACCTACAGCGCACTACTAATGCAATTAATGGCATTTTCCAGTGTGTTCATGCAGTCGCACAATGAATTCAATTGTTGGTCGCAGAACGCTTTAAATATGTGAGTCTTTGGCATATTGGATTTCTCACACAAACACTAATTAATCAGCTGGATATTAATTAAACAACCGCAATTCGTAAATGAGCACAAGTTGAGGAAAGTGTTTGCGGCTATGGAAAACTGTGTGAAACTCTTAAATATTGTGGGAAAAATATTTTCGCTGCTTTATTAATCCCAATGCTCCCAGGAGCCATTTGACCGCATTTGATCTGTCGCTTTAATTGCTGTGAGTGCTGCAACGATTTAAGCTGACATCCGTTCGTTAAATGTTCAACAAAAGCTCTGTCTGGCCTTAAATGTTATTATAGAATGGCATGAAAAAAGTATGTGTGTGTGTGTGGGTGTCCTTTAGATATTGCCACAAAATGAAGTTTTTATAATTTACAACCTCATTGACGATATTGTTATGGCTATCATATGGTGCCAGCGCAGCCTGTTATTAAACATAAAAATAAATTAATAAAAACAGCACGTCATCACACACACACATAAGCGCTTGCATTAAGCGACTGGCAGTTAATGTTCTCAGCGCAAATATTTTAACGACGTCATACAATGTTTTGCACAGAGGCATCTCTCGATACGGTTTTGTGCTTGCAGGATATTTAATAGCAGAAATATGTATGGCTGCGACTCATTCAAGTTTAACGGCGAATAGATAGAGCATATGCAGTGCGCCTCATAAAATTATATAGTGCAAGCAACTGAGCCGTTATCATATTCCATATTGAAGCTTGACTCCGCTCGATGGAGCCTTTAAACTACTTTGCAAAGTATTTGCGCCAATCAATTGCAATATGATTTCCCAGTTTTAATTAACGAACATTTGATCAAAAAATATTTAATCAGTATTGGTTCAGCGCAAACTTTGATACATAAGCAACATAAGCAGCATCATGCCATCCATCCATGCTGTCTCACTCATGCGCAAAATTCTCATTTATATTAATTACGTTATCGCTGTCAAGCGCACAAAATCAATAAGTGGATACAAGCAACAGAGACACTACACAATCAAGAAATTAGCAACTCCTCTGCCCTCAGTCCTGCCCAGTTATCGCTTAATTAGAGTGATGCTAGTCCAAAGAGAAAGGCCTTGGAAACTGAAGTATGCATTTAACTATAGCTTTCAGTTTGCCACTCAGAAATATCAAAGTTAATATGATTTATCCGGAAAGGTGAACTAACCTGATACCACGCATTTATTTCCCTATGGGAAGTTTAAAGAAAGAATCTTTGAATATGATTTTACCAAGAAATTTATAGATCAAAATTAATTAAATTCTACAAAATTCTACAACCAAGAATTTGCCTTTAACCTAAAGCAGATTAAATAAATTTCTCAAAAATGTTTACCTTTTATTTTACAGGGTATTCCAGTTGGACTTCCGAAAAACTATTCTCCAAATGTGTATAGAGCAAATGCAAATAGAACAGCTGGGCTCTACGTGAAAGGAAGGCTCGAAAATAATAACAATTTCTGGGCTAAAACCAGGACGCAGGACCCACAAAATATTTGTGAGGTGCACATTTGTGGAAATTGCTGGCGTCCATGAGGGTCATACGCAGAGATATCCCATTCAGATGTACTAAAAATGTCAACGATGCAAATTGGAAAAGCCTCGAGTATACTCTAGCCTAGCCGCAATGCCTCTGAGCGGGTGTTAGTGTGAGGGAAGTCAAATGGGCGCATATGCAAATGAAATGTGAAACTGATAAATTTTCAATTAAATTGCTGCTTGCTACGTCAGAGCAAAGTCAAGTGGGCAGCAGAAAGGGACCAACGAGGTGAAAGAGAAAACACACACACACACACCCACACACACACACACACACTCAAGAGAGGAAGGGACTGAGTGTATCTGATCGTTCAATTACGAAATTAAATTTTTAGAAGCGACAAACCCAGTAAAATAATGCAAAAAGAATATGGAAATATTTTTCAAGGAAAACATTTTTTAAGGGTTACTCAACAAACAGTTTGACCCTTTTTTTATTTTATTAGGAATTTTAGGTCGGTTGCGGCAATTGGATAGACGCTTGAGTAAATACATAAAAAGCCCACGCAAATCAAACACAGACAGGGTAATACTTAACTTTTATATATATACATATAAAAATATATATTTTGCATACTTTTCTGCGTGTGACAATTAACACGAACCAAAAATAAAGTAAAGTTTAAAGAGCAATAAAGAAAATATAAAAATTAAAAATAAAAAAAAAAAGATAAAAGGGAATAGAAAAATGTATATTTATAGAAAAATAAAAAATAATATATTAATATATAATTATACAAATATTTATAACAAAATATATCCAGATAATTATTTCAAAATCATTTTTATTTGTTCTAAATCTATTAGTTTTAATATTGTAGAAATGGAATAACAAAAAAAAAAAAAACCCTAAGCTAATTTATAACATTATTGGAATATCTCGTATGGCTTTGATAAACATTATTTATAAAAAAAAAAATAAATAAATATAAAATATAATGTTAATATAGAAAAGGATAATATTTCCAGTACTTTTTAATGAAAAAAAAAAACTAAAACACAACACTTTTGTATACCGTAAATTGATTTTAAAAAATTAAGAAAAACAAATTTAATAAATAAATAAATTGTCATTAATGTATTACGTCCTAAAAGTAGGCTAAACATCTATTCACTTAAATTTCTTTAAATAATATTTATTTAAAAAATTTTTGCTTAAACCAGCTTAATAGATCTTTTTATTTTTTAAATTAATTTATAAAATCGAGCATCTAACACAATTTAAATAAAACTATCAACCGATAACCTCATCAATCAAATTTAATTATTAATAGTTAACAAAATACCACCATAAATTATAATCGTAAACAGAGCCGCAAATTTATTAGGAACCGCCGGAGCAGAGGTATCGCATTTCTGTTACCTTTCAGCTGCCTCGAGCGCTCAATTGTGCGTAAAAATTATAAAATTTAATTAACGCATGGAAATTGAGCCCCAGTGAGAACAGAGAGAGAGAGAGAGAGAGAGAGAGAGAGAGAGAGAGAGAGAGAGAAACCAGCAAAAAGGGGGGTTAGCAATAGCAACAGTTGGTTCGATTACGGTAAAAAGGGGTCGGTAACAGCAAGTGGGTTAACCTTTTTATGCAAATCGCTGTGCAGCACCTTTAAAGTGTGTGGGCTTTACACCTGCTGCGGGTGCGGACAGCGGGCAGAGCGGAGGCAGTGAATTGTCGAGTAGCTGAAGAGACAACTGCTCGAGAGCAGACACAATTTAATTGACAATTGTTTGTCGTCTGCGGTGGTTGTTGTCCCCGGGCTCAATTGGAGCTCGCACAGCTGTGACCGGCAGCATGACCAGCGCTTAAATGGATATTTATTCATGTGGCACCCCTTGACAATGGTGCGCAGCCCTCCTAATACTAGCCATGAGAGAGAGGGAGAAAGTGACCTGGCACCAGCTATAGGCTGGCAATGGCACTGCAAGGGGCACATCAATTTATGCGTGGACGCGTCAAAATTGTGGGCGAGCTTAAAAGAGCAGAGAGAGAGAGAGAGAGACGAGTGAGGGAGAGAGAGAGAGTGATTGGGCAGTGCGCGCTTGGGCTGCTGATACGTGCTACGTGTTGTGCCTAAGCAAATGAGATTATATATATACACACACACACGCATAAACAACCATGTGTGTGTGTGTGCGTGTTTTTATTGGGTTTTTCGAGCATATTGTATACATCATTGAAATCAATTGCATTAGCAGCATTAATTGTACAACATCGCTCTAAGTGCTGCATTTAAGGAGCCTTTTCGAGTGTTCAAGGTTTACACAGATTGCTCGAAAGAGTTATATTAGGTCAGTTGGTTACAGCTCGTTGGCCTGCTGACAAATTGTAATGAAACAGCAATTTGTATTGATTTATATTGAAATGTAAATTCAACTTTCACATAATACTTGACATATAAATACATATGTCTCTTGTACGTAATTTATCAACACACTAATAACATTTGCTTATACTCTAACTCTCCGTTCCTATAAACACACCAACAGAATTTAATATACCTCACAATAAAATCGGTTTATGTATATTTATAATTTAATTTATAAATATTATAAGATATAATAAAATATATAAAATATGTAAATATTTAACAAACTAAATAAGAAGAATTTTTTTAACTAAAAAAAAAAATAAATAAATAAATAAAAAAATAAAAATTAATTTACAAAAAATAAAAAAAAATAAAATAATAAAAAATAATAATACAAAAAAAGTAAATAAAAAAATAAATAAAAATAAATAAATAAATTTAATAAACAAATAAATAAATAAATTTATTAAGCAAATAAATAAATGAATTTATTAAGCAAATAAATAAATAAATTTATTAAGCAAATAAATAAATGTATTAAGCAAATAAATAAATAAATAAATTTAATAAGCAAATAAATTTATCGATTTCGAATAGACTCTCCCAAGTCTATGCTCAGTAATCAGCTCTTTTAATATTATCCCCACCATCTCCGCCCTCTCTTAAGCTCAACTTTACTTATTTTATCACTACTCAAAGCCACCTAATTTCTTTATCAATTACAATTTTTACCCAATTGTAAGCTCATCAACGAAATCTGTTCGGCTATTGATTTTTCGATCTTGCCAGTCTGTTAAAATACCTTTACATTCATGCACGCCCAAAACTGCTACATTTCACACTCCTATTTAACTAACATGTAAAATATTTTACTGTTTTCATATCATTATCAGTTACTTGATTAATATATATACAGAGGCCCCCCTTGTGGTTTTGCTATGCTAAAAATGTTCATCTTCCACTTCTAATCGAATCTGCATGGCTGCTGCTCGAAATTCTCAATGCAAACGCATACACTCACATGCATAAGCATTGCAATGCAATGGTATTCCACACACAAACGTATTAATTACAGCAGTGAGTGTGTGTGTGTGTGTGTGTGTGAGCTTGGAGAGCGCTTAACGGCACTGGGAAGGCCAGGCATGTAAATTAACGCTGTCAAAGTTGCCACTTGCAACTTCGGTGGCAACAAGTGCAGCACGTAACGTGCTTTACTGCCGCCTTTTCCCCTCCCTTCCCCACTATCCGGCGCAACGGCTCTTGTGCCACGCTCCATTGCATAATTGACGTAACAAAGGTTGGGCTGGCTGCCTGGTAGGGTGGACCAACATTGACGGCTTCACACAATAGTGGGTAACGCAATATGCGCGTTAGCCGATTAAACTGCGTGCGAAGCCCTCCTCTCTATACCCAACCCATTCGGCTGGTTCACTTTAAGTCCGGCCATGCGCTTGCTTAATTGAGCTATGCTAGCTATTTAAGCAGTTAATTAAGCTTGAGCAAAAAAGTTACGTTACCTTGGCACCCAAAAGCCATATTCACTCAGTTACATTCGCACACACACGCACATACACACACACACACACACACATGCCACAATGTCCCGATGCAAACTGTCGGAAAATCCAATCAAACTGCTTCAAAACTTCTCTTACGGTTTTGTTAGCATAATTTGCGATGCTTAATCAATGAGCCTTCAGACAGTTTGAGCAAAAATAAAGAAATGAAGAAGAATACGAAGAAAAAGAAGAAGAGGAAGCTGGCGAAGCTTTAATACACTAAAAATTCGAGCAAAAGGAGTAAATAAGTTCGATTGATGAATTAATTTAATTTTTCATAAAAATATTCACAGCTAACTTGATATCCATAGTTCACTTTCCAACACTGACTATGTCTTCTCTCTGACTTAAATACCTTCTGATGTCCTTTGAAGCCACTAATAAAATTGTAATATTAATTTCTATTCTTAACTTGATATATGTATTCTCCAAATCAGATCCACTTCATATTCATTTTATGATATAAATCATAATAGATTAAAGATAAAAGTTGTTATGCATATAAAGTTCCATTTATTTCGTAACTTAATTTAACTGAATTATATACATATAAAATAAAATACTTTTGTAAAAACATTAAATTGATATCAACGAGAGTACACAAATCCCCAGAGCAATATAATGGAACTAAACGTAATGCAATTTTATTCGGTTTCTATTTTATGCTCTGCCTACTGCTATGCCCAATTCCGCATAATACTCTACCCGAGTCAGGTCTATTTAAATCGAAATTGGAGAGAGATTCGTGCTAACGTCGCAGAAAAATTTTAAATTACATTTTGGCTTTACGTTTGACGCTGCGTTTTCTACTTCAGCGATTGTCAGGATGGGCGTGGCATGCTTCATTGGGTCAGTTGGAAGAATTTAGTGCAAGGCAATTGCAATTAGGCGCTGCATATTCCGTGGCGTTAAATTTTCCGTGTGCAATTAAAATTTTGGTTTCGGCCAAGAAATTTGCCGAGCTAGTTTTATTTTTCTTTTTTTTTTTTCTCATGGCTGGCGACCAACGATAGGGTGTGAGGGAGGGGGTTTGGGGTTTTCCTAATGAGTTGGCTGCGCGCCGAGGTCACAAAGTTAAATGGTAGAAAAAAGTGTTTTATAATTTCCCAGAACATTTTAAACGAAATTCAACCTCTAATAGCATTTCGTAAAGTTTTTCACAGCATATTTTTTGTGATCTGATTAAATAAAATTTCGCAGAAATTTAAATATTACATAATTTAGTTAGAGAATATTTGTCAAATTAAAGTTTGGTTTGCAATAATTAACTAAATTCAGTTATAAAATGTGAAAAATTGCTGCACTTACCTTCAAAACGGAACGCAATTGCAATTGAGTAGCGCTGCAAGGAGAGCAAATGAAACAATTTCGTTAGAAACATGTAGGAAGCATAAGGAAATTTCAGCACAATCAAAAGATAGATACAAATTCAAGCAACTTTTAAAGACTTTTTATGCATTTTTTAAGAGCATAATTACGAAACAGTGCTCTTTTCTCAAAATACGGGCAAATGGGCAAATGGCGCAGCTCTCGTCCATCTGGGATGACAGCCATTTTATGGTTAATGGCAGCCAAACGAAACCGTAAAACGGCGAGCCCCCATTTGTCGCCCACTTTGAAATATGCTCCGCCTTCCCTTACACACACACACACACACAAAGTTACAAAAAGTATCTCAATACCCGCATATCTATGGCAAATGGCTTGCATATTAAAAATGACAAAAATACAAAGCGAAAGAACAAAACAAAGAAAACTTTAAGGCTAGACAAGGCTGAAATACCCTAACTGGCAAAACTTTTCTCGTTTATGGTATCTGTTTAAAAAAATCTAAAATTGAAATTCCAATTTAAAGGGATGAATAAGATAATATAATAATTAAAAATTACATTTAAAAAAAAAATTAAATATTAAAAAAAAAAATTATAAATAAATAAATAAAAAAAAATAAATAAAAAAATAAAAATAAGTAAATAAATATAATAAAAATAAATAAAATAAAAATAAATAAATTAATAAAATAATTATGAAAAATAAAATAGATAAAAAAAATAATAATAAGAATAAAAAAATAAAAAAAATATAATAATAATAAAAATTAAAAATTAAATTAAATTAAAAATAAAATAAAATAAATAAAAATAAAAATGTAATCAAACATGAAACTCTTGTTGTAATATTAAATTTGGTATTTATTAAATTTTGTCTTGATTCCAACCACATAACTACCCTATTTTTTGCCTAGCATCCGATATATTCATTTTTAATGGCTTAAACATTTCACGACCATTGTTATACGCTCTGCTCTCTGAATATAAAAGTAGAGCACTTAAAAAGCGTTGACAACCAAATGCTAAATTCATCAATGACAACGTAAAAGATGTGAAGTATGTTAATGCTGATCTCCCATGGCGTGCCGTTATTCTGCTTCTCCCCCCGCCACTCAACATGCCCGCGGGCTTGCCAAAGAATGCTGATGTTGGCTGTAAAAAATATTGCAACTTTTTTCCTTTTATTGATACCTTATCCATTACTTGAAAAAAAAAAGCAGCGAGGAAGGCAGCTGACGCACTCGATGCTATTTAAAAGAGTCAACTGGGAGAGGGGGAGGACAGTTACATTTCTGTTCATTCTACATGTTTTTATTTGAATACAGTTCTACCTGCAAGCGGTACAAAAAATTAACATTTTTATTCAAGCAAAATGAAATATGAAGCAAATTGAACGCTTTTTTGCAAAATATTGTTTTTAGTGCGCAATTTTTACAAGTTGCGCGAAATCGAACGGCATACATGTAGCGAAACATGTTTTTAAGCCAATCAGAAATATGCATGGATAAAAAATAAATAGATATATTATATAAAGAAATAAAATATAAATACAAAATTGTAAAATATGTATATATATTTATAAAAAACAAGTACAATAAAATTTAAATACATATTTAAAACTCTTTAAACTTATGGGCTTAAGTAAAATTTTTACATATATAATACAAGCCATTGACATTAAGCTTAAACAAAGTCGATTGAACAGTTCATTATGAAGAAACTATTGCTAATGAGAATTTGATTTATTATTGTTTAAAATAGAAATGCATAATAAATGCAATGTTCTCAGTTTAGACAAAGAGCAAATCAATGATTCGGCTTTGAATTTATAATTCACTTTAATTAACTGCATACCTATTCGACCCAATTAATTATGAAAAGGCAATAATAGGTAATAAGCTTTAGAAGTTGCCTACATTGTTGCCAGTTGAGAGATGCTTGAATTGCTTCAACTTGGCCAAGTGCAAAACAAGGCATCTAATTGAAGTCAAAATAGAATTAAACAGACTTAACTAACTGAAGTCAAGTTGACTTGTGTTAAGAGATAAACATATACTATACAAATATACATACAAAAGTAGTTTAAAGTTTCACTGGTTCCGGCTACCCGCTTTAAGTTACAGGCATTGCTGTGTGAAAAAAAAAAAAAACGAATCCAAAGTTCAGGAAAGGCCGCAACTAATTTGGTAATGGCGAAGCCACTAGCGCTTTTTATGGCAGGAGAAAAACTTAATTGGCCAAAATGAGACCAATTCAAAGTTGGCTAACGGCGTAGTGCAAATCATAAATATAAATTCAAAAGGCCGTGAATCACTAAAAGAACAAACGCATCTGCTGCAGTCATAAAGGTTTATTCACTTTTGCGGCGAGTTTCGCGAGAAGTAAAAAAAAGGGGGGAAAAAATCTTGAATATGAGAAATACGAGAGGAATGAAAACAATCCAGAAAAGACGGTTTAAAGAATCAAAAGTCAAGGGAACGGGCTAATAGTGAGCTAATAAACTGAAAGACTGGATGAGCGATGGAGGAGCTCAGCAAAAAAAAAAAAATGAGAAAATAAAAGTTTATTCGAGAAGAAATGCAGGAGAAGGTAGGAGCGCCTAGGCAAATGCTGTTGAATTTCCTTATTATCATCAGCAAGTTCTTTAGTTTAATAAGCTGTAAATGGCAACGCTGAGAATACTTGAATAATCCTTTGCTGAAACTAGAGAAAAGTTTGCAACTATTTGACATATGTATAAGAAGATATAAACAGCTGAAAGTTGAACTCGTTGATTCTTTGATTAATCATATTTATCATGAATAAAAGTTACCTTGAATACACTTATTTTAAAATAATTTACTCAACATTACCAAAACGTCGCTTTAAGTGCGAACTGAAGATAAGCAAGACCAACCGAAGTGGGCTATTTATATGCCAACCTCACATTAGGCATTCCCCCAAATTGCCTTCATTTCGTTTTAAGCAGTGGGCATGGTGCTGGTGCTGGCCCACCCACTGAGCTATTTGGCCTGATGTTCGCGCTAATGTCACACATGCATCATAGCCGCGGGGTGTGGGCCGTGCTCTTGAGCTGTCAGCTGAAGACTAGATGGGGCAGCAAATTGCAGGGGACATACGTATCTAGTTAATTATGCATGCAAATTCATTTTATTAACATTGCTCAAATTATGTTTGCTGCCTGCAGGTGAAGTGCGCCCAGGGGTGCGAACGAGGCGTTCATATGAGCAGTTCACAAGTGATAAAACCTAGCTAGCGAATGGATCCAAGAATTTAAGTTAAACAACAACGAGATTGCTTGGGGCAATGCAAAGATAATGCGTTTAAATGTTTCACTTGAAGAATTAACTAGTGTCTTAAGATCAAATCTGAAATAGTTCATTGACATTGACATTAAGCCATTAAACAATCATTAACACTGCTTATATTGGCAATCATTTCCTAATGATCTAGTTTATATGAACTAATATGAAGTCGTCTTATAACATTCTTATACAGAATATATTCTATTATTTTCTTTATGTATTTTACTCTATTTAGAACTGCTATAAAATATTATATCATTATAATAATAACATTATTCATTAATAGTATCATTATATAAATGAATCTTTATGAACTGAATAATATAAAGTCGTCTAATTATTTTCGGATATACAATACATAAACCTAGTTTTAAACTATCCTCCCTTTTTTCAGATTTATTAAGTAGAAAATATAAATTTCTTGCCTTTTCATACTCAGCTTTCATCATCTTGAGTGTTCTTGCCTCATGCTAATTACATTTTTCATTTTGTCTTTCCACTCTTCACTATTCCTCTCTCTCTCTTTCTCTCTCTCTCTCTCTCTCCTCTATTCTGCTTCCTTTCTTTTCCTTGCAGTTTAGCCTCTGGCCTCACTGAGCTGGGCATCGAGTAACATTGTTAATGCTTATTTGACCATTTTCTCATTATTATCTAACGCTAACCCAACTCCTCTCTACTTCCAGAAATTAGATCTTACAATATTTCCGTATTATGTTAAACAAAATCTACGCTCGCAGCGCATGAATATTCTGCACTCATATTATTAAAAAATATTACCATAAAACCTGAACAGAGCCAAAGAATCACAAAGGTAGCCATGCAATAAATCTTCCAGTTATTGTTTTATGGATAGCTTTCGGGCGCAAGTCCTTGACAATAAAAGGCTCACCAATTTTTCGGGTAGCTCGATTTCTTTTCGTATGCCTCGCTGTGAGCACACTTGAAACTTGTTACCCAAGTGCTTTGGGGCCGCTTGAAAATGTTTCAACATTCGCTCCAAAAAAGGTAACGAAGCATTAAATTGAAAGACCACTCCCCTCAACGGGCCCTCCCTACGAGCGAGCAACTTGCTTACCTTAAGCTTTAGCCGTTTATAGTGTACATACCTTTCCGCATGCACACATACATACACACACCCACTGTATATATGTATATATTTTTATGTGGTTCAACTTTTGCTAAAGCTTTATTATTATTATATTGTTTGCATTGTTGTTGCTCGCTCGAGTCGAGGACTGGGACGGGTCGGGGCAACAGCAGTGAGAATAAAATTAGTTCAGTTCAGTCAAATAAAAACAGAAAAACATATTGTTCAAATGAGCTAAGTTTTAACCTGGTTTTTAGATGCCACGCAGCTTTTGGACTCCATTCTAGCATAGTGTATTTGCATATTACAAATATTAATTGGAGAAATAGTGTTTGAAAACATTTAAGTGTATATCTAATTAATTGGACAAACTTTCACTAATTTACAAATTGGCATTGTTAATATTCTAATGTATCGATGACATGTTCTAATTTATCGATTATCGATTATTAACATATATGTTGCCCAACACTGTTAACACATTTGCTTTAAGATTGCGCAACACGTTGATATGTAAGTATTTTCTCTAAAGGGAAATCATTTAATATGCAAATCTAGATTAATCGAGTCTCATTTGCATCGCAACTTATGTTCAAGGGAAGTAAACAGCATTATATAACATTTTACACAGAATTCTAATGAAATGTTACATTACAAGAAAATCGACGCCAGAGGCAAACATATATAATATATGTTATGCACAAAATGAAGTGTCGACAGCCCAATGACAGACAAAATGACAAAGCCACAGGCAATTATGCTCGGGCCGAGGCTGCTTGCTCACAACAATCTATTTGGGCAAATAATTATTTGCTGGCTCTGTAATTTTGAGAGCAAGCGCTGGAAAGCCTCAAAGTCCATTTGCCAACTCCAGGCGGCTTATGGTGGCTTTATTAAATCTGCTTAGTATTTACTTTCGACACTGGATGACCACACTGACCAGCCAGCCGGCAAATGCAGCTGATGCCCGCACAAGCAACGACGCACTCCCCCAGGCCATCTACAAAATAATAATAATAACAATAATTTACTATGCGATGCAATGCCATAAAATACAAGTAAAGCAAAGTTAAGTTTTGGCCACAGCCAGGAGGCATTCGTTGTTATCTGTGGGCCAAGGGCCAAGCTCCAAATGGACCATAAAAATGTTGCCTAATTAGCCAGCAATTGTTGTGGGCAGCTAGCTGGACAAGGCTTACAATCGTTCGGTTTGCACCCAAATATTTGCCTGAACCAGAGAGACAGAGAGAGGGAGAGAGAGAGAGAGAGAGACACGGCACTCGAATAAATATTTGCCTTTATATGGAGACCTATGTAAATCATATTAGAGAACCAATTGGTATGCTATAAAATATTTGAACTAAGGGAAATTTTGTCCCAGATTAGTTTGCTTTTAAGCTATTGACTTGAGAATGAATTAAAAAAATGTTTGCAGAACTATATGCTCATAATTTACCTAAGTTTACTAAAATATAAATTACAAGAGTTCCCTAAAATTAATCTAGCTTTTTTTCAAAATCTCTCCAGCTCCTAAATATAAATTTCATGCGAATTTATCTCTCTAGTTCAAAACGAGCTCAAGCTAAATTAACTGTAGCTTTTAATTGAGCATAATTATTGGGCTAAATAAGAAGCCAAATTCAACTAGGAACTACGTTCGTCAGCTCAATTAAATGCAACCTGAGTGCAAAAACAAATTGTGTCACGTGATGCGGCACTAACGAGTCGCAGAGTAAAGTCAGCTCAAATTTGATTATGTGTGCAGGAATGCAGCCGCAAGATGACACTCAAATAGACACACACACATACATACATAGTTGTTTATATAAAACTATAGGTAAGGCTCGAAATCTGTTAAGAACCAACAGCAGAGACAGACAGACAGCCTAGGCAGCTGAAGCAGTCAACAGCTGCGGCTGCAGGCAATTTGCATTCAAACTAACTAAATGCAGTTATCCACTTCTCTAGAGAACTCCCACCCAGCGCCAAACCCTTTTTGGGTGTTTGTAATGCAAGCAAGCAACGGTTAAATGTTTTCATTTTCATGCCTTTATGGCTGCTGCACAGCTGGGTTTATGACATCAGGAAACGCACGAAAATTTATTTAATTAAAATGTGAGTCTATGTTTGTGTGTGTGTGTGTGTGTGTGTTAATTTTTGTTGTGTGTGCACACTAATTGAATTGCAGGCAGTGCCGAAATAAATGAACTAATGTGCGTCTATGTAACTCGCTCCCACTCACTCGCTGGTAGACTCTCTATCTCTCTCTCCCTCTTTCTCTCTCTGTGTGTGTAGTGCACTTTGGGTTTTAGCTCTGGGTGTATGTGTGTTTGTGCGCGTGTCAGTTGCACCACATCCTAAAATATGCAATGCAAATTCTTTTTAATTAAAACGATTTTTTTTTTTGTTTTTTACATGCAAACAACAGACAGCATATCATAATGAAGTGCTAGGCAAACAGGTAAAACTACAAAGGAAAATATTACAGAAATCGACACACACACACATACACGCTCATACGCATGCATTTTCTTTTTATTATGTTTCAGGGCAGCTGTCAAACGTATAGAAGATATGTGATATGCGAACAGTTAGTCGTCTCGTGCCCTTGTTATTGTCATTTAAATGCAAACGATAACAAAAATGTCACATTTCAATGACAATGAAAATATCAATTACAAATACATTTTGCATAGCTGCAGGACAAGTATGCTAAATGTATGCATGCATGCATATGCATGTGTGTGTCTCTATATGCAGGTGCTTATAACGTATGCACAACATATGAGCTCATGGAATTTAATTAGAGTGCGTTATGTTATGGCATTTTAGCTCGAAATGATTGACAGTTATGGTTACAGTTAATTGGTCAATGCCATAACTGAAAATTATCCTGTAAACAAAGTGGGGATTAATTATACTTTATATTATGCATGTATATACATACACTTAGTTTATTTATAAAAAAAAAAAAAAACTTGTTTATTCGAAAAGAAACTAAATGTAGTTTTATTTAGTGTATTTTCGAAAATACAAGATTTTGTATTTATTTGTTTTCATTTTTATTTAATTCTTTATTTTTTTGTTTATTTATTTATTTTCATTTTTATTTAATTCTTTTTTTTCTTTATTTATTTATTTTTATTTTTATTTTTATTTTTATTTTTGTATTTTATTTATTTTTTAGTTATTATTTTTTTATTTATTTATTTATTATTATTTTATTTTATTTTATTTTATTTTTTTTTTGAGAGTGTAACTGTAATTTTTTCTTTATTTATTTTTTATTTCCTTTATGTTTTATTTTATTTTTATTTTATTTATTAAAATTATTATTATTATTTATTTATCTATTTTTTTTTATTTTTTTTTTTATTTTTTTTTTTTTAGTCTGTAACAGAATCTAAAAATTTTTAATATATTATTTTCATAAAAATAAAATTCATATTGCACAACATATGCATCTATTTTAGTATAAAGAAATATTATTTGTGCTTCGCCAAAAATTGGGGTAAGCCCAAAAAGGAACTGACACGCGTGAAACAAAAAAATAAAAATCATACACACACACACACACATACAATTCGAGTGCATTTACAGAAGATGCATACGGAGCACTTTTAAGCTCACAAAACCGTTGCATACATTAGGGCTGACAAAACTTTAACTGCACAGACTGACGGACAGGCAGATAGGGGCGACAGGGGCAACAGCACTGGACAGACAGCTAGACAGACACTGAGCGACGGAAGGAGTGCCAAAACGATAGCAAAAGGGTAAGTGGAAGTGCAGGAGTCGGAACGCTTAGATAAACAGAACACACTGTATACCGCATGTATAAAGAATTTCAATTTGAGCGGCATTCATACTCAGACGTTGCACGGACGAATCTCTACGAGTCTCACTGGACGCAGCCGTTGCAAAACTATTGTTGCATACATTTAGGTGTTGCAGGCACGTACGCAAGCAGACATTCTCCCACACACTAGTTATGCAATATGGATAGAGCGAGACTGAGAGAGTAAGAGAATGAGAGAGAGATAGAGTGAGAGCAAGTGCTGCTGGAGTCCAGCAGATTAATGCTGAGTCACGCAGACATCAGCGAGAAGACGCAGTAGCAGTGCGAACCACGACGCGTCGCTTGATTGTATTTTTATTTAATTTGGAGCCAAGGGAAACATTGCGTGCTGCTGCGCTGCGCATACCCTATGGAAATTGAAAGCAGGGTATACGCACGTACCTCAAAGTAAATGCTTAAAAAGCGGTTTACCAATAACTACAAATGAAGTTCTAAGTAGTTGACAAGGAATTTAAGAGTTTTTATCGAATTGTTTTTCATCCAGTTTGTCAGCTTCCCTCTAAAGGATCTTTTATCTTAGCTGTAACTATCCATTATTATAAAGACACAGCATAGTCGAGTCAGGCGCTTACATTTTATATATGTATTTAATAATTTTTTTGTTTTTATTTTGCTTATCTTGAATGTTTTTTGCGTGCTTTATGGCATAATCGCGCACAACTGTCAGAATGAAACAGAGAATAAGAGACGTATTCATTAATTGCTGTACGATTTACACATTACGTGCATGGCATAAACTGCAATCATGAAGCAGAGCTGCACATGCGTATAATTATAATGTCAAACTATAGATTTCCATCTCTATAGCGCACATAAATATCGATAAGAATGGCCGTAAGAAAATGCCATCAGCTAGCCATCACTAAGCCATAAACATCGTGCGGCTTAGTTTAGAAATTTGAAAGGATAACACTGTGTGTGTGGGTGTGTGCGTGTGTGTGTGTGTGTGTAGGAGCTGCCAGCAGGTGAGACTATTTGCGAGCAGACTGCAGCACACTAACGCCACTTTTATGATGATTGTCCAGTGTGAAACAGGGTGTCGCAAAAAAAAAAAAAAAAAAAAGCGAAATTTAAATCGATAAATTATTGGTTCCGTACCACTCAATATTCTCTTCATTGCTCTCACTTTGTCTTGCCCCTCTTCTGTTCATTTCTGTTTTCTTCATCTTCTTCCCTCTTTTCTTTACGCCTCTTGACTTTTGTTTCTGGTTTATTGCTTTACTTCTCTCATTTCATCTTCCTTTCCAGCTTTTTTTTGAGTCGCATCTCATTAATTTGCTGTATACTTTTCTCTTTTATATATGCTTTTCACTTCTATTCCTTTTCTTAGACTAAAATGGAATATAATCGATAAAATATCGATAAGTTGTAATACTGATTAGTTTATGTAATGAATATATTGATTAAATATATAAATGTTTCGCTTGCTTTCCATTCGCTTTAAGTCGATCAATAGAATTTCTGTCTCTGACACCCTTTATGTTAAGCAAAACATTACCTTTCTGCTTTTGTACCCACTCACACAAACACACACACAAATACACCTACAGCCACCGACAAAATTAAGTTTAAAGGAATAAGGTCAAACTGTGCTATGGCGCGATAAAGGTAAATGTAAAAAAATGACTGAAAGATAAACATAAATCAGAGCATAAAGCAATTACGCGAATGGAGCAAAAAGAAGCCAGCAAGTGAGAGAGATAGAGAGAGAGACAGAGATGGTCAAGAAGAGAGAGCCAGGGAGAGCCCAGGTGATAAGGGCTAACAATAATGAGACTTCGTAGCGAGGGACATAATGATTGATAAACAGCCAGCAAAATGAAAAAGAGACGAGTGGAAAGTAAGCAAATCAGCTGAGGACGAGACAAAACTTTCAGCAACTTTCGTTTCAGCTAAATTGTGACAAATTTAAGCGAGAAAGAGACAAAGATAGAGTGAGCGAAACGAGAGAGTGCGAGCATAATGTGCATGTCAGCATTAGATAAGAGCCTGTTCGGGCAAGCAAAATGCCAACTACAAGAAAAATGGCGCCTGCCATGGAATTGTGTTCGCCTGGGGAACTGTGAGTGCAACTCAACGCTGAAATGAGTAAGTTATTCAATTATTTATGATGCTGTACGGCGTAAAATGCCCGACTTACTCATTTTCATGCCGCATCGTCAAGCCTAATTGGAAATTATGTGCGGTGAGTCAAATTCCGATGGGAGGCAAAGCAGAGAAGGCAACAAATAAAAATGAAAATAAATAAATAAAAGAAATTGTGTCAAAGCCTCAAATTAAGCCATGGCAAAGAAAAAGAAAAACATATACAAAGTAAGAAATACAGAATTGATTGAAGCGGAGATATCCTGGTCCGAATATTCTTGACTGTTGTAGGAATTATTTTGTCAGAATTTATCAGACTTTACTAAAATTAAGAACTATAATAATTTTTATATTTATGCAACATATTTTTTTTTTAATTATTTCCACTTACTTCCACTAAAAAAAATAATAATAATAATAATAAAATTAAATTTAAAAAATAAAAAACAGTAAATATAAAATATAGTTATAAACAATAATAATCAAAAAATGATTTAAAAAAAAAAATAAATATATAAAAAATTAAATAATAAAATAAAAAAATAAAATAAATAATAAAATAAAATAAATAATAAAATAAAATAAATAATAAAATAAATTAAATTAAATATAAAATAAATAAAATATAAAAATAAATACCCCTTACAAATTAAACTACCCACTGTGAATTAGAGTGAGTATCCTGATTAAACGCCATTTCTTTGGGTAATTGAGTGTAAAATTTATAAGGCTAATTGATTAGAAAGCTGTTGAATTTATTGTTGACCATAATCCTTAAAATGAAAGGCTTTCGTTAGCTTGCCAGCCCATCGAGTGTTTGACATGATGCGGCTCCAGCTGCCATTTACCAAAGACCAAGAGCTCTACTTAACATTTTCAGCTTGTCATGCGGTCAAGGTTCCGTTCCGTGCGGCAGCCAATGAAGCCTGTTCATAATTTAGCAACCAAAGTTCGTTTAAGGTTTAGGGTAATGCTTTTGTTGGCAACGACAGCTGGATGTTTTGCCAGTGCTTGGTCTGGCAGCTGTCAAGTGTAACGTGTAACGTATTACGTGTTACGTGTAACGTAAAGTGCTTGGCAAGACCGCAAAGTGTTGAAGTCGGTTTAGTTCAGCAATGTGACATGTTTCTGAGCAAGCAAATGTTTATGTATTATGCCAGAGATTGTAGCCTGTGGTGATCCTAGCTCAAGTAGGGCAGAAACAACGCAAGACAAACATGTCATAAATTCCTTAAGGTGCAGACAACAAACTCAAATACATCAAATGGGTTTCCGTTGCCGTTTAACAGTTTGACAGTTTAATAAATACATGTTGGGCACAACCAAAATATCAATATATATATCGACTACTCGTTTATTTTAGCAATAACCTAAAACCTATAAACTGCACTTCATAGTCAAAATCTCACTTTTCATTTGCAAAAATGTTTCATTCTCTGCAATATTTTCACTTAATCGCTCAACAACCAAACAAATCCTGAACCAAAATACGAATTTCCTTTCTATCGACGTGTTTGTATCTCACATTTCAATACTAACAAAATCTCTTCTAATATTCATCTCACGGCTTGCTCTAATACAAAACAATTTTGTTTTGCAGTTCAAATCCCCAAATTGTAAAAAAAAAAAAAAAAATCTATAAAATATCTGCGAAAAATATCAATTTGAAAAAAAAAAATATATATGCCACAGACCTGTGCGAATTCTGTTAATTTTTTGCCAACCTTTAACAAAACACGTACATCAAATATGGAATACCCTATAGCCAGAAAAATAAACCCCAAAGAAAGCACAAAAATAAATAAATAAAAAAAAAGAAATACAATAGCAGAGGAAACATCGAGGAGCACAAGTGAACAAATTCCAGGTCTCTGAAACGCAATTTGTTAATGGAAATTCAATTGGACAACTAAATAAATATAAATTTGCCAGACACGCATCGACATACGCACACACGCACAGTGCAGGTAAATAAATAGAGAGACAATTAAATAAATAATGAAATATATCACAAACGAATTTACGCACTCAACTTGCACATCAGATGAAACATTCAATCTATACATATGGAAAAACTTAAAATAAATATACGATATTCTCATTCCACTAGCCATTTCAAGGACTTGCAATGTGCCAAAGGTACAATGAGGTTTCAAAGAGTATGTAACTAAATGGCATTCGTATTTATACATTTATTGTATAAATTGATATAAATATTACAATTAAATTTTCGATATATAAAAATTAAAATCTCAAATAGTTAGTATATACACCTTAAGCCACTTTACATGAAATGGCTTAAAAGCTAACTTTAAAACCCTCACCCAGTCAAAACTTCAATAATTGCCCCAGGATCTTTAAATTAGCCATTCGTGCGTTCATTCACAATGTTTTTCCAAGCCCTTTGGGTTTCGACCAACTTCATTTGTACCGCAAATAAACCGAAACCGGTTTTTTACGCCAATAATAAAGAGAATTTTTGGCACAAAGGACACGCCAGAGAACAAGAGCATCGACTTTCAAGCACTCAATCATCGAATTTATCAATATACAAATATTTTGCGGCCATCTACGGAGCTAGTTACGGGCAAAAATAATAAAAGGGAATTGATTAAAAAATAAATAAATATTGGTCGAAATGCGTATTGTTCGTGGAAATGTCTGTTGTACCAATACTTTCAATAACATGCACAATATATATGTATATATGTGTATATGTATATATGTATATATGTATATATGCGTGTGTACAAACAACTATATAACTGAATCCCACCTGAGTGGGCGGAAAAAAGAAAATAAACGAAAAACAATGTAGATTGGGCAAAATGGTGTTCGCTTGACCCTGCCAATAAACCTTTTTTTTTTTTTTTTGTGATATTAATATTTGCATGAATTGTAGACATCTCAAAGGCATTCCTCAAATGCAGAATCAGATGAAAAGAGCAGCAAGCGAAATACTCTTAACAAAGTGCTCCAATAAGCTGAAGCTTATGTTGAAACACATTAACAATTTGAAACTTTTACCACCTGCTTCGTTTAAGTAATCAGCTTTGAGCTCTTAAGCAACAGCAAGCTAGAAGTTGTAAAAAAAAACTATGGAAATGCAAGCATTTTGTTAAACATTTTATATAGCAAGCTATTTGAAATAGTAATAAACATTTAGAAATCAATTAGTAAAGAGAAAAATCTATTAGAATAACTCATATATTTTGTAGAAGCCCGTCAGCCCTCCCACACACAGCAGCTGTTAGCTAATGGCATCTGCCGCTGTTTTGGTCCGCACTTCATTGCCTTGACTTGACCAATTGCCATTCGGTATTTCATTTTATTTGTATAGCCACAGCCACAGAGCAGCACGATACAATATTCTTTATTTTTATTTATATGCCAGCACATTTGAGCTATGAAATAACCACGAGTATGTTTGCCATTTCGTGGTCAATATATGTATGTATATAAACTTTCATATATATTGTATATGACTGACCCACATGGCAATCGGCGGCGAGGTCGCAGCTGCCAAACGAAACTAAGAAGCACGGACACCCGTTGGTGGTTGTCAGGTGGCGGCCATTTTTATTATTGTATTGCAGTCCACAAAATGGCTGCACAGGATATGTATGTGCTACTCTCTGGCTGACTGCCTATCTCGATTGCTTTCATATCTAACGGCTCAGCCGAAGGCAAAGCTTTACCAACTCTACCCAGATAAGTTGCACATTTAGTTCAATAAACTATATTTAAGAAAATATACAAATCTTTAATATAAGCAAAAAAATATATATATATTAAATAACATACATACATATGTATATGTAAGAGTTGATCTACTATTTAAAAAATTAATACATAAATTTTAACTAAAGTCGAATATATTCTAAAGTCCATTTGAATGATATATCTTGTATATAGTTTTAATTTTTAAATTTTACATATAAAGATTGCAAAATTGTAATATGAAATTTAATATATATACATATAATTTATATGTATATTTATAGTTTAACTAATATACAGAACATAAACATATATAAAACCCAAACATATTCCACAGTTAACCTTTATGCTGTGCTTCCGCAACACACGTTAAACCAAATAATACAAAATATTAAAAAACAACAACACCAGAAATCAATCATACGACACACACACACACAGACAAATGTCAGCCATGTAGAAGGAAACAAAAATGGTATAATAGAAAAAGAAATATAATTTAACTGCAGAGCTGACTGGATGACAAAATGCAAGACGATTTTCAGCTCAGACTGTCAGACTGTCACGTTGTCAGCCTGCCTGAGCTCCTTACTCTCAGCTACTCGTTGATATTTGCTGAGAAAACATTTATGTAAACTTTCATAATATAGGAATTGCATTGTGCATAGTTGACTGTCTCACTCTGTCTCTCTCTCTCTCTCTCTCTCTCTCTCTCTCTCTCTCTCTCTCTCTCTCTCTCTCTCTCTGTCTCTCTCTGCATATCTTTATGACCGAGTTTGTTTTATAGCGGCTGCAAGAAAACGACATTTGCCAATATGTTTCAGAGTTGAGGCTTCTTGAACCCTCATCCCTGTCAGCGTCATGCAATTTGAGTGTCGTCTATTGAATTGCTAGCTTTTTATTTTCTAGCTGCATCGTTTTGCTACTTTACCAACCACACACACTCACGTGCCCAAACATATCGCCATCTAACTGCCTATTGGTGTTTTCTTTTCATTCATGCGTTGCCATGCGAATACATTTTATTATATTCCTCACAATAATCAAAATAATTGTCGAAAATTGAGACTATTAATATTTAAATAATCGGGTAGTAAAAAAAAACAATGAAATCCTTATTGCTATTAACATTTTGAATCAATTGATAAATAAGCTCAACTAATCCCTAATTCACAAGAGATAAAAATTTATATAGATATTTTGTGAATGGCCTTTGGTTTCCTCTTCGCATGGAATCTATTTTTATTCTATTTTGACAGACAATGTAGGTAATATTATTTTATAATAATTTCTAATTAGATCTAATATATATTTTCAAATAGCTTTTGGTTTAGTTTACTCCTAGAAGTATGCAGCATTTTTTTTGTTTATTTTATTTTTTTTTATTTATTTTTTTTTTTTGATTTGTTATTTTATATATATGTATATATATATATATATATATATATATATATATATATATATATATATATATATATATATTTTTTTTTTTTTTTTTTTATTTTTTTTTTTGTACTTTTTATTTTTTATTTATTTTTTTTTTTAATTTTATTTTTAATTTTATTTTTTTTATTATTTTTTTTTATTTTAATTTATTTTTAATTTTATTTATTTTTTATTTTTATTCCAATTTTATTATTATTATTTTATTTATTTATTTTTTTTATTGATTGTTTTATTTTTTTTATGTCTAATTATTGATATATGTATGTATCGCAATTCCATTTTAAATTTCAGCTACACTTAAGTAGACCCAAAGAAATATATTATATTCATTCTTTTAGCCTACTTGATGTGTTGCCAATTGCCATTATTTTTATTTTTTCGCATTGCCCTTTTTTGGCAATGGCAAATCTCTGTAAAGCTCATTTCCATAACAGAACATTTATTTGGGAAATTATTGAGCTGTTCCGTGAAAGGATTTGCACAACAAACATCAACCTGGGACAGTTTTTAGCACACACACATTTGCCAATTTCGATGCGCCTACTGTGTCTAAAATATATATGTATGTATATGTATATATATTTATATTGATAAGCCTGCTGTGGCCTAGTTGGCCGAATACAAGGCAAACTTATATCGACCACCCCAACCCTCCCAGTGTAAGCCCACAAATTCGAGTTGTGTTCGGTTGCCAGAGCTTACATTTTTTGGCCCATCTTACCTGGCCGAGGACGTGTAACCAACAAAATATGTGGCCAATTATAGGTAAAACAGACGTTTTTACGTGCAGTTTGTTTTTGGCTCCTCCTCCGACTTTCTCCTTCCTCTTCATGTTGTTTTCCGGTTAGCTGCCCTAATTTATGACTAGCAATGGCTACGGGCTTTATTTTCGGGTCTAGGCGCATTGTTGTTCCGTATAATCATTCGCCATTAGTCAGCTGCGATTCACTTAATCGCCGTCGGGCTTTCGGTAACCTCAAATATTTAACCCATATGCAACATTAGCAATGAATATTATTTAAAGCGGACTCCGAAGAGCGGCACGTGCCAAACAAATCCCTAAAGTGTTCTCAACAACACGCGAAAACGTGAATTTCTGTTTTTGGTACGCGCAAAACATATACATGTGCATGTAATTCTAGATTAAGTAGTACATTTTAGACGCCTCTCTATCTCTCCCGCTCTCGCTTGCTCTCTGGAGAGCATAAGATTACGCAATATTTTATTGCACGGCATTCACATACTCAAGATTTACATTCACATTTAAGATATTTAGAGTATTCCAGTAAATTTTGCATTTGCAGTCTTTATTATATAAATATTAAAATATATATAAAATATTAAAATAATAATTTTTAACAAGTAAGAAAGCTCTAGTCGAGCAGTCTCGACTGAACCTTTCGGAGAATTGATATTTCAATAATTCATCGCGTCTTTCTGACACACACACACAAACACACACGCACACACAAACACACACACACACACACAAACACACACCCACACACACACCCACACACACACATACATACATACATACATACACACACATATACATACACACACACACACCTAACACACACATACATAGACACACATAGGCACGCATGCGTACAGTACTTGTGTAAAAATAAAAGCAAGGAGAGAAGAAGTGCAGAAGATCATTAAAGTTGTCTATGTGTATGCAGCAGCTCTCATTTGCTATTTGTATTTAGGTAAAAAGAAGCTAGAATGCCCACAGCAGCAGAGAGCCTTCCCATTGCTCACTTAAAGCTCAACTGCAACGAGTTCTACCTGCTGTTGGGCTCAGCATTTGGGAGAGACAGTGCTTGAGTAAAAGTGTCGCTATATAAAGGGCAGCAGCTGCAGCATTTCTTCAGTCAGTCTTCAGTCTTCGTCCAGGCCTGGTGGGTGTCAGCGCAATCAAGTGAAGTAGAGTGTGTGATCGATCAGCTGAGCATTAAATACGTAGAGGAATTACGTAAAGGGAATACGTAAAGGAATTACGTCACCCTGATCAAGAATATATGTATATATTTTGTGGGCTCTGCAGAGCCTCCTTCCGCCTGTTACATACATACATTTAACAAAACCATTATACCCTGAATTCCCATTTTCAATGGGTTCAGGGTATACAAAGATTTTCATTTTTATTTAACATAAAAAATAGTTCAAAATTTATTTCTTTCTTTTTTATACCTAAAATAAATCTAAAAACTGACAGCGTATATGGCATTTGAAATATGATTTTTATATTTATATGCACAAACTTCACGGTTCACTTGGCATAATTGAATCCTTCAAATCGCATTTTCAGGCTGATATTTGCGAAGCTAAGCCAATTCATTTATTATGTGCCAAATGGGACTTACGCGTTTGGAGGGGGCAACGGCTTTAAAATAATAAATAAATAAATATAAAATAAAATAAAAACTGGCGTCGAGCTAAAAATAAAACAACAAATCCCTAAATGGCAAATACTTTTTGAATGCCATCATGGTAGAGATCTGAATGAACTATTGCAGAGGGAGACTGACTCTAAGATATCCTATAATCAGGCATAATATGCTCTATTTATGGTATTATATTTGATGATATAATCATATAAGATGATGATAATAACACCTATTTAAATATTTGATATAAAACCAATTCAATTATTGATTTAATTTTTCGTTAAATTGTAGTCCAAACAATTCCTTATGACACTTTAAGATTACATACCCTATTTTATTTGCTTTTTTAATACAGAGTATAAGCGCACACAAAAACAATGCCGCAGTCAACGTTGTAGCAAAGAAAAAAACTAAAAAAAAAATTCTTTTTGCCAAACGGATGACAGTTAGCGCGAAAAGGAGATGGCCTAAGTGGGAGGAAGAGCGAGTCAGTCGAAAAGGACGAATGGAGCAGGCTAACAACAACAACAACAACAACAACAGCAACAACAGCAACAACAACAACAACAGCAACAACAGCAACAACAACAACAGCAACAACAACAACATCAATATAAACCGAATGTCAAATGTTGTCGTTGTTTCGTTTCTTGGCCGGCTTGTCAACGCCAACGTTGTTGTTGTTGTTTTTATTATTATTATTATTATTATTATTTTGGTATTGTTGTTGTTGAAGGCAAATATTTGTGCAGTCAACTAAAGTATATATACATACATACATAAGCAAAATAAACTGCTGAAAAAAGGAATTTGATTTGAAATTGAGGCAGCAGACATCAGAGGTCAAAAGTTAGGCAACGTGCAGAGCTCAACTTCTGCTTCAATATATATATGTATATATGCAAGCATTATCTACTATTTGGATGATGTGTTTATCAACTGTCAAATAGCTGACAATAAGCCAAATGGATTTCTCGAGTTGTCTGGCCAAACACAACTAATATAAAATAGTGCCGCAATATTTGCATTTTTTTTTTTATGTAAATATAGATTGAGGGAATTCTCGCAACGCAAACAAAATAAGAGACAGCAAAAAAAAAAAAAAATGTTCACATTATGCATAATGAAATGGTTCTCCAAGGGCTAAAGTGATAAAAAAAAACACACTTTACTTTTCTCATTTTAGCTCATTTTATCTCATTTCTCATCTCGTTCAACACGAGCGGCGACCAATATTATTTGCACCGCTTAATAAATGCAAATCAACACAGACAACAAAAAATATATGCTCAAATTTATTGAAGAAAGAAAGATGGAAAATCATTTTAATATGATGCTTAATGCTTGCCTAAGGATAAGCAAAAAAATATTATTTTTTTAAAATAAGCAATCAGAAAACAAGAAATAACAGAAGCTAAAATTCATTTTAATTACAAATAAAAAAAATAAAAATTTAAAAAGCTCTTAGCTCTTAGTTCTGAAATTAAATCAATTAGTAAAAACATTTCAAGAGAAAAGCAATATCTGAGCTACTTAATAAAATGCTGTCAAAAGAATTTTGTCTGACGACAGCTATAGAAATTTAAATGTTGCTTAAAATGGACCCAAAACGAACAATTTAACAAATTCGCAAAGCCATTGAAAATCATTTGGCAGATACAAAATGTTTATTTATAGATAAAAGCAAACACTTTGTTATTGCATATACATACATATATATTTATATGCTGTTTATGTGTTGGCTAACGCCAAAAAGTATGCTAGCGCATAAATTAACACTTACATTTTATGTGCGTGTGTGTGTGTGTGTGCACAAGCCGGAGAATCAAACTTGAGAAACCAGATGCCAGACGCCAGACGCCCAACAGACTTGACTGCAAAGATAAGAAACATGGTAAATAAGTTGTACATAATATATAGAAGTAATGTATATACATATATATATAAACAGCTAAACAAGCTGGGCACTCAATTAGTTTTATTTGCTCTGCTAGTTGCGCCCAAAGGCCCAAAAAAGAGAAAGAAAGCAAAACAAGTTAATGTTTATTTTCATTTGGATATTTCATGGCAAAATTAAGGCATACATTTCCGAGCATTTATTTGTTTGTTTACTTCTGGCTTTCAAGCAACCATCGATGAGCGTTGTCACAACTCGTTAAAGCACTTAATTTGTGTGTGTCGAACACACACACATACACATATATATAGAGTAATACCACGACTAAAGCAGAACTTAACACAAGCTTCCGGCAGCACATTAAAGCAATAAGCTGCAGTCGCAAGGAATTTAAATGTCAAGAAATGCAATTTAGGGACAGGCTATAATATATACCCTAGATATAATTTTGATATACTTTTATGTATATATATTTATTAAAAATTAAAAACTCTCTTGAGTCTTAAAATTGTCTACATCATATATCTTTACAATCATCTACTGCTTAGCCAATATGCCCCACAGCACACTTCTAGAAAACTACAGAGCATAAAAAGTAAGAGAAAAAAAAAGGCAACCACTTCAAAAAGTAAAGAAAAAATTCGCACAAGTTTTGCGGTGAGCGATTTTATCTGCAGCGTGGAAAATCCTTTGCTTGGCACAGTAAAAAGGTGTTGCCCGCAACCGGAACGCGACAGACGAACGCCAAAAGCAACACAGACACACACACACACACACACACACACACACACACACACACACACACATACATACACAGGTCCGATTCACCGTCCACAGCAACGAGCCACCCAAAACAGAAGCAGCCTGGCGCATTGTTGACTCGTCGTCTTGAGTGGGGGTTTGGATTGGGTTGGGTTGCGCCTGGGATTCGAGTTGGATTCGAGCTGTGTTAAGAGAAGGAGGTTAGATGGCTGCTAGCTAGCGATTATGTGTGTCAAGTGGACGCCGCTTGGGTGCAACCAGCCAGGACATTCGGTTCCAACTTGCTGTGAGTTGCTGCTGCTCAGTCAGTCAGTCAGTCTTTCAGTCTGTCTGTCTGTCTGTCATTCATTTGGCTCATCTTGTGGCAGGTCAAAAGCAAATCGCTAAAGTTTACGCCGGTGCGTGGTTAAGTCCTTGGCGTGTTGCTTATAAATAAACAGAATACAGAGCACAGCATGGCAGCCATGTTTTGAATATGATTTAATTACTGCTAATTGCTGCTCTGTACTAATTAGTGAACAAGAATCTACCCATTTCCATTTAGAATTCTTTAACATTCTCTCGGCTCCTTCACTCTGCCCTTGTTATTGTTGTGCAAATGCAAATGAAATTGGGTGTGAATTGAATAGCTAATGAGCATTTGCTTTTGGCACTGTTACACAGTTACACTCTCACACTCTCACACTGTTACACTGATTGACATGTTTAAGACAGAGCTTGTCTCTGGCAAACGATTTGCATTTGAAGTCAATTGAATCAACTGACAGGATAAAAGTTAACTAATCATCAAAGCTGTCAGACTTAATTAATATTATTTGCTGTCATGAACTTGCATCTCAATATTTATTATTTTGCCTTTAGCTATTTCAGCTTCTTCTTACAGCTAACTTAACTAATTTATTATGTGCTCAACTATAATATTAAAAGAACTTCAATGCTTACATCACTTTTTATGACGTGCTTAAAACCACAATTCATTTTCATAAAATTTATGGCTTAGAATACTTCATGCATTACATAAAGTAGAGCAAATTGTGGTTTTCAAGAACTTTCATAACAAGTTTTTAAGCTTTGCGGTTACAGAAAAAAAAAAAAAAACACATTAATACATATTTACAAGCACACATGCATAAAGTGGAAAGAGTGAAAAAAACAATTTTCTAACTATATACATATATCAAATAACTACATATGTAATCAAAATATGTTTTCAATGATGTCTATGACGTCAAATGTAGATCATTCGATGCGCTTCTGATAATCTAAGCCTAACGCCACCGACTACAACTATTTCCGGTATATACATAGAGCACGGCACATCAAACACAACGAGCCTTATCACACACAGCAAATGGCAATTCGGGCCGTGGCCAATAAATCATTCCTTTCCATTTGGGGCTAAGCGCAGATTAACGATGAAAATGGCTATAAAAAAAAAAAAGTAACATTAAATAGACACGAACCTGATGATAGTGGATGAAAAGTTGTACACAAATGACGGACAGACAGACAACAACAACAACAACAACAACATTTGATAGGTGTACAGGTGGAAAGCAATAAATCTCCATTAAGTTGAGCTGCTTTCATTAACGGGTTTTAGGCACTACAACAATGCATGGATAAGCACTTATGCTTGTATATATTCATATGTCATATAGTGGACCCGTATACGTAATATCCACAGCTGACAACTTGACACTAATACACACACACACTCACTTAGGGGCTGCTGTCAACGTTTCATGCACCTGTCGTAAAAATATTTGCACAAAATATTTTAAGCCGCATTTTGACAAAGGACCCAAACTAGTGCACAGCCTTTTGCCCAGGTGAGGCGCAGGTGTACCAACCAACCAACTCTCTGACCAGCCTTCTATGCACAGGACATCGCTGTGCAAATATGACAGCCATTGTTATTTTATGCCATGGGCCTCTGGCCGAGCTTATCTCCGTTGGCCTCTGCATGTTGTCTAAACAAATAGCCGTTGCTTTTTGCCACATCACCCACCCAAAATGGATTATGCAACAATAAAGTTGCCACAAAATGTTGCACAAAATATCCGAATTTTGCGGTCGGCTTTTATGCAGCCGTGTAAACATTATTAATAATATTTTCTGATATTGACGTGGCAAATTCTATAAATGTCTGCCAACTATTTATAAAGCTCGGCGATGTTATGTACGCAAACTTAAATACCATATAAATGCATTCCACATGCAACACACAATTTTTCCTTCCCCTAGAATTGCATTTGAAAACATTTTACACGCTTATCTATTTAGGGCAGACAAATGAAATAATTATTTAAAGTGCATCGAATCTCACATGTAATTAATGACGCTTGTTTGACCTCGTTTGCTTGTTTTATTTCAATTTTAGAAATACATATATACATATTTATATTTCCGTTTCTCATGTTCACTTTCCCATTAAATATTTATGTGTCATCTATGTAATCTCTTTGGAACTTAGTTATTAAGTTCAATAGTTGGATTAGGCATACATCATTTATTATTTATAAAATTCTTGTAGTTAATAAGTTTTTTAATGCTCTAAACTATGAGGTATGATATCATATAATAATATTATATGATAATATAATACTATAATATAATATATGTTTACTTGAATTTTTCTTTAATTAGTTAAACTTTTTTTATATCCTAGGGAAAGTACAGTTACACATTCTTAAATATTTAAATATCATATATCATATATTGTATCATATTCCTACGCTAACCTGCAACTGATTCAATTCAGCTGTGTCAGTTCATCAATCTAGCATCTGTGATTGTCAATCTATTTCTCTGTCTGCATCTGTGCGTATCTGTCTGTCTTCCATCTATCTATGTCTGTTCGCATGCATGAACGCAACAGCGAGCGACACGAAAATTCACAAAAAAAATCTAAGACACGCATATCAAATTCACTTCAAATAATCGATAGCTTTGACACTTCTGTGAAATCGAAATGAAATGCTAAATCAACCCTAAAATTTGCTACGATATTCAGAGTAAATTCAAGTCGAATACATTTCAGTTTCTTACTTTTGATTTTCTTTCAATTTAAATATTCATATATATAAAAAAAATAAATTAAAATAAAATAAAAAAAAAATCAAATAAATTAAAATAAAATAAAATAAAATAAACGAAAAAAAATTAAAATTAAATTTAATTTAAAAAAAAAAAATTTTTAAATATAAAAAAAATTAAAAAAAAATAAAAAAAAAATAAAAAAAATTAAAATAAAAAAAATTAAAATAAAAATAAAAAAAAATAAAAATAAAAATAGGAAAAAATTAAAATTAGAAGAAAAAAATAAAAATAGAAAAAAAAAATAAATAAATAAAATTAAAAAAGAAAATAAATAAAATAAAATAAAGTAAAAATAAACACTCAACTGACTATTGATGAACTAAGCCAAGTAATCCTTTTAACAAACACTTTCATAACTCTTACACCCACATACCCATTTACCCATACACCCACACACACACACACGTTTTGCAATTGACAAACCAATTGACAAGTCACTTAATTGTGGCATTAACCGCAAAACATGTTGCCCTTCGCTTGGGGCAAGCGTGCGAGCAGAGCTTTTTGCGGGGAGGTGGAGGAGCTGGCAACAGCCAAAGAGTGTTTAGGATTAAGGGTTGTAAATTGTTGCAAGTGCAACTCCCCCAAGTTCCCACACAGACATGCAGATTATTTATATTTGTTTCCTTCTTTTTTTTTGAATTTTTTCGCAACCGCAAACAGAGAAAAACAATTTACACCCAAATAACCCCTTTCTATTGTGCAGTGTAGCTCAATTAGCTGCGGTTAGTATTATAATTATCGGTATAAATAAATATATATATATATGCCTCCCTTCATCTGCATTCGCATTGATTGACAAACAATTAAATTATGATTTTGGCCAAGCATACTAACATAAATGCCTTCGATTGCAATGTAAACTGTGTTTAACCCAAATTAGGGTGGCTCAGCATGCTGTTAGGGTGACCGTCGTCGTCCATTGCCACATGTATGCTAATTTGGCAGCCAGGACAAAACGTATGAGATTTTTGGCTTTGTCCTACAATTCCACAATGGAAATTCTTTTTGGCCATTCGACCGTTCGGCGGTTCATCCGTTTGGTTGGCCAACAAAGGGAAGTTATTTGTTGTGCCCTGTTGTACACTGTGTGTGTTCAGCGTTATTCCCTCTCCCTCGCTCTCTGTCTTTCTCTCTCTCTCTCTTTCTCGCTGCTGCAAATGTTCCAGCACGCACATTATTTTCATATGTCTGTCTGTCTGTCTGTCATTGGGAATGAATCTGCGGCTGTTATGCGCCCCATTTGAATGCGTTGCTGTCGCAGCTTCTCTGGTTTTGTCTGCTGTGGCTTTTATGCGAAATTGCTTTTTTCGGCATTCAGCTTTTGGCAGTTTATTGTCAACCATGATTGTGTTTTGTTTGCCCTGAGGGGCGTCTATAGCTCGGCAACTCCATTGTGTGACCAAACATAATCGGCTAAACAGTGCAATGGAGTTGCACATTTTCGTACTTATCTTATTAACACAGACTTCATAAAGCAGCCGATCATCATAACGCTCTCTGATATCAATCTAATCTAATTGACAGCTGTGCTTATTTATTAAAGTACTTAAATAAACTGAAGTAAGCTTAAATATGTGCAGTTAATTAGATACTCAAATGATAATTTAAACATTTTCTTAAAATATTACCACGCACATGACTTTACTTACATGCCAAAGTCAAAGTTGACAATTCTCTGACAAGTCAATTATGGTGATTAAATTTTTGCTTAAACAACCTGAACAACGCTCGACAGGTGAGATTGCAGAGACATTTGGGACGGGGTTAGTAACAAAATGCCAAAACTCGGTCAACAGCAGGAGGGGGAGGAGGAGAGAATGTGAAACACCTGAACGACGACTCGACATGCGGTTGCACTTGCAATGCATCATTTCGCCATTCGCATTTAGCATTATGGCATTTGGTCCAGCCTAGGAGGAAATTGAGAATATCGATGTAAAAAGTGGCAGCTGGATCCAAGAGTTGTGCAAGTGCAAAGTGCATAAATTGAATTGAGATGAAGGCATCAAAGGCAACTGAAATTAAAATCAGGCATAAAGCAAGAAAACTTTGCTGCAAATGCTAAAGAGAGCGAGAAAGAGAGAGCGAGAGAGAGAAAGAGAGAGAGAGCGCTCTGTTGGCCGCATTAGCCACATGCCCTCACTCCCTCACACACACACACACACACACGCCCCAGGCTGGCCTGAATGGGTGTTTGATGAACACAGCTGTTATGCATATGCCCCACTCGATTGAACTGTAACCAAAAGTAAAGCAGGTCATATGGAAATTCTTTTCTCATTCGACTTGCTACCACAATTTCTCATTTCTCATTTCTTTTGCATGTTTTTAGCCCAACAAATGCGATTTTAACAATGCCAATGCAAGCCAGAAACATCCAATAAAAGACTTTCATTTCAGATCTTTAAGGCAAAACTCATAAATGAGAGCTGGGACATTATAATTAATTCAGAGTTAGAGTATGGATAAGAGATGCTTTTAAGATTCTCTTGCAGATAGTAATTATTTAAAGAAGAGCGAGATTTTTAAGTTATTTCAATTCCGTTAAAATCTGGCAACTGTAATTGCACTTCAAGCATTATGAATGTTCTGTTAAAAGTCAGCATATGAAAGCAACTCGAAAGATCAAAGCTATGGCCATAGATATATGACTACAATCAGGCACTCAATGCAAGCAGAACTCAAAGAGATACCGACATATCTGAAATATATATATGTATTTCTAATGGAAGTATGTATAAAGTGCCGCAACTTCAAAAGAGCGCCAGCAGCAAATCAACTAGCTGCTGCTGCTGCTTTAATGCTTGCCACGAGGCTGATTTATATATTTATGTATATATATATATATATATATACTTCTTTTCTTTTTTCAAATTTTTGGTTGCTTTCAAGTTACACAATTCAATTAAATCAGAAACAGAGCTGACCTTTCAGTTTGCCATATATATATAAATATATATTATGGTATATACTATACATACATACATACATATATATATATATATAAAATCTTGACTTATCTGCGGTTTCATTTGCATGTTCATTGACATTGAAATGCGTTTCATGGTCCGTTCACTTCTTCAGTCATTTAATTGTTTGTCTGCGCTTCAAGCGCATCAAATTTTATTCAAATTAAAAAGAAGCTGAACAACAGCAAGCATACATATACATATGTATATATCACATGTCTATATGTATACATATATAGAGTGATAGAGAGACATCTCAAGTGGCAAACTATTTCAGCACTTCAACTGCCAAAAATAACTCAACATTGAATTTGTTAACCTTGAATTATTTAAACATTTTTGCGTGGTGTTATTTTATTTAAGCTTCCCATTGAATGTCAAAGCTGAAGCGGAAGCTGTCTAAATAAAATAAATAATTTGAGTACTATTATTATATTTCTACTTGTACGCGAAGACACGATTATCTCAATGGCTTGAGTTCTCACATGAAAATAATTGTTATTAATTATGCTTAGTTAATTTTAGGCGGAATTAATTAGAGCATTGCTCATGAAGAAGGAAGAAGAAGAAGAAGGAGAATAAGTACTTCAATATACATATTTATATATACATATTTACAGTTCTTTTTGAGACTTAAAACAATTATTAAATACAAATAAAAATAAAATAAAAAAAATTAAATTAAAATAAATACAAATATAAAACAAATAAAATTAAAAAAAAAATAAAAAAAGTAAAAATAAAAATAAAATAAAAATAAAATAAAAATAAAAAATATATAAAAATATTTATAAAATATATTAAAGTTGCTTGAACTTTTCTTTTGCATTTTCTTTTTGCACTCACACATAATTAATGCAAAAAATTATATAGAAATTATATTTTTAACTTATTAAATGGGTCATTGAAGCGGAAATGCCTCGAGGTTTGTCTAGCAAAAAATAATCAACAGAAGTTAAAGCTAAAAAAAAAAAAAACTGCGAGCAAAACTTAAGTTTTTCTCTATAATTTGTATGAACTTTTTTTCCCATAGTATTATTTTTTTACCTTATTAAAATTTCGCTGATCTTGGGGATTTTCTCGTTTATTTAATGAGCTGTGTTTTCTACTCTCACGATTTGCATTGTTAAACTCAAGTTGGCAGCCCTTTAGGCACTTGTTTTCTTAATCAGCAATTTGTTTATTATTTATGTACATATAGAGTTTTTTTTTATTATTAATAACTCATTTGCTTTTCAGATTGCCTTGATGCTTATCTTATATAAGAACAATAACAATAAATTGCTAGTATTTGCCCTTCTAGCTCAACCGACTGTTAGAACCGTCTAAATAGAACTGAGTAGTGCTGCAAATCCCGTTGTGGAAAACCCCTCTGCAATATTTAACAGTAAATAATATAAAATGTAATACAGCTGTATTGTAATTAATGTTCTGAATTTTCTGATTATCAATTGCATATAATGAGAGTTCCGATGAAACCGTTGAGAGCCCTGTGATCTCTGTCACATAACCGCCAATTAAAACAAAAGTCCCCCCCAATCAAATACTATATACCTATATGAATTATAGTCAATAAACACGAGAAAAAGTAATTGCTGCAACAGCTGCTTCAACAGGTTGGGCTCTACAGTCGAGTCGAGACGTAATCGAGTGTAATATATGTTTATTTAGACAGTTAGGCAACTGTCTAGCATCTTATCGGGCGGGACAATTAAAATAAATTCTATCTTAGCTGATAAGCAAACAGGGAAGTATTTTTTCTTTATGCACAGCTGTGCCCCATCTTTATTTTTATTTATTTTACTTAAATTTTTTATTTTTTACAGCTATCTGATTTGCATTTACTATACATAAGAAGCGGTGAGTGAATTCCCAATATTTTACTTCAATACAAATATTAACAAACATTTGTAACTCAATCAACGTGGGCATGATTCAAATTTCTTTATTCCTCTCCAGTCGCACTTGAAAACAACATCATAATTTCCTACAATTTCCTACAGATAAGTGGAACAAGAGGCTTATAAGGTTGCTGAACTTTGCGGCATGTAGGGAATCAGAGGCATGTGTAATCAGAGTGCAATTAACAAATCCACCAGATGAGATAAACAACATGAAAAATGCATGAAAAGATATCCATATAAACGAAGCGCCGTTGACCAAACACATTAGCGCGTCGCTAATGAAAAGCACAAATTGGCAGAGCACTGATTTAGCTGGCTGACAAACAAACCAAGTGCCTAGCTGAAAAAAAAGTATCTCACAGATACAAACACACACACACACACACACACACAGAGAGTAGATAGTTATGTACAGCCAATCAGTTTGCGAAATAATTTTTCAATTTACGCACAAATGGCATGCTAATGAGCCATATTAAATGTTAGATTTATGGCATCATTCCCAAAAGACTGTGACAAATTTAGAGCAAACTAATGAAGAGAGCCAGCCGCTAAGTGCTGCCCATTGTGCGGAGTTTGCGGAGGGGGAGCAACAGCCAGAACTGGAGCAAAACAATTAACAGGTGCGATGATTCTCAATTACAGTTAGATGCACTCGATTGAATGCTAATCGAAAACACTGTATCTCTATTGTGAGAGTAGCTTAGCTTTCGAACATGACTTCGGACTCATTTATAAAAATCTTAGAATATCTAAATGTAACTTTAATTAAATTCTTTAAGAATTTTCATATATATATTTAATATGTAATATATCTTTGATCTATTTCATTTCAAATTTTATAAAATTCTAGTATTTATCTGATTATGCACAAAAATCAACTTGAAGCCTAGGAACAATGCCGCTTATAGAAATCAGATAAAGATATAATATCTATATATATATCGCATGTTAGGGTATTTAAATTTTCACACATCAACGTCAGCTTTGCCAGCAGAGCTTATCGCTTCAACTGCTAAACAAAAATGTTATGGGACTCGAGTTTATTTATTTTGTTTTGTATTTGGTTACAATTGCCGCGGGGAAATTATCATTATGCAGCTAAGTAGCATTGAGCGTGACCAGAGCCTGGTACTCGCATCTATAATATACATATATACATGTATGTATGTATATAGCAAATTACAGTTACGACACTTTTACCGTGGAACACACGCTGAGTGGACTGTAATTCAGTTTCATTAGCATTGGAACATGCTAATAAGCCTATTTCCTATATTGCTCTCCAGATCTCGTGATTGCCATATATAAAATGCCAGCACAAATATTTTGCATGTACATGCGAAATGACCCGCATTTGATAAGACAGAATTCTAGCGTATTGGCATGCATGAATCGTTCTGATTGTTACTAGTTGAGAGCATGTGAGTTGAGAGTGTGTGATCCATAAGTTATATATAGAAGCATTTTATTATTATTATATATATTTTATTGTTTTTCTTGAAACGGCATTATTAATTATAGAACTTACAAAAACAAAATGAAATAAATATATAAATACAAAATAGTAAAAAATAAATCAAAATAAATAACATGAAAAGAAAAACATAAAAATAAATAAAATTAAAATAAAAAAAATAAATTAAAATAAATATAAATAAAATAAAAATAAATTAAATTAAATAAAATAAAAATAAATTAAATAAATTTAAATTAAATAAAATAAAAATAAATAGAATAAAAATAAATAAAAAATAAATATATAAAATAAAAATAAATAAAATAAAAATAAATAAAATAATAATAAATAAAATAAAAATAAATAAAATAAAAATATATAAATATTAAAAAAAACTAAAAAAAAAAATTAAAAATCAAAAAAATTAATTTAAAAAAATATATATATAAAAAAAATAATAAAACAAAAATAAAAATAAAAAAAATTAAATATGCAAATAAAATTTTGGGAATTTATAAAAACACATTACTAATTATTGAACCTTAAAAAAATGACTACACAAATAACATTTTGGGAATTTATAAAACACATTACTAATTATTGAACTTAAACAAAAATTTAATACATAAATAAAATTTTGGGAATTTTTAATCGCTCAGACTTTTTTAATTGTTGCCTGATTCTTAGTTTTGACTTGTTTAAGACTATAATTATGCTATGGCAAAAGCTTCTTTATAATGTTTTCACAAACTTTACACGCTGCGTTTCTTGGCTGCAACAAAATTTCTCAGTAATTTCGGGAACTATTTTTTGTTAAGTTTCGCTTACACTTTCAGGACATATTTTTTGGCATTATGTTTTGCCTTTGTCTTTTGACTTTATGCACTTTGCTTATCTTTGCTTTTTAAGGTATTTCAAAAATATTTCTCTTTACGTTTCGTTTTGCTTAATCTGAAAGTGTTTTGACTGTAACTTTTCCGTACCTTTGCCGCATTTGTCAGTTCTTTATATTAATATAATTAATTATACAATTTTATTTACCATTTGCCCGACTTTAAGCTCGCTCTTAAAAAGGCTTACCTGCAAAAAGAAAAAAAAAATAATATTTTAAGTTAATTATTGTTGTGATTGATAATATGTCAATATACAAAAGTTGAATAAATGCATTTATTTAATAATTGTAATTAATTATGCAAGCAATGAAAGGTCTTAATGGACATCATTGCATAAAATGCTCGACTTCGACATTAATTGAAACAACAGAATAACCCATATAATATATTAAATATACATATATACAGCATAGTCAAGTTATGTGTTGGTGGTGTGCACCACCATGAACCAGGCACCATGCGCTAGGCATCTGTCAGAGAACTTTCGCCTAATGCATTGAAATAAAACATCTCTCAACTCTCTCTCTCTGCTTCTCTCTCTCTCTCTATCTTTCTCTCCCTCTCGCAGCCGCAAAATGTAAATGCAAATGACAGACAGCTGAAGCAAGTGCATCTCGTGGCACATTAGTTAAGCTAAAGTAGAGTTTCTTGGGAACTAGATAACTCGACTCGGATATACTGTATGTCTAAAGGAAGAGAACAAATCTCATTGAAAATAAGATAATTATTTGAGCTGAAAATGTTAAAATATTTTTTATTTATAGTAATATCATCATCTCTCTAATATTGTTTATATTTTATTTATATTTTTACTTATATGTATTTCAAGTATTTCATATTAATCTCTCACTTAATCCTGCTTGACTTTCATAAGCTTACTACAACACAGATATACCCTTTGTAAAAATATGAATAACTTGAATATTAGAGCATATGAAGCGTACTTGTAGGTACACTTAGAGAAATAATGAGTAAAATTGAAATAGAAACAAAAACGTATAAAATATGATACACTAAGATTGAAATTTAAATTTAAATAAAATATTTCAAAACATAAAAAGTACAAGTAAAGAAACTTTATATTTTTCTTAAATAATTTTATATACTTATACTAACTTATGCTTTCCAATTATGTATTACTAATCACAATTAATTAATTAAAATCAATGCTTGAATAACCTAACAATTATGTTAGCAGGGTTTCCTTCTTAGTTACAGTTTCGATTCACTTTTAGTTACTCTTGACTTTACAGACCAATTTCAATTAGCTGGAGTGAAGAGTACTCCAAGACGAAGTACTCACATATATATATTTGCTATGTTGTGTCTGCTAGCGCAAGTTAATTACGCAATTGACTTAACAAGCCATCGCAGAATGGCAACAGCAACAGCAACAACAACTTTCTGTCGGCTCCTAATGTCATTTGCTGTTTGCCATTTGCCATTAGCCTTTTTGCCCATTTGGCCAACAAGGCTCGAACGACATATATGACCAACATTCTAATTATGCAGATTTGAGCCGCACTTTAAGTAGACTTTTCGTGTTTCGGCCAACAATCCGCTGCAATAGTCGAGAGTGCCGAACTCAGAGCTGCCCTAGGGACGATTTCCAGATATGCTGGCAATATCTATTACCATCTTTTACGTTCGTAGCAAAAAGAGAACTAGACGTCGATAATTAATGCTCTTAGAAATCTCTTGTTACATGCATTTACATTTATCCATAATACCCATTGAACTAACTCTCGAAGAGTGTTAAAAACTTAGGTACAAATTAGCCAAAAAGCCGCTAACAGCTGGGCTAACACCTTTCTCTAAAGAGCCAGCATGTTGGCCGGGCGGATGAGCTTTGGTGTGGTTTGTGTGCTCGCCTCCTTGGCGTATTGTCCTACACTTTATGCTCATTTACATTTAAATGAAATTCTTTAGCTGGAATTTATTTCACGTATTTTTGCTTTACTTTTTTCCACGTTTTTGTTTTTTTTTTTTATTAATTTATTTGCTTGGAATTTAATTAGTTTTAATGTTTGTTCTCTTGCATTTCGTTGCCAATTTTGTTTTGTTTTGCTTCGCCGTCTGGTGCTCTATCGCTCATTTTGTCTCTTATCATGATTCATGCAATTTACGCATAGTTCAGTTTTGCTTCTTCTTCTTTTAATTTTTATTGTGCAACTTGTGGATGCTATTTTTTTTAAATTGCTGTACTTTTTATCGCTGTGCCGCAATTAGCGTAATTATATTTAAGTTGCATAAGCGCATGCAAAAAGTTTTCGAGGTACGTAATAAATTTAATAACTTTATGTAAAATTCGTAGAGAGAGAAAGAGATTTAAAATGACATTTGTCACGGACAATTTTAATTTAAGAATTAGTAAGAATAATATATTAAAGCTTTTAAGTATTTAAAGCAAAGATTCTATATATATGCTTTTACAACGATTGAATTCAATTAGGCTGTAAATAAATAATAAAGTAATTTAAAAATTATAGAAATATGTGGAAATAGTCCCAGCTGCACGCAATAAATAATATATGTCATTAAGATTTAAATGTTATTATTCAACTTTACTTCACATGCGCATTAGCCACACAAAGGCCAATGGCTTATCAATAAACTGCCCGTTTCTAGGTTTACTTTAAAAGCAATTCGTATTTCTTATCAGCAACCTTATATGTAGTCCTCTATGTGTTTGTATGAATCACATAATTACAGTCTTGACCACAACAAATACTTATAATATATGTACATAAGTTTTCTTATTAAGTTTACAATAGAAATTGATTAAAATTAAATAAAAGAAATACCAAAATTATTAATAAGCATCGGTGGTTCAGTGGTAGAATGCTCGCCTGCCACGCGGGCGGCCCGGGTTCGATTCCCGGCCGATGCAAATTGATTTTTTTTAATTTTACTTAATTAACATATATCTTAAAAACATGGCAATAAAATATTTTTTATACATATTTTTTAATTTTTTATTTGTTTTTATTTTAATTTTTTATTTATTTATTTTTATTTTTATAATTTTTTTTTTAATTTTTTAAATTTTTTATTAATTTATTTTTTTTTTAATTTTTATTTATTTATTTCTTTTTTAATTTTTAATTTTTATTATTTATATATATATATATATATATATATGAATTGTCCCTCGTATATGTATATACATATGTATATATTTTAAAAACAAGCTTACAAAATACATACTTTATTTTTTAGCCTTTCATTCACATTACATTCACATTCTACATTATTTTACTATTCGCAAAATAGCTCAAAATAATACACTGAACTGATCATATTATATATATTAAATAAAACATTTCTCATATTATGTAGTACAATTGATGAAAATAAACGCGCATTTTACATTTTTAAATGCCACACAAATATATGTATGAAAGTAAAATATTTTGGCAAATGCAACCGCAAGCCGTAAGTGGAGGGACACAAAACTTTTTAGCCAAATATGATTTGTAGCAAAATTTATATAAAATGTGGAATTATGTTGTGGTTTTGCCAAAAAGGGTCCTCACCGCACAAAAAGGCAGACACAGAGTGCATATGGACTAACATGATGTGGGATCCCTTTGTAATCCATTAAGGAGTCTATTATACAGCTCTAATTTGCGGTCGTGTTAAGGTGGCAAACTTTTTTGGGGAATCCTCCGATAAACTGATTTCATAGCTAGCCATAAATAAACAAATATTGTATTTAAATGGAAAAAAAGGATGATTGAAATCGAAAGCATCAGAATGTAAAGGATGGAATAGTTTGACAATGTTTTATACTATATATGTAGCCGTAGCAATGCCTATGACAACAATAATAATAATGATACTACTAATGATAATGACAAGAAACAATGCTAATGCTAATGCTAATGCTAATGCTAATGCTAATGCTAATGCTAATGCTAATGCTAATGCTAATGCTAGTGCTAATGCTAACGATAATGCTAATGCTTATGCTAATATTAAAGTTTCTAACAATAATATTACCAATTATGATGATTAAGACAATTTTTAATTGTTTCGAAGCCACACAACGCCAATATACCCCATTTGCCACATGGTGAACAGGGAGTAGAAAGTAACGAGTCAAGTACATATTTTTATTATTATGTTTCGCATTATTGTTATTCTAGCTATCGTTGGCTTATCGCTAGCTTCACTCTAATTGCTTTTGGTCTGCTGACTCGCCCAAAAACTCTAACTACATGTTACCCATTCCGACGTAAGCTCCAGACAACAGACAACAGGCCACTCCACCCTCTCGCCTCCATAGAGAGAACCCCAGCACGATAACCAGTTATGAATTCTAACGCATGTGGGAATTATTATACAGTTGCAGTCTCCAAAAAGAAAAGGAAAAGAGAAAAGTCCCAAGGGTAAAATTAATTTCATGTTGTCAACAGTATTTTTGCATATACCGAAACAGATACGAAAAGACAACAGTAGCTAAACAAGGAAAAGAGTTAATAGGGTGTGTCTATCTGCATGTGTGTGTGTGTTTCTTGATCCCATGCAATGGGGCTGTAACTTTTAATTAGAAACTCTGGCTAAGGTCTCTGGGCGCTGTCGCACTGTCCTGCTCAAATGGTAGCTCAACGTTTTCGTTAATTTGTGTAATCGTTAGTTTTGTTGGTGTTTTGGTGGTCATTATACAATTTAAACTGATAGTTTATGTGACCCCAAGAACAAATGTCTAATGGGTTAAGTGTATGTGCTTCAAAATGTCTTGAAGTGTGTCGCCAAAAGGTTGTGGCAATAACTTTGTCATTCACAATAAAAGCTGCCAATTTGCTACAGTCGACGTGTGTTTAGTCCTGTACCTTAAGGGATCAATTTTAAATGTTTCTAGTAAGCTGTTTACTAATTGCATTAGTAGACCTTTAGTAAAGTTAGATCAAACGTTTTACTGTTTCACAAACTTTTAATTGTCGAAATATAAGTTTGTAATAAAGTTCGTTATTCGAAAGAATTTCAAAGTATTACACCTTTGTTTACCTTGTTTAATAATAGAAACTTTGATTTACTATCAGTAAAACGCTAATGAAAGATATATTGAAAGACCAAAACAAAGTTCGAAACAGACTAAAAGTTTGGCCACATCCATTAACAAAGCATCGGTGGTTCAGTGGTAGAATGCTCGCCTGCCACGCGGGCGGCCCGGGTTCGATTCCCGGCCGATGCAAGTTAATTTTTTGATTATTTAAAATTTTTTAATTTATAACAAATGAAGTTTGCCAATAAATAAGCAAGAATTCATTAAAAATTTTATCAAAATCTGGAAGACAGCATGACAAGTAAAATTGGTGAAATTCAAAGTGGCCAGAGCAAGAGTCATAAATAAACAAACTATCTGAATAAGCTCACATTGCATATGGCCATAAATCTTAAAGTACATTCAACTAAGCCACAAAAAAAGAGGCCCTACAAAATAACGTTCAAACCAATCAAAAAGCTATGCTAACAACTTCCGCGTGCCACAAAAAAATAAAGAAAAAATTGGGAAAAAACTAAGAAAAAACGAGTAAAACGAAAATGAAAAGCTTGTGCCGCATGGCCCTGACCATAAACTAGACTATGAATTTCAATGCAGCCAACGCCGCGCAGCAGCCGCGACAACGACTAAAAATGTGCAACACACAGTGCCACAAAGTGTGGCAGGCAGTTGGCAAGGCCTTTAAAATTGGTCGCTTTAATTACAAAAACTTTTGCGCTGCCCAAACGGATATATCTGTCTATATAGCACATACATACATACATATATAAATTGAGCTGAAATATCTACAAGGAGCAGCAGGACGAGCAAAATAGCCAGCACAAGTTTTTTGTTCACTTCGATGCATTCGATGGTGTCTGGCGAAATGTTGTTCGTCTTTTGAGTAAAATCGCTTTTCGAATTTCGAAGCTGGGCACATCAAAAAATCATTAGCATCAAGTGCAGACGGGAAAGTTTGCGACATTTTTTAACACTGGACGCTAAAGATTGGAAAAGAATTAAATAAATATAGTCGAAGAGTGTGTGACAACAAAAAATACTCTATTATAATATTTAATGTAGCTCAGATGATGTTTATCTTCGGATCTGTAGAGGATAAGTAAATACATACTTGATAATAAAATGAGATTAGATGTTGATATAATTTCAGGGTATTTTATATTTATGCATATACATATGTATGTATATAAATAAGTCGAGATTTAATTGTAATAATTGCTCTTCAAATATCCCATATATAGGGTATACAACTAGCTTGTCAAATTTTCATTGAAGAGAAATATCGATTGCTGTCTGGTAGACCTATCTTTCTCTCTTTATCTCTTGCTCGCTCTCTCTTTCTTTCTGTCTCACTCCCTCCCTCTCCCGGATTAAAGCTTTTGTCACATTTTCATTTGCCTTTTCAGCAACTTTAATGAGGCACTCTTAATTAATCTTAAGCTGTAGCTGCACTTTGAAATGGGTTTTTCTCTAATGCGCATGAACTGGGCCAAGGCAAGCGAACTTCTTATTTATATACTTTTCAAGCTAATTATATAAATGAGTTGAATGAAAATTGATATACAACATTGATTTCTAAATAAATTTGATGATTTGTGACGATTTCATTTGAATATAATATTAAGTAATTTAGGTAAATACCTAAATATATACGAATTTCCATATATGTATAATCAATGATTGAATTCTCTCGGAAACAAATAAAATTTGTAGTTTTGGTAAAGTTTTTTTTTTTTTATTTAAAGTGGTATTTGCGTATCGTTTATTATATAATCCCAGCGGTGTCCCGCATTGTTTATAAATTGTTTATCATGCTAATGACAATTAAATTTGCATTACTGGCCTTTTATTGCATTTCATTAGCCGCAATTAGCATTGCTGTTCACATATAAAATAAGTCGCAATTATTTATGCGTTATTGGCGATTGTTATTTGCTTTGCCCAGCGATACCATATCGAACTATACATATATACATACATATGTATGTGTATAGGAAATATCTGTTGCTAATTGTAATTGAACTGCCCTTTAATTATAAATGCTTTTTATTGTTAGCAAATTATTTCTATTTTCATTATGCGCCAATAAAAATTTCATTCGATTCTCATTTAATTGCCAAATTATTTAGTTTCAGATCATTTTTCACATCAATATTAATTATATATGTATTTGAAGATAAGTGAAATAAAATGTACATTCATTAAAAGTTAATGCAAAATTTCAATTGATTTCAATTAAATAATTCTTGTTTAGATTTTGTTTGAATATATTTCTTTAAATTCCATTTTCTTGTACAAACTTAGTTTGAGATATTTTCGATTATCAAATGTAGTAACATTATCTCAAATGCTTCTTCATTTATCTAATATATCTTTAAGATGATATCCTCTTAATCCACACAATTGTAGATGCCTTTGAAATAAATGCTTACCCTAATCCTTTTCCTATATCCTCACAACAATAACTTTTCCCATTTTACGTCCCTTTTTTCTCAACATTCTTTTCCATTTTCATTTCCTTTTCAATTGCTGGACACTTTTAAGGCAAGGCAACAGGCACATTTCTCTGACAATTTAACAGAGCCCCAAACGAATAAAGAAACAAAAAAAATACACACAACTCACTTGCAAACTTTTCATAAATCCTTATGAGCATTAATAATCATTAGTTCATACATATCACATGCTAGCTAAGCAAACAAACAAATATATATACCTAAGTTTCTATATCTAAAACTGAATGTTTGCTACTTCCGTTCTCTGTCTCCCTTTCTTTCTCTGATGTTTTATATACCCAGTGTTTATGCTTGTGATTATTGTAGGGTATTATGGTTGGTTTCGAAAGAGATTGATGGATTAAATATAATAAATTTCTATATGGACATGGATTATCTCTTATATAAATATGAATATTCGATGTTATAGGACTCTAGATATTTCCAATCCTAAATAGAAATATTTTTTAATAATAATATTGCTTATCATATAAATAATAATTATTTATTGTTAATAATATTTTTGAGTGTATATAATTTCTTTGTTCACTGCACACAGGGCATCTACTAGTCTGTATTATCGTTTCGTTTTCGTTTGGCTTGTGCCATTCACACAATTTGTCAAATTCACTCAACTGTATGAGCAAAAATTTCACACACACCCACAGAAACCCGGGAAAGGGTCAAAGAAGAAGAACAAGTTGAAGGCAAGAGCTTAAACCAAGTCCGGTTCCAGATCCATCTCTAAAGCAGGCTCTCTCTCACTCTCTTTTACATTTCTACTGTTCACTCTTAAGCTTTCTCTCTCTTTCTCCCTCTCCCGCTCTCTCTTGCACACACTCACACAAAAAGCAAACATGAATTGCACATTTTTCACATTTCGCACATAATTTTTGTTATTTTTTTCCTCTCCTCTCTCTTTCTCTTGTTTGCCTACACTAAACAACAAAATTAGGGTCAATTTTTTTTTTTTTTTTTTTTTTTGCGTGTTGTGGGATGTGGGGTGTGTGAAATATGCGTATTGTGGTTTCTTGTTGGCATGCTATTCTTAACCCTTATCAAATGCTTTTTTCTATACACATTTTTGCTCCACTGATCACAATATTATTTCGCTTTTTACGCGCGCCGGATTTGTGTGTGCTTAACCATTTCTCTAGGCGCACTTTTTTATACATTTACTCCTTTTAACACAATCACAACTCTGCGAAGGGATTGCTGAAGTTACATATACATATGTATGTATATGTATTTGGGTATTTTTTTTTGGGGGTCCTCGAAATTTGCATAAAGTATTTGGGACTGCTAATTTGTTCGAGCATAAACTACAAAACGAATTTCCATTTAAATGTAATATGATTTTCCTATTCTTTTATTTTCTCTCGCTCGCATTCTTTCTGTAAATGGCTCTGACATTTTCCTTTGCCTTGCGGCTTATCTGCGCCTCCTCCAAAACGAGTCGCGACTGCACTTATTTATGTCAAAGTTTTAAGCAAAAGTTTTTCACGCAGCGCAGCGCACCTGGCGCTGAGGATTTTTCAACTCGTACAACTCGACAGGTTTTCTCCCTCCGCGTTAGTTAATTAATACCACAGCAGATACGCGAGATGCTGCTCCGATGGATATACATATATTATATATGTACATACATATATATATATACGTATGTATATATCAATGGGCTTTGCTTTGAGAAGTTCCAATTGGAACTGGTTAAAACTTTTAGTTTGCATTTTGTTGCACGTAAAAGTTATCTGCTTCACTTGAGAAAATAAAGTGAGGTTTTTCATTTTGAAGTGCTTTTCGAAGGATAGTTGAGAAAGCCTGCCCGAATAAGCGTAGCTCTGGGTATATGGCAGCAAAAAATAAAACCTGGCCTAATTAATTTAATTAAAGGCATAAAGCAAACAAAAATTAAAACTAATATTCAAATATTCCAGTAAAGAAATGCTAAATCATCTTATTTTTAGAGAGTTTATTCCACAATTATTCATTCCAAAAACTCAACTTTAAGAATGACTTAAAAAAAAAACCTTTACTAAACCAACAACGAAAATGCTTTGTAAATATGTGTGACCCAAATTTAGTTATGTTACCAAATGAAAATTTTCAATGGAAATTTTAACATTTGCATAACCCAAAACAATTTTCTCTTGTTTATCAACACTGTGCGGCCATAAGAGGCTTACTTCAAGTGCTAATCGATATGTTTATGGCGCATAAGCTACAAAAATGTGGCCGATAATTGAGTGGAGCTGCCATAAATGTCACAAGCTAATGTTTCGCTTGGAGAATCACCCAAGCGAATGGAACAAACAACAGAACGATAGACTGACTGAAAGGAAATGGAAATGAAAGCGAGGGAGGGAGGGAGGTAGAGCGAGACAATGAGAATGAGAAGGAGAAGGAGAGTGGACTTAGGCAAACAAAAGCAAACCTCCAAAATCATGGGAATAAACAAACATTTCAATACAAAACACAAACATAACACGCACGTGTGAGCGAGACAAGACATATAGAGTAGACGACCTACACCAACGCCTAGCTCCCAAGTAAAATATGCCAGCAAGAAGAAGAAGAACAACAACAACGGGGTAAATAAATGCACAAAAGAAAAATTACCGCCTTCCATTTGCGGACGACAGTCAGCATTTAAAATCTCACAATCAGTGCAACAATTTAATAAATATGTGAAGATGTATGCTAAAGAGGGCAGAGACCCACAACAATTGGCCAACTGTCTGTCTGGCAAATGAATGTGTGCGCCGGAGCTGGAGCTGGAGCTGTAGCGGTGGTTGGGGTTGGTGTTGGTGTTGGTGTTGGTATTGGTATTGGGGCTGCTGCAAATGACAGCTCTATGTATGTACATAGGAACATTAATGCTGCCCTGGAAGAGCAACGGCAGGCCAACAGCAACAGTCAACGTTGCCATAGCAGTTGGCCAGGCGAAACGGTAGCCCAGCGGGATTGTAGGCCATGGCGAATCTAGTAGAAAAAGTTGCATAATATCAGCATACGAAAATCTATTCCCTTAATAGGTCTTCATAGCAGCCTCTACATTGCAATTAGCCTATTTAAAATACACGTTCGACTTTCACGCTGAAAACTGCATTTTTTGTTGTTTTCTTTCTTCTTCATTTTTTAATATTGTCATTTGCATTCATAATCCGCACTTTCCATTAGCTTTCGCTCTTTTTTGCTCGCTCTCTCTCTCTCTGCCTCTCTCTGTGTTCGTTGCTGTAACGGAACTGCCGAACTTCCATTCGATCTCTACTCTCTTTACGGTCGTTCGTTCGCTCTCACTCTCTCTCCCTCTTTACCGCAAGACAAATGTGCCCAGAGCGTGCACTGCAGGGTTTATTCAGAACAGACACACACATACACCCGCACGCATGCACCTAACTAGTTGAGTAAACAGCTGCAGCAGCCGCAGCCGTAACACCAACAATAATAATAATAACAACAACAACAACAAGAATAGCAGCAGCAGCAGCAGTAACATGAGCTGATGCCCATCACTAGCAACATGATTACAAACATGCGCTTGGCACTGCGGCGACTGAGCCAGACGCTGCAACTGAGGCTATGCACCCGATAGCTGCCATCACACACACACACACACTGAAACACACACATACGCACACCCGCTGCTGACGCCAACCGCCACTTGTCTGACTGACATTAATAAATCGCTTTTATAGCATCAGCTCAGACTGCTCTGTCGGCTGCTGTAGCTGCGGCCACACTAGCAACATTTCTACTAGTTTCCATTCTCCCATTCTCCCACTCTCTGTCTGTCTGCTCATCTTCCACTCCACTATGTGCATTTGTTTTTGTCGCATGTTTACTCTCTAAGCCTGCAGCCTGCGCACATCAGGCTACGCTTTATTAATTCCACATCAATGCCTGATGCTTGGCCACACAGTTCAATGCATTTTCTCTCTCATTGACACGCTGAGTGTATAACGCTGTCCCACTCTCGCTCACTAGCTGGCATGTGTGTGACTCAAAGTGAAGCGCTCAATGTAGTAATACATGCACAAACAAACACACACACACACACCTACACACACTGAGGCAAAAAATTTTCGGAAGTCGCGTAATCGAAGCAAACTTCAAATCTCAACAGTGGCCTCCCATAAAAGTGATGACAGCGCATAGGGAAATGATCATGGGACTGATATTGTGGCAACCACAAGATGAAGACATTAAATGGAATCAAGTTTCATTGGGTGTGCGCGCTCTCTATTACGCTTGACATAGTTTTTCGAGTGGATTATCTTAAAATGTTATTTCTGCCAAATAAATTTATATAAATATAACAAACTTTATCTAGTGTCTAAAATGAATTTATTTATGTTCATTTATTATTCGTTGTCTAGTCAGCAGCTGCCTTTAATGAAATTAAAATTGAATTAGCTGCGCATTTACAATTTTTCAATTAACCACATGCATACACATATCATCGTTCATCTCTGGGACGGCAAGTTTTCTCACATATTGTAATCCATCCATCAAGCTACTTCTATAAATATTAAATATAATAATATGCAAATAGCATGCAACAATCACATGTTCCATTCACTCTCTAGAGTGCCCGGCCACAAGCTGACTATCTAAACACACGCAAGCACACTCTCCCTGTCCCTCTCTCACTCTCTATCTCTGTCTCTGTCTCTCTCATCCTCTCTCTTTGTCTTTATCTCTCTATGTAAAACACAATTGGGAGTTAAAGCATGGTTTTCATTAATCTCCGAGGCGTCGCCTTATTGTGTGGCATATATTAAATTGGGAATACGCATTAACATTTAAATTTGTTTTCAATTTTGTCAACCAAGAATTATTATGCAGATATTTCTGCCTCTGGATGTGCTACGGGGTTAGCTCCCTTTTTGTCACCTCCAGAGACAACAAACCCAACCAAGTTTATTATGTAAATCAAACAAACAAAGGATTGAAGGAGTGAAGCCCTTCGAAATGCATAAATCTGTCACTGTTCACGATTCCGGGTTAACAATTGTTTAAATGGTTCTTAACTATAAGAAATATGTGTGAAATAGCTAAATAATTGGAAGTGAGAAAGAGAAGGGCATTGAAAGTGTGGAGATAAATTGTCATTACTCATGGCAATGAATTCAGGGAACAGTAATATTCGTATTTTCGAATATAGCTACATATGTATAAGCATATATCTATATTTAAGAATTTTGGTAATCAACTTTTCTATAATATAATATTATTTAATACATGAACAGCTTTTACAAAAATCATTTAAGTTTTTATCTTTAGTTATAAGAATAGAAAATTAAATAGATTTGTATTATTATTATTATTATTTTTTTTTGTTTAAATGTAAATTCTTTTTATGAAGCCAAGGTCATAGTTTCTTCGCTAGAAGTAAAACTCTATAATTTGATATGCCTAAAAATGAAAATTAAAATGTATTATATACATATATAAAACTAAGTTTATTACTTTTGAAATGACTATAGAACTTTTTGCTATGAAGGGCGTCGGGCGTGTGTTAACCTTGTATTGATGCATTTAAGTATATAATATATATATACATATATTGTATAGCTATATATACACCTTGTACTATATTTACAATTTGCTTACAGAATTTTCTCAAACAAATATATTGTATAATATAATTATTCATTAATAAACTCAACTTCCGTTAATCGTGCAAATATTTTCACAACTGTTGCTCTCTGAATTGAATGCATTTAGTATATTTATATATATTTAGATATACATATATATACATATGTATTTATAAATGTAAACCTTTACCTGTCGCATTGCCAGCTCAGCTGATTCACGTGTTGAGTCTATTTATTTTTTATTTCACACGTTTTTTGTTTGAAATTGAAATTCGATTCGCGCTTCTTATGCTAATGCCACGATATACATATGCACAGTTCGAAGGCATTTTTCAAAAACTGTGTCAAGTTCATTTCGCTTTTTGCTTTTGGGACGCTATCAAAATTCAATCTAAATATACATATGTAAAAACATATATACAATATATATATATATATATATATATATATATATATATATATATATATATATATGTGTGTGTGTATTTCGCCTTCAATCAGAAAAGAATTTGTTGTTTATTCAACTCACAGCAAAAGAAAGAATGAAATTTGTAGAATTCATTTTTGTTTCTCGCACTTGTCACCAAAAAAAAAAAAAAAAGTAAATAAATAAATTCTCATTGTAGTATTTGCTCAAATGGTAACCCTCGCAATCTAAAGAAATGTTTTTCGACTTACGCATTGACAATTACTGAGTGGGTAAATATTTATCACTTTAGACTTGTGAATGAAACAGAATCAATAGAGCGTACGCACCTGCAAATACAAATTGAAAAGAAGTTAAATACAATTTTAATGGATGTATAAATATTTATGTAGACGCAAAACAGATTTGCCAATTAGAATTATTTAAGATTGTTTGCTGTTCTTATTCAAATACAAATATGTACAAATAAAATATTCTATGACAAATATAGCTGGAGTAAAAAATAAATTAGTTACAGTTATTTCAAGAGACTTCTTCTTAGACTCTCTATTGGCCTATATATCACATATCTAATATAATCCAATTGGAAGTGAACCTCCAATTGAATAGTCCATCTATTTAAGGTCAATGCGCGAGAACTAATCAGACGCTGGGCAGCATAGTAAAAGTGCCGTTGCATTGTTCCAAGTAAATGACAAAGGGCCCAGGAGGGCTGGCAGTAGGCAAGGTGTGCAAACGGTAAACTGTAAATTCAATTAAAACGTGTGCGAAAAAAACCAATGAATGGCATGCGCACAGTATGAGGGGTGAGGAGGGGGGAGGGGGGGCACTGCAATTGGCACCCGACAAAGATGCAGCAATAAGCTGGCTGCAGCACAAACGCAAAGCCCGTGAAAAGGACTGGAGAAAATGTGGAACACATGTCAAATGCAGCAGTGGAGCGCTGCACATTATACGAATGCCATGCCATGCCATGCCGTGCCACACCATGTTGCACGATGCTGCCCCGTTGCTGTTGCACTTTTGTGGCAGGCAACACGTGCATCCATTGACTAGACATAGCATTCAACGGCACAGACGCAAACACAGCACACTTAACGGTCACAGCATCCACATCCACATCCACATCATAAAAAGTTGCAGCAACATTTTTGGCGCGCAGCCGTGGCAACAGTTATTAGTGCCACATGTTGCAGCACTGCGCATTGTTGGCATAAAAGGTAGCCAACATACAGCAGCCAACTCCAAACTAAGCCAGACACATCAAAGAATTTACAATTAAGGTTTGATGCTACTGCAGGCACGAACTGCACTCACTCAGCTGCACTGAGAGAAATTTCTAAAGCAGCAGCAGCAGCGTCATGGCTTGCAAATATAATAATCAAAATATAATAATTTTTGAAAATATTTACATTAATTTTATGTATTTCATTGAGAATTATTTAAATTTAAAAAAAAAGATTGTTCAAATAATATTGATAACAAAATATTTAAAAAATAATAATAATAATAAAAATATATACATGTTTAAAAAAAAATGGTTTAGTTAATAGTTTTAACAAAAATATAAAAATAAAACAAATTAGATTTAAAAAAAATATATATTTAATTTAAAAAAATAAAATTTAAAAAATTAAAAATAAATAGTAAAAAACAATAATAATAAAATAATAATAATAATAATAATAAAAAATAATAATAAAAAATAATAATAAAAAATAATGATAATAAAAAATATTAATAATAAAATTAAAAATATAAATAATAAATAATTAAATCACAAATAATGATATAATGAGGGAAAATACATTTATATATAATTTATTTATTTATTTATTTTTTTATTTTTTAATAATAAAAAAATAATAAAATTTATTAACTTTATTTTTTAACTTAGTTGCTATTTAATTTTTTGTTTTATTCTAAATAAAATTAAAATTATAAAATAATTTTTTATTTATATATTATACTAGGTTCTCATAAGAAAATAACTAAAAGTAATAAGCAATATCAAATAATCTACAAAAGAAAGAAGTAAAACTATTTAACGAAATAGAAATAGACGAAATTAACTAATTTAAATGTGGCGACTTAATAGCTGCATAGAAAAACTTCCACACACAGAACCCACAACATGCCCCTCTCTAATTAAGTCAACGCTTTAAAAGCAACCTTGCTGCTAACTGAAAAAAAAAAATACTAACAAAATACGGGCGTAAGGTAAATATAGCTGAAATAAACAAGTAAACTGACTGACGAGCAGATGCCCTAAATTCTAGAAAGAACTGGTGCTTCCGGATATTCTAACGCTCTCTCTCTCTCTCTCTCATTTGATATATATACTTTTGATATATTTAATAATCGAATATAGTCCATGCATTCAGTTGCACTATTTCTTAAATTTTCCGACATTAAGGGAATTATGATGATCGTCTACTGCCTAGTTCAGCTTCAGTTATAAGAGTTAACGTGAGTTGAGTCAGCAGTTCCGACTGATTGAGAATATCTACACTTAATACTGCAAGCCACGCCTCCCGTTGCATGTTACAAAACATTATACCCCTTTTCACCTTAGTTCTCACAGAGCTCCGAGAACAATAAGAAAATACACACACACACATACATAGAGCAGCCGCCATGTAAACGCGTACAGGGCACGGCTGGGCAAAGCTGCGCAGGGCAGGGCTGCATTTAACAAAGGAGCCGGCCCACAGTTACGCTCTACTAATTTCTAGTTTAATTATTTTCAATTTTGCACAAAGTAACCGCGACAACAACAACAACAACAGCAACAACAAACATGCACTCGACAAGCAGAGAAGCGAATGTGCAATTCAAGTGCAGGTCAACAGCGAAAATGTTGACGTTGACGTTGACGCTGACGACAGCCAAAGCGGAGGATGCGAATGAAAACAGAGAGAAAAGTGTAGCCAAAAAGTAAAGACTAATTACGATTTAAGTGATAAAGGAGCAGACATGCATACTAAATAAAAAAAAATAATTATATACAAAAATATGTAAAATAAAAAGAAATAAATGAAATAAAAAGAAATAAATAAAATAAAAACAAATAAATAAAATAAAAACAAATAAATAAAATAAATAAAATGAAAAGAAATAAATTAAATAAAAATAAATTAAATAAATAAAAAATACAAAAATAAATAATAAAAAAATTAAAATAAAAAATAAAACAAAAATAACATAACAAAAAATTTAAAAAAAAATATATAAAAAAAAATATTAAAAAAAATATATATATAAAAAAAGAAAAAATATTTAAAAAAAATAAAAAATATTTAAAAAAAATATATATATAAAAAAAGAAAAAATATAAAAAAAATAAAAAATATTTTTAAAAATAAATATAAAAAAAAGAAAAAATAAATATAAAAAAAAAGAAAAAATAAATATAAAAAAAGGGAAAAATTAAATATAAAAAAAAATTAAATTAAAAAAAAAGAAAAAAAATATATTTAAAAAAAATATTTAAAAAATAATAAAATAAAATCATTGGATTCATTAGCCCAAGAGATTCCCTGGTCTAGAAAATTCCCATAGCTCAAAGAGCGCACGTTTATTGTGCTTGTTTAAGTTCAAAAGTTTAAGCATAAAGCAAATTAAACAATTATGGGAATATGCTAAATATTGTTATAAAAAATTTATATATACATTTATTTATATTTATATTTATTTTTATTGATATATGTATGCAATCAATATCTGCTTATTTTCAAGACCATGTAAAATGGTTTAAAAATGTTTTCATTGTAGACATCTAAACAGTAAATTTAATATATACACATTATTCACATAACGAAAAATAATATTTTTGGTTTAATAAGGTATCGCCATGCACAATATTGAATTTACATTGTAGAAATATTTATAACAACATGTTTACTTTTCTTTATTTGTTGACGTAATGAAAAAAGTATGTAATGTATATAAATACACAATTCATATTTATTTGTATTATATTATATTTTTCGTCGTTAAAACAAACATTTACCTTTGTTTTCTTATTGAGTAAACAAGCTATAAAAACTAACACGGAAATTAATTCAAGCATTTCAATGTATATTTATATAACTATATATTCGATTGTTTTTATATAAATAAATAGTTTAAATAAAATACAAAGTGACGCAGACCTTTTAGCTATCTTATTATATCTAAAACTTAATATGTATATATGTGTTTCAAATTATGATTTACATCTGATTTAACTAAACCAGCTTTAATAATAACTAACTACAGCAAATTTCTGCACACAAACTTCTATTGAAGCACTTTAAAAACTCTGGAATTTTATCATGCTTGCAAACAAAATCCAGCCAAAAGCAAAACCTGGTTTTCCATTTTTCATGGCTTCAGTATATTGAAAACAATCACAAAACAAAATATTAGAAAATATGATAGTTCGCACTTTTGATTTTTGCGGCATTTAACGAAGCATTTTACGTAGTTTTCATATTATGTCAACTCTGAGCATGTTATATTTAAGTAACTATGCCTGACTTCCATTTTATAAATCAACTAAGTGCACAAGAACTTTGCAGCATATGTGCAGCTCCAACTCAACAAATATGACAGAGGGGAGCAGCAAAGGGCAGTGCCATGTGGCACACACAGGTTGCAGTAATAATCCAATTAGATTTAACTGCAATAAATGCGACATTTACACGGAGAACAACATAAGGGGGAGCATACAAAGAGAGAGAGAGAGAGAGGAGGACGATGTTTGTGTATGTAAATGTGTGTTTGACTCTAACGTTTGCCCTACAATAAAAACTATGTGAATTGCAACTAAAATTAATTAAAACCACACATCAAATGGCAAAGCAAACAATATGAAAAAAAATCTAGAAATATATATGTTCATATATATTTATATATATACTATGTATACTACTCCGAACAAAAATTTTATGAACGCAACACAACAAGCCAATTAGCTGACAATTATGAGTTCGTGTTTAATAATAAATAGCGATATAAACTTTGATGTGCCCTAAATGAATGAAAAGTTAATATACGAATACTAAATGCTCTATAAAATAAAATTAGAGCAGCATGCGAATTTGTTGGCTAAAAGAAAAATACAAATCATAATATATGTATATCTGAATAACACAAGATATATATATAGATATATAGATAATATATAGAACTTGATCCTAACAGGGAAAAAATAATATCATCATTGAGATTGATAATTAAATAAAAATATTTCTTGATAAAAATTTCAATTCAAAGTAATAATAAATATGTAAACAATATTATAACTAGTATTACTAGTATTATTAATAATAAAATAATATATTATATATTAATAATATAATACAAATTATATATGAGTAATAAAATATATAAATAATAATAATATACACCTTCACTATAAAGTGAGAGTACGACACAAAAAAAAATCGACAACAATCAAACGTCATGATTATCAATGAAATAAATGAAGGAATTGAATACCTTTCCTCTGCAGGCATTCGAGTTTTATCTAATCTATGAGCAATTGAATACAACATGTGCAATCAATTGAAAAACGGGCAAAAAAAAAAAAAAAAAAAAAAGAAGAAAAGTCAGTAATGACAGCATGACTCAGGTCAGACATATAATTCAGTTGGCGTGCCGTTTGGAAAACCACTTTAAAAGGCACTCGAGACAAAGGAGTTGGGATTTGGGAGGGGACTGCGCGGCTACGAGGCTGAAAATCAACCCCAGGTAAGACTTCAACTTAATTAAGCAAAGGCTGCAAGTGTAGCTCATAAAAAATATCAGTTGTTAAAAACCCCAGAATGACACTGAATATAATGAAAATGCCAAGGAACAACAGCGAACAACAACAGCAGCAGCAGCAAACATGGCCAGACACGTAAGCATCATTAATCAAATGTCCAGACAAGTGTAAAGTATAAGCGAGGCGCACGACAACCCTGGCCAGGACCCTCGCTGGCTACAACAACAACAGCAAGAAAACGCTGAGCAGAGAAGTAAAGAACCCCAAGGCGGCGTTTAAGGCCGCGCTGGAGCCTGGCGCCTGCCTAGGCACACGTATCCAGCATAAAGTGGTTTGCCCCACTCGACAAGCACTTGAGGCGCACGCCCCACCTTTGCCTGTTGACAATAAACATTGCGATTGCCAGCGACAACGACAACGACAACAACGATGACGGCGACGGCGACGCCGACGTCGACGCACTTTGTCAACGCACAAGGAGCTGCCGTAGATGGAGCAGCTAGACAACATTCGCAGGACACGCAACTGTAGGTGGCGGCCCTTACTCTACCAAATCTAATATTAAGCGTCTGTATAAACCGCATTGTTGACATGCTTGACAATGGTGACAGTTTAGTTCCCAGGTGTGATTAATTTCGCTATTATTGTTGCCAAGCCGCTGTTTCTATCTTCTTCTTCAGCCTACCGTAGTGCTCTTCTTTTCATTTAATTTCTATTTTTTTCTGCCAAACATATTTAATGGAATTTGTGGAATTTTACAGGTGTGTAATAGGCCAAGAAAAAAATACTAAAAAAAAATAATTAAAAGTAAAGAAAATACTAGGAAATCTCCTTAGGTGAACAACAGAAAGATTAAATAATATAAAAATATAATATAATATAAAATAGAGCTGAAAGAAAAACAACAAATTAATAGAATAGAGAGTGACTAATTTGTAGTCATAGTAAATGAATTGCTCTGAAACAAAAACCATATAAGCTCTTGCCTTTCTTTGAGTTTTCTTTTGTAGCTTAATTATTTAGCTGGCAGTGCTCTAACGGATTTGTCACGTTTTAAGAACTAATGCTTCGATACAATTTTGTGATTATTCATTTGTAATTATTCTAAGATGAGTCATGATCAAATGATTCATTTTAAAAATATTTTAACAAATCAATCCAGACTGTTTTTCAACAACACAAATGTAATTTTTTTTATGATATATATATTATATATTTAATAACAATATATATATCATTATGGTGTATCATATATATATATATATATATTAGATTACAAATTTATTATTATACATTATTTTTTATTTTATTTAATTATTTATTTATTTTATTATTTTTTTATTTTATTTAATTATTTATTTATTTTATTATTTTTTTATTTTATTTTATTATTTATTTATTATTTTTTATTTTATTTTATTATTTTTTATTTTATTTTATTTATTATTTTTTATTTTATTTTATTATTTATTTATTATTATTATTTTTTATTTTATTTTATTAATTATTTATTATTATTATTTTTTATTTTATTTTATTAATTATTTATTATCATTATTTTTATTTTATTGTATTAATTACTTATTATTATTATTATTTATTTTTTTTTTTTTTTTTTTTTGTATTAATTATTTATTATTATTTTTTTTATTATTTTATTTCATTCATTTCTTATTATTATTTTTTTGTAATTTATTATTTATTATTAATATTTTTTAATTTAATTTTATTAATTATTTATTATTATTACATATTACAATATAGATAAATATTTAGTTTAAAAGTTACAAAGTAAGATATTCAACATGTTTCTCAGTCCAAGCCAAATACATAAAATAATTAAAAATTATCATAAAAACTATAAGTTGTAAAGCTATAGCCCAGTTAATCTGCCTTATCGCATTGGCTAACAAAGACTTTCCACTTTTGGAGTCATCAAACCATCAAACGAAAAACAAACAAGTGGCGTCCATAAAAATAGATAGGGGCAAGTGTTAGATCAACAAAGAAACTTCATAAAAAAAAAAAAGAAAAAAAAAAGATTAAAAATCTAATTCCAACTGCATGTGAGGAAATCAAAGAGTCGAATGGATATATGTACATGTTCACTCATCAAAAGAGGCGCAAATCATGTCAAGGTTTCCATTAAAGAGTAGAGAGAGAAAGAGAGAATGAGAGAAATAGACTGGTGAGAGAGAGCGAGAGCTAGGTGGCACGCAACAGGTTATTGCATTCAGTTCCAAGCGAAATGATTGTCATTCAATTATCACAGCCCACGAGTTTCGGTCTTTATTTACACTGATAAGCAAGGCCCTTACTTATCGCAGAGCGCTTATAATTAATTCAATATTAGATAAGCAATTCAATTTTTTTTTTTTTGTTCCTCCATTATTTTTTCATTTTTACAATTTCCATTTTACGTATATTTACATAACTCGCAGCCAGAAAATGCTAAATCAAATATTTGCACTGATAAATCAGAGCTGAGCAGGCTGGAGAAAAAACAAAAAATTTGAATAGAAAAACAAATTAAGTCGAAATGAAAACATTGCAAGTCAAGTGCACTTGCACCTGCTCTTTCGTGCTGTCAAAAGAGCAAAGTTGAAGACCAACACAGGTAGAATATTTCATTTACAGTTCAATATGAATGACATTAAATATTCCATTCAAATATTATTTACTTGGACAAATTTGAGCCTGAATGAAAGCCAAGTTAACTCCTGAATGAACGAGAAATTAAGGCAGGCAAAAGGATAAAAACTAATCTCTATATATATTTGTTCAGCTCGACTTGGACTATAGAATGAAACTTTAACTAAATTTTCAGAGAGAGAAAAGAAAAACATTTTTTCCTGTTACAAATTCATATACAAAATATTATCTCTCTTTCATCAGTTCAATCAAAGTCAGTCTATCGAAGCAAAGCTTACATTCAATTACAACAAATTTCTACTTTTATATTTTTCAAATTTCCTTAAACTGTGACCACTAAGCCAAAGCCAATATATATTTGTTTTGGTTTCCTTCATTTAATTGGCAATTATCCTACAATAACCTGTGCCCGCTCAATAATATCAAAGCGATTTTCACGCTCTCAATTCGCTCTCCAATGACATCAAAGAATTGTCAACAGCTTGCTGCTGAAGCCTAATTCGAATGTTTTACAAGCTGAAAAAGCAAATGCTGCTCATTACGCACGTCAGAATCCAATTTGTTGTCACATCTTGACGAACATAAAACGAAAAGTACCAAAAACGAAATCAAAGCGCGTTGTGGGACACGCAATTTCAAAGATTAAATCCCGCCACATTACATCGAATGTGCAGCGAACGAACGAGGGCGGTTATCCTTTTTATTACATCTCAAGCCATATTATATAGGAAAACGAACTTCCACTTCGTTTCGAGACCAGTTCATTTTTATCGCATCAGCAGAGGCAGCAGCAAACAAAACACACCAAAAGTTCTACGCGTTGGGCAGCCAAAAACTTTCGACATAATAATAAAAATTTCATGCCTGCAAAGCGAGAGTCAAGGAGTCGAGAGCATAGAGCAAGACAAGTACTGCCTAATGGCAGGGGAGTTCTTCAAGTTGGTATAATATTAAAGCTGCTTAAAATCATGATTATATTACACACACACATCGCTGGCAATGTCAATACGGACAGCTCATATGGGGCCATGCTCTACTTATATAAGCCACAGGCAAACGAGAAAGCATGTGTCAGATGATGTGCGAAATGTTGCCAAAATAACAATGATATTATGCGATATACCAGCAGACAGTAAGAGAATCGAGGCGACACTATAAATACTTGCAAAGGGTAGCTCTTAGTAAAAGTGTGAATAAAAAGAAATGTGAATAAAATATATACGAAAGATCAGCAAGTTGTAAGAGTTACAGAAATTTAAATTCGATAAGGTCATTTTAAAGCTTAAACCAGTTAGGAACTATAAGCCTAATTTATGTGAAAAATATTCTTAGTCTGCGCAAAACTTTATCTAAATTGCCAATACAAAATAAATATACTATTAAAATTGTCATATCTCTCATAATCTAGTTTGTCATACCCCCATATAAGCACAATAAATAGCAATGCGTAGTGGGCTTATAAGGGGTTTTTCGACAACTGATTAAACCATATGAATCAAGGGATTATGATTTTGGGAATATACGAAATAATTTCGTAAACTGATTAAATAAATTGCCGAGTTATCATAGAATGCCAAATCTATATTTAGCACAACAGACTATATATACATATATTTATATATACACAAGTTTTACAATATGCAGCGAGATACCAAAAAAAATATTCTAGAGTAATGAAAATTGTCTGCTTTGAGCTCTATGCTCTGCTTCATTTTTGCTATTGTTGTTCCATTGTTGTTGCGCCTTCAAATAAATGAGTTTCTTGACTGCAGTCTACAAATACAGAGGGAAATATGTGAGAGCGAGAGAGAGAAAATAAATAAATGACCTCGTGGAATTGGACTATGCTGGGACTGGGCCAAAAGTCACCAAAGTCTTTGCCATTATTGGTTTAATATTGTCAAAGTTTGTTTAGCTTCTTTTCATTTTGTCCTCTTTTTTTTATTTATTTTTTTTTTTTTTTTGAAACAGCTACTCGTATATCACAGACAAACACATATCGATATATTTACGTATATGTAGGATATGCTAGCTGGCGTGTTAGCTGACATCTCTGATACTCTGTAGACATTTTTGGCTATCAGCATATTGTTCCTATTCTATTCTAAACCAGAATTTATGAATTCGATATATTTCAATATTTAATGTCCTGAATTATCGATCAATATTCGTATCGGTTAACTATTTCTAGTGTCGATAAATATTATTTTCCTATTCTGAACACATATATTACAGGATGTCCTTTCGTAGGATACTCTCTATGCTACTTCCCTTTATTTAGCTAGCTCGACTATCGCATTTATTATCCCATTTCAGAGAATGTTCTTATGTCTGTTTTAGTTGTTGTTGTTGTTGTTGTTGTTGATATCTATTCGCATATGCGAAAGTTAAATTGCGTAGAAATTCAAGTCGCGTCGTCATCTTTGGTTGCCCGTTAATCTGAAGTCTATATAGTTATTTTATGATGTTTGTTGGCTTTTATTTTATTATATGAAACACTCGTGACAGCTTCTTCTATTCCACTTCGTTTTGGCCCTCTTGGGACCAAGTGCTTGATATTATAGGGGAGGCGAGGCTATTAGCCAGCCTGGTAGACGTCGCGACGTCGAAGTCGTCTTTAGGTCTGCTCTGCCTACTTTTTGTTCGTGTTTGTTTGCCTTCTCCTCCATAAATTATTTGATTCGTTTAGCCTTGTTTATTCAGTTTGACCAAATTAGTAAAAAGATCTTTAAAACTTGTCATTGTGGCTGCATATAAAACAGTTTATGCGGCATCCTTTAAAGGATTTTTTTTTTTTTAGTTACTTTTACTTATTTATTTTTGGGGTTTTTGCAAATTAATTTCATGAGTGATTTTTTGTGATTTTGGGACTTTGGGATTTCGCTAAAGTTATGGCCTGCTTAGAATTGATAATAAGCTGCGAATACGCAATCAAAGCACGCTGCCAGCTTGACAGATTATTTATGTCTCTGAGCGCATATATAGTATATAAATGTAGAAAAGAAAGATAGAATGAGAACAGAGATATATAATCAATATATTATACATTTCTATACATTAAGATAGATAGAGCAACCACCTGGCTTAGCTTAGATTATTTTCTGATTTCATAGTTGATTAATTTTAACTACAGCACGAAAATTCGGCAAGACATTCAGACTTAATTAGCTGCAATTGACTTGAACTCTAGATATTTTGTATAATTAGCATGACAAGCGAATCGCACGATTCCTGCTCCCGAGGCGCTTCACTGTTCGTGACAGACAAATCAAACAGGCAAACGTTTAACTGAAGTATACTTCAAATACACCGACACGCACACACACACACACCAATACACTCCCAGACAGAGAGAGAGGAAGAGGGTCACTGTCTGGCTATGTCCAAGTAGTGGCAAATTGTGCGTCGTCCTTTTCTTTTTGGGCACGCAAAATCCTTAATTACATCCGTTTGCGGGTCGGCGTGTGTATCCGGACGCGTTAGCCGTTAGGGGAAAACCCCGCGCAGTGGAAAACCGCAGTGAATAGCACGTGAATAACTGAACCGCCATCTAGTCACGTTGCAACCACCCTCTATCATCTACCACTACCACTAGTGGTTGTCTACCTACAACTACTTCTACTACTACTACTACTACTACTACAATTCAGCTACTCCTCTTTAGCCCTCCGCTCAGGGGAGAGCATACAACAATTGCTTGTCACCAGCTGTCCACAGTTTTTCACAGTTTCCACACTTTTCGTCTGCTTCTTCCTGTCGCATTTTTCGCACGTATTGTCCACACACACTTTGAGTGGCTGCTAGACCATCCGAAAATCCACCCCCCCCGCTGCAGACACACCCAACCACACCATTCACTGCTGCTGCTGCTTTCTGTCACCTTGTACCCATTTGGGTCTCTGGCCAGGGCGGATAACTAGCAATGAGAATACTGCGGCAACGGCTGCTGCTGCTGCTGCTGCACTCGACCTGCTGATTGTTAGCCACCTACTGTGTGTGCTATATATAGATTATAATGCTCCCAGTTGACTTGATATCAAATTGCTTAATTAGAGTGCAGTCGAAATGAGGGTTCGTCATCACTGATAGCTAGCTAGTGAGTCTGTCAGCGTTGCGTTCGTTACTTTCATCAATTTGCTGGCATTGTTATCAAAATCGATAGTTAATTGAATTTACTCATATCTAAATGACATTTTGATCTATTTTTACGAGGGTGGGGCCTTCGGTATAGCAGCTGTAAATGTCAGAGCTGTATGTATCTATGTACACGACAAACATATAAAGTGTGTTCATGTTCTTCCTCAATTATTTCAACTGTCAGAGACGTAAGTAAACCTTTGAACTTGAAGATTCTTTACTTGAAATTTGTTTTCAAAGATCTTTCATTTTTATTCAACAGTCCACAGTTCAAATATAGTTTTTTTCAGGAAAGGCGTCCAAACTATTTTAGATTATAAATTTAATCATAATTAAATGCCAAAGTCCATATACCTTTAGAGATAAAGATTTTCCAATTGGGTAGCATTCTAATAGGATATTCCAATTAGTTTTAGCTTTTATCTTGAGGTTAGGAAAGAACACTGAAGATTGTAGCGCTTGAATTGGCCTGCTGGCAACTATATATCCATATAAGTAATATCCATAATCTCAAAAATAAACCCAATTCATTTTAGCTATTTAGTATAATACTGGAATCGAAAGAAAAACAAAGAGAAGATCCCAAAAAACATTTGATGTTTATAACTAATCTAATAACTTATAATCTAGTTAGCAGAGCAGCAAACTGTAAATTGCATAAAATTAACATTCAATTATTTATTAACATTTTACAGTAATGGACATGTGTCATTTTAGCCATTAAATAATATTAATAATAATGCTGCTTGCATATAAAATTTATTATGCAAAACCCAAACAAATGCATTCATGCTTATAATTATAAAAAGCAATACAATAAATTTAAATTTGATATACATACATATATGCATAGATATAGTATAACAGCAAGAATTGAAACTAAATAAGTATAAACTAGTTTTGCCATTAAAATTGGCAGTTCATTAATTCATTCGCGGCTGTACAAAAGTTTCAATGAAATAAAGCTAAAACAAAGAAATACATAATTTAAATTAAAAAACAAAAAACAAAAAACAATTTATGAAACAAACAGAAACTAAACCAAAAGCCACATAAATTAAGCAACGAACCGCAATGAACCCGCCAAGTGACCCCTTGGCAAACCCCCCTGGCGACCCCTTTTACATGATACCGAGGCGTCTGCTTGACCCGGCCGACTCTGTGCTTTGGGATTCGCTGGGGATTGAGCCGTCGGCTGTTGCTGTTGTTGTTGTAGTTGTTGTTTTCATAAAACCTAATAAAGCTTTCATTGAAATTTTGTGTGTGCGTCTTTGTGCACAATATTATTAATAATGTGCCAAGGAAATGTGGCAGACACCCGGAGACCTCCTAACGCAATGCTGATTATAATTAGCATGTTAATCATCTTGCTGCTGCTGCTGCTGCTGCTGTTGTTGATAATGATGATGCTCTCAGCTCAAAAGTCAGCAAAACAGGAAACGCCGCAATTCACATTATAAACTTTTGTCGACTATTTGTTTCTCTTGCTGATATTCCCATGCCACAGCCGCAGCTACATTCCACAATTTCCACAATTTGTTTCGCCAGAGGGTTGCCAACTAGTTTCAAGTTTTTCTTTTCATTTTTTTTGTTGCATTTTCAATAATTTTCCCATTTGCTAATTTCACAGCATTGTCAACACAATTTGCAATGCGCTGCTGTATTTAATCCAAATGTCAAGTGCATTACGTTGCCATACAATTAATTTCAAATGTCTAATTTGAATTGCAAATTATTTGTCATCAAGTGGAAAAACAAAAAAACAGAGAAATAAATAAAAAATGTGCCATTCAAATTTAAATGGAATTTAAAAAATCAAAATCGTTGTTTCACTCACTTTTGCAACGTTTTTAGCAAATAAAATTAACTGAAACTTGTTTTACACGAATCAAGAGCTGACGTTATTTTTTTAGTAATAGAATTTTCGAGCTCCAAAAATCATTCCGTCTATTGGCCTTATCTCATAATATTCGATTGTCAACCGAAAACAGTCTTAGGGTTATTGAACTTATGCTTTTGTTTCACGAATTACTGTTTAAAAATTTTTAAATAAAATATATAAAGAAATATTTTGTTAAAATACAATAGACTTTCATATTTTATTCTATAAATACTTAAAAAATCATAGAACTACTCTTGACATAAATACTGAAGTTCTATTTATTTATTATTTTTTTTTTTTTAATTTTATTTATTTATTTATTTTTTTTTATTTTTTTTTATATTTTTTTATTTTTTTAATTTTATTTTTTTTATTTTTTTTTTTAATTTAATTTTTTTTAATTTTATTTTTTTATTTTTTTTATTTTTTTTTTATTTTTTTTTTATTTTTTTATTTTATTTATTTATTTTTTTTTATTTTATTTTATTTTATTTATTTATTTTTTTTTTAATATCTTGTATAATAATGTAATTAAGCTAAAATAAATTATATTATACAACTGTATATGACTCATTCATTAGCCACTTCAGTTAGTCTTTCAAGTTAGAAAAGACTTATAATGGTTTATTTATATTATAATTATTTTTAGCAAATTTTTATGCTCAGCTTTTAACAATCTCAAAATAATTTAACCATTTTATTTTTTTTTATTTTTTTAATTTCAACAATTCTTTAACTTTCTTATCATATATTCTTCAACACTACTTATAGTTAAGCCTTTTACTGACCTTCGTTATCAAACACATTAATCAGTTTTAACCTTCGCCTTGGCAACTATTTAGCCATAGAGCGCAAATTATGAAGCAGAAGAAAAACAAAAACAACAAAAATAATTACATAAATTAATTGACTCAAAAAACTGGAAATTTTTGAGGCGCAATTAATTGTCTTTAAGTATTTAATACATATATATATATATATATATATATGTATTTTTGATCTGGACTGCGGCTACTTTGCAGTCAAATGCTAATTGCTACTGTCCGAGCAGCAGCCGGTTAATGTTGACGTCTACAGATTGCATTATAATACGAACCCCAAAAGTTCAATGGCATCTCTCCCTCTCTTCCTTTCTCTTTCTCTCTCTCTCGCTCTCTGCCTATCTGTTTCTTATACAATCAGTTGTTAAATTTGACACGTATTTGGGCAGCTTCTTTTGATATTTCTGTTTTGTTTTCTTTTCTTCCCTTTAAAGCATATTTCAGCATGTTAATAACTGGATGCTGTGGATGTTGTTGATGAAGTAGATGATGATTATACAGTTTCTTTCAGACAGCTTTCAGGCAAACAAATCGCGCATAAAGGCATAAAGGAAGTTCCAGCGGTTCTCTGTGTGCAGGTGCGTGCGTGTGCGTGTGTGTGTTTGCCTGTGTGTGTGTGTGTATTCGCACAACATCTTAAACCAACTAGAACAAATATCATTTACAGCTTTTGACCCACTTTTATTTTCAGCCAAAAGCTTTTCATGCGCCACAGCCAACGGCGATTTCAAGACGTGTGTGCACAATTTTTTAATACCCTGCATTCGCTAAATATATATACATACATAAATGGAGTATATAGGTTTTGTGCAGATTGTAAAGAATCGAATGATTCAAATATTATCGATTAGTCTTGCGTAGATCTTTGAATCTCAGAAATTAGACATTTGAAAAAAAAAAAAAAACTCAAAAATATTTATAAGCTAGCATTATAAATTAATAATAAATATAAAATTAAATATTACATTAAAAAAATAGTTACATATAAATAATAAATTAAATATACATTAAAAATATTTATATATTACTATAAATTAAATATAAATATGTGATTAAATGTAAATAAACAATTTAAAACAAATAAAATAAATAATTAAATATAAAAAATAATTCAATATAAATAAATAATGCGCATTTTAACAATCAATTTAGTATAAATAAATAATTAAATATAAAAAATAACTAAATATAAATAAATAAAATATAATAAATAAATAAAATATAAATAACTAATCAAATATAAATAAATAATAAAATATAAATACATAATAAAATATAAATAAATAATAAAATATATATAAATAAATAATTAAATATAAATAAAAAATTAAATATAAATACATAATTAAATATGTATAAATAAATATATAAATATATAAATAAATATATATAAATATATAAATAAATAATGCAGATCGGGACTCTTCACACACATAAAACTGGAGTTCTTCTTTCGAAAGAATTCTATAATGAAATTTACTTCCATGTCCACACTTACAGGGTATCTCGCAGTCGACTGCTATTGATTGAGACCCATCTGCTTTGATATTTCCTTGTGCCTATGAATATAATAGTAAAAGTGAATGAGGTTTTCGTCGTCCTGCATCTTCTCTGCTGCTGCCGCTGCTGCTGCTACTGTTGCTGCCGCCCCTCGCGGGCATTCACGGTGCCTTTTTTTCTGCAACTATTTTTTTATGATGTTGCCCCTTGTGGCAGGCGCTGCGGCCGCTGTCTACGCGGCTATTAAATTTCAATTATTGTTACATTTTTCACACACACACGCCAGAGCAACTGACGACAACTGTGTGAAATGGCAATGGGAAGCGGCGGCAAGTGAGGAAAGCGGAAAATGCTAAATGGAAAATGGAGCAAGCGTCGTTTTGACATGCAATTTTGCGCTCATTGATGGACACGATATTACCCAATGCTAAAATTTGACATATGCAGCATGTTGTTGTTGTTGTTGTTGTCGTATTGACATTTGTTGCACAAACTGCAAATGTTTAGCCTCACGCAAAGCAAACAAGTTGCAGAAAGAAGTGGCACGAATTTTTATTAACAGCAATTATCGATAAAGCGCAAACTATCGTCGAAACTACAGTTATCGATTTTCATCAATTAACGCTGAAAGCAAAGTTGTTGAAATGAGAGACTTAGTATATGGTACGTTAAATATAAAGAGGAGACTGCGAATAAGAGTTACCCAAATTTACAGCAGATACTAAAATCTCATAGGCTAAAATCTAAATTAAAATAATTCCCGAGTGATTTCATCAAATCTCTAATAAGTCTAAATCGCTGCTGAAATCAAATAAATAAAAAGCAAACTAATTAGTATGTGTAAAAAAAAAAAAAGAATAATTATCCAATCCAGTTCAATAAAAGCTTAAAATTAAAAGCAGATTATAAGGCAGACGACTTTCTAATGCTATAATGATGGATATGCGAGCAGGCCAAACAAAATGCTGTTGGGCGAGTTTTAGGCTTGAGCAAGCATTAGAAAAAAAAAATTTAAAAAAAAAAAAAAAACATGGCCAAGACCATCGACGACAAGAATAACATGGACAACACCTCAATGGCATTTTAATTGCAAAACTTCAGCGACAACAATAACAATAATAATAACAACATTGACTAAAGCAATTGCCATTCACCAGCCGCCAGCCGCCAATTTCCGCTTGAAGCCAAGTTCTTTTATATATACATATATACCTTATATATATCTTCGTCTTGAAATTGATTTGCCGTGTTGAGATAAGACAACATTTTATTGTTTTATTGACAGTGTTTGAGTGTACAAAAAGCTGAGCTTGTTTCACATTTATTGTTTCGAGTTCTCAGCTCGCAGCTATCCATAGTGTCTCTAGAGTTTAGTTTGCTTTTTATTGTAAGCCGATCGAGCGTAAAAAGGTGAAGTCAGCCAAAACCAAAGCGGTTAACCTATAAAATGTCTACTGCTATCTGACTATATACATATATACATAAAAAGAGCATACAAATCTACATCTAGTAGATACGTACATATATGGCTAAGCCATAGTTGTAAAAAATATATACATATATATAAGAAGCATCGACAGAAGCCCGAAAGACGAAATGCAACTGAAAACTTGCTGACATTTTGGTTTATCCAGTTGACGATGATGCAGTTGCCGGTTTTTTTTTTTTTTTTACTATTTTTTTTCTGTCTTTCCATATAGAGTCGATTAAAGAAGCAGCTATTGGCAACATAATTCGGCAATTTTATGTATTGAAACTAACTGAAAATTGTTGAAGCTGAGGCAGCATTTATATACAATATAAGATAAGATATGGATATGCTAAATGAAATTCATGAATATAAATAAAACTAACTTAAGACCGTAAGAAAACAAAAAACTAAAATTTATAGTTTTGATACAGTTATGTAGTTTCTTTAATTTGATTTTATTTTTGATTTTTAATGCAAATTTATGTAGTATAAAATGTTAAATGTAAAAGACAATTTAAAATTAATTTTCTTTTATGTAGTTTTCCTGTTTTTGCTTTATTTTATTTATTTAAATATATACAAATTCATTAAATAAATGTAAGGTAAAGTAGAATTCTGCTTATACAAATATAAATATATAATTTATGATATTTCCTGTATAACCCTTCAATTTAGCTCTATATTCTGGACCATGGACTTTAAGCATTCATCGATTTCAGAGCCAAACATTGAGCAGTATAAAAGCCGCAACCCAACAATTTGCAATGAAAACTCTTGAAAACTTCTTGGAAAATGCAAATATTTACCCGGTTAAGTACAGCAATAACAAGAAGAAGAAGAAGATAAAGGAGCTGTGCTGCAGCTGGGCAAAGGTAAAACGGTTTGCTCACCTGCAAAGAAAAAAGAAAAAGCAAAAACACTTTTAATGCAAGTCGTATAATTTAATAATGTAATAAGGAATCGAGGAGCAAGCAAGTCAAATTATGTACGCCAAGCAGCGCTTTTCTTGGAAATTCTCACACAAAAAAAAGAGTGGAAAAAAGGTTTAAAAAATAACACACTCAACTAATTAGTTGAAATGGGCGACTTCTCGAGCTGCAGATCCACGATGGTTGAGATTGAGCGAGGATCTGAATGGCGATTGAGGTCGGCTCTGTGGATGCCGTGGATCGTCTTATCGCGAACATGTAATTTAACTAAATATGGATGCATGAATAAATTCAATGGCATAATGAAGATAAACGCACTAAACCAAGACGCGAGACAGTAACAAAAGCCAAAGCCAAAGCCAAACAGCAAAACAAAGGGCATATATGCCAAACAATGGCATACCCTGTATTCAAATTTGAATATGTAAAATTGTGCCAGTTTTCTTCTGCAATCCAAGTCGTTTATGCGATTTGATCAGATTAAATTAAATCATATAGATATATATGATGTAAAACAAAAATTCCCTGAATAACTCTCATCAATTTTATGCAATTAAGGCTAAGGGATTATTTCAACTTGACTCAACACAGCTTAATATATCCCGTTTGGCTTTTAGCTACGGCTGCTTGCTGCTGGGTATAAAAAGAAATAATACTAACAACAAGAAGCAGCAACTGGCTGGCATGCCACAGATTATCGTGGCACGCAGACGCTGGGCAAACTGGCGGCGGCAACTTTTGGCCACGACAAGCTCATTTGAGCTGAAAATCCAAACAAAGGCATATTTAAATGTTTGGCAACATTTCGCGAGGCAGAAGGACAACACGCAGCAGCAGCAGCAGCATCAACTACTTGTAACTGTGTGTGCGGGTGTGTGTGTGTGTGTGTGTGTGTGTGTGTGTTTGAGTGTGGCTGCAGCAAAACTCCTTTTCGCTGTTAATTTGCCAAACAATTGGCAGATAGCCAAGGCAAACGGCCCGACCTCAAGAACAGCAACAACAACAACAACAACATCATCAGCAGCAGCAGCAGCAGCAACAACAACAAAAGGAAGCCAACTAACAAGTCAACCAAAGCATAGCTAGACGGAATGACGACGCGCCCCAAGGCGCTGCCTCATGTTGCAACTGTTGTTGTTGTTGCTATTGCTGTTTCGACTGCTGCTGCTGCTGCGGTTCTTGTTGCAGTTGCATATTTTGGCGTGCACGTTTTGCTTGTTGACTGTTGCCTGGTTGTTGGCCAACAAATATGCCAAACAGCCAAGCAGAGGGGCACGGCCAGAGCCAACCACCAAGCAACTCTTAACAACAACAACAACAAAATGAAACAAGTTGCGCCACATCCCGCAGAATAACAAACATCGCCGAGCGCCAACAACTCCAACAACTCCAAAAACTGCAAACTTGATTTACAATAAAAACAACAAAAACAAGCAAGCCGAAGCGCACCTCAAAGGCAACAAACAAGTCGAACTTTTAATGCTCTCACCACAAGGCACACAAAAGTCTTGGTTAATTATCTACGCTGAAAGTTTATGCGGTACGCCGGAATGCCAACCATCTTAACTTTAACTCCGGTAAAAAAAAGCTACAAGAATTCATTAAAGATAACTATAGATATGTATATAGGGTATAATATTAAGAAATAACTACAGTTATTAACTATAATATAGTTTCATTTCACTTTTCAAGATATTTGTGAACAGTAAGAATTAGAATTAGAAAGAATCGGAGAAATAGAATTTATGTTGAGCTCTTAGATTAGATATTGTTTGGTAATAAAATCAAAATAAGATGATACTGCAGTTTTATTTGCTTGCTGTCGCTGTCTTTTTATCTTTCTTTCCTTCTGTTGTCTACCTTTCGCTTTCTTCTTGGCCCCTCAATCCCCCTGCTTAACTCTCTTGCTCTATCTGTCTTCTCATCTGTTCTATGCTGCTGTTTTATCTTTAATTATGTTCGCTCCACATAACTACCCTTTATACACTTCTTTCTCTCTTTTGCTTTTCATCTATATCGAACTTTTGTCTGCTTTTCGTAATATTCCTCAATCAATTTATCTTAAAAATATAAATGTTAAGCAAATGCAACTCAATTGTAAACCATATCTAAAATTCTGTCATACCCTTTGCCTAGGGTATTATAATAAACGAAGGTACTTCAGAGCCGGCGCTCCAATAAAAAAAAAAATAAGAAATAAGAAACTGGTTCCCTTTGGCTTAATCCGGCACATTCTTTTTGGCCAGTTCGTGATTAACTGTGGACAGTTCAACGGAAGGCCACAGAGGGGCGTATGGAAAGAGTTGAATGCGATTCAGCGATCGTCAGAGATTTGCTGCATGTAACTCAATCGCTGGCGCTGATCATTAGGCTTTTATGTTGGCCAGGCCAAGTTAACTGCCCGACCGACTGGCCCGTCTTGCCGTCCATCTGTCCGTCTGTTTGTCTGCTTAAAAGTCGATTTCAAGTTCAGACAATGGCAGCGCTGATTGATGCGACTCATCACAGAGGCAAAGAGAGAGGGAGAGGGAGAGAGAGCGAGATATAGAGAAGGAGAGGTAGAGAATTGGGGCCATAACCGGGCGCTATTGCATTTTAAACAATGCCAATACACTGACTCCCAACATGGCTAAGTAGTTGGGTTCCTGTTCAGGAACTTTACGCAATATATGTAGGGGTATATATAGCTATACACATACATAGATGTATGTATATATTATACGTACACATAAATTCCGTTTTCTGGTCTTTTGTTCAGCCAGTTTTGTTGCTCTTTTCTGCCAAAACTAATGACTACAATTTTTGGGGCGTTTGCCTTCTGATGGAGATTGATTTTTTGATTTGGTCGGGGTTCTGTTAGGCTTTGTGCCTGGCGCCGCTCTCATATTATATATATATGTATATATGTATATATATAAGGACAACCACGATGAATGGCAGAGCTGATTTGATTATTTACTTGCCACAAAAATCAATTTGACGGGCTTTTGGCGCTGTGAGAGCAATTTTTTTGAATTTTCTACGTGACTTTTGGCTCGCAAAGGGGATAGATGTTAAGTTATGCTTAAGACAAGAAGAAACCAGTGTATATTATGTGGTTAGCGTGGTTAGATAAGTGTGCCAATTTTAGTTTTTTAATCAGAAAACTTTAGACAGGCGTCAAAAGTGTGGGAACATAACAAATAGCTGGAAGCTAAAACTATAAATAAATTCACATATATCTAAAATATATATAAATAATTGTGGTGCAGTTATACACTTTATTAAAATATATATTTATTTAAATTGTAAAACAATATTACACCGTTTTATCAAAATAGTTGCCAATATAAATAACCAAAGGCCAACAACCAGAGAGGCAAGAAACTATGACACACCAGCGGAAGTTCAATAAACCACAATACAGTCAAAGAAAAATATAGAATTTAAATAAATTAAAATAACAACAACAACAAACATTTATGAAAAAAATGTACATGAGAAGAGATTGTAATGGAGCTTTGCTTTTAACAAAATATTTTATTATTATGTTTTCATGTGTGTGTGTGTGTGTTTGTTTTTTCGAGCAGCACGTGGAAATTGCGTAGCTTAACGAACAAGCCACAAAAAAAACAACAACAACAACAAAAGCAATATTAAAGATAGGTCGACCCCTGCTATAAAGCATGTAAATCACTCACGCGCAACTGGCAGACAAATTTTTAACACAAGAGCCCAGCCGAAAAAAAATAAACTGGTAAAAACCGTAAAACACAACAACAAAAGCCAATGGGCCACTGAGCAAGTGGGGTCAACGGAGCGGGTCAGTGCAGAGCAGCAACGTTCGAGCGTTGCCCATTTGGAGCAGGATGCAACGCAACACCAATGGGCGAGCAATCGGGCAATCGGGCAATCGGCATCAACTAAGCGCCTTATGACTTATTCATATTTCTGTGTAATTATGTTGATGCATACAAATTAATGACACTTTAATTAGGCGGCCACAATGTCCGCAGCAGCAAATGCAACAATACCAGCCGCAACGCGACGCAATTTTATAAAGCAACATGATCAACTTTAATTAAATGCCGCAGCAGAGCTGTTTAACAATGAATACTTAAGTGAAGGAGTTAAAGTCGAATATTGTATGTCCTAAAATGAAGCAATTTCTCTTAAAATATATATATGTATTTTATATATTTTGGTTTTACTATTATTATTAATAATTAAATATAATTATTAAAATTTAAATGAATGGCAAAGTTCATTTAAAAATATTTTTTTTTTTTTTATTTATTTTTTATTTTATTTATTTTTATTTTATTTTATTTTTATTTTATTTATTTTTTTTTTTAATTTTTTTTATTTTTTTTATTTTATTTTATTTTTATTTTTTTTATTTTTTTTTTTTATTTTATTTTATTTTATTTCTTTTTATTTTATTTTTATTTTATTTTATTTTATTTCTTTTTATTTTATTTTTATTTTATTTTATTTTATTTTATTTTATTTTTTTATTTATTTTTTTTTAAATAAAATAAATTTTTTAATTTTATTTATGTTTAAATATTAAAAATAAAAATTCAAATCATTTCATAATTTTATTCACACCAAAATTTAATACATAAAATGTTTTAAATATGATAGAAGTTTTTATATTACTTAAAAAAAACAATCGAAATTTTTCTTTAATTTTAATATAATAATATATTGATTCCAATAAACTTAAATCTTTTATTTAATAATAATAACTTATTGGTTATACTTAAGTTTCTCATTTGGAAAAACTATACAATATTCTGAGTTCTTCTGAAATCCAGTTAACTGCCGAACTGACCTAATTAAACACCTATCTAAATATTCAATAGAGCATCAAAGTGTCAAATGTAAATGAAAGCAAAAAAACGCACAGAGTGTCAAAAGACATGTCAACTGCAAGCAACAGCAAAAAGGCTGAACACAAAAATGTTGCAACTGCCAAGGTAGAGATGGGTGCGTGATTGCATATTGTACGATATACTTGAATTTAAATTTAGTTTATAAATTATATCGTGACACGAAAACATTGTGTACAATACATTTATAGATAAAGAAATTATTTTTGTTAAATATATTTTTGGCTAGCAAGTTTTTTTGCGATTATAAAACGTATAAACGTATAAAATCTTAGCACGCTCCCATCTCTATATCATGTTTTTTTTTTTTTAAACCTTAACATTGGGAGCTGACAACTCTGTTGCAGCTGTAAGTGTAAGGGAATGGGTGAAAATGTCATGAAAACTACAGTAAACTTCAATTTTTTATAGACACATACACATATATGTATATGTATACATATATATCTTCATACATACATATACATATATACACAATTTTTTTGCTCTTTGTGCTTTTGGCGATGATGAAAGGGACGGAAAAGCGGAACTTCTTTTCATTTTATGTATATACCCTGCATCCAATGAATGTGCTTTAATAGAGCATAATGTTTTATGCAAGAACATGTAACATCTAGAAGATGACGTATTTATGTATACATTGTATATTGATAATAATAACTGATAAGAGCAGAAGAAGAAACTGTTGTCTATTAATTATAAATATAAATATAAATATTAGCAAACATCATTTATTTAGCATATCATTCTTCAGCCTTATCAAGCGTATATATTCTTGAGCAGCTTAATGAGGTTTAACTATGCGTATTTGTTTGCTTATATGTTCGTACGCTTGTCTGTATATCTGCCTCTCTCACAATCTGGCTCTCCGTCTGCTTCTCTGCCAGTTTTGGATACAGATTTAAGTAAAGCTAGGCTAGATTACTTGAAGAGAAGAAGAGAGTTCTCCCATTGCAGTGCACTGGTCCCTTAACGCTCAACTCCAACGATCTCTACCTGGTGCCGAGCGCAACTTAGTCTTTGAGTGAAAGTGGCCCTATATAAAGGGCAGAGGCTGCAGCATTTCTTCAGTTGCCCAGGCCCGGTGGGGGTCAGTCGTACAGTGCTGTAAAGTGAAGTGAAGTGTCTGATCGTTCAGCAAAGCATTGAAGAGGATTACTTGGAGGAAATACTTGGCGAAAATACTTAGAGGAATTACTTGGAGGAAATACTTGGTGGAAATACTTTGAGGAAATACTTTAAAGAAATACTTAGAAGAAACGCTTAGAAAAAATATTTAGAGGAGTTACTTGGGGCAAATACTTCGAGGAACTTAGAAGAAAATATTTAAAGGAACTACTTGGAAGAAATACTTAGAAAAAATATTTACATACACATATAAAACAAATATACGAAAAACAAACAAAAATCATATCATTTTTAAATCTACAGGTTTTAGGGTATTTTGTAGTCTACGAAACTTGGAACTTTTACTTGTTTGATATATATGTAGTTATTGCATTAAATGCAAGTCAAGTCAAGTTTTGCGGAGCTGCTCTTTTTCAACTTCAACTACAACTACAACTACAACTACAGCAGCGACTTTATCATTGCGGCACATTATCATTTACTATAATCGACAAGTCTGAAGTTATCACATTAATATCCCGGAGTTTTTATGGCAACCTATCAATGACCAAGGCAAAATGGCTATTATAAATACATAAATAGCTAAAGGGAACCTAACGGATCGTCAGCTATAAAAGGAAGGTTCTATAAAATAAAATAGACATTTTTGTGTTAATGGTGGAAAGATTTGAAATTAAGTAAAATGCTAATTACATTTTTTTTTTATATTTTCTCTTTGTCAGTCGAAATAAAAGTTAGTTTGAGGCAATTAGAAGTTATCAGAGCTTATGAATTGTTCTTATTTATTTAATTATAGAAATTGACTGTAATTTATATTTTTGTTGGCTCTCTGTTGAATGCTTATCCAGAAAAGTTCAGAAATATTATTTAAATAAATTATACTTTTCTATAACTCTCATTTACAATTTTGAGTAGTAAAACTCAACTCTACAGAAGTCTGAAACCTGTTGCATTACACATAAATTATAAATTGAATGGAAAATCACTTGGGTAATCGTTGAAGCAACTAACTAAAACACAAACTTGTCGAAATGAATCAAGAAAGAACAGCTGCGTTAACTAATCCAAAAGGTAATTAAAAGTAATTAGCAGTGGCACTTAATGCACTCATTGATTGAAAACACTTTAGTTTGCTTTTTTTTACTCTTCTTGTTTATTTTAAGTGCAAAACATCGAGAAAAAAACTGTTGGAAATACACACACATCCAACTATATTCCCGATTGTGCCATATTTCAACTATTTTTAAACGACTGACACATGCAGTGAAAACAATTTGTCTTAGTCATCAACGCACTCTGGCTTTAGCCTTAATACGAAAAGAAATCGACTCATTGAAGAACTTGAGAATCGTGACGGACAGACTTCCTCATCTCTCTCAGATCTCGGAACAGGCCTTACAATGCGCATTTTTCAAGTTTATTATGTGAACATTTATCATTGCATTGAGTTCAAACCAAATGCAACTAAATAAATTGAAATTCATTCAAGTAGTTTAGAACTAAATGAAAAATGTATAAAATTGTACTGCTGAAGGGGAAATATCCTGCACTGACAACTTTTGCTAAATTTGAATACACAAAATATTACTAGATATTTTATTAGACTCTTTCCTTTATATATATATATTTATTCAGAATCGTGGTTTTTTATTAAAACCACTCTCTACATTCTCAATCAGATACAAACCTGAAATCTATTAATTAATTATTGAATATTCGAAACAGAAAAGTCTTATGAAGCAAAAAGTTGTATATAACATGATCATTTGTAGAAAATATTTTTTGAAAAAATGTATATCATATGTTATATATTTATATATTATATATATTCAATTTAAACTGCATCACATAACGATAACACACTGCATTTGAAGTGTATTTAAATATATAAAAACCGCAAAAATGTTGAACCACAAAACAAAATAGAAATCAAAGTTCAGGTTTTCCTATTGAATTCATTTTATTTTACAATTTTTTTTGTTCAATAATATTGCGAATGCTGTGCTACGTCTGAGGCGAGGGAGAAACCTGGGCGGAGTCTTTCTGATTGTGTACAGCAACAAAATCAATGTAAACAAATCGCGTGCGCACTCAATAACAAAAGCAACAACAACAACAAAAACAACTGAGGTGTGCCTGTGTATGGGTGTGAGAATAGACTAAGGATAAGTTGGGGTAGAATGCAGGGCGTTGGTTTGGTTTCGCTATATATACATATATATATTCTCTATATATATGTACGATATGTAAGCGAAAACTAAGAACAATGTCATGCAATCAACTTTAGGCCAAGTGCAGTCAGCTAGCATAAAAAAAAAAGCACAGGCAACAGCAACAACAATTCACAAAACTAAAAAAACAAAAACAAAAATTGTTAAAATGAAGCAAACGCAGGATAGTCGAAGGGGTAAACGGCTGCAAAATCAAGCTAAAAAGCATAATGAAAAATGTTCGTTGAGTGCTTTTGTGTAGATATATATATAAACATATATATATATATGTGTGTGTGTGTGCTCTTTTCTCTTTTTTTTCGAACGTCATAAGGTGCACAATTTATTGTTGCAAGTTGCACTTTTTCCAACATTTTGTGTGCTATAAATTTGATCGAATTTCTTCTCGTTTTATTTTTCTAGAATTTTGTATCGATTTAAGCTGAGAATTTAATATGTAAAAGTTTTCTTCTTTTTGCCTCTTATGTCGACTCCAGTTTGTTTATCTGCTTCTCATTATGCAAGCAAGCTTCATTCATGCAAATTTGTGGGAAGCTGTTGTCTGGAAATTATTCAAATTGAAGTAGAGCAAAAATGAGAGCATCCAGAAACGAACGATCAATGAAATCCATCTTTTCAATTGATAAATAGACTGAAAAATATATACAAATATTATTTTAAAGAGAATTCCTTAATAAATGATGCATGGCGGCAATTTTATAATAATGAAATGGAATGGTTCATCGATTATTGACTAAACAATCGATAAGCTATTCTATTTCTAGGAATCTGTTGTACATTGGAAAAGCCAACATCAAATAATATGAATTAGACTGCCTTATTTACTAAAACATCGTGAATTTTCACATATATTATTATCGATCGATATATTATAATTGATTGATAACGTTGCATAAGAAATATTTACTAAATCATATACCTTAACTAATTCATATACTTTAGTTCAGAGAAAAAATCGTATTAGTTAGTTAAATAAGTTATCGATATTTCTGTAGCATTGTCTTTGCATTTTACATATCGATGACAACCTTCGACTATTCGACATATTAATTACAATAATTTTCTAGATAAACTAGTTATTAAGTCATTGCAACTATTTAATAATAGTATTACGAATGTATGCTCAGCTCACAATATCATTGTCTATCGTCTTTTATAGTATCGTCAATATTGAAGTGCATTGAAGCGGCGCATGAAATTTTTGCCACTTGGCACAAAGTAATTCGATTTCATTTGCCATGCCAGTAGGCCACATGATTAATTACACGGCATGATAAACGTGCTGTAAGAGTGCGTCCATCTGTGTGTGTGTGTGTGTGTGTGCGGCTTTACAAACAGAGATACAATTTCAATGTTCTGCACTTGGTTTCACGTACAGGTTTTTAGACCATTTTTACTTTCTCTGCTGTTGTCAATCGAGTTACAGTTTGTTTTTTTTTTTTTACCAATATTTTTCCTTTGATACCCTGTACGTAATAAATTTCGTGAAGTATATACGCCGCACAGATAAAATCCTAATATTTGGCTATTTTTAAATTTTATTATGTAGTTTAAAAAATAAATATAAAATATTTTTTAACTTAAATATATTTAAGAAGTTTTTTTTTTAATAAATCAGGAAATACAAATTTAAAATAAAATTATTTATTTCTCTTTACTTTAACTGCATCAGCAAGAAAATCAACTATAGGGTATCTGCTAGTCCAGCACTCTTGCATTTTGAACTATGCACTCGCACAGATTGCTAAAAACTTTGTGTTTATCTTTTTTTAGTGCACTCTTCCATATATATGATTTTTTTTATTTTTGTTGGATGAGCCGCCATCTAATTTAAGGTATGAGCACTCTCAGATGTGTTTTGGTTTTGTGGTTTATTGGCTATGGATTTAGCACAAACACACACACACACACAGACACAAGCACACCAATACATTCACAGAGCAGAATTCAATGTTGTTCCCATAAATGCGCCGCATTGCAATTTTATATACATTTTCGTTGCTTTTAAATTTTTTGCGCTTTGTTCGGCAAGTGAATTGACTAACGGGTCAAGGTTGACAGAGCGCGCAATTCTTTTATTTATAAAACCATATGACGCACATACATATCTTATATATACACATGTATATAAATATGTGTGTGTGCTGCTGCTGCTGCTGCACGTTCTTTTTGCGGAAACTCTGTGAACTTACATGGCATTTTAAGCCAGTTGCCAAAAAGCAGGGAACAGCAAATATTAACTATGACATTTATGACACACTTTTCTTACTTGGCTGCAAAATTACATAGAACTTGCAAGCAACTAAAACAAGAAGAAGCTGAAAAAACACAGCGGAGGCACAAACAACAACAACAACAACAATCGCTGCAACTCAACAGAGTGCAAACAACAACAATTTATTGTCACGTGCCAAAAAGTACATACAGCATATAAAGCAGTGTATAACTTTGCCAAACAAGCAAAGCGAGTGCAAAGCAAGTGAAAGAAGTCTATATATCAGTGGAGCCAAGTATAGCCGAATGTGGTAATGCCCTTACAAACAACAAAAAATGCTTAAAATATTAACTGTATGTATTAAATATTAAGGCATGATTTTTTCAGATATATCGATAGCATATTCGATACATTTTAAAAAGATATGAAAGTCAATAATATATATTTAGCAAAATGATAAATATTTAGCAAAACATAATGTAATACGCTTTATCATCAACTAGAGCATAGCTGATTAAATACATAGTATATATTTTTAAGAAAAATCATTTTAAAAATTAATTTGAAATGAACAATTCTAAATTAAAAGCAAAATTTTTTTAAATTATTTGTGAAACATCGAATTTTAGTTAAGCATAAACAATATTATCTCCAAGTTTCCGGGAAATAAAGCCAAAGAACTTGAAAGATGTCTTCTTAAACAATGTTAGTCCTCATATCTAAATTGAAATGATAAACTAGTACAAATACTCTGCAAAATTTTTACAGTTAGTACTATAGTTAATCATTCTTATTTTCTTAAGACCCGCAGTGAACTTCTATTGAAATTTAATGCAAATATTTTAAAACTATTTAAATACCCATTAGATAGAGTATTAACGCAAATACAATGACAACTTCTTGGCATTGCTTTCAAAAGTTACTCACCGAAAACAAAAACAAAAAATACAACAAACATAAACACACACACACATATACATACATACAAATTCAAGCAAAACGAAGATGTCACAGTGAATGCCATAAATTTTGTGAATTCACATAAATATTTTCCCGGCACACCCCCTGATCATCCAACCAACTCCATCCATTCGACGCTTTAAAGTTTGCATTGTTCATATTTGCATATGAAATCAAGTGTTAAAATGCAGAAGCTCAAGTATTTCTTTGAAAAGTAATTGAGTGGCGAGTGAGCTGAGAAGGGCAGACAGCTGTGGCTCATGTGCATTTGCAAAAGGTTTGCGGCCCCGAAAGAAATAACTATATAAACATACATATACATATATAAATAAACATAGATATATAAAAATATTAATATCTGTATACCCTGAACCCATTGAAAATGGGAAATCAGGGTATAATGGTTTTGTTGAAATGTATGTAGAAGGAGGCGTGGCAGACCCCACAAAGTAAATATATTTTTGATCAGAGTGACGAGTTGAGTCGATTTAATATTATTCCTCTGTATATTTCTTCTAAGTATTCCCTCTACGTAATTCCTCTACGTATTTCCTATACGTAATTCCTATACGTATTTCCTATACGTATTTCCTTTACGTAGTTCCTGCACGTCTCTAATGCTTATAGTTCACACACTCTACTTCACTTTATTACGCTGACCTCCACCAAGCCTGGACGACTGAAGACTGACTGAAGAAATGCTGCAGCTGCTGCCCTTTATATAGGGCCACTTTTACTCAAGCACTGTCTCTCAAATGTTAAGCGCGACGGCAGGTAGAGCTCATTGCAGTCGAGCTTCCAGTGAGCAATGGAAACGTTCTCTGCTGCTGTGAGCATTCTAGCTTCGTTTTACCTAAATAAAAATACCAAATGAGAGCTGCTGCATACACATAGACAACTTTGATGATCTTCTGCACTTCTTCTCTTCTTGTTTTTACTTTTACTCAGTCTCGCCTAGAGCTTTCTTACTTGTTTATATTTAAACTGCACTGCTACATCGTTTACTTATTTATTTTAATCAAGTATATATATTTTATATAGCTTTTATGTTATCATCTATAGTTTGATAGCTGCCAAAAATGTTTTTGCATAAAATATATTTTTAGTTTGCTTTCGATGCACTTTAGAAAATTCCTTTTGCTTGAACAGTTTGCCAGCATTGATAAAAATCTGAGGAAGTGTTGAAAAGTGTCAGAAGGAAAAAACTATTGTACATGTACATTTCAACTGAAATTTCGAGAAAGAGCAGAAAAATTATATGAAACGAATGTTTTATTAAGATTTGTATATTCAGATGAATAAGTGTAAAGACTATATCATATATGTAATATGTTCTACATCATATTTTGTCTTTTACAATATATGAACCATATTTAATGCCTCTTTCCTTAAAGAATTTAATCATACATATAAAGTATTTTTAAGTTTTTCACATTCTATACAAAAATTTATAATACACGCAAATAACCTTTAATTGATTATACTCGTTAGCAGAACTAAGCTGATTACTTAAGTGAAAGGTTCAAATAAGCCAGAGGCCTAATTTTAACAGACATGTTTAATTAATTAATAGCTTACGCAACATTTACACATATATTTATAATATTATCTATCTTATGCAACAAACTCAATTGATGTCGTCAACTCAATCGATAATCCCTGATAACTTCCGCTTTGAAAACAGATTACCAAATATGTATATGTATGTAGGTACATATGTATATGGCATATATGCCAATGATTCAGCATGATGAAAATTCTGTTAAACTGGTCGAAAAAGTAAAGAAAAAAGTTGCCAAAGTCCACAATTGAAACAAAAAAAACGCAAAATCTGCAATATCCGTTAATTTGTTTGAGGCGAACTTTTTTCTTTGATTTCCTGTATGCCTCATCTCTTGCAAAGTTTTCCTTTGCGAAAGAAAGACTAAAGAGATGCCGCGCAGACAGTTGAAAGTGTCTCGTGAGGTGAAGCGAATAGCGAAAAGCGAGAAGCGAAAAGCGAAAAGCGAAAAAGCGAGTAACGAGAATCTAGACTGCAGCTATCTAAATACATGCGAGTGCGCGTCTGAGTGTGTAGGTGTGTGTTTATATGTATGTGTGTGTGGTATGTGCATAGCTTGTTCCGTTTTTGGGAACTGCCAAAGACAAACAATGGCAATGTCAGACAGTTTTTCCGGCATTTCCCTTGCTTTGCCATGCGCCGCACGTCGAGGGCAGCTCAAAGAAAAACGCCGACAAGATGCTGAAAAACTGAGCGATGGGCTTGCCATGAGGGTTGTGGGCGGTATTTTGGGTAAATTGGAAAAATACAAAAAGAAAAAAAATCTCACACACACACACACACACACACATACATATACATTTCTTGTAATTTGCCGTCTGTCTGAGAAGAGGACGTGAAACGAGCCAATGCTAAGCTGAGTTGTTGTTCTTTGTCAATGTCGCGAGCGTGTCGCATTTGCCAGCGAAATAGGCTGAAACTCTGGCCAAATGAATTGGCCTAAGTTTAAAATGAAGCAAACATGCACACATATACATACATACATATATATTATATATCTCAGTTAGTTCTACAGATATTGGCCAAGCATTTTTGGGGCTTTTGTTTCACATGCTATGACAAATTCCTATTTACATTTATCCAATTCGGTTCCTCTTGCCTGACTGGATTCTATTTAGTTGGCAACGCGCCAACAAAACCCAAGAAAATAAGGGAAAAACGTATACGCCTCGAGGCACGCCCAATTTTAACTGCAATATCAGCGCAGAGTCACGCCCCAAGCCTGGCCACATTCACTTAACAACAAATCTCATCCAATGCCACTCGCTCGTCATTTTGAAATTTGTGCTCTTCACTTTCCATTTTCGACAAAGTTCCAATGGATTGACCCCGAAAACCTTTTCTATACCCCATTCACATCAGACTTCCAGCAAAGTAGATTTCAAATCAAAATAACGCAGATAACATAAATAAAATACGTTCTAAACAGCATAGGCTATACGTCCCTCATAGGGAACATCTAAAAAAAATTGCCCATTTGGAACCAAACAAACAAAACATTGGCGAAGAAGATACAAAGAGGAACAGAAAAGATGGGAACTGCTAGCAGTCAAGAGAGCAAATGCAAAAGGGAACTACAAAAAATTGCATAATTGTGGAGTAAAAGGGGAGAAAGAAATATTTACGAATGATAAGCAAAGTAAAAGGAAAATCAACAAAAACCTTAAATAGAAATAGAGGAAAGCAATCAATCCGTATATTATATATATTTGAGAGTTCAAAATGGAAACGTTTATCAATGAATAAATATATAGTTATTGGTATAAATATATGTATATAAACGTTTAAGAATATAATGGAAAAACAAAGAAGAATAAAGAAGTACTCAAAATAATAAAAACTACGTTTATATTGGAATACAGAGACAGCAATGAATATTTTTACCTTAATTGAATTAAACAACATGCTAACCTTAAAACTATGAGAAATATAAACACTCCGATTAACATTTATATACATATATACATATGTATCTATGAGTAAGGCAATGAATGTCCAACAACAAATTGTGTATACAATTAATTAATTAATTGATTGTCAAGATAAATCAATTACAATTGAGTGTAGATAAAGTAAACACATATAGTATTTAAGAGCACACACAAACATATTTTCAAATAATGCCAAAGTTCGCTTGAACTCATCTATGAACTGCAGAAATTCTCATATACTTAAATAGCAAACGAATTGGATATATTATTGCCAGCTTTGTAAATAAGTAAATTTTGTGAATAAGTGGAAAATTGATGTGAAAGCTAAAATAAAAATTTGTGCAAAACTCAAGTAAACACATTTTTAAAAATCAAATGAAAATAAACAACAATTTCTTAGCAAAATTCCAGCTCGAAAGTGTGCGAAAAAGTATCTTATTTTGTTTACGTATTTTTTCCACAATTCTTTTGTGAAGGCGTGTGAAACATTTGTTGTTTACATACATATGTATATGTTTATATAGCAAACCTTTTCTTTTTTTGTTGCTTTAAATACACAGGTTATGCCAAAAAAGCATATGCTTTTTGCCTTCAAATTTCGCTGTACATTAACTCGCGTATACTATATCTAAATTTAGTTTTCTTGGTTTAGTGAGCGATCGCTTATTGTTCAATGTGCTAAATATAAATAGAGCCATGCTTTCTTTATAAAACCAACAAATTTGAGCAAACTGTTTGCAAAAGATCTTGAGATATAGGTCAGACAAACTTTCAAAAATAATGAAAGAGATTCATTGACTTTTTAACGGGATAAGTAAACTCTTTTAAAATGTTTTTGTTAATACATATTTTAATACAATTCGTTCAGTATTTATGGCACTCAAATTGAATTTTTAATCAGCAATATGTTGAATGAAATAGTTTATTATATAGTATTCTATGCTTTTATGAAAAAGTGAAAAGTGAACTTCTGGAGTTGTACTGTATATATACTACTATATAACTGTATACTGTATATACATATTTTCATACACCCACTGTATTAATAGAATTATTAGGATTTTTTTTTTTTTTTTTTTTGCCTTTTACTTTTTGCACATACAGTCGCACACACATATGCATGCTTATACACATATATTTTTTGTGGCTGGCTATTTTTGGCTATTTGCGTTGAGGCACAATGTGTTTAATATGCTTATAATTGGAAATGATTTATGTACACAAGCTACTGCTACTGCTACGGCGTGAAGGGCCCACACATAGGCCTTAGGGGTCTCATGCAGACCTTAGACCTTCCGTTGCGGTCGGACGTCAAAGTACTCAATGCAAAAGATGAATAATTTCTGTTATGTTTTCATTTATTTCGTATTTCGTTTGTGTGGGGGAGTGTAGATATGGATGTGTGTGTGTGTGTGTGCGATTCCCATTCAAAATAAATAAACCAAAAAGCTTCTTGAGGCAAAGTTTTTGTCCATCTGTATTATACAGAAATATATATGTATATACATACATATGTACATATACAAGTTGTCTACAACTTAATAAAAGTCTTGTTAATGCCAACAATTTTATATTTCTGAAAGGTTTAATCGGTCATTCAGCTCGCTAAACTCTTAATATAAAATTTAATGTGAACTCTTTTGCTCATTTGCCTATTAAATTCTTTTTTAAATGTTTTTAATTTTTATAATTGTTCATAATGGTTTTAATACGTTTTTAACGCAATAGTCAGATAATCGTTTAGTAATAATTAATACAATTTTTCTGTACATTTAACAGTAATCGATAAGAATCTGTTAACCATGCTGGAGATATACTAAAATGAAAATTACTGATTTTTCTTTTAAGTTATCATTTAATGTTTAAATTAAATATTATGCAAAATCTATAATATATTTAAGCTAAACCCTTACAATATATTTAATAAAAATAATTAAAGCTATGGAATTTAATTACAGATCATTTATACAGACAAAGAGTAGATTGCCCATATAAACTAAGTCTTATTGAGAGTGCTAAAAACGTAATCTACACAGTAAACAGCTATCAAATTTCCTGGAAATCTTTCACTTCGAATTATAAAATAAAAACTATATAAAAGTATACTCAAACCGAATCAATTTTCTATAGCAAAAAATTGTTATTGACGTCAAGCAAAATGCCAAACAAAAAGCAGATGCAAACAAAATGAAAATAAAAACAAACAATTATATTCCAGCAAGTGAGAAAATTCCAAAATTAAATTGAGAGCAAAAACGAATCAAAAAGGAAGACAAATACAAAATATTGCCAAGACTAAAAAGTTAAGCAAATCAGGTACTGAAAATAAGCTTTAAGCAATCCATTAACAAAGTTTAATGGCCTTGGCAACAGAACAATAAAAAAATGCAAAATGAGAACAACAAAATTTTAAATTATACAAAATGTGGAATAAACAATAAAGCGAGAGACAGAAAATCAAATTGAACTCTTAATAGGCGCTCACAACAGGCAACGCAACCCACAGAGAGACAGAAAATCAGAAATCAGATTAATAATTGCTGAGAGCAAATAAAACATAATTAAGACAAAGCAAACGGGGAAAAAATAACAACAACAACATTGTACACGCACAGAAGCGTAGAAAAGAAATCTAAAAGTAAACTATGAGCACCAACTACCTGTGCAGCAACAAATACAACAACAACAGCATAAAGAGTAGAAGAGCGTGTTGTGAGAGCAGCAGGAAGACAAAATGTAGCGTAGCTGTAGGAGAGTGAGAGAGCAAAACCGGTATCACAAACAAACAAACAAAGCGAACGAAGACAACACCAAATAACACGGGCATGCTTGCATGCCTACATTGTCTTTGTGTGTGTGCGTATAAGAAAATATGTAGCTTCGCATAAAAAAATCAAAAACACACACATATACACACACACACAGAAAATAAGCAACGGCAAAAATGCAACAATGAGAAGAGAGACAAACGCAAAGGCTACAGAAAATGTGCATGCTGACAGGTTCAAAAGCAAAACAGGAGACGAAAATGAAATGAAACGAAAAACGGGAGCTGAATTGTCGTCGCCGTCGGCGCCCGTTGCATGCAACAAGCTGCAGCAGCGTATTTTTACACATTAGCGCAAATATTTGAATCATTTTTAGCCTCGTCGACGGCGACCGCATTTTGTATTATTTGGCAAAAGTAAAAGCAAAACAAAAACAAAAACGCGCGCGCGCTCTGTTACACCCACACAGACACACACACGTGAGAACAACACGCACAAAACGGTACTTTCATCATTTGTGATTTCCACAACATATTATTATATACATACATATGTATATAATTTTTGTATTACTCACCTTTAAACTGTAAATGGTTGCTTAATAGTTGTTTGCACCTTGCAACAAAATTATTTGTGTTTATATTGAAATATTTATTTATACATCTACATATATAAATACATATATATTTGTATATTTCACTAGATTGCGGAATGGGCTAAGTAACAACAACATTTAACATCACAAACACATGCTCGGTCACACACACTCGCTCACATACGCCAATGCACACGCACGCCTACACCAATGGTAATAACAGCACTTGTGTGCACTTTGTGCTTCTTTTTTCGTGGACTTTCGGAATGGCGCTTAGATTTTGGATTTCTGTGTATGCGGGCACTGTTGTTGTTGTTGTGGTTGTTAAACAATAGAAAATTGTTGTTGTTAGCAGCACGGCATTCGTTATAAAAATGCTTTATATTTGCAAATACGTATGAAATTTCATACATATGCGTAACGGTTAATTGCTTTAATAGCTAATCATCATCAATGATTTTCGGCTGATTATTTAAAAAATTATTTGACACTTAATCATTATTTACGAACACATAAACAACGTAGCGAAAATACCAACGGCGAACGAAGCGACGCAGTGACGCGACGATACGCACGGACAAGAGAAGTATTACTGGCGGAAAACACTGTTAACTTTTCTTATAAGAGCGCGCCAATAACAGCATAGAGATGAACGCGTGTGCCAACATGGCACGATGTCGCTCCATTCAACATTAATATTTTTAAATCTAATTTATTATTTTAAGCCTTAATGATACAATATGCTACCCATTGATATACCTCAATACTAAGTCAACATAATTGCAAGGCTCAAGTAAAAAAAGTTACCATTATTTAAATGACCATAGCTGTTTTGTCGTGAGTCTAAATTGAGCACGAGAGCATCACACAACTACGAACTGTTAAATCGAATTCGGTTATTTAACAGAGCGATTCCAGCAAGAGATGCGCAACTGACGTAAATAGCTTTTTAGCTATTTTTCTTATTGTTGTTCTTGAGCTTAAATTAACAATATTTATTTAAACAAATAAAATATATATATATATTTAGCTGCTATAATATACATATATTTAGCTGCATTGATAATTAATAAAATCAACTTTACTAGTCACCGCAACGTTGCAGTGCTATTAAGCTGTTATGTTAACATACATATATCTAACAGTGTTGAAGAATTTCTCACAGAGAGCAACAGTTGCATTCGCAGTCTGTTAGCTAAACAGGCAGAGTGAACGTAGCACTTTAGCGCTTAGGTGAAGAATTATAGAATTTTGCAATTTCATTTTATTTATTCTGAAGCCTTGTATATTTATAAATTTGCATTTTCAACATTAGTTTCTCTTCTCTAGTGGCAAACGCATGCTCCACCGCCTCCATCGTCAGCGCGATGCACTGACTCTTGGTCAATCCAAAGGATTCCGTTGCCAGGAAGAATTCATCCGATAAGGTCGTATCAAATACGCCACTGTCATCGGTACAAAGAACTTTTGGCGCACTTGTTGCCATCAATTGCTTAAGATGATGGGCCCCAATGTTGGCCACAGTTCCAGACTTGACGTTGCTCGTCAAACAGCACTCGATGGGTATATTTTCCTCCTTCATATGCTCAAAGCCAGAGTCGGATAAATATGTGCCGTGGCCACAGCGAGACATACCAAAGCGAATCATCTCCCTAATCTCTACTTGATTATCCACTTCTGCACAGTGCATGGCCAGCTTGAGGCCATGGTTTCGTGCCTTACTTAATACAGGTATAAAGTCCTTGAATTTGCCCTGATTCGGATTTCCGCTAAAATCAATCCCAACTATAATATCTGGCTCGACTGCGGCTAGTTCCACCGCTAAGGCGACAGTTTCCTCAGCCACGGCCACCGGCTCGGCACGATTTATGGACGGCAGCAATTTTACTTTGATTTTATACAGATCGGACTTCTTTTTTATGACACCCAGAACGGTATCCAGATACGAACGACGGGACATATTTCCGTTCGCCTTGGGCGTGGTGCGCAGTTCCACATATATGACATTATCCTTGGCGAAATCCCGTATAACCAATTCGGTAGCATACTCCAGACCCTCTTTAGTTGAAGTCAGCTCATGCACGAAGCCAAACTTTTCGAAGCATTCGTCCAATTTGGCGCCCTTCTCGAATTTAATGAAACGCTCGCATAATGCGGAAAATTCTTTTGTCTGTACGCCATAAACTTTCGCTGCCAATTCACGGATGCTGTCAATGCTTAAGCTGCCATTTAGATGAGCGTGCAGCTCGATTTTCGGCAAACTGCGCAAGAATTGTAGCATTTTGTGTAACTTAATTTATTTTGGAGTTTGGGTTTTTTGTCAGCTGTGTTTTGGCTTTTTGTTTATAATTGGGAGTGCTTAGTAGCCCTGGTACTATCAGCTGTTATTTAACAGAAGTCGCAGCATTAAGAGACGCCTGCTATTAATGGATATGATTCTCAATTATTGAAAAGAAAAGAAAATGCAACTCAGCTAAGTAAATATGACACTAATTTTGCTTACCAATGAGTAATGTGTTGCTTTTATTTACTACATTCCTGTAAATTTTCTAGCTTTGATCAAATGAACGTTCTGACTCCGTTATCAGCTGATATGGTTCCGATAGTTCAATAATCGATATACATATATGTACAATTATCGCTTATGTAGCAAAAGAAACTACATAAATATTACAATAATTTTTACTGAAGATACACAAGCGGGAGAGTTAATTGTTTGCTGCCATGTCGGATGCGCATTTGGAAGCGCCGCCTTCGGTGCGTCTCACCAACGATGATTTTCGTAAGCTGCTGGCCACGCCGCGTGCCCCGCCACCAGGATCCTCGAGCACCGCAGGCAGCGGTTACCTGGCCACTGCCCAATTTGCCACGCCCTCTGCTGTCGGTGAAAAAAAGAAAAGCCAGAGCAGCAGCGAACGGAATGACCTACGTCGCAAGAAGAAGAACTTCTATGCAGCTCTCAAGAAGCAGGAGGATGTCAAGCTGCAGGAACTCTCGGAAAAGTACAGAGATCGTGCCCGCGAGCGTCGTGACAATGCCAATCCGGATTATCAGAACGCCAGCACGCCCGGTCATAGCAGCAGCACAAATGCCTATAGGGCCGTGGCACCAGATATGAAATCTGGAGTAGATGCAGCAGAGCGCCGACGTCGTATCATACAGGAGTCCAAATTCTTGGGCGGTGACATGAAGCATACGCATTTGGTGAAGGGTCTCGATTACGCCCTGCTGCAGAAGGTGCGCTCCGAGCTACACAGCAAGGAGGCCGAAGAAGAGGAACTGGCTGCCGCCTTGGCACGAGAAAAGTTGGCCGAAGAAGCGGCCGCCGCTGAGCAACTGGAGGCCGAACGTCGTGAGGCGGAGGACATAAATGCAATCAATGGTCCCATGGCACGCAACATATATAATCTCATACAGGCGCGACGCTCCAAGGAGGTGCCCCGAAATGAGCTGTTTGCGCCTGGACGCATGGCCTATGTGATCGACATGGAGGATGAGATGGACATGGATATACCGACGACGCTCAAACGCTCAAAGTATGAGGTGCCCGTGCCGCGAGAGGACATTGCAACGCTGACCACTAACGATATTGTCATCAATAAGCTGTCGCAGATTCTGAGCTACCTGCGAGCTGGTGGACGCAACAAGAAGAACAAGAAGCGCGACAAGGATAAGCCCCTCTTCTATGAAAAGGAAGTGGAGAGTGTGCGCGGCAGTAGCAGCAGCGCCAGTGGCGCAGGTGCCAGTGGAAGCAGTTCAATGCCGAGCAGCAGCAAAGGCTCGAAAGCTGTGGGCGACAGCATCTACGATGATGTGGGTGATTATCAACCCTCAAACTCTCGCAGTGATCGGCATCAGGCAAAGCCGGCCACGGCGCAATCCTACTTCGGAGATGCACCCGCCGAGCCAGAGCCGGTAATAACAAATATACCGCCACCTCCAAAGATATCCAAGGCGATGGCGTCACGTTTTGCCAACGAACCGGAGGGCTATGCTGAATGCTATCCAGGTCTGGAGGAGATGAACGATGCCATTGATGATTCAGATGATGAGGTGGACTACACCAAAATGGACTTGGGTAACAAGAAGGGCCCGATCGGACGCTGGGATTTTGATACACAGGAAGAGTACTCGGACTACATGAGCACGAAGGAGGCGCTGCCCAAGGCTGCCTTCCAGTACGGAGTTAAGATGCAGGATGGCCGCAAGACGCGCAAAAACAAAACCGAAAAGAACGAAAAAGCCGAGCTCGATCGCGAGTGGCAAAAGATCCAGGTGAGATTTTGCTTTATATAAGAAGGAATCTGCTACTAATTTGTATTCTATTTTTACAGGGTATCATACAGAAGCGCAAGCTGCCCAAGGATGGAGGCGGCGGTGGCGGCGGCGATGAGCCTGACTACAAATCAGCTAAATACTAAAACCCCAGAGCGGATATTCCTTTCTGGATTGGCATGAAAATTAATATTCTGAGTGAATATTTATATTTTTAGCAATTGCATAGAATATTATACATATTATACTTATTTACTTACATTTTGTTTAAGCCTGTTTCAAAATATCTCTAAACTTTTATGAATAATAATTTGTATTTAAAGTTGTCTTCAAATCGAAAATGATTCAGTTTAGAATTAGAATGTTTTGAAATAAATCATATTAAAAATATATATAAATGTAATTACAGTGGAATCCGGTTATAGCGACACTCAAGGGACCGTCGTTTTTGCGTCGTTATAGCCGGATGTCGCTTTAACCGTGTAAGTTTGCTAAGAAATGTTTGTCTGGGGACCAGATTTTTTCGTCGACATAACCGGTTGGACGCTTTAAGCGGAGTCGTTATAACCGGATTCTACTGTATATGATTTTTAGAAAAAATATATGGCAAAAATGATTGACTTTTAAATTAATAAAAACTAATGAAACAACAAAAATAATAATAATTTTCTTGATGAATTAGAAAATATATATTTCTAACAATATACACTGCGCGTCATCAGGTTAGCGCCCCCCTTTACAATCAACCTCAAAGCTAAATAAAATCTAAACCATCAGAGCTCCATCTTTGAAATTTTTTTATATTATACTCCATTTATTTCTCTTTAAAATACAAAAAGAATGGCTACTGTAACAATAAGGATTATTTTTTAATAATTTTTTTTGTAAAATGTACAAAAAATATGTAACAAAAATTTGGTCATCAGATTAGCGCCCCCTGCATTAAATTCAATTTATTTAAGCTAATGACCAAAAATAACACCGGTATTTTAAGCTATTGTTATTTTTAAGTAATATTAGTAGTGCGTAGTGCCGCCCTTGTTTAAAATTACTTCAAAAATTCGATTAGGAATGGAATTATAAAGTTGTTCAATATAATTCAAGGATATGGTTGACCAAGCGTGTTCAATACCTTTGATTAACTCTGTCCTTGTACTATATTGCTTTCCGGACTCATATACTTTCCTGACCAACCATCCCCAGACGTTTTCGATGATATTAAGGTCGGGTGAGTATGGTGGCCACTCCATGAGATCAACTTTTTGACCCTGGATCCAGGACTTCACGGATCGGGCGGTGTGAAATGGGGCATTATCGTGCTGGAAAGTCCACTGCATGTTTTGAAAAATGTTTTGGAAATGTGGAAAAGCAGTTTTTAAAACGATGTTATAGTCCTGTGCGTTCATACGCGATGTCAAAAATTGAAGCTTGCATGTGCCGTAGTAAGATATTGCTCCCCAGACCATAACCCCCCCCCACCCGGCTGTGTAACCGGTCCAAGTGATGTTCTTCTTTGCGTAGGTCATGGAAATAATAATTATAGCCATAAGGTCCTTCCAAATTAAATTTTTTTTCATCTGAAAAAACAACATACTGCCATTGGGTAGACCACGTCATGTGCGCTCTGGCAAAACTAATGCGCATTTCTTTTCGCAGCATATTGAGTGGTGGTTTTTTTTTTAATTTCAGTCTCTTTATGTTATTAGCTTTCTTAATTACTCTTTGGACCGTTGATAAGCTCGCCTTAGCACCGGTTTTTTCCCTAATCTTAGTGGTTGAGTCATGGGAATTCGAAGCTTCCCGAACTATTGCTCTTCTATCTGCTTGTGAAATCACTTGATTATTGCCGCCTTTATAGTTTTTTCCATAGTTTTCCTTATTTTTAAGAAAATTGCCAATTGTTTTCCTGTGTCTTCCTGTTTTTTCAGCAATTTTATGGAAGGATAATCCAGAATCAAAGTATGCCTCAATCTTTGATTTTTCATCAAAAGATAAAACTGTTTTTTTACCCATACTGTACATTTATTTAAAGATATTGAATACTTTGAGCTTCCCAAAAAATTTGGTGACTGTACTTGGCAAAATAAGCAAGATAACTAAAATTGCATTTGGGGGCGCTAATCTGATGACGCAAAATAAGTGCACGCATTCTTTGCGAAAATAAAGAAGAATAGAAAATAAAATATAACGGTTCTTCTCTCGCGCTTGATTTTATTATGAGAGACATCTCATATGTTGACAACAAAATCAAAAAAAAAACTACGAAGTTGCGTGCAATAGGAAAAGAGAAAAAAGCAAAAGAAGATGAGTGTGAAGGGGGGCGCTAACCTGATGACGCGCAGTGTATATTATATTTCGGAATATCAAGCATTATTTCGTCTTAATGAATAATAAATTCAGAATTTATTTTTAGTTTATCAAGATTCACCTCGGAGATAAAAACACATTTCTTTTAATATATTTTAAACATTATGAACTATTTATTATAATTGATGTTGTAAAACATTAAATATACGTATGTATGTAGGTGTACATGTATAATTCTTATTTGCTCACACAAATTTATGTATGTTTATATATATATATATATATATTTATATATATGCTAAATAATTGTTTAGCCACTTTATCACTATGCTTATATATTTTACGATATTTCTTTCGTGCTTTATAAATGTGCCTGATCTTTGAGCTTCTACTGGGAAGAGAAAGGCTGAGGGAACATTGTACGCTAGCCGGGGCAGACCTAATGGGTGTGTATTCTATATATAGATATATATGCATAACGATCTAAAAACCAACTGCATTTAATAGCGAGACGCGTTTGAACTAAGCTAAGTTTAATTCCCGCTCAGTAGCCTTGCCTAAGTGCGTGTGCTCTCTATAAGATTGGCATCCTTAAATGTGCTTAGATACAATTTATATATGTATATATAATATATGACACTCAGATTCCAATTTGCAATCGAATAAACAATTAACACACACACACACTATATGATCCATGCTTGGGAATGCTAATATATATACTCATATGTCTGTACTTATTGCATATCGTATATCGACTATCGTATATATAGATATACACCTCAACCTATCACTACATATTGTTCAAAAGATGCTTAAGAGAAATGAACAAGATTTAATTAAATATATGATCTACGTTAATTGCATTTGAAGTAATTCGGCAAGGCCGTAATTCACAATACCCTTCGCATTGTTCATAGAGCTCCAACACCCTAAATATATTGCACATTTAACTTCCTTTTCTTTTTTTCTAAATTTGTCAGTAATCACTCAGGATGTATTTTAGTTAAAAATTAAGATTTGCATGTTTGCAGACAAAACATAAAAATTGATTCTAAAAAATTCCTCTATTGGAAGAATAAACAGGTAAATGTTAATCTAAACATAAAAATCACAGCAAATTAATCATGTATAATGAAATACAATATGTAGAAAATAATTAAATGTTCTTTTAAAATAAAATGTTCCATAAAAAGGGAATTGCACATAAGGTCTTAAAGGGAATCTTCCAATACAGAAACCGCGTTAAACCTTAAAAGATTTGTAAGGTTTAAATAATTTTCGGAAAGATGATATTTTCATATTTCTATGTCTTTTAAAACACTTGACATTAAGGTAAAATTTGTTTATACTAATTTTTACTGCACAATAATCGATATATTGCAAATATATCCAATGCGAAGGGCATAAGACGTTTAGTTTTCTTATTTTGCTTGCTTTATCTGCTGCTGTTTAGAAACATAATTCTTTGGTTTTCCTTTATTTTGAAACTGTCTATTGCTACATCATTGAATCGCTCTGATGGTCTAGTTTAAGGTATTTCTCTGGCGAGTTCAGGTGAGGATGTTCCTTGTGTGCTGACAATAAATACAGTTCCTTAGCGTAAATCAGAACATGCCCCAAACAAAATTACAATTATAAAATAGGCGGAGACTTAACAACTAAACACGAGTCAATAAGTTGTGTCTGAACAAAGAGAGTGTGGGTCTTGCTATGTGTGTGTGTGTTTGTGTGTGTGTGAGGTGCCCATAGCCCATGCCGCAGGATATATATATAGATCCGCTTAAGATTCAGCCAGTAAACGTACACAATTGTCGTTGGCGTCGCCTCTGCTATCTGCTGGTCGACCCTCAGTCACGCCAGCTGTTGGTTAGGGAGAGCCGGCGACGCTCCACCAACTTGATGTCCTTGACACACAGATCGTGCTTGGAATTGCTGGCGAAGCGTATTACCGACTGGGTGCTCACCTGCGGCACATGCCGCAAGTCCAGCCAGATAAGACTTTCGCACTTGGACAGATGCTCCAGCGAGTTCTCGGAGACCAGGCGACAGGCGCTCAAATTAAGCTCCGCCAGCCGTTCAATGGCCGTGGGCGAGGTGCCAATCTGTGCCACGCCTGCGTCGGTGATGCGCTGGCACGAGGAGAGATCTAAATGTTTGAGATGTGGCAATGATTGCATTATATAACGCACAGCCACGTCCGAGATGTCAGTGCCGGCTAGCTTCAGCGTCTTGAGATCACGCAGCCGTGTCTTTGAATCACTCAGACCCGGACGCGAATCCTTCGGAGGCGACAGTATATCTCTGATGGCCGCATCATTCAAGCCTCGCACAAAACTCAAGTCGAGTATTTGCAAGGGCGGGCAGAGGCAGGTGTGCAGCGCCAGCACCGCCTGGATGGGGCAATTCTGCAAGGAGAGATTCTTGAGGGCGGGCAGGCGAGCCACCAACCAGGCCAGTTGCCGCTTGGCCAGCTGCGTCCAATCCAATATCAAATGCTCCGGCTGCCGCCGCACAATGGCCGTCAATAAAGAAGCAGATATTTTAAGCTCAGCACAATTCATGCGCTTCCAGAGATCAGGATCGACAGCGGCATTTGACCATGCCTTGCACACCAAACAGCACGTGACGAGCGTCTCGGGCGGCAGATAACGGAATATGATCTTCAGCACAGTTGGATCCAATGCCAAATTGTGGGCGCTGCTATTACTATGACTGTGACCGTGGCCGTGACCGTGACTGTGGCTGTGGCTGTTGCCACTGCCATGGTGCGCGTGATGATGGCTGTGCCCATTGGCGCCATTGCTGTGCTGTGCTCCACCAGCAACTCCACCGCTGACAACACCAGCTAAGCCCGCTGCAGCACTTGTGCCCGCACCATTGTTGAGCCCATTGATGGCGCCGTTACTCAAACCAGAACCGCTAAGAGTGGAGCTGGACGCGCACGCTGGACGCACCACATACTGTGGCTTCTTCAGCACACGCGTCGACGAGTTAAGCATCTGTTGCGCCAGCTGTGAGCGTATGGAGTTCTTTTTACGTGAGCCACCGCCACCTCCACCATGTCCACTGGAAGCCGCACCGGTACCCGCTCCACTTGTAGCCTCCATGGAACTGGAGCAGGGCGCATCGTTGCTCTCGTGCATGCTGCTGCTGACGCTAGTGCCGTCGTCGCTCTTGCGCCGCTTCACCTTCTCGCCCAGCAGATGCGACGCATTTGGTGATATGCCCGGCGAGGGCGTGTCACAGCTGTTATTGCGCTCCGTCTTCACTTCCAGCTGATGATGACGCTTGAGACCGTGCTTCCAGTGAGTCGTATGCATGCTGCCCGACTCCATTTCCGATTCGCTCGTAAACACAAAATCATTGTATTGTCCAACAGGCGGTGGCAAAATGCTACCCACTCCAGCTGCCCCTCCAGCTCCCTCCTGACCATCGCTCGTGTTGTTGCCATGCGAAACAGAAACGCGTCGCACCTCCGATGATTTTTGGCGGGCGCGAAAATGTCGCGGCTGCAATTGGAAAATGGTAAACAATTACAATAAATTATAGACATGTGTTTCTTTTAATGCAAATCGATAGGCCACAGAGTAATTTCAGAGCACGTCTGTTAGGCAGTTGATTGATGTTAAGGTTCTGTTATTTACAGATTTAATGTTTGTATTTAGTGTTAACAGATAAAGAGAAAAGAGAGGCTGCTGCCGATTACACATTTAAGTGCTGTTAAAATGCTGCGTAACATATGCATGTTATGTTAATTGAGCGTGATGTTACTAACATAATTATGTTAATGATGCTGTTATTTCACATTACTCACTTTGTAATCGTAATTCTTGCCAGAGCGACAACAACTGGGACACTCCCAGCTATTGGGCAGATCCTCGTTGACAATGCCCTTGGCATCGGCCGCATCGTCGGTGCCATCCAGCTGGGATAACGCACAGTCCGGATGGGCGATTTCATAGCACACGGAGCACTCCATCAGTGCCGAGGGACCCTCCAGCGAGGCCAGCTGCTTGGTTTGGGGCGACACGGGCATCTGCCGCCAGCCGTCCAGATGACAGTAGACACACTGTGCCGTCACTGGCAGCATGGGCGACAGGCACTGTCGCATCATGCACGTCTGTTTGGCCCGTCCAGGTCCGCCGAACTTCACCATGTCCATGCAAAAGGGGCAGGTGCCGCAATCGGAGCGCTGACAGGCGGCACAGTTCTTGCAGCGCGTGCGCCGTCGCCTCGGCTGTCCGGTGCCCGTCAAGTGTGGCGACAGCTTGGCACTCGCCTCACCCGGCGATAGGCAATTGTCCAGCGACGTGCTCATGCCGCCATCCGCATAGTTCGAGCTGGTGGCAATCACACTAACGGCATTATTGTTGTTGCCCACATTTGTGGGACTACTGCTATGAGCTTGGCTGCTGCTGCTGTTACTGTTGTTGTTGGTGTTGTTGTTGCTGCTGGTGCTGCTGCTGTTGTTGCTGGAAGCAGCTGCTGCCACAGCATTTGCCAAATGCATCTTCTTGGGTGGTCGATACTTCAGCGTATCCGTGGGCAGCACAAAGGTGGCTTCTGCGGTTAGAAGAGTGGAGATATGTTCAGATAATAACAATAATTTGGGTTCAACTCTCAGCCAGAGATTATTTGAAATATAGAAGGCACCAAAGATACCCACCTTGTTGTGGTCCATGTCCTGTGGATGAGCCATTCTCCAGATGCTCCTTCTTCAACACTCCATTGTTGTACTCCACGCCTTGACTGCTGTAGCTGTGATTATTATTGTTACCACTGGAGGAGTTGGCGCTGTTGCAGCCATTGTTCGAGCTGTTGTGACCGCCGTGGCCTGCCTCGGATTCAGCTTCCCTGGCCGCCTCCAACTGCTGCTGTTCTCGTATGACTTCTGCATTTTTGCGTGCTATCTCCTGTTTGATCTCCTGCTTGACGCGTGTGCGGTCGTACAGCTGAAAGACAGGCTGATGTTCAGCAGCGGGCCGTAGGACTGACATGCCCGTCACAGCCAAATCCTGTTGATCCTTGCAATGTCGCTCGACCAGCGTGCGCACATCCTTGATGAGGGCAACCGGATCCAGGACAAGACTGGGCACATTCTTCTTCTGAGGTGGCAGATCGTACAAGTACATGACAATCTCCTTGAGGCCAAAGAGCTCGTAGTGGGTGAGATGGATGTGCGGGCGAGCGGACATTTCGATCTCACTGGCCGACGGCTCACCCTCCAGATGGGAGTGACCGAGCAGCGTGTAAACATAGCGTGCCAGGACATACCACAACATTTCGGTGAAAAATGGATAGCGGAACTTTTGTGGCACCTTCGTATTGTCCTCAACGCTGGCCGTCTTCAGCTGCTTAACAATGCCAAATGAGTGCAAGAAATTGCCACCGAAGACCAGAGATTGGGTGGGTGTATAGACGGCATGTATCCAGCCGGTGGGTATAAAGAACGTATTGCCAGCCGTAAGATAGACCCGTGCACATTTCTCGACCGTATCGCCAAAGAATACATCCGCCTGCTTGCCAGATAGCACCCATTTCTCGTACAGCTGCAAATTCCGGTCGGTGGGGGGGATTAGCCAAAACACTTTGCTGCCCTTCAATATGTGATACCAGACAGAGGTACCGCCAAAATCAATATGGAAATCTGTATAGCAGTTCTTAACGGACATCAGGCAATACTTTTGCACTTTGGGGTACATCATGCCGCCCAGCAGGTTGGTGCCCTCTTTTTGTGCATCTTTTAGCTGCTTGGGCCATACCACATCGACCCAATCGATCTGTCGCACTATCTCTGGACTCTGGACAAAATTATCGAGTCGTGTATGCGAGAATTCCAGAGATATAACATTCAGCAGACGATCCTTTTGCGGATTATCATAGTATTGCTGCCACTCCTTCATCGTCATCTGCAGATTTTTCTGCGTGTTGACATCCATAACGTCCAGCAATCGACGTGATCCCACACACAGACGCACATCGTTCACCGTGAACTCCTGGGCATCGGGCATGCGCAGCCCCAAGCCGTTCTTTTCCCTAAACAGCAAAGGTATATTGAAGCCATGCTGCTGCAGGAAACTGTGGGAAGGATTGAAATTGTTATTAATTGTTTAAGTTATTAAGTTTTATGTGATTTATTTAGATATTTTTGTATACATCTAGATTTTGTTTAGAACACTGAATTTATGTTCAACTATCTCAGCAATATATGAATGGTAATTTTTTTAATTTTAATAATATTTATTTTAACTTACGAAACTGTTAGATCGCAGCCGCGCATCTCCCGCACCATGCCGGCCTGCGCGAACTTGGAGGACTCGAGCTTTTCGGCCACACTGAAGCCGCGCGCGCCTTCCGCGTCATCATCGCCCAGTAAACATTCCTCAAGGTAAAGTTTGCGCTGCTTGCGCTCGCGCTGTTGTTGGAAGAAAAAGAGAGAACGGAACGCATTAATAAATGGCTAACCGGGAGTCGGAACACCGAGTAAATGCCTAAAAATATACACAGAGGGCGGCGACAACGCCGTGGCCTGTTTCGCAGCTGACGTCGCTGTCGCTAACGCTATCGCTGCTGTTGCTGATGCCATCAAATGAATCACATTCGCTCTACCCACCATATTAGCGGCCGTTCGCTCTATTCACCACAGCAGATGACAGTCTCTCTCTCTCTCACTTTCTGCCGCTCTCGAGCACCTTTGGCCGCCGAATGGGGCTCGACCCAATCGTTTAAAGTCCGTCGTTTATGTCATTTCGTTTTCATTCGCTCGCTCGCCTCCAAAGGCGACACACTGGATTGGTTACGGCGCGGCCGATATTATTTCAATCTCATGGTCGTATTTTCTGGCAGTTTCGGCGGCAAAGCCAAGCGCTCCACCACCACTCGTTCGCTATTGTTAATGATGAGGGCGCCTTCAGGGCAGCATATTTGCATGCATTTTGTAAAGGGCAATGGAAATCGTATTGTCGACAGCGGCAGGCAGAGTGAGCTCCTGTTGCTGTCTCCTTTCTGTGCGCATGCACCGGCCTTGCACTTTAAATAATATTGCATGTATATGTGTTCTTCATGTGTGTGTGTGTTTTATGGTATATGCTGCAGCGCCGGCTAGCGGGCGGTAGTGAAAACGACTGTTGCGTTTTTCGTCCATCATCTTTATTAACAAGAACCCCTCGCATGCATACAAACACACTTACAAATATCCGCAGGCACACACACTCACAGGAATACGTGCATGTGCAGTTTGTCTGTGGCTTTGAGTTATTTTTGCATTTTAGCAACTCTGTAAATCTCAGCTGTGGTGGACTTGTATTGAAAAAATCTATAAACGTTTTTTGTTTTTCTATTTTCGTGGAGCTGTCCTCATTTGGTCGGTGTGTATTTTATATCCTTTTTAAGTGATTTGCTGGCTTCACGCCCGTTCGCCCGACGTCCACCGATCGCCTGCTTCGCGCCAATGCTGAAACTTGTTTGGCGTGTTCTAAACGTTTGTTGTTGTTTTTCTGGTTGCTTATTGTTGTGAGACAGAAAAAGCTTGTTTTGGCTGCCAAATGTCTGGCAACGCCAGTGGGCAATCGACAGGTAGAAAAAATACGACAACACCGCATTAAAGTGCGTGTCTCTTTTGTGCTGGGAATGTATGTATGTATGTATGTTTGTGCGAGCATAAGACGGCAGTGAAGTGGACCGAGTTGTTGTTACTGATTCTGATCATGTTGTCGTTGTTGTTTTAGTTTTGGTGTTGGTGTGGCGTCACCAAACGTAACGCTAACCGGCCGCCTTGCCAGATTGCCGTTTGGTTAAGCTTAATGTATTCTATTAAGGTGCTAATTGCGAACGGCCGGCACTGTCACATGCGGAGCCCCTCAACAAAATTGCTGTTAGCTATCTACAAACACAAACACACTTATATACATACATACATATATACAAACACTGGCGAGCTGCGATAAATGTGCGTTTGTAGCATGTGCTCTCTGGGATTGAGTTAGTCGCTTTTGATATAAATTTTTCATAAGCCACAAGAGTTGAAACTAACAAACGGCTAGAGATGAGCGCGTGCTCAGCTAATCGAGGTAAAAACCACACTGAATATCTGGTTTAACTTATATATATATACATATAGTTATGAAAAATCTCGAATATGTACATTATTAAGTATGCGAAAAATAACACCCATCTTAATATTATTTATGTTGTAAGCAAAAGTTTTACTTAGCTGTAATAAAGAGCTTTAGTGTGTTTATGGCATTATTAGAGTAATTTTTGTTTGTTTATTAAGTTGATTCGATTACTAAATAGTATATTGAGTTTTGTATACTTGACTAAAACACTGCAAATAAACAAATTACTGCTATAATATGTTCTTCCTGTCCAAAAGCTAGCTCATCTCTAACGAAAAATACCAAGAACCAGAAAAAGCGGGCTTCCTGTGTTTGAAAAGCCACGCAACCACGCAGCGCAGATATATGTATGTATGTATATTTGTACATATTTATGTATGTAACGATGCGCGCACTAAAATATTCATGAATTTAGATGACATTGCCAAAGGCAGCACACAGATGATAGGAAGGTAGAAGGTGCATGTTGTTGTTATTGCTGTTTGCTGTTGTTGGCCTGGCCAACGAGCGGCAGCAACAGCTGCTGTCCCAATTTGGTGCTAATCAAATGCACAAGCAAAGTGAATACAAGATACAACAAACAGACAATGCGAAAGAGAGCGGGTGAGAGAGCGAGAGAGACCACAGCACACAAAGAAGTGCTCAAATAATCACTATAAATGTAGTGTGACCGTGCTTACACACCACACCACACCACCAACACACACACACACACGCACACACAGTCATACGCATACAAATATGTAAATCTGCTATAGCTGTTATCTACGAGATACTAGTGCACTACAAACATACCCACACGCACACAACATAAAATAATATAAAAGACTAAATTAAAAACGAAATGCGAACAGTAACAAACAAACAAAATGGCAAAGAAACTGCTTTTGGTCATGCGGCGGCATCAGTTGAGCTTCACTGCTCAACGGGCGCAGTGCCGCTGCTGCACGGTTCACCTTCTCTTGTGTCTTTGTAATCGTACTGCTCTTTATCTATATGTGTGTGTTTGTGGGAGATAGAACTTGAGCTTTAGAGAGTGAGTGAGCAGTGAATGAGCGTGCATTTATTTATATAGATTGCTAATGATAGTTTACAATGACAACGACAGCACTCGACAGTTAACGGCATACGCAATCTCGCGCCGCCCTAATGATTTTCTTTGGGCTTATCAATATAAAACGTACGTTAGGCTCTTCTTTTTCTGATATTTGTTGATGGCACTGTTAGTTCAATTACTCACCAATTGTCTGCGCTGCACACCTTTCGCATTGCCGCCTGCAGCGACGCCGTTGTTATTGTTGCTGTTGCTTTTGCCAGGCGACGACCCCGTTTCGGCGGTGGACATCGCCACAAAATCTGTTGGTTTAACTTGCACTTGTACTTTGAAAACTTGACACGCCTCGTTCTCTTCGTTTATAGGCGCTATAATAAGCGCTGCTTACAGTTTATTTGTTGTTGTTCTTCCGCTTTTTACACTTTACCACTTTTCACTTTTAATTATTTGCTGTAATCAGGGAAGAAGACAGAAAGATAGAAACAAACTTAAAGATGCATGAAAATTACAGTCGCTGCACTTGTTTGTTATTGTTTTTTTTTTTTTTTTTCCTTTAGCTAACACGACGCGCAACGAAATACTAATTGCAGACAGCCTTTATTACTTCATACAAATTGAGCTGGCAGCGAAAAAATGAACATATACACACGCACGCAAAGTTACGGGTGCTCTTATACACTATACGTATCACGCGTTTGCTTGTACACTCCCACACACGACGAAGACGACTAAAACAAGAGCTAAAGAGCAGAGCAGAGTGTGCCTGTGCCGTGCCGCCAAGGCAAGCCGAGTGGAACTCAACATGGTGGGCTTTTGTTATGTTTTCTGTAAAATTCACCACGCTTCTCAACTGCCAGCCAACTAGCTAGTCTGTGTTTGCCTGCCTACTTCTGTGCTACGTCAGGGGCTCGGCTTTAATTTCGTTGGGGGATTCGGTTGGCACCCACATGTGCGCCACTGCTTCGTTGCCGCTGCTTCTGGTTCTACTATTATTTCACAGGTCAACGAAAAGAAAAAAACCTGTGGTGTATTCAGTCGTAACGCAGCAGTAGGCTCGGTATCTGCTTGCGTGTCGCTTAAAAAGATATGTGAATATGGGTTGCATCTATTTTGCGTATTTTGTCATACGACAAACGACAGCGACAGCGGCATCAATATAAAAGCTCACTTATCACATTGCCCCTCCAGACACGAAACACATACACACACTTTAGCTATTTGTCATTTCGCATTGCTTTTCCCGTGAACTTGTAATAAATATTCTAATTTTGCACTTGAGCATCGGTGTACCGCTTGCTACGCGTTGACTCTCTACTAGCTAGTTTTAACCGATTTTTTTACTAAGTATATCTTATTATTGTTAGTGGTGACTTTTTTGAGATATGTAAGCGTCACCACGCGACTCAGAAACTAGCGAACGACGAAGCCGACAAGCCGACATCGTTCTGGTTAGAGCATTTTGTTGTTGTTTTTTTGCGTCTCCAAATTACACTCATTTTAATTATAATTAATACGTATGTATATGTATATACATATTCGTATTCTTATATGTGTTTATCTGCTATACACAGTATATATTTATATACATATATATGTATATACAACGACCCGGCCGTACATACATACACATGCCTCGCACTGTTCACATCACACAACACTCATACAAATACATATGTACATGCCCGTAAATACACACACACACACATGAACGATTCACATCCATGCATGTATGTATGTACATATGTGGCTCATAATTAATTAAATCTGTAAGCAGCGCCGCTCAATTTGTGCAAATTCTTGCATCTGCAGCTCGCAAAACAGTTTGCACACTTGGCAAAATACATTGAAACGAGAGATTTTGCATTTTTTTTTTTTTACCCATTTTTAGCACTTATCGAAGTTTTTAATACGTCGTCGCAACACGTCCGCAAAACGCACCCGTACTTGATGAAAACTTAACTGCGACTGACTAGTGTGACCGTGAGCAGAGAATTGTAAAAATGTCTCCCACTTTATTAACGCTATGTTAAGTCTTAACAGAATATGCACAAAACACGCAGGGCCGAAACACCTTTGTTAACATTACGATCTCATCTTAAGATAACCGAGTTTTATAACAGAAAAGTTAATTTTTAAAGCCTGCCTTCTTAAGTCCCATATAAGCAGAAAAAGCATTGTAGGCATTCATTTGTGATAGTATTTTTCTTGATTTAATTTGGAATACGTTCATAGCTATTTCTTAGACCACATTCTATGTAAACAGTAGTTAACAGCTGTTATTACCCAGCCAGGGCTACCAGATGCTCCCACGAAAAACACTAAATACATTTAACATATATTTAATGTAAATTAAAGGAAAAAACGCTTACGTATGGATACATATGAATATTGTTATCGTAAAATTAATCAAATTATAAACAGACATGCTGATAAAACTAGTTTTGCTTATGCACATTATAAACATATCCACCCTCGCCTATAACTTATTAAAGCTACAGGTCCTCATCCATTTGCTCATCAGACTTATTTAAATTCACATTGCATGTATTGTTATTATCAAAGAACTCCAGCTCATCGTCATAATCATCGAGATTCACATCTCCTGACCCTGGATCCACTTGACCAGAATTTGACATACGCACTCGCACCTGCTCCTTGGGCAGCGACTGCGGCTGCGACTGCGTCAGTTGCAAGGGCGATGGTTGCCATGGCACCAATGCTGTACATGGCCTCGGAATCGATTTAAGTAGCCATTCGGGTGGAATGCCACATGGTGCTGAAATTGGAGGAACGCCTTGTTTCAGTTCATCACAGATCACAATCCGATTGGCATTGCGTAGTTTCTGTTCAAGTTCCATGGCTGCCATCTGATAAGCAGGATTCGGATGATGTGTTTTGCCCGTACTGGTCGAGGGTATGTCATCGGTGGCCAATCCTCCATTCACACTTGGTACACTGTTATTGTTTCCCACTGTGCGCACGGAACCCACACCGTTTGCATCTCCAGAGATTTGCAGCCCACTAAAGTGCGCAGTTATTCGTTCCTCAGTTATCAGTTGCTTGGCGGGGCTATTGAAAATAATTTGTATACATAGAGGATTTATATACATAAATAGTTTAATTTATAGTTTATATACTTACAGCCCGGAGGCCAGTTGCTCCAGAGATTTGCGCTTGTGGTGCCACTTGCCACATTGTGGGTCAGTCTCGATATTATAGTTTGCGTTTGAGCCAAATTGCATGATACCGCCTGGCTGAGGTGCATTCGTTGTTGCCAGCATCCAGGGCATTCCATCGAGCAGCCACGGATGTGTGGCTGGATGCGGAAAGACCGCTGGCTGGTCCGACTTGTGCAAATGACTTTGATCGGGGCCGCCGTAAGACCTGCAAGCGTACAAAAAGACGCTCAACCACTTCTATTGACTGCATTTTAAAACAGACTTACTGCATTTTTTGTTGAATTTCGCCTTTAGCTAAATCTTAGAAATCTTGTATTCTTTTTCTGAAGCTTTCAACTATTTTGTTTTCTTGCGTTTTGCTAGCGTTGCCACTTGTTTGCATGTTTTCGGCAGTATCGATACTTTTTCACTCGTGGTATCACTGACATAGAATGTGCTAGAAAATGCCAAAGAGAGCATTATAAAAAGCGCGCTGTCAGAAGGTTTTTAAAATATTTTACAATTCAAGCGCAAGTGATCAAGTGTTTAATTAATTTTGTTCAACTAAAAACTAATCTAAGACGTGACAAAAAATAGTGTTTTAAAGTAAAAATAAAATAAATACAACAAAATCATTCAAAATGCGTTTCACAAGGTGAGTTTTTATTTTCATTAATTTAAATGTCTTAAGCTATTATTTAAATATCTATTTTTAACAAAGTACAATTAATGCTCAAAATTTAGTTACCTTATTCGTTTTTAAGAAATAACATTTTATAAAAAAAAACGAGTTGGTTTAAAGTAAAAACAATTACTTAAATATTAATTACAATTCAATATTTAAATATTGATTAATTAATTTTTAGGTAATATTTAAAGGATTTTTTAATTTGACACTTAAACCTATTTTAAAGAAATGTTATTTCTTAAATTCAGATAATGTATTTAAAATTGTATAGTATTAATAAGTGAATAAAAATCAAGATTATTTTCTTACATACAAACGATTCTACGCACGGGCGAACGTCACAAGTTTTATTTTGTTCCCCTTTCCAATGTTATTTAATTTCAACTTTATCTTCCATGTGCTAATAATTTCGATTACTTCAATCGACGCTTCGCTCACACTTTCCCTTGCTTATCACATAATTATTCGAAAATAACATGTTTTTCTCATTTGAATCTCCGCATCGATTGATTCGCCCTGGGAACAACATCAGCAGACGCAGCATCACTCTCCAATGACGCTTACCAATAACAGGCGGCTGTTATTGCAGTGGCTGTTGCTACTGCTGATATTTTGCTTTTAGCTCATTTACTTGGGAAATATCAGTCAGTCAGCAAGTTACTAGGCGCGATGTATATATTTAGCGCATGGGGTTGGGGGTAGCATCGGATGGGGCTTATCAGCCCAAGACAGCAATCGATCCCCCTGTGCGTTTATTGACGTCACAAATCGGGCCGATCTCTTGCGATGCAATTAGTAATCACGCTTAACAATTTCGTCAGGCTGGAAAAACACTAGCGCTAAAAATAAAATCCAATTACATTCAAAATTATTTTCCGTTAAACTACTATTTTAAATTCTACATGTAGCTTTTAATTCTGCATTCTCTTATACTTATGAGAGCTTTCATGAGCACAATTTTCAAGTCCCTCCCTTTTCCTCTGCTGATATCTCACTTGCTTTTGCTTATGGTATACTGGATAAAAGCTTTCAAGCTTGTCGTCAAGTAAACACAGCACGTGTGTGCGATCGCGATCTTTGCTGATGCAGGGGGCAGTTCATTAAGAACTTAGGAACCGATCGGTTTGAATTTTCTGATTTGGGTGTGGAAAATTAGTGCACAATTTGACGAAAATCAGGTAAAGTGAATATATGTACAAAAAATTTGTGTTTGCATGCGCATATACAAATTAAATGTCGAGACCTGTCTGCCAGACAGTTTACATGATTTGTTATTATGCATCGCCAATTGTGAATCAAAATAAAAACAAAGTGCAGCCAACTGATAACGTCAGCTATCACCCCCACAGTCAGCAAAACGGCGGCTTTGTTTATTAAATATAGCGAGAGGGGTCAATTATCAATACACGTGCTAAAACTAAAGCTAAAATTAAAGCATGCACATTAGTTTTATTTTTTTTTTTTTCACCAGACACAATTTCTGAAGCCTACACATTTTTCTTAGTTTTGTTGGTGTGTGTTTAAGTAAGCAAATAAATACATAGTGTGTCTGTGTGTGACTGGTGAACATGAGCAAGTCATTCGGGTTTTATCGGTTCTGTTCGCTTTTTCGGTTTTGTTGTGGTATTCTTTTTTTGCAAAAAAATACAAATTTTACCGTAAGGAAATATGAACATGTCAGTTATTTATGTAAACCTATGAGAGCACAGTAAATTTTCTACCTTTTTAACATATATGAGTGAAAATAATCTATGTACATTCATATATAGAAAAATTTAATTACTGTTACTGTGCAAAATGTCGAAAAGTATAATCAGGGCATTTGTGGCCACAGTATGTTGTATCCCAAAGGCACATTATATGCAGTCGACAATGAGAATACACGAAATTTCTTGGAAATTGCATGAGCGAAATAAAAAATATGCGTAAGTGTATCCGATTACTGTTCTGTTGCTAAGCACATATTTGTATATATAAAAATGAATATATGTTTATTTTTATTTTTGGTAGAGAGTACATAACTCTTTTCTAATTTACAAATAAAAATATCTGCACGTGCCCTTGCAAAAAACAGCTGTTACCAATGGAGCGTTGCCACTACTCAGAACTCGTGATAAATCTGGCAACGCATATCTAAGTTGAATTAGATATTTAAAATCAGGTTTTTCCTAGTTAGTTATCGTGGTGAAATGCATGCGTTCATAATGTGTATAAGGTTAATTTGTACTTGTTTTAGAATCGTATACTGTAAGAGCTTTACGCAAAGAGCTTAAACCTGTTATCAACAGTGTCGTTTAATGTACATACATATGTCGTCAATGTGATTCGTTGTTTTCGTGCGCTCATTTCAATACGTACAGTGGAGAGTTAACGTTCGACGAGCTGGGCACGGTCGTGTGAGATACACCCATACAGTACCTGTGTTTATAGTACATATATCTGCACACATATATACATATACACAAATATGTATATGTATAGATATTGAATCGCTGTAGAATAAACAATTTGTAAGCGCTACAAATTCTACGAACAAAGTAGTCGCTGCTGTTGCAAACAAAATCACACTGCGATCAGAATAACCCATGAGTCATTCTGACGTGGCTGCGCTGCTAGCTGATAAATACATATTATTGCCAGTCGGGCAACATCGGGGAAGTACCTTTTACGAATAAAAGCTGTGGTGGCACGAACGGCAATACGATTGTATCATTTTCGTTTTGGATGAGCAGTGGAACGGTCGGAAAGCCTATAAGCGTACAACTACGACGTAAAAGCGAACGTGAAATAAAACAAATTGCATGAAGAGAGCGACACGCGCTCACGTGGACAAAAATACAGTAGCAAAAGCAGCAGGAATAATAATAATAACAGCATTAAAAATGAATCAACAGCAATTCTTTGATCTGGATCAGGGGAAGAGTATATCCTATATGAATGATTGTTCCAGTACAAGTGGATATAGCAGCGCAAATTCGCCTATATCTATGACACAGTCACCATCACATTCGCCAGACACATTTGTTTTGCAAAATGAATTTGCCAACCTTAATTTGCCCGCAATGTCGAATTCACCTTCACCACAGCTACAACACTTACGCGGCTCACCATACCAGCAGCCACTCATAGTAAATCAGCTGCTGCCAAATGGCAACCTCTGCATGGAAATTGATGGCGGCAGCAACAATATATTAAATGGAAACACAAATTTTGGCAATATGTACATGCCCATGGATCATTTCTATGCGACGCCGCAAAATGTGGGATTTGCGACAAACGATGGTGGCGTTAAACAAGAATATACCGCTGTACTGCACATTGCCGAGCAGCCGGTGGAAAAATTTCGATTCCGCTACAAGAGCGAAATGCATGGAACACATGGCTCACTCAATGGTATTAATTCGAAGCGGACACCAAAAACATTTCCAGAGGTAATGTTACGCAATTACAATGGACCAGCTGTCATCCGTTGCAGCCTATTCCAAACGAATTTGGACAGTCCACATTCTCATCAGTTGGTAGTGCGCAAGGATGAGCGTGATGTATGCGATCCACATGATCTGCATGTCTCGCAGGAGCGTGGATATGTAGCCCAGTTCATCAATATGGGCATAATACACACAGCCAAAAAATTCATATTCGACGAACTGCTGAAGAAGAAAAAGGATCGTCTGGTCTTCAAAATGGGTCGCCGAGAACTGTCTACCAAGCAGGTGCAAGAGTTGCATCAGGAAACAGAACGTGAGGCCAAGGATATGAACCTGAATCAGGTAAGTCAACGACTTGTAGCATTATTTGTGGACGTGTCCTCAACGTTGGTTGCATTTTAGGTGCGCCTGTGCTTCGAGGCCTTCAAGATTGAGGATAATCACACCTGGACGCCAATTGCAGCGCCTGTCTATAGCAATCCGATTAACAATCGCAAGTCCGCACAAACGGGCGAGCTACGCATCACTCGCCTCAGCAAACCCACTGGCAGCGTCATGGGCAACGATGAACTTATTTTGCTCGTCGAAAAGGTTAGCAAGAAGAATATCAAAGTGCGCTTCTTTGAGGAGAACGATGATGGTGAAACAGTTTGGGAGGCATATGCCAAATTCCGTGAGTCGGATGTTCATCATCAGTATGCGATTGTCTGCCAGACTCCGCCCTACAAGGACAAGGATGTGGAACGCGAAGTGGGTGTCTCCATTGAGCTAATACGTCCCTCCGACGATGAGCGCTCCTTTCCGCCATTACCTTTCCGTTATAAGCCACGTGATGCGATCGTCTCACGCAAACGCCGACGCACATGCTCCACACTTACCAGCAGCAGCGGCAGCAGTAGTGGCAGTCTGAACAACTCAGTAGAACTGCCCAAGACGGTGCCGCAGCAGGGCGCGGTCAACGTATCACAGCACGATCAGACAATTAGTCAGGAGTTCGGACGGGAATTTCATTTGGAGCAACTAATAAATCCAGAATCGTTTCGCAAGATACTCGAACAGGACTCCGCAGAGCTGGAGAAGCTGTGTGTCAACGATGGCTTGCTGGAAACAGATGGTCACCAGCAAGCAGAAAGTGCAGACCGCACGCACGGCAGCCGTTATGATCGCAACCTGACCAGCACCTATCTGGGTGAAATCTTTAAGATATTCGATGCGGCCCGACGCGCTGTCGATAATAAGGAACTATTTCAATCCTCCTGCAAGAAAGTGGAGAATCTGTTCACTGATCATGCGCAGAGGAACGTGAATAACGACACACTGCTGCACGAGGTGATTAGCCAGCGCAAGGATAATCTGAAGCTGGCCATAAAGACGTTCCAGGTGATTGATTACTTCAAGTTGCGCGAGCTGGCGCATACTGCACAAAATGCGGATGGAGACAGCTGTTTACATGTAGCGTGCCAGCAGGACCGCGAGCATTATATACGTCCATTATTGGGACTTGGCTGCAGTCCAAATCAACAAAATCAGACAAACAACACGCCTTTGCATTTGGCTGTCAAAGAGGATCGCAACAATTGCATTAAACTATTCCTAGATGCACCAGGCGCCAAATTGGATTTGTCACTGACGAACGATGATGGCCTGACACCCCTGCACATGGCCATCAGGCAGAACAAATATGATGTAGCCAAGAATCTTATCAACTATGATCGCAGCTCCATCAATGTTGCCAACACAAAGGACGGCAATAACGCACTGCACATGGCTGTGCTTGAGCAGAATGTGGAGCTGATCGTTTTAATACTGGATGCAGAGAATCGAATGGATATATTAAAGAGCAGAAACTCGGCTGGCTTAACACCTTTGCAGCTGGCACGTACCATGGCGAATGATCGCTGTGTTCGGCTGCTGGAGGAAGTGTATCCGGACAAGGGAGAGTGCGCCATGACATGGATACCAGTAAATATCAAAGAGGAAATGGACTCCTCATCTGCCGAAGATGAAGAGGAAAGCAATTCCGAAGTACCAGCCCAATCGATCAAAATCGAAGAAATTGAAATGGATTTCAAGACGGAGGACGCTAATGAGGACAGCACAACGGATGAATGCGACGTTAAAAAGCAATTAGTGCAATTGCTGAGTAGTAAACCCAGATTTGACAAACTGGTGGCTCAGCTCAATGAGCCGACGGCAGATAATGCCAACTTGCCCAAATGGAAAGAGATTGCCGAGAAGTCTGGTTTGAAAGACTTCAGCTGGCTCTGGTCAAGCTCGGAGGGCATGCTCAACTATATACAACATAAGTCGGGCGACAATGAGTACAAACACTTTGCACTTGCACTCCAGGAGCTGGGTATGCTGAGTGCCTCCAATTAATTATATACATACATATGTATGTATATCTTAAGGAAAATTTTTTATAAAAATATATCTATATACACAAGTACATTTATATTTATTAAGTTTAACAAGAATTTTTGCTGTATTACATAATAAATTGTTCAATAAACTTTTACATTTATCTCATATAAAAATGGAAAAACCCCCAACAACACGCATTGCAGTAAAAATATATGTATATATGTATGTGATTCACCAAGTGAGCTATAAAGATGTGTCTGCTAGGGGAATTACCGGTCAATAGCTCTGTGTGTACTTCCCCGTCAGTTGTAAACATTTTGTGGTCTTGAATAATACAATTATAGGTTTCAAGTGAGAGGGCTCTAGGTCAGATTGCTCGACTTGGAGATACCCTATGAAGAGCTGATATTTAATTAACTTGACGCGTTTATAAATATACAGAAATAACTCGATAATAAGGAATATTATATAAAATATACATAAAATTATATAAATTATACAAATTTCAAGTCATTTGTGGCTTATGCATTCATATGGATTGACAGATCGGTTTAGGTCGTTGTCCTGTTACATCCATGAAGGTTTAAAAACGGACGTACAGTGACTCGCAGTGCATTAATCACATCTCATTAGATAAACTTTAGACTGAATTATGAATACAATACGCGTGCGAATCAAGAAGGTATATGTATGCATATTTTTGTTTATGTGAATAACTTCCTCTTACGCGTTATGAATCTATTCCCATTCTATAAATCGCCTTTGGACTATCTTATCTAATCCATTTCCTTTAGAGTTCTATAAATCATATAATATCTTTTCGAATAAATTTATTTCCATCTTCATTCACTTTGCAGTAACATGGCTCAAATCATCGATGGCAAGAATTTGGCTAACCAAATACACAGCGAATTGTGTAAGGAGCTAAATCAGTTCGTGGCCGAAGGTAATCCCGTGCCCCACCTGACTGCCATCATTGTGGGCGAGGATCCCGCCAGTCAGAAATATGTGGAAAAGAAGACCGAGGCGTGCAAGGAAATCGGCATTCGCAGTCGTACAATTGTGCTGCCTGAGTCCACGACACAGGCGGAGCTGCTGGAAGTGATCGACAAGCAGAACAAGGATGACAGTGTGAATGGTGTATTAGTGCAGCTGCCTGTGCCGGCGCACATTGATGAGCGCACCGTGTGCAATGCCATAATTGCTGCCAAGGACGTGGACGGGTTCAATGAGATCAACATTGGTCGTCTGGCTCTGGACATGAATGGTATTGTGCCGGCCACGCCACTTGGTGTGAAGACTTTGCTGGAGCGCTCCAATATACCAACATTCGGACGCAATGCTGTTGTCGTCGGTCGCTCCAAAAATGTGGGTCTGCCCTTGTCCATATTGTTGCACTCGGATGGCAGCCATGCAACCAAGGGCCTGGATGCCACGGTCACCATTTGTCATCGCTACACGCCAGCCAAGGAGCTGGCAAAATATTGCCGCCAAGCTGATATAATTGTTGTGGCCGTGGGCAAGCCGGGTTTGATAACCAAGGATATGGTCAAGCCGGGTGCTTGTGTCATTGATGTGGGCATCACCCGAATCCAAGATGAGTCTGGCAAATATAAACTTGTTGGCGACGTCGACTTCGATGGTGAGTAAATGGTGCAATCCAACCAACATTCTGTATAGAAATTGACAATAATTATTATTTACAGAAGTGCGTCAGGTGGCTGGACATATTACCCCGGTGCCTGGAGGTGTTGGCCCCATGACTGTTGCCATGCTGATGCAAAACACTATCTTGGCGGCCAAGAAACAGGCCGCGGATCGAGCCAACTGAATTTGATATGCCCTTCAGAATTTTACAACGAATTTACGATTTCATTTCTGCTGCCAGCAGCGGGCCATAGTATTTTGTTATTTAAAGCACTAATAGACTAATAAGCCACACTAACATCCATATAAGTAACAGTTAAATAAACTACAAATAAATATGCCTAAAATATAAAAACAAAACAATGTTTTCTTGATACGGCGAAATTTGTTAAGGAGCGTTGCCATACGGCTAAATGAAAATGCAAAGCAGCCAAAATACTGCCAGGGCGCGCATCAGACGGGACGTCAATATGATCAAGCTAAAAAAATGTAGTATCGCGTTTGTGTTTCATAATTCATTATATTCGCTCACTGAACGAAGTCTAACAACCGATCAGTCATATGTATATATTATGAAAACATAACATTTACTTATAACATATTTGAATAACTATCCATCTTTCATATTTGTTATTCATTATTATCAAACATGTTATATCAATTTAAATAGAATAGTTTAAATAGAAATATTCGATAAATCGCAATTTAGTAAATAATTGGGACTTATGGCAATTATTATGAAAGGGACATCGCTTTGCAAGACCGACTGACTACGCTACTGGAGATAATTTGAAGCTAGCTGGCAACTCTGTTAGTCGGTCGTTATGGTGTTTTCGTATAAATCAGATTTAGTTCTCAAAGTAAATATTGTTATAATTATTGTGTTGTTCGTAACATCCCAAGTTTCTGGGAATCAAAACTCATCAATCGCTATGACTCAATTATTTGCGTGCAGTTTCGAAGTCTTTGGACAAGTACAAGGTACATATATTCAACGATCGCCAGCCCCATTTGCAAAATTCTAATTGTTACATATTTTGTAACTTTCCTCATTTTTCTATTTTGCAGGCGTTTTCTTTCGCAAGGTAAGTCTAGTATGAAATAACGCGAGTATCGAATAAAAGAATAAAAAGTTCACTTGGTTTATTACACATATATAAACAAATAGTACACAGAAAAGCAGGCAAATGAACTGGGAGTCCGCGGTTGGTGCATGAACACCCCGAACGGCACAGTAAGGGGCGAATTGGAAGCGCCGCTAGCACCGCTTAACGAAATGTAAATGCACACATGGATTATTAGTGATATAGTTTATTGTGTCCTGACTGTCACGTTTTGACTGTTTCCAGGAAGGATTGGCTCCAGAACAAAGGTAGCCCCCACTCGAAGATTGAAAACGCCGTATTTTCGCCAACCAAGAAGATTGAGAACTATAGCTTCAACAAGTTCACAATAATACGTTAATCGGAAGTGGCGTTCTATCTACGAAACGTAAAACAGAATTGGCAAATTTTTGTCTATGTTGTCACAAATTTATTCTAGCTTGGGTCCTATTTATACTTGAGGCTCCATCAGTTGATCTATTAGTATATAATTACTCAGAGGCGGCCCTTAAAATGTGTAGAAAACTAGAAGGCCTGATTAATAATAATTAAGCGATGCTTGTCATTAAAATTAAAAGTCAAGAACCAACATAATATAATTAATATTTATTCACATTGTAAAAACCATTAAAATTCATCCCAGTAAAAACAATAACAAACATATTGCTTATTTGTTAGCAGAGTTGCATTTTGTGTAGTAGCATTTGGTCACGGTTAGGGGTTGCCATTTGTGACTGAGTAACGATTTAAAGTAACCGTTTGTCAAGACATCTCACTTACACGCATTGCAACACTGATACGGAATTGCCCATATAGTCCCATAAGTAAGAACGAGACAAACGTATGATCAACATGCGTACTTTGGTCTGGCAGCACAGAAACGAGTACAGCTCCGAATACACGTCGTTTTGCCAAAAGCGTAGCAGGGAGCAAATGAAAAAAATATATAAATGAGGAAAAAATTTAGTGAAATAATAACGACAAATATACCAAGCGCGAGCAACGCCGCTTTAGTAAAAATCGACAGATTTAATAATTGCGTGCGTCGTGCAAGCGTCTAAAATTGTGCGTATAAAATAGTAATAATTTTTAAGCAATTACAAATTCTTGCGTGCTTCTGCTTCTGTATGTCGGTACATGTGTGTGTATGTGTGTGTGTGTGTAGTGCACAGTTTGGTTACTTTCGCGCTGAAAACGTTTTCTACTACTTTTTGGTTGAAGCGAAGAAAAACACATATGTATGTGTGTATATAAATAAAGAATTTTGCGATAAAAGCGGAACTGTTTATAATATTCAGTATTTTTAAGGCGTTCTAGTCTATGCAATTTGAGTGCAAACGGAAAATGAAATGAATTGTGTAAATAACTGAAAATAGTGCTAGACATGTACATGTATGTGTGTATGTACATAACACACACGTCTATACAAGCAGTAGCCTCATGCATGGGTCTGTACCCGTATGCATATGTGTATGTGTGTTTTATTTGTTTGTGTGCTGTGTGCGCGCACATATTGTAAAGGCGCGAGCTGCTTAATTGCCAACGATGAAAAATTCAATAAATGAAATTACATAAAAAAGACATGAAAAATAAGCGGCCACGCACCTCTTTGTAAATATTTGTGATATATGCATTTAGCTGCACACATGCGTAATAAAAATAATTTAGATTTTCATGCGCGCAGTCAGAGATTTCGTCAGTAGTTTTGCCCATTTGCATTTGTTCAAATGTTCTGCTGGGCTAGCCGCAGTGCTCTATAGTTCGTTTTTTTTTTTTTTTATTGCGCATCATTGTGAATGAGCAATAGCGCGCGCTCTCTTCTCTGCTCTCACAATTGGCACGCATTGAAGCCCGCGCGCCTGTTTGTGTGTGTGTGCGTGAGAGAGAGAGAGAGGGAGTGAGTGAGAGAGTGCTACACATACGCACGCGGCGCCGGAAAAGACTTCCTATAGGCAGAGTAAACGAAGATAATCACAAGGAGGAATAGGCAACCAAAATAACAACGGAATTTTGTTAGCTATCGCTTGTTGTTGGTCGGTGTAATTATTATCGAAGGGTTCCATTTATGCAGATGTCTGTCAGCTATATGTACATAAAGCATCCGCCTGTTATTGACGGAAGAGGTCATCAAAAAATATGAAATTGCAGCGGCTTATGTTATCGCTGTTAATTTGTGTAATTGTTGTTATCGATTAGGCAAATGTATGGCAACTTTAGATAAAGCATTCTGCCATTGTTTTAATAGTAGGCGATGCGAAACGTGTTAAGCCTTTTATTAGTATATATATTTTCATTTTCCTGTGTGAGAGAGTGCGTAAGCGGAAAAACAAAGTGTGCTTCAGCTCGGTGTCAATTTTCAAAATAAATTATTGAATTAACTTTTAAAAAATTCGTTTTTACCGTCTTTTTTGAAGCGACCAAAAGGAACCCCTCCCCCACAAAGCAATAAAGTGCATACAGTAATTAAGTGATAAAAAGCCGAATAGCGTGAATAGCAAAGTGTCGAATAGCGTAACTCTGTAATGCAGCTGGCCTGGCAGTGACTCCGCACAAGTATGGCACCAGCGCTCACGGCCGAAACACTGAGTCCTAAGGAGAAGCTAACAAGCAACGCATCGCCTGCCACCGGCACGCGGCAGTCAGTGCGAAAATTGGACTCGTCCAGTGAAACGGCCAAGAAGCCAAACTCTTTGACAGCCACGACGCGTGTAACTCGCTCCAAGGACGCGGCACAGCGCATGGGCTCGCCGATTGTGCAGGTCAACAATAACAACAACAAGCGCAAATCCAACAATCACACCAACAACAATAACAACAACAGCGAAGCCAAAGCCGTGGAGCATCAAATGGGCCTCAGCGCTGCAACCACACATACAAACAGCGACGGCAGTGCGGGCGTCTCCTCGGGCTCCAGCTCCAGCAACAGCAGTAGCATTAACATTAACGACGCAGGTGTGGCAACAGAAGCAACAGCGACACCAGCAGCGACAGTCGATAACGCGTCCGCCGAGCACAATAATAACTGCAAGGACAACTCAACGGCAGAGCTGCTGGCTAATCTAACAAGCGAATTCGAGGAGGCCATCACAGCTGAGATTTGCCTGCGGAACACACTGCCAGAGGTGAGCCACAGCAAGGAGCAGCCAGCTGAAACTGAAGCAGCTGCCACAGCAGCTGTGGCTGCAGCCGCTGCTATAGCACATTCCGTGCAGTTGCTGGAGCCTGCGTTAATGGCAGAAACCGAAGCCCAGTCCCAGTCCACAAGTGCGGCAGCAGCAGCAGCGGCAGCGGCAACAACACCAACAACGACAGCAACAGCAACACTCACAGACGCTCTGCAGCGATTGGCGTGGCCGGAAATACCGCTGCCATCCAATGCGGAGAGTTCGGCGGAATTGGCTGCTGATGCGAAAATTACAGATTCTATTGAAGGTAAGTCGTAAGCCTTAAAGGGAGATTTTAAAGTACCAATGCTATTCGCAGTCCGCACGATAAATCCGACAGCTTTTCGAAGAGTCTGGTAGTAGAAATATTTAATGCGTATTCACATTCCGATTTCCATTAATGCGCTTTTTTGCTTAATGTAGAATATTTGCTTGTTGCTTTGTTTGACGTGTTCATTTGGAATAACTTTTAGATCAGGCAGCATTTCAATTATTCCAAAGGTCCAGGCGAAACAAGGCGGATTTTTGAAAATCTTTTTATTTAAATTTCCTTTGCTTCTGTCGCACTTGTTTTTAATCACATAAACTTAAAAGTTAACTGTGAATAGTTGTGTTATATATTTAACAGACTTCGTTTTATATTTGAGTTTACTTTTTGCCTTTTGTTTCGCAGACAATTTACTGCCACAAAGTTCTATATTGTAATTTAGCTATACATAATTATGTCCATGTATTTTAGCAAATTTAATCATACAATATTGGTACCTATATACCTAGAGCAATGTTATTCAAAAAGTCTTTAACATTAGCTGCGTCTAGCAATGTACCACTGTTAGATAACAGTCTATGTTAGTAAAAGACTGTCAGGCTGACATTTTAAATTATTGCGTGCTAAGTTACAACTACAGTCCGTCAATGTGTAAACTATAGTGTCAGCCATATTATATACCAGACGATAATAATGCAAATTAATGCGGAATGATAACAGTAGTTTGGTGTCATGATATTTGATCATTTAAAAAAAAGTGGGCAATGAGAAAGTAAAGGCTACATAAAGCCCTATGCGTATTTATATCGAAATTGATTTTATATTTCGTATTTGCAGAATGTCTTAGTCAACTCGATGGCGGCCCAAGCATTGTGTTGCCGCCTAACGTGGCTAAAGGCGAAGCGGCGATGGAAGCCAGCACTGTGGCGGCGGCGACGTCGACAGGGCAGCAACAGCTAACACAAGAGCAGCAGCAACAGTTGCCACCGTTACAACAACAGCTGGAGCAGCAGCAGTTGCTACAACAGCAGCAACAGTTGCAGCAGCAGCAACAGTTGCAGCAGCAGCAACATATGCAACAGCAGCAACATATGCAACAGCAGCAACAGTTGCAATTACAACAGCAACAACCATTGCAACAGCAACAACAACCGGAGATACTCGCCTCACCCCAGCATTCAACAACTACGCGTCAGTCGGGCGCATTGCTAACGCCACAGAGCACGACGAGCTCGATAAACTTTCTTAAGGATGGCGGTGCTGGCGCCGTGCTCGAGGATCAGGATATTGAGGAGGTTTTAAAGGCTCTCAAAACATTTGATGGCACACACGTCAATCCGGATACAATCTATAATTTCCTTGACGAAATGTATTTCCCATGCAACGAGGACGATGCAGCGGCCGCCGCCGGAACAACTGCAGCAACGGCAGCTGGCCCAGTTGCATCAACAGCAGCAGCAGGATCGCAAGCATCGACCATTGCCGGCATCCAAGATATGCTGGAGTCAAAGCCCAGTTGTAGTACAGCAATCGCGACGCGTCCCTGGCAGGAATGCCATGCAGAGCTCGAACAGCAACAGTATTTGCTGATGCGCAAGATTGACTTCCTGCTGCGGCGCACGCGCAAGTTCCAGTCGCGCCATATGTGCCGTCATGCCAGTGACGAAGTGAGCGGCATCCTCGAATGGGCGGCGCGCACCTCGCATAAAACGGCAACAGGTACGCCGGTGCGCAGCGCCAAGCTGAGCGAACAAGAGGAGACCGTCTTGTCGATTGTATCTGGGCGGCCGAGCAGTAGCTTCTGGGAGGAACAGACCAAAAACCCACTGCCCGCCAGTCAGATGTGCAATGTGCTGCGCCAAATTGAGACTGCGGCGCGTAAACAACAAGTCTGCCTTACAACTGGCGGTGGCTCTGCATCGCTGGCGTCGTCCTCATCGTGGTACAGCAGTGCGGCACAGCCGGGCAAACGGGCGCGCAAAACACAACAAATGGACACTGCCAGTGTCAACAGCAGTACGGTACCAGGCGGAGTAGATGGCGTCTTGGCTCCACGCCCCGACGAGATTGTGCCGAACTTTGACAGCTATGTGACCAGCGAATTGACCCATGTGGCGGGCTTGTTGCACACCGAAATGCGTGAGGTGCAGAATGCCATTGATTCGGATGCCACTGAATCGAGTTCTGGCGGCGACTCTGCCGACGAGATGGTCACCTACAACAATTCCCAGCAATTGTCATTGCCAATGTGAGTGAACAAAATATTGATCTATAAATCTATTCAATCTTTAACCATGATATTGGTATCTTTAACAATCATAAGCATTCATTCATTTATAACCGATCATCAAAGATAGCAAATATTATGGACAATTTAAGCGTTCGATTAAGAAAAGCTTTGTCTGTGCATTGGTTATGGATCCTTCCGAGATTTTCAATTATATCATCTAAATGAATAATACAAATTACTTATTTTTTTTAAATTATTAAATTTTAATTTAGCAACCATATGCACAGTTGGCGTCTGAGCTGTATATATATTTACGATCCATATATTCAACTGATTAGCTAAGCAGATCTGTTAACTTTAACAGAAGTGCAATGTTAGGCCCGGCCCATTTACTACTCATAGTCTTAACATTAACAGCACTGTTAATTGTATTTAACATTCGAAATTCGTAGTATTTGTTGTTCCTAACTTTGTCTATTGGAGTGTTATATTAATATATTTTGTCTTTATAATTTACAGCGCACGACGTGCCGTGTGGCGCTATTCGCGAGATCGCGCTATCATAGCCTTGCGCTGGTCCTGGCTGTGCGCACAGGTGGCCGATCTGGAGATCAAAATCCGCCAGCACAACGATGTCTACAACGATCTGTGTCGCACCAAGGGCGATGTGCTCTTGGAACCAACGAAGACGCCAAAGAACGGCTACACGGAGCAACAGGCGCAGCCTGCGTTACGCCTAGATGCCGAACAGGCATCCGATGATTATCTCTGCAGTCGGGCACGTCCTTTAGTACTGTCAGAGTTTCGCAAACGTAAACTCTTCCAGACCACAAATATGCACACAATATCCAAGAAGGCAGCGCGACCCAGCAACATCAAATGCGGCTGTCAATGGCCACAGGTGCCGTGCACCTTGTGCACGGGCCGACCGGATCCGACGGCGCCAAGAGATCTGCCTGAAACACTGATGCCCCAAAACCGTGTAGCGCTGCTCGACCCCGGCTATCATCCGGTGCTGAGCTTCTCCAATGGTGAGTGCTCAGATTGAATTTATTCAGGAGAGCTTTCAATTAATGGAACTTGGATTCATTTTCATTGCAGATGTTTGCCAGTCGGTGCATTTGGAAGCGATTAGCCGTCAGCCTGATTGGCAATATCGTGTAATGCGTAGCCAGGCCAAGGCGATTGTCAAGAGCGTCTGGAAGGCTGAGCGCGAGGCTATTGCTTCCGCTGGCGGCGGCACTGGTGGCAGTGCTGGGCGGAGACCCGGCGAGACGGCTAAACGCCGCTATGTGCGCCGTAAGGAGCGCAACAATAATAGTCAAAACAAAGCAAACAACAGCAGCAACAACAACAATAATAACACTAACAACAACAATAAAGAATCAACTACACAAAATAATAATATCAACAAAAACAACATCGGGAGCAGTGGGCTCGGCCACGTGGGATTGGATAGTGGAAACGGTACTGGTACTGCTACTACTTCTTCTTCTTCTACGCCTACTACAACGCCACTTGTGGCCAACAGTAAATTATTGTAAACATGACAAATTCGATAATTGATTATTAACATAAAACAACAACAATTTGCATCTTTTTTCTTTTCTTTTTTTTTCCTTTACACATTTCTTTTATGTTACACGGAACATCGCAACACTCGCACAACACACACACATGCGCACAATTGCCCACACACACATCCATTTTCATCATCATCAACTACATGAACAACAACTGTGCAATAACAACGAACAACAACAAACAACAACAAAAACGAACAATATTTGTTTTATTTTGCAATTTGTTTTCGTTTTTCTCTCTTCAATATTTACGTATATATGTCTGATCCCTTTTGGACGCTGCAGTGAGCAAAAAGCAGCGACAATTGGCCACGAATCGAGTCAGAGCGCTGCCCGACTCCCAACAACAACAACTAAATAGCTTCGCACTGATCTCCGGCAACGGCGGTAAAAAGCCACGCAAATCAGGCTCCAAATCACATCAAACACATTCAGCACATATTAACAACAACCACAACAGCAGGAGCAGATGCAGCAGCAGCAGTCAACAGGCCAGCGTTGGGGATCGCCTTACCGGAGATTCGCAGTGGGAGCAACACAGTCGCCGCAATTCTTCTGAAACACACGGACACCGTAATGAACGGTGAGTGTAGTCGAAAAAAATTTGTGTTTGCTGTGAATGCTGCTTTCAAAAAGATTTAAATAAATAACTGAATCATCTATCCCATTTCAATAGCACTTCAGAGAGACGCAATCGTCTTATCTACGACATTGACAACATCGTTATACCCTACAGCATGGCCGCACAGACGCGTGTCGAAATACTGCCCTACAAGGAGATACCAACACCAAAGTAAGTACAAATATAATATACATATACATATATTATAGATGAATTATTAACATTTTGCTTCTCTCATCAACTTAGGTGGCGTATTGTGGATAGCGATACTGAGCAACAATCTCCGAATAAATCTGGTAATGCTGAAAAGTTGACCAATGGCTGTGCGAACATAAAGAACGAGAAAGAACTTGTGACTGGCGAAACGAAAACAGCAATAGCAGCAGCAACAGGAACAGCAGCAACAGCAACAATAGAAACTGCAGCAACAACAACAGAAACAGCAACAGCAGCACCAACAGCAACACACGCACCAACAGCAACACCTGCACCAACAACAGCAACAATAACTGAAACAACAGCAACGACATCGCCAGCAACAACAACGCCCAAGTTAAACAACAGCACTGAAAAGAAAACATCAAGCAAGTCCTCAATCAAAGTGAATGGCGTGAAGCAATCGATCAAGAAGAAGAAACGACTGGCAGAGACTGTTAAGCTGTCAAAGGAGCAGACAAAGCTGGCACTTAGTAATGGAGTGTTAAATGGAAAACCGGAAGAGTTGGCAAATGAAACCAAGGAGCTGCCGCTGAAGGAGAAATCCGAGTTGTTGAAAATTGAGAGCAAGGAACTTAAGGGAAAGCAAACACCTCTCAATGATAAAACCAAAAAGCACAATAATAAAATCCCTGTGAATAATAATGTAAATAAAGCTAGCACAGCTGCTGCCACGCCTACTCCTGCTGCTGCTGACACTGCTATTAGCAAGGACGCCACGGCGGCAAATGTAGCAGATAAACCCACAGCTGAACCACCCAATAAGCGACCCAAACTGCAGACGGCGCAAATCTCAAAAGAAAAGACCGAAAAGAAAACCGAAGAGCCAGTAGCTGAAGCAAAGGAAGCTGTTGCTCCTGCTGCTGATGTTGTGGAGAATGATGATGATGAGGTGGAAGACCTCTCGGATGAGGCGTACATAGCACGGCATCAGCAGGCTCTCATCGAGGAACGTCGACGTTTCGAGACATTCTTAAAGTTCCCCTGGAGCACTCGGTCCCGTGCTAATCGACGTGTGGACAGTCGGGCTGAATCGAGCGGCGCCAATACACCGGATCCAGCATCGCCGGCTGCTTCACACTTGACCGGACCTACCGCTGACAATGAGAGCATACCCTCGCCGCTGGCACAGAACATGTTGCATCATCCGCTCGATGGTATCGGAGCCGATGGCGAGTCCACAAAGCGACGTCGCACCACATCCAGCAAGATAAAGGATCACGAGCGTCGTAGTGCAACGCCAGATACCCAAGACGTGAGTGTTGATGTGTGTTTATGATAGTGTGTATTATATTTATGTTTTTTTTTTACATTTGCCATAGGATCCGCCACCATTTGAGCCGTTACATTTTCCTCTCTCCGAGGAGGCCTATCAACGACTGCTCGCCGACATAAATACCGAGCCCAAAGAGCCAACGACACCGGCAACCACCAGCGTTGCAGCTACCGCTTCGGGCAAGCGGATCAAAAGCAAATCGGTCTCTTATAACGGAGATGGCACTACGACCAGCTCTAGAAGTCGACGCAGCAGCAAAGCAAAGGCCACAAATTCCGGCAAAGTGACGCGGCTTAATGGTGGCAAAAATGCAGCAAAACAAACGGCGGCAAAAGTAGTTCACAGCAATGGCGGCCAGGAGGATGGCTATGACGATGGCATTGACTATCTGCCTGAAGCGGATGATGATGAGGAAGAGGAGGAGATGCAGCTGCTGGAGGAAGATGATGATTATCATCATTATCTGGCGCCACCAGAGGATGATCAGAAACCAGGCGCAAGCACGAACAATGCAAATGATTATAACGCCAGCATCGATGCTTATTTGGGCGAGGGAGTTGGACTCGACGATGAGGACCTAGTCGATGATCCATTCATGGATGATGATCCCAATGATCCCGAATGGAAGCGCAGCATCGGTGTTCGCCATGAACGCATGCGCAAGCGTGTGTAAACAGCGCGATGTGAGTAACGAGTGGCAGGCAATTTGTGGAGAGTGGAGTGGAGAGATGCCGGCAGCGGGTGCTTGCACTTCTGGAGAGAAGAGTAGCTAGCAGCGGTTCGTGATGAACCAGCTGTGAGAGAGCGAATAACGAGCACCTACAGCTGGCAATGAGTAGCGACTGAAAACTGGCGAAATAGAATCCAAAGCTATTTAAATCGTGTGAAATGTGAACTTGAACTTTTAAATGAATTTGTCAAAATTTTAAATGGAATCGCCTCACAGCTTCAGGGGGAGATATATTTTAAAATGTTTTCCATTTACTTTTCTATTTAAAGAAAAAAAAAAATAAAATAGCGAGAGTTTCACTTGAAAATTAACAACAAAAACTCATTGCAAAATATTTGTAAGCAATTTTTAAGTTATTTAGTTTTAAAAAGAATATATGATTAAACACCGAAAACAGAAACACGCCACACAAACGAAAACATGAAAAAAATCAAATGTAAATAGAGGAAAAAAAAAACGAGCTAAGCATTAAGAGATATGTATGTATGAAACTAATGGATAAAGCTAATGATACAATATTAGGTTAACACACACACACACACACACGCTCGTTTGAAAGTTAAAGTTAAAGAGAAGAAAACCTCACTTGGGGCTACAAGCCAAAAGTGTGCTACCTTTAAAATATGAAGATATATATATATATTATATATATATTTAACTAGTTATATGTAGATCGCATGATCGTAAAAAGGAATAAGAAGAAGAAACCCTAGAAATATTCATTTTTGATTTTTAACTTGTAATCGCGCACCTCAACAACAATAACAATAACAACAAATGTAAAGTTTTTGCCGTTTTAAATAATAATCCAGCCTGATCCCTTTTACCCCTATAAATTAATCGATTTATTAATTATTAACCAGTTAAAACAGACATGCTTATAAATATCTTTACACACAAAAAAACAAAAAAAAAAAAACCTTTATATATGTATATATAGATTTATATAGTTGCGCCTCCAAAATGAATTCATGTATTTAGTTATATAGGCGCTTTAATTTCTATTTCTACTTTTTAAACAAACAAAATAGTTGTTAACTGTAAACACTTAAACTTAAAAAAAAAAAAACTTAAACCTAAAAAAAAAATCAACACAAAAACACATATATATATATAAGAAATAGATGGGTTAATTTGTGTAATCCTCTTGAAATGTTAAATTTATATTTTTTCCATTTTCTATATAAATATGTATTTTGCTTTTTTTTCGTTTTAAACACAAAAGTTAATAAACTGAAGAAGTAAAATGTGTATATGCAACAACAACAAAAACAAAACAAAAAAAACTAAGGACATTAAAAAGCAAACAAATACAAAACCTCTATATTCGTAAAAATAATTAAAAATCTAAAAAAAAAAAAAAAAAACAAAAACAAAACAAAAAACATAAATCAATAGTTGTTTTTTCCCTTTTCATTTGATTCCTAATTTGCAACAGATGTGGCGCTTCTTTAATAAATTATTGGGAACTGATATTATTTCTCGACATATGCTGCCAGTTACAATCCACACTTTGTTGGGGCAACATGATGCGGGTAAAGCGCACTGGATTAGCATAGTAGAGGCTGATCTAAGCAATTTTTCACATTTTCTGACTTCCAGTTATCTACGGCTTTGCTATTCGCTCTGATTGCAACTGTGCAGCTGGAAGTGTCAGGCGCAGCTACAGCTAAACCGAGGAGTTTGATGGAGCAGCAGTTGATGCTGGTGCGGAATGCACAGGAGCAACAACAGCGTAGCCTTTTGAATGTGGAATTTAAGTTAAATCGTGTGATCAGCAAATTGCTCTCTTTTACGCACCTTAAGCAAGGCGACTCTCTGAGAGAATTGTCTGGAACCCTAAGCAAAGCGCTGGAAAGTTGGGGACAAACGCAGGAACGTATTGACCAATTACAGTTAAACTTTCAGTGGAAGAATGAGCTCGCTCAAAAAATGGAAGAAATGCACTCAATGCTGGCGCTGCTGGTAACCAAAAGTCAGGTCCCTCGGGAAAGTCAAAAACAAAAAGAAAATGACGCATTGGAAACGGAAACCGAGCAAATGTCAGAGATTAAGGCGACAAAGGAAAGTTACCAAGTTAATGTGGGTGAGTGTGAAAATAATTGGAGTAAAAGAAAATATTAACTTACCTAACAAAACAACAAAAATACGCAAAGAGTATTTGCAGCCCGCTAAGGCGGATTGCGCCGAACTGGATGAGCAGCAGCGTGTGGATGGTGTTTACAAATTCCTGGAGCCCGAGCTGAATGAGAAACAGCGCGATTTAAATGAACGTTATTGTGCGTTTGCCACGACTGGAGTCGCGTGGACGGTGATACAGCGACGTACGGAGCAGCTGGAAAATTTCAATCGCAGCTGGGATGACTATCGGTCGGGTTTTGGCAGCTTGGAAAGCGACTTTTGGTTTGGCAACGAGTTCATACACCGACTTGTCTATCGCGACGATTACGAGCTGCGCATTGAGCTGCAGGATCACCTCGATGTTAAAGTGTGGGCTGAATATGCCATTTTTCGGCTAGATAGCGAAAGTTTCAACTATCAATTGGTGATTGGTAAAATGAATGACAACAGCAGCACGTCCGATGCTCTCAGTTACCACAATGGCATGGATTTTAGGTCCAGCGACTGGGATGGTGGCTGCTCTGGCTGGTGGTTTGATCGCTGCCTGGAAGCTCAATCCAATTTAAATGGACAGCGTATTATATGGGGCAACTCACACAACGAATATTTGATAAAAACATCGCGTATGCTGATACGGCCGCGTTCCTTAAATTCATTAAATTCCGACGAAGTTTATGACGAGGATTCCCCGTATAGCTTTTAGTTTCAAAAATAGTACCAGCGATAAATTGAAATATAAATTTAAGATTTACTTGTATTTCGTCGTACGTACTAGAATACTGCTCCAAATAAACGTTACCGCCAAGTTGTTACTTTTGCTGAACGCATCCACAACAGCACAGTATCAATATCTTTCAGTAGATTTTGTATTTTGGTCATATTGCATATTTTGTACAAATTTACAGAAAAATAAAACAGACATGGTTATTAAAGCAAGGCAATTATTTAATAACTTGACCAAAAATAATAAATAAGCAAATTAAACTATAGTTGCCAACATAAGTTTTTCTTGAACCTCCTGATAAATATTGATAAATTGATAAATAATATTTTACGTATTCAGATATGTGCAAGTCAAAAACCATTATATTATTATATTTATATATTATTATATAAACAAAAAAAATTAAAATGCTATAAGTGATTTTTAAAATAAAAACCAATTATTAAATTTGAATACGTGAATATTTATTTCTAAGCAGTTATCCGGCTTAGTATTTTTTTAAGTTAGTCCAACGTTTTCGCGTTTTTTCCCTACGGTCACACAGTCACTTGTTCGTGTGCGTGAGAGTGCGACAGCAGTACGGCCGATTGCAGCGCGACTTGCAGTAAAGGAGAAAAATTAAAAGAAGTTGTGAATCGAAGACCTTCCACTGCAGCAAAAAATAAATATATGTTTTTCTGCTCAAACAAATAAAAATGGCACAGCGGACTGGTTAAGATAAACAAAGTGTAATATTTGCGGTATAAGCAATATAACAACAACAACAAGGGCAAGAACAAGACGCTGGTGCGGCCACTCCTTTTGTGCCCGTTGTCTCGCTCCAGAATCTGTGAAAATGAGTGTGTGTGCGTGCGTACGTTCGTGTGGGTTGTAATTGAAAAAGTAAAGAGAAAAAAGTTGTGGCTACTGCATTTAATTAAAAAGTAGTTCTGTGTGTAGGCAATAAAAGTGAAAATTCTACAAAGCAGCGTACAAAAATGGCAAAGTGGGGTTTTTTACGTCTGCTGTCTACAAAAGCTTAAGCTAACTTAACTAAAGATAAGCGAGCGAACATAGACACGCACACAAACATATACGTACACAAATATACACATACATAGCACGACGGGTGCGCGTGTGTATGCTTGTTTATGACTCACGGCTGGCCCTGTGAGTGTGACTGTCGAGTGAGTTGTGCGAGTGCAAGTGAGAGGGCGCTAGAGCGCTACCTACGGCAACAAAACAACAAAACGCGCTACAATAGAATTTCCCAAGCATTTTAAAGAAATTTCCAGCGTTGCAGAAAGCAAAGAATATAGAGATTAAGAAAAAGAGTGAGTGAGATAGAAGCAACACATATATAAACATGAGTTTTGCCAAGTGGTTCAAGAAGAAGGAGCAAATCTCCGAGATTGGTGCTCCGACAAATTTCCAGAGGCATTTTCATGTCTCACGCAACCAGGAGACAGGCGACCTGGAGGGTCTGCCCACGCCATGGGTGCGCCTGATGAATACACAAATTACACGCGACGAACAGGACAAAAATCCAGATGCCGCATACCATGCAGTCAAATATTACAATTACTCAATTAAAAAGAAGGAGCAGGAGGTGTTCAAGCCGTTCATAACGGAAGATGTCATACACGAAGAGTCCAAAGAGATTGATAACTATGTCAATTACAAGAACAAGCACAAATCGCAAGATATCGATAAATCTGATGACGACGGCAGTGGCAGCTCAACGGCTACCGAGAGCAGTAGCAGTGGCTGCGGCAGCTCTGCGGCGAATAGCAACAGTAGCAGCTTGAACGATAGCAGTCAACAGTCAGTCATACCGCTGGATGCACTCAATGAAGTGATCAAAGAGCTGGAATCGAATTTGGGCCGTGAGACACTCAAGCCAATTAAGGCGCATAGCGGACTGGAGCCACCGCCTGTGCCACCTAAGAAATCGCCACATCAACTGCCGCCCAAGCCACAAATCAAGCCCAAACCCGCGAGCATCATACAACACAAATTATCACGGGATCTGCGTGGACAGGACGGAGAGCTGCAGAGCAAGATAAATACTGATACCATTATTATCAAGCCCGCTGCTGCGGGCAGTGGCAGCCAAGAGGGTGGCATCGATGCCGATGCGCCCGAAGAAACAATTCTGCGTCGCTCCAAGGAGAAGAGGTCCCAGAAAACAGATGCAGAGATCTATGAGGAGCTGCGAGCCATATGCAATCCAGAAGATCCACGTGAGCGTTACAAAACCAGCCAGGAGGTGGGCAAGGGTGCATCGGGCATTGTGTTTATAGCTGGCGATAAGCAAACGGAAACCCAGGTGGCCATCAAAACAATTGAAATGAAAAATCAATCCTCCAAGGATCTCATATTAACCGAAATACGTGTGCTCAAGGACTTCAATCACAAGAATCTGGTCAATTTCCTGGACGCCTACCTGCTCGAGCCTGAGGATCAGCTCTGGGTGGTTATGGAGTACATGGATGGTGGTCCCTTAACAGATGTGGTCACCGAAACAGTGATGAAGGAGCGTCAAATTGCGTGCGTCTGCCGTGAAGTTCTCTATGCGATCAGTTTTCTGCACGCGAAGGGGATCATACATCGGGATATCAAATCGGATAATGTGCTGCTGGGCATGGATGGCTGTGTGAAGGTGACGGACTTTGGCTTTTGTGCCAACATCGAGGGTGACGAGAAGCGCCAGACAATGGTGGGCACACCCTACTGGATGGCGCCCGAGGTGGTGACACGCAAGAAGTATGGCAAAAAGGTGGACATCTGGTCGATTGGCATCATGGCCATCGAGATGATCGATGGACAGCCGCCGTATCTGTATGAGACACCGTTGCGTGCCCTCTATCTGATCGCGGCCAATGGACGACCCGAGATCAAGAGCTGGAGCAAACTGAGTCCCAATTTGCAGGATTTCCTCAATCGTTGCCTGCAAGTCGATGTCGACTGCCGCGCTACAGCCGACGAGCTGCTCAAGCATCCATTCCTCGACGATTGCAGCGAGGTGAAGGCTCTGGTGCCCAACATTAAGGCTGCCAAGAAGGTGCTACGTCGCAATGTATAGTTAATGTGTCAGCCACATCGACGAGCTGGCCAATTGCTCTATGCGTGATGTGTGAATCAATACCCACTCTACCAATACAATCGTCCTGTATATTCGTATGGCCCGTTTGATCCCCACTCTCCTTCACGTTTGGTCAACATTCTTTTAGATCTGTATAAATTTCGACAAAAAACAAACAAAAAATCTGGAACAAAATGCTGATTAGTCTTTCATGTAGTCAACGACAAGAGAAACAACAACAATAATCGTAACCAATCACGATATATATGTATATTATATGACTAAATATATATGTGTATATCGGTCCGCCTGTCGATCAGTCCAACTGACGCACGCATTGCACATCGCTGGACGATAATAACGTTAATTGGTAAGTTTCCGAAGCTATTCAGTAACTCATTGTTATAAATATATTATATATACATATATTATACATATAACTTTTGTCTATATTGGACTGTTTATTCAGTCTGATCGGTGATCTATGCAAGCAACTAAGTTATCTTATCTGATTTGTTTTCTTAGACACATTTATTAACAATGGTGTTGATTCCTTCCGAGCTTTAAAGTAATAATGAATATTTATACATAAAAAAAAAAAAAAACTTGTTTGTTAAAGATAAAAAAGAATTTATCCTAAAACAAAGAAGATGTAGAAAAACAGTTTTTATAAAGAAAAAGTTATGTAGAAAAAACTAAATGACTAACAGTTAATTAAACACACAAAAGAAATATTGAGCAAACCTCTTGTGCGATAATATATAATTAAATACGTTAAAAAGTGATTTGTCACTTAAAACACTTTTCACAAATTTGCCGGCTATGAAATAAATATTGCCAAAACATACATACATACATACATATATGAAAATGCTAATATTATAATTTCAAAACTCTTATAGACAACTATCAAAAACTTAGTTTACGATATCACTTTTGAACTGTTAATCGAAAGATAATTTCTATGACATCTGTGTATGTATGTATATCCGTCACATATAGACGATATTGTCTAGCTCTGTATGGGGCCATCGCAAAAACTGGTTTCCAATACAATACAATAGACATAGTCCAGTCTTTTACATTAGTGGAAGAAATGAAATAACATCACAAATGCTTGAAGTGAAGGGTCGGGTCGGTTGCCAGTTGGCAATATGTTGTACAAAATGAGTTAATGAGTTGCCCTAATCAGTTGATATACCTGTGAAACAGATTAAATTCGATCAAGGTCGTGCGTGTTCAAGTTTGTGAACATATTTACCTGTGAGTGTTTGTATGACAAAATATATACTTTGCGCTTGTGTTTTTCTTTTATTTGTATCGTAGCTGTTGCATTTTGCAATTTTGCTTTCTCAATAATCTAATTCCAGTTAATAGTAAATTGCATTGCGAAATTAAATATTTATATTAGTCACTGACCAGTATTTATCGTGTTTCATCGATAACTCACACAAGTTGCGCGCAGTCAACTTCTAAAGCTTCTCTTTCACTTAAGATAGCCTCTGCTTATACTCTCAGCTGAAATGGTAAGGTCCATAGGAAACTGGCACATAAACACTGTCACACAAACATACACATATGTACATGTACTCTCAACAACAACAACAATTACGTACAGTGACGAACTAAATTATTGGCACAGCAGGCTTTTTATACTTTATAGCGATTTTTAAAGTGTTTTTTAACGCTTTTTTAGTAAAACAAAAAATGTACTACATAGAATAGGGTATTTATTAACGTATACAACAAAAATATTGTAAAAAACTTCAACGTACATTTTTTTTAAATTCAATAACCAAGAAAAGACCTCGATTTTCCTGAACAAAATTATTGGCACACCAAAAAAAAAAACTTAAAAAACATAAAAATATTATGAAAAAATGGATAATAACTACAATTAACATTTGGTATGTAACCCTTTAGCTTTAATAAGAGGTTTGGCATCGAAAAAAATTATTTTTGAGTGACGTCTTCACTCATTTTTTGCCATTCTTCGATAAGAGCTTGTTTTAGACCGGTCTATTTGTTATTGCTCGTTTTGAGATCCACCTATCCAATTCTTTCCAAAAGTGTTCGGTTGGATTTAGTTCTGGATATTGTGGTGGGTGCAGTAGCACATAGGCGGTATTATACACCAGCTACATTTTGACGATATGGGCAGAATGCTTGTGGTCGTTGACATGTTGAAATATGAACGTGCTTAGCAGTTGCAGCTTTTCGACACTTTTTTAAAGGTTATCTTTCAAAATATTTGGTCACAAATGTTTGTCCATTATACCGTCTACAAATACCAACTCGCCCACACCTGCAGCAGATATGCAACCCCAGACCATCACCCTACAACCACCATGCATAATTCTTGGCGTAGTATTGTTTTTTGTGAAATTCAGTTTTCGGCTTCCTCCAAACAGTTTTACGCCCACCAGAGCGAAATATATTGAATTTTCACTCATTACAGAACAAAACTTGACTCCAATAACCAGATGGCTTGCTAAAATATTCTTTAGAGTAGTCCAAACGCTTCTTTTCATAAGCATCTTTGATGCACAGCTTTCGTCCAGCCACACGCGATTTGTATTTGGCCTTGTGCACTACTCTGCGTATTGTAATCGGGTGCATATCCCTTCCTATTCCTTTTGTAACTTCAGCAGCAATCTGTGTTGATGTTATTTTAAGATTCGCTTGCACCTTTCGAACGATTTTCCTGCATCTATGGCCGTTCAACCACTTAAGGCTACCTGTAAGTTTATGAACTTTGCAGATTGCGGGCTTCCTTGGAGCGGTGCACGTAGCTTCGAGTAGTGAGTCGGCTTCCTTCCATTACCTCTATAATATCTGCATAAAAGTTGCATTGATCGTGCAAATGCAGGATAATTTTCCTCTGAGCTACTGATGTTTCTTTTAGCTTAGGTGCCATTATTAAGAAAAGTTAAAATATATACTCAATTGCTAAAAATTTTTTTAAATATAAATTTAAATTTGCGAAGCTTTAGATAAAGGAACATAAAATATTGTGAAATTGCCAATATATTTTGTCTAATCGGTTTAATTCTTAAAAAAAACCAAAAAAATACTAAGTGTGCCAATAATTTTGTTCAGGAAAATAGAGGTCTTTTCTTGGTTATTGAATTTTTAAAAAATGTACGTTGAAGTTTTTTACAATATTTTTGTTGTATACGTTAATAAATACCCTATTCTATGTAGTACATTTTTTGTTTTACTAAAAAAGCGTTAAAAAACACTTTAAAAATCGCTATAAAGTATAAAAAGCCTGCTGTGCCAATAATTTAGTTCGTCACTGTATGTGCGGCAGCAGCTAACCAACGCCATTAAGTACGCTTGTTCGCATTTCCTGTTGGACAGCAAAGAAGAGACTTGAAATAACGCATTGTCTGCCAAAAAAAAGAAAAAAAAACTTGTTTAAATAAAAACTCACATACATAATCATTAAAAAAATACTTCCAATTCACACAGACAGCAACACCTACACACATGTTCCGCTTTTTGTTTATGTGTATTTCTTTTTTCCTTATCAAACAGCACTTGGTTGGGCTAACGCGCAGTTCGCACACACACACATGCATGCATGCATATCGTAGCTATCTTAAAATCCCCTTGCTTTTATCAAATTCGTAGAACGTTTGTTGGTATTTTAACTTGATTTTGATAAGCGCAAAAAAATAAAATTAAAATTGAAAAACCCACTGCGATCTTTGTCTAGCTAAAAGACGTGCTCGGTGCCAGTGTTGCTGTGCAGCTAATTGACGCCGCAGTAGAAGTCATTACAGCGACTCCGCTATTGTCTTTCTTTCTTTGCTTCTTTCCGTTTGTCTGGCTGCATTTTTCCATCACTCACCGCCATCCACTTATTGAATTTAATTGCTTGTGCAGTGGCGGCGGCGGCGGCGGCCGCGACCGTTGCATGGATTGGACGCTCCTCTGTGCTATTTTTACGCTCTCACTGTTACTGTGCGTGGCTCTAGTTCGCTCGCTCACTCTCACTCGATCGCCCTTCTCAGCCCACACACACACAATTATACATTATATATGCATGTATGTATACATATGTATATAGAGTGCGTGCAGTTTTCTACCGGATCTTCGCCTATTTATTTGTTTATATTAGCGGCAAATACTTTTGCTTTCCGTTTTGCTTAGCTACCGCCAAAAACGGCAACAGCCATAGGTGCTCTCATCAATTGTATGCATACATATGTATGTATGTGTATATGTGTATTTAGTTTCGCAAAACGTTAACTTTTTTGTGTGCCAAGTGTCTTAGTGATGACAATAATAATAATGATAACAGCAAAAATAGCAACAAGACCGATGTCGACGCCGGCAGCACAATGAATAATCGCTTGCAAATACTAAATTCAGGAAATCAATATGGGCTTTTAAATTACATGTGCCATACACATGTACATACAAACGTATATATGGATACGTTTGTGCTTGCCTGTATGCATTTCCAGTTGCATGCTGCTTCTTTGCCGGTTCCAGTTACGGCTGCGGCTGCGGCTGCTGTTGCTGCTGTTGCAGGGAGTGGCGCTGTTGGGGCCAAAGTACAATTTCCAGTCTACGCGTATGCGTAAAGCCTTGTAAAAGGCCCTACACATATGCAGGTACACATACATACATATATGTATGTATGTATATGTATGCATTTATTTGTCTTTTCATACCTATCGCTAAATACTTTTGACTCTTTCTGCGAACGACATTGAACGGTAGCCATACATGCATATGTATGTATGTGTGCTTTTGTATATATTTTGTGTGTACATATGTGTTAGTTTTAGTAGCAGTGTGTTGTATTCGTCTAAGCAAACGCAAAAAAAAGAACAAAAAGAATGACTAAACCCATTTCCATTATGCGTTCAATTTTTGTACGTTGCTCGTCACCTCACCGCATCCACACCCTTTCCCCACTCTGATAATTTCACCTTGCGCGTAAAAGGTTTATACGCTTTGGATTTTCTGTTTTCAGTTTCAGTTTCTGTTTTGGCTTTGTTTCGTTTATTGAACCATATGAATTCCATGCCTTGGGCTGTAGCTGCACTCCTTGTTGTTGTTGTTGCTGTTGATACGCGGAATTGTAGATGATTCACTCAATGTGTATTTTGGTGGGGAGGAACTTCGTGTTGTGAGCTCGTTTTTCATAACAAACATGGCAACCGACCTCCATCCACCCGCTGGCGCAACTACAACTGCGTTTGACATTTTGCATGTGTATGTATGGATAAATGTACATGGATACATACATACATACATATGCATCACGCGAATGACGAGCAACATAATATAATAATTATAATATGTTGCTAAATTTTTAAGTAATATTACGTATGAGATTACAGGGCTCGACTGGTCTGTCTAGCAAGTCTCATCAATTGCATTGTTTTATCGTACTGTGTGACTTATACAACATGTTCCACATGCACTCCACATGACACAACAACAACAATAATAACAGTAGCAGCAGCAGTTGTTGGGCTAACATAGCGGTTTTCAAAGCCTGCAATGATATTTTGCTGCCGCTCTCAAAACTGGAGCATGAACTTTTTTTAAAGGCATAAATCAGTTGCTGCTGTCTTTTGTTCTCATTTGCATGAAAAACTAGAGATAATTGCCGACATAACTGTGTTGATGCTCAGTGCTTTAAGTATATTTAAATAGGGTATATTATTATTATTCAATATACCCTATATGTATGTATATCAGAGGGTGCGAACTGCAACTGGGTCATCTGTGAATTTGGAATGCAAATATTACCACAATATACATAGTATCGATACTTTCTCACTCTAAATAGAATATGCATTGTGTATTTATTATTTCCGTGCTGCTATTTTTGTCAACGGAAAATTGTGTGGAAAATAATGCTGTGAAAATGCGCCTCATCTCTCTCTCTTATCTGGACAAATTATAAATGTAGCAACAACAAAAGTACAATGCGAGTCGAGTGGCACGGACACAAAATGTCGCTGGGGTTTTCATTGAAATTTAAGCGTGACTTTAGAGCGGGGGCTTCACATGTCGATAAATGCACACATACAAATATACGTACATATATATGTAAATATATATATACATATGTATGCATAAATACAATTATTGCGCTGATAATTGACTGTATGCGCTCTCTCAGCGCTTTAACAACAAATACAATAAATAAAATAAAATAACAATAACAAGGCAACTTGTTTGTATTTCGTATGCGCCACCAAACAGACGCTAATAAAACAAACCACTTGAAGCTCGACTGTAACGAGCTGCACCTGCTGTCGCGCTCAACATTTGCGAGAGACAGTACTTGAGTAAAAGTAAAAGAAAGGAGAGAAGAGGTGTAGAAGATCATTAAAGTTGTCTATGTGTATGCAGCAGTTCTCATTTGGTATTTGTATTTAGGCAAAACGAAGCTAGAAAGCTCACAGCAGCAGAGAGCGTTCCCATTGGTCACTTGCAGGTCAACTGCAAAGAGCTCTACCTGTTGTTGGGCTCAACATTTCAGAGAGACAGTGCTTGAGTAAAAGTGGCCCTATATAAAGGGCAGCGCTGCAGCATTTCTTCAGTCAGTCTTCAGTCGTCCAGGCTTGGTGGAGGTCAGCGCAGTGTGTGATCGATCAGCTAAGCATTAAATACGTAGAGAATACTAAATCGACTTAACTCGTCGCCCGGATCAAGAATATATATATATCTGCGATGGTTCCTTCTGGCTGTCACATACATTTTAATAACACCATTATAAAAATAATAATCAAAATGGAAGAAATTGTTTTAATTATGCAAAAATTGTTTAGATAAGCGCAACAATGCCATAAAATTGCATACCTGCTGCCCAATTTGAGTGCAGCCAAGTATTGCTTCTTCAACGTCTTCTTCTTCTTGTTACGTTCATTGCCATTCGCGATGTTTCTACGTGTTTTGAACTGTGTGCGATTCCAGTTGAAATTTGTATACACATATGCGTATACACAAATACAAATGTATATACATGTATGTATGTATTTTGGTGAAGCCAACTTAATCAGCTGTCCATATCTTAATCATATTGATAAATAGCAACAAATAGATAAGACAAGCGAAAATGATTATTTACCATGTTCAATTTTTTGTTATTGCTTTTTATTTCTTCTCTTAAATACATACATATTTGTTATACACTTGTTTGGTTTCGTCATGGAAATTATGCAACGTTTATCGTTAATTAATAAAGGTCGAAATGTTAATTGGAATAAAGTTCAAGAGTACAGATAGATATACACATTTACCTAACATGTTTGTATATAATGTTACTACATATGTGAGCATTCATACACATGTACATACATATGTACATATGTAAATGTTCTATTCAATCCTTTCGATGGCTCAATGTTTGTGCAGACATCATTGCAAATATTTACCCTCCGATTAATGTGGGGGATGAGTGCACAAGAACTTTTACAAATACAAATCTGAAAACTTCCATCGTTTTATTTGTGAGTCTATAAATATGTGACCTTATATACATATATCTACATGCATAGGTATATATAGATTTAAGGTAACTTTAATTAAGTCTGGCTGCGTTTCCAGCTGCACTAAAATATCACGTACGCTCTATGTATTTTTAAATATTTATTTATAGTGCTTCTCCACATGCTTTAAATGATTGACAATTATTTGTTGAATGCGTGTCTATATGTTAAAACTAATAAATTTAAAATCTAATTTTTTTTAAAAATCAACTATAATTTCTCTATAGTCGAAGTAAATACGATTCGAAAATTATTTGAAAACATACATAGATAGGGTATCTATTAGGTGTCATTGAAGAAATCAATTACAGCTTACTAATCTGGTTGCCGGCGTAGGTAGGCAACTATCTGTAATTAAATAAAAATGCTAGGTTGACAACAAAGAATTTAGCTTAGTCAAAGAAAACACTATAAAAGCAAGCGTGTATAATGTACATATATGTATGTATACGAAATAAAATGTACTCTAATTAGAATAGCACGCCTCTGACTCATAATAAATCATCAAAAAAGAAAGCAAACCTATTTTAAATACAAAGACTTCTGAGTCACGGGCAAAGGTCTTAATCGATAACAATACTAACAAAACTGCACATCTCTAATTACAGCACAAGGCCAATGGGATGGCGCTAATCACAACAATAAGAACAGCAACAACAAGATGTAGAAGAAATCGAGCTGAACGCAGAAGGTGCAAAGCAGTGACGTCACAGCAGATCAAGCAGCAGCAGCAATAGATGAAAACGCAGCAGCTTACGGAGTTTGGTATTGATGTAGATTGGGCGCTTAGCAGTTGTTCGACTGTTTATTCTTTTTGCGTACTATATTTTATTATGCCTGAGACATATGATATACATACATACAATTATAAATACTGCTATACAAATAACTATATATATATTATTGTATAAGTATATATTTATGTGTATATGACTGGCTGAGAGTGCCCTTGTGTATACCCAAAGCGGGTATATGCAATACGATTACGATAACGATAACATACAATAGTTTAAATATAAATGTATTTGACATACACATCCAACTGATATATAAAAGAAAACGTAATATTGAAATATTGTAACTGTTTAAGTGGACATTAGATTGATAAATGTTTAAATAGTATATACATATACATAATTGTGATTTAAGCGATTTTATCAAAGCTGCATTATGCAATTCTACATAAAATTCGTCGTAGTCTCTAAGTGCAACAACTGCAAAAACAAATTAAAAATGCAATACTTGTAAATTACCAAAAAAAAGAGAAACGAAATGGAAAAAACAAAAATCAAATGAAAATTCGTTAAAAATGCAACAAGTGGAAATGAGTGTAATAAGTGCCATTAGAACTAGCTAGCAGCAGTTACAGTGTGACACAGCAACAACAACTAGACAACAACAACCAACATCCATAACCACAACAAAACATACCCCAGCAAGATATATATACATATATATGCCAATTACTAATACTTTAAAATTTCTAACAACATTAAATCATGTACTAGAGAGCAAGAGAAAAGATTTTCCCAAAAGAAATTCAAGAGTTGACATGGTTCTATATTCCATTATAAAGTAGTACAAACATAAGCTAACCCAATCTAAAAAATTTATAACGAAACAGAACCATCTTATATCCCAAACAAATTGTCAAAATCCATGAATTCAAAAAGAATTGAAAGAAAAACTGATTTGCCATAAACGTAGCGCACAAATGAAATATGAGAATTGAACTATACAAATGCGCTGTGCTGTTATCTAACTAACGGTAATGTGTGTGTCAAAAAATAATCATAATTCTCTGTAGAGTATATATATTATAGACAAGGCACATACATATAACTAAGGTAGTTCCCAAGGAAGTTATTTTCGCGCAGATGCCAAATACAAGAATAGTAAAGATAGTAAAAGGGAAATAGCGAGAGAGACAGAGAAAGTGCGAGGTTGAAGATAAGTGAAAGGAAAAAAGGTTGAATTCCACAATATTTCTACGTATGTATACCTTAGCAGAAATAATCAACGAGTTTACGTTTTGGCCTTTTCGATTTAGTTGAAATATTTGAATGCTCTTTCCAAAATTTGTGTTTATAAACCAAAACGTGTAGCTAGTCGTTGAATTTTGGGCTTTATCCAACACGGGATTGAATGGAAAGAGTATAAACATCTTCGGTGCGCCGATGCTTAGCTTTCTTTACTTGTTATATATACACATTATGATAATATATACAAAATTTTTATGCATTAGCTTTTAGTAGTATTTTTTACTCGTTTCCAACAAATCCACAAAAGTCAATGGTAATTCCATATTGCGGTTTTAGTAGCCAACGACTGCTGCTTAGGCGTCATAGTTCAATTAAAAAATGAATACAAATCAGCAAAAGATAAATAATGAAAAGGACAACAAAAACAGCTCCTATTTTAATGCAACGCAAAGTTCACCCTGTGATTCTAACGGTAATGTGAAGTGTGAATCTTTGCATTTGACAATACTTTCTGTTTAAGTATTTTTTGATCGATCGATATCGATATCGGTACATTTAGAGTATTTTTAATAGCTACTTCGTTTGTCACGATATTTGCAATCACAGGGCGGGCACAATTTTAACTATTTAGCAAAGAATATGAAAAAACAAAAAACAAAAGTTACATTCAGCAAATAAGTACGTAAATGCATTTTTGCATAATTTAGAGCTTAAATGAATTATTCATTTTGATTAGATCGCTTAACGACGACGATGACGAGCGTAGCATCTTATTTAGGCAAAGGCAACGAACGATAAGTATTTTTTGGATACACTGAGAAAAATATATATAGAAAAGTATTCTGAGCCGTTTGGCAGTTAACGCAGACATACCCGAACATACATAATCGCAAGCGCATTTAACTAAATAACGAAAATAAAATATGACTAAAAAAAAAAAAAAATCCAACGAAATGAAATGAAACTTAAGTCTTTAAACAGTAGCATAAATTTTTTATACGCAATTTTTATTGCAATTGTAAAAAAATAACTAAATAAGAAAACTGTTTGTCATCCAAGAAGTTTTGATAAAATCCTTAATCCGTTTTATCCGTAACCTATGAACAGAAAATATGCAAAGATCTATATATAATATATATACAAATAATTGGCGCTATTTCAATTTAAATGTAGTTAAAATACATATTATGCATAATTACATACGCCAATTGATATACATAAAATTATAATTAAATAAGTACAAGCAAATACTTACTGTGGAACTATACAAAAATCATATTGTGTGTGTTTTTCAAGACGTTCTATTCTTATTCTTCTTGTGTTTAGTCCGCTTTTGCATAGAAAATTCCATGTAACGTTTTTTTTTTTTTCAAATTATTTTTTAATGCATTTCTTTTTATCTGCAATTGCTTAACTAAGTCGTAATCGTATATTACGTATATTTAATTATAATTATATAATATATACATATATACATTAATTTTGCAATCTATTATACATTTTAATTTTAACAATTCTGAGCTGATAGAAAGAGAAAATTTAGTTTTAATTCACACACCCACTACGATAATTCACCGTCGCTTGAGCGTACGGTTATTTACAATTTTATACGCACAATTGTATGTATTATTTTAGTTTGCACTGTAATTTTTATTTTGTGTTGTTAAATATATCGTTATTTACTTATTCGACCAAGCCACTTTTATCTATTAATTCTATTCCCATTAGCCGCATCGAATTCACTGGATTTTTATTCCCCCGTTTTTGAATCGGCACAACAAAATTCCTTAAATATGCGGAAATATAAAATTCTCCTCGGAATTTTTATGACTACGTCCAATATATTTGTCCCACAAATAATTGCACTAAAAATTTGTTTAATTATGCGTTGCCAAGCACCATATTTATTTAAAAACAAACTGCTTTTTAATTATAGCCAAATATCCTCTCGATATTTCCCTTGCGCACGCAAATCCTTGAGTTGCTGTGTGGCCTCTGCTTCGTTTAGGTTTAAAGCCTGTTGCAGACAGCGACGCAGACTTTCATTAATGGATTTGGAAATCTGGGCACCATCGGCACAGACGTATAAAACAGTTGTGGGCTGCTGCAGCAGCTCTACAAGCTGCTGCGCATCCTGCTCCAATAATTGCTGCACATATTTTGGCTGGTCATTCATCGAACTGCGCGAATAGCAAAGACGTAGACGCTGTATAATTAAAGATTTTTGCCAGTTTAGCAGCTGCTCATGCTTGAGCATGGCTTGTGGTGTCTTGGCGCCCGCATAGAGCCAGGTTTGGCCTGTGGCCAGTTGCCGCCGTAGTTGCTTGTGTGCCAGAAAGCCTAGGAAAGGTGCCAAACCCGTGCCCACAGCTATTAGAATTTGATTGCTTCCGAGTTCTTCATCTGTGTAACGAAACTTATTCTGCAAGCGGGGATAAATATACAGTTGCATTGGCTTTTTCTGCTCTTGATGCTGCTCAACCAGAGTATCCAGCATGCTAGTCGTGACGCCCGGCTTATCTGCGCGTATAGAGTATATGATGCGCAGCTCATCCGAGCTCTCCAATGGACTGTTGGCTATTGAATATGGGCGCGGTAGAAGGCGCGGTAAGTGTTCTACTAACAGGGCTAGCGTTGGCTGACAGCTGGAGCAGAGCTCCAGTAGATCCAGTAAACATAATCCACGTTCCAATATGAGTGTCTGATAGTGGGCGGAGCCTTGTTTGGAGGAGAGACTCGCCAGAAAGGCGCGCTCTTTCAAGTCGCTGGTACAGCAGGCTAAAGCGCTGAGGAGCTGCTTTTGTAGTATTGAGCGTAGCGAGACACAATACGTTAGAATATCGCGCGGAGTTGTCAGCGCGGGAATGTGAGCGGGTACTTTGGCGTTCTTCTTGGCGCAGTTTACAGCCAGACTCGCATGACAGCTGCTATCCGCCTGGTGAGTCAAGTTCAGACGTTGTAGAATAAGAGCCACAGTCTGCGGTGAATTGCTGGGAAGTATGGCCACTGTATCCCCGGGATCATAGTCCAGCCCATCTAGCGATGCTGTGTCCAGCGTTAGCTCAACAACACGCTTCGTCGCAGTCGGAGCATCGGCGGCCACAAGCTCTTGGGCATCTTTTATGACCACAGGCACTGGCGCATAATCAGCACGTACGAAAGGAAACGTCAAGGCACTTCCACAATTCAGTTGACCACATGGATTAGGCTGTGGCGTAATTGGGGTCTGCAATATAAATTGTTCAATTTTATGCTTTCAGAAATAGTATATATGCGAACCTGTTCTGCATTGCCAAAGACAATTTCGAGATTACTTTCCAATGGCTTGGCAGGCACATATTCAGTCAGCGTATATGCGTCAATTTGCACAGTATATGCCGAATCCAAGTGGTCAACGCCGACCATTCTAATGTTTATAGCTGGTCGATCAAATGTGACCGTGCTTGGTTTGAACGAAAATGCAAAAATCAATTAACACAGAGTGTACATCCGATTTGACATATTCAAAGAGCATTTGATTCTAAATGTACGTAGAATATACTAACTAATGGCAATGACAATTAATTTTAATCAACATAAAAAACATTAAATAACAAGATATTTTTGGTAAATTAGCAATAAGTATCGTTTAACTTAATGTCCATCTCTAGCTAAGTGCTGCTTGTTATTAGAGAGAAAATAATACCAATTAAAACCGTATGCCAGTGTGCCCACACTGAGTGTTAAAATAGCAGAAATCAGAAAACGCACAATAATACAAATCATCTTGCAGCCGAAATTTCTAGTACAAATAGAAATTAAAAACTAGGTAACAGTATGACAGAGAAAGACAGTAACGATGAAGAATTCCAGGATGCGCTTAGCGAGCCTGCGCCGTCCCCACAAAAAGCTACAACCAATAAGACAGATCATGAGAAATTGATTGATGACATTATAGAAAAGAACCGTAAACTAAGTCTTACGGAAAATGAAGGAGGGGCTGCGGGTGGCGAAGGTGCGAGCAATAAGGACAATGAAGATGACGACAGCGATGACAAAGCCGACGTGATACAACCCGATGGAGAGCTTAGCTTAGAAGAGCTGCAACTACAGGAAAAAGAGTTGAGTGTCGAACAGCTGGCAGCTAACAAAGAGAAGGCGGACAAACTAAAGCTTGAAGGCAATGAACTCTTTAAAAACGATGAGCCCGAACGTGCCATTGCTGTATACACAGAAGCATTGAACATTTGCCCCTCCGTGAATAGTAAGGAGCGTGCTGTGCTGTTTTGTAATCGCGCAGCGGCCAAGATGAAGCTAGAGGCCAATAAAGCGGCTATTAGCGATTGCACACAGGCCATAGAACTAAATCCAGTATACGTGCGTGCGTTGTTACGGTATGTGTTACACATAACTAATAGAAATTCAGTTTAAATTGGTATTCTCTCAATAGACGAGCCAAGCTATACGAACAGGATGAAAGACCAGATGAAGCATTGACAGATTACAAGCGCGTCTATGAAATTGATCCCGGCCAGCCAGAGGCACGAGAGGCTCAAATACGCCTGCCAGCTTTCATAAATGAGCGTAATGAAAAATTAAAAGCCGAAATGATGTCGAGTTTAAAAGGTTTGGGTGATATGATATTGAAGCCTTTTGGCTTGTCTACCGCGAATTTTCAAATGCAACAAGATCCTAATTCTGGTTCATATTCCATTAATTTTAATCAAAATAACAGTTAGTATGAAATACCATGTCAATTTTGTTAAAAGAATAAAGTTGGATAAATCTTAAGAAAGGTGAGAATTTTATTGGTGTTCAGCTGACTGCCAGTGTGTACAAATGTTTGACGGCATACAACAGTGTGACCACTCACTCTTCCGAGCGACAGCTGACTTTGACACCTGCTGTCGTCGTACTGAAAACGAAAGAAGAAGAATAAGTTTATTGAAAGCTGAAATTTTATGTTATTTTTTAAAATAAATTTTTACAAAATTAGTTCCGTTTAATTGACGTGACATTTTCGGAATCCTACATAACATAGTGCGCTGATCGCGAGTAGCAGTGCTGCACAGTTATCAGCTCTCCCGTGTGCCAATGAGGCTTTTGGAAAGTCCTATTGTGTTATGACTTTGTAAATAATCATTGTGTACTAATGCTATTCTATTATTAGTATTCAGTGACCTAGTTGATGTTGCAGTTAAGGCATAGTAGTTATTAATACTCGCATAATGTTTCGCAGTCGTAGCTGGTTTGGTGGCCCATGGGGTGGACGCCCCAAAAATCGGTTGTCATTGGAGCACCTTAAGTACCTGTACAGCATTTTGGAAAAGAACACAACCGTATCGGAGAGCAATCGCGGCTTGCTGGTTGAATCATTACGATGCATTGCCGAGATACTCATCTGGGGTGATCAGCATGACTCCCTGGTCTTTGAGTAAGCATAGTGGATTACAATATAAATATGTATACCATAAAATTGACTGTCATTATTTTCGCAGTTTCTTTTTAGAGAAAAATATGCTCTCGTACTTCCTGCACATTATGCGTCAAAAGAGCGGCGGCTCTAGTTACGTTTGCGTCCAATTACTTCAGACCCTTAATATTCTCTTTGAGAACATCAGAAATGAGACGTCGCTGTGTATGTAAATATTTGTTTACTAGAATAACATACATATAATACAATTGCTTAACAGCATTGGTTATAATATTAGACTTCAAATGGAATTATTATTAAATAGCTTTGCTGTTGTTATTTATATTTGACTTTTCAGATTATCTACTAAGTAATAACCATGTCAATTCTATAATGGTGCACAAATTTGATTTCTCCGATGAGGATGTTATGGCCTATTACATATTGTTTCTGAAAACTTTAAGCTTAAAGCTCACCCCACACACCATACACTTCTTCTACAATGAGGTGGGTGCTCTTAACATATATTATTAAACCAATTTAATGTTTGTGGTTTTCATTATCAGCACACAAATGACTTTCCACTCTACACAGAAGCTATTAAATTCTTCAATCATCCCGAGTCGATGGTACGCATTGCTGTGCGCACAATTTCTTTAAATGTGTACAAGGTGCAAAATGCAAGCATGCTGCGTTTTATCCGAGACAAGTGAGTGGAAAAGCGCAGACGAAAGAGAATCCATTTATAGCTGTATGTTTAAATTTATTAGAACGGCGGCGCCCTATTTTAGCAATATAGTTTGGTTTATCGGCAAGCACATATTGGAGCTGGACACCTGCGTGCGGACAGACATAGAGTAAGAAAATGAAGTTATTCATGTTATATTTTTAATTATACTGAATCCTTATTAATGTACAGCCACCAATCGAATCAGAAGCTTTCCAATTTGGTTGCCGAGCATCTCAATCACTTGCACTATTTAAACGACATCCTTCTATTGGATATTAAGGATTTAAATGCTGTGCTCACTGAACACTTGCTGCACAAGTTGTTTGTGCCTTTGTATATATTCTCGCTGACGCCAGCGCCGCCGCCGCCCTCATTAGCCGTGGTCACACAGAATTTAGCAGCTGTGCTAAATCGCAATGTGGATATTGACATACAGGAGATTCAGCATCCGCGTGTTAGCTCCATTGTGGCTCTCTATTTGCTGTCGCTGGTCTTTTTGGTTGTCACCCATGAGCCGCTGGTACATGCGTTGGCCTGGGTCATATTAAATGGGGATCATAGCGTATTCAAAGAAGGAGCAGCCGAAATACTCAACTCCTATGTGGAGCATCGCGAGGTAGTGGTGCCGAGCTTTGGTGAACCACATGAGAGTCTTGAACAAGCATTGGACACGGTTGTAGGCCACACGGCTAACTACAGCGGCGATGCAGTTAGCGAGGATAGCGGCGTGGAGTCCACGCCAGCAACGACAGCGTCGCCATCAAGCCGGCACACAGAATCTGTCGCCGAAGCTGCAGCCACCCAGTTACGTAACATTACCGACGAGGAGAAACAGATGCTACAACAGTCGACATCAGCGCAGACCGTCTCTGAGCTTCCTAATCCATTTTTGGAAACCGTACTGCAATCACTGGATTGCACAGAGAATGATTACCTAGCTCTCTTGGCGCTTTGCCTCATTTACGCAATGTCCCACAATCGAGGTGAGTTGTACTGTTGCAAAGTCAGTAGATTTAAGCTAGGCTTCAGCTGCGCCGATTCTCAGTTAACTTTGCCTGTTTCACGTCTCTCTCTCCCTCTATGCTCATTTCATTGATTTTTGTGTGGTATTAAAAAATGATAAAAAAAAAATAAATAAATAAAAATGCGTAAACAACATGGCATCTTTTACCAGATGGTACGTAACTTGTTCATTCCCTCATACTAATGATAAAATGTTAGCTCGGGAGTTGCATAGAATTCCACTTATTTATAACTCTTTTACCTATTCGCAGGCATGAAGAACGAGTGGTTCGAACAGGTGCTGTCGAAATCTATGCGAGGCTCGTTCAGCTATAAGACGGCGATAATTGAACATCTGCTTAATATCATCACACAATCCAGTCAACTATGTAAGTATATCTACTCGTGAGATATTCTATGATTAATTTATTTACACTCTTACAGCTTGTCGCATTCGACTGATCACGGCTGAGATTGCATTGGAACTGCTGCTGACCTTCACTAAGCCCGCCGCAGATGATGCACCTTGCATAACGACCTCTCAGCAGAGCTTGCTTTTCAGTGCTCGTAATCAATCCATGGTTGTGCTGCGCAACTTTTATAAATCTGAAGATATATTCCTCGATCTATTCGAGAATGAGTACAATGAAATGCGTAAGGCGCAGCTGAATGTAGAATTTCTCTGCACGTACTCGACCATTCTGTTGCCGCCCACGGGCACACCTCTAACGGGCATTGAATTTACCCACCGTTTGCCTTGCGGCGAGGTTGAAAAGGCTCGACGAGCCATACGCATCTACTTTCTGCTGCGCCGTACGTGCCAAAAGTTCTTAAATGAGAAGGAAACACTTTTGCCGCTGACGAACGTGGTTAACCTAGTGCAGGTGGACAATGTGCTTGATCTGAGTGAGTCTTTAATGATCAGTTTTGTTAGTTCATTGCTTAAGCGTATTTACTGCTTGTAGATAATAGTGATTTAATTGCCTGCACTGTGGTCTCTAAGGATAATACGAAACAACGACGTTTTCTGGTTATTGATGCACTGCAACTCATACTCGTGGAGCCAGATGCCAAGCTGTTGGGCTGGGGTGTGGCCAAGTTTGTGGGTTTCTTACAGGATGTGGAAGTGCAGGGCGACAAGGATGACTCTCGTAGCCTGCACATCACGGTGCATCGTGGTGGTGTCACACATAATCGTACACCGCTTCTTTCCGCCAAATTTTTATTCGATGATCATATACGTTGCATGGCGGCCAAGCAACGTCTTACGAAAGGTCGCAGCAAGGCGCGTCAAAAGAAAATGTATCAGATTGCACAGTTAATCGAAATACCCGGCCAGCTGGACTCGCCACTGTATCCGGTGTGTGGCACTTCAACACATTGTGGAAACTCGCGCCTGGCTCAAAAGGGCGCAAATTTAACTGCGAGTCGAGTGCCCGGCTTTGCAGCTGTGCTGCGTGGCAATAACAGTGCCGGCGTCAGTCGTACTCAGATGGCACAGAATCGCTCTATAGAGGGGTAAACACATCTGAAGTCTTTCACATATAGATAAATCTAAAATATTTTAAATTTTAGCATACGTAATGAAAGCGGCAGTCGCTCACGTCGTCGAAGTCCCAACGCTGGCTCTAGTTCACCGTCCTCGTTGCGGACGGCCAGTGCAGTTCTGGATCGGGATCGTTCGCCCAGTGTCAGTGGAGGCAGTCACAGCTCTTCGCAGTCAAGAGAGAACTCACAGCCGCGTGGATCTGGCAATCGCTCCCGTGACAACAGCCCACGCATGCCAAGACCACGGTAAGTTTAATAACAGTTTATATGCTTGACTTATCTAACTAAGATTTTGCTCAGTAGATCGGAGGAAATTCCGTTGGAAGATTTTCCACATTCTCGTAATAATAGTCCACATTCGCGAGGCGCTATGGGAAACCCATCTCCATCCTCTCGCTCACATACTCCATCTCGAGCGTTGCACTTTGATCAGATATCGGTGCACAGCGGCTCGCCACGAGAGTCGTCGTGTGTGCTGGGCACGAATGCGTTGCTGAGCCAATTAAATGGTAGTGTAGCCATTGCTAGGGAAGTGATCCCAGTTCAAAGTTCCGAGGAGACCTCTTTTATAGGCAATGATGTAGAGGCAGACAACAGACGCAAGGGCAGAGGCAACATTGAAACGGTTTAATAATAATTATTTTAACATTGCGATCTATTGTGCATATTGTGAGACTTAAATTGTCGCTACAATTTTGTTATTCCAATTAATGTTACTTTAGTATTGATTTAGAAATAAACGTTGATTTGACGAATTTAAAATCTTGAAAGTATTTTGAGCAACAGAGTTATTTAAAGATAACAGCGATGTTTGTCGATATCGATTATTTTTTATTGTCATCACTAAACAGCTGGCGGTTGTAATGTAGAGCAGCCGGGTGACATAACCCCCAACATTTTGTTTAATAATATTAAAATCAAATCGAAAATTAATTAAATATGACCAACTTTAAATATAGTGAGCTTATTAAGCTTGGCACGCAGTATGCGCGTCGTATGAATTACCTGTCGAATCGCATCTTTGGAGAGGTGGCGCGCACAACAAATGACAAGTCAATGAAGGTCTTGTGTTAAAGCTTTCAAAGTTATTTATTTATCAAGTTTGATAACTAATGAATATTTATTTTCAGGTCGTTCGGATGTTCTCTGAGGAACCCATACACAAACGAGATTATGTGGTTAACTGGTACCCGCGCCATGTGGAAACCCATTTACTAATGAAGAATCTGCGTGACTATGGACTATTCCGCGATGAGCACCAGGACTTCAAGGAGGAAATGAAGCGTTTGCGAAAGCTACGAGGCAAAGCACCTCCTAAGAAGGGCGAGGGCAAACGAGCAACTAAGAAATAGACAATAGATTCCCCAAAAACAACTGCATTTTTTATTAGTATCAACTATACAGCTTCTTTGGGTGCCAACAATTTAGCATTGCCCGCAAACACAACGTCATCGTGCTGTCTACACTCGTACTCCACAGTGGCGATTTTTCGCGCTTTGATTAAACGCACAGTCACTAAGGTATCCGTTTCTATGCGACATGGTTTCAAGAACTTGAAACTTTGCTCAAGCACCACTGTGCCTGGTCCTGGCAATTGTGTTCCTATAATGCCAGCAACAACTGCATTAAGCAGTGCTCCATGAACGCGCCGTTCTGTGATTGGCGTGTCTTTACTATGTATATAATTAGTATCACCGGTAAATTGAGAAAATATTTCAAGATCCTGCTGTGTAAACCGTTTTATCACTTGAACCTGTTTTAGTTTGGCTTGTGGCTGGCTGCACAGCTGTCGACGTAACTGCAGTAGCATTATGGAGCTGGGTTATTTCGGTTCGGGAGCCAAAATCTTCCAGGAAAACTATACAGAGCTTAACAACGCGTTCGTCGTTAGATGATTGCCGCCAATGTAAAACTCGCTTTAGCAATGCTGGCGTTACAATTTCCTCTTTCCTGCTCAGTCCTGCGCTCAGCAGTTGATAATGCAATGCCAGGCTATGAAGCACGATATCAGCCTTCTCTGTGCTTAGAAAAACCTTTCTGAGTATGTCAATTTTTGCAACTATGAATTTGGCGGCGATTTCGTCTGCGAATTACGAAAGTATATTGATAGGAATTTAGCAGATTGGCGGAAAATATCGTTACCCAAGCAAAAATTGCACAGTGCCGCTACAGCATGCAGCTGCAGATTAGGGTTTTGGGTATCCAGAGCTGTTACAAAGAGTTCCAAAGCTTCGGCTTCATGCAGGTAGGGCCAATTTATTGGATCGTAGGCAAAGTTTGCCAAGTTAGCGGTTACCTGCTCCAAGGCCTCTGGTGATTTATCAATATTGTCAATAGTGCTATAGAAGTTGGCGGTGCAAATGCTTACCAACGTTTGTTGATGTGTAATATTCATCCACTAGGTGACCAATATATTCACGTCGATCTATGCCCTCTGCCGGTGTCTTGCGTTTTAAATGACGATGGCTCGAAAACATCGAGAATTAAAAACTACCTGTATAATGCAACAGTTAAGTATAATAATAAATACTTTTGCTATTTGCTTGTATACTTAACATGCTCAGAAATCTGAAGACATCAGCTGTTACTTATACAATGAGCGCGGAAAATGATTACTAAATATGTATGTATATTATAAATGTACTAACATACATTACATTTACCAATTACCCAAGATTTTGCGATTTGTGCCATTAGATTTTAAGTATTTAAATGTACCTCTAGTATAATTATGTTTAAATAAAAGCTAAGTTGCCAGAAACGTTGCAATTTTAATTATCAGTTTGTACATAACAGAATTACTCCACGCATTCAAGTTTTGCTCCTCATAAATTTTTACATTCTGTGAATATTAGAATAACTTTTGAAAAGTTTTTATGTTTTTTGTAGATAGTTTAGAAAACAATAATGTATTGATTTACAATAAGAAAATTTTGACCATAGTGTGTACAAATATCAAATAATTTGTCAGCTAAGTATTAGCGTGTATGTACATCATTCTCTAATCCAAATGTATTAATCTATGATTCGCTAGGTGCGGTTGCTGCAACTAGCATCTTGATTGGAAGTGTTTGAAAAATAGTGTAGAGCTGCTGCGACTGATTTCGGTGGTATATTAAACAATGGATGGGTGGGTAAAAGTTCGTTCCTAAGGTCACCAAGCACTTGAGGATGCATCGCGGATTCCGAATGCTGTGCAATCGAGACACCGCTCAGTGTGTAACAGGTATGATATAGATCTTGTGGTCTAAAAGAAAAAATATACTTGTGAGATTAAACAAATAAATGTTTGCTTTGAATACTAAACTTACTTGCCGGGCTTATCGATTAGACCACCACTTGCTTTCTGGCAACACAGCAAAATATATTCTTGCAGTGCTTCGACGTCAAAAAGCGTCTTTTCCATAGACTTTTCAGCACCAATCAGCGTGGCCTGCGTTATTGGAATGGTGGCACCTACCCAAAACGAGTAGCAACCATCTACTAGCTTATTGGTGCGTCCCTGGAAGCCACCCTCATAGATCATTTGACGACGCAGTGTCCACTGCAGGAGCGCTTTCTTATTGCATTTATCTGCCTGATTGAGCAATGCGAGACTGGCGATGCCACAAAAAGTGTAGCCACCATGTGCCTCCAAGTCGGGCGCTCCTCCAAAGCCACCCTCGTAGGTCTGACAGCTAGCAATCCAGTCAGCGGTGCCCGTGAACAATTCACTCAGCACCGGATCAGGCACATTGGTAAGCTTGGCGCAGGAGATGGCACAGTAGGCACCACGCACGTCCGTCTCACCATCCACGTGGAGGCGGAAGGAACCATCGTCATCGCGCACGCTGAATAGAAACTTAATAAGTGATTCTCGATCGATGGCTTGATATGCGCTCTGTGTGCCAATGATGCATAAGCTGTTAACTGCAGCATAGGTGGGAGCCAGGTGTGCATATTGCCCTGGTCCGCCACCAAAGCCGCCCGTAGGTGCACGACATCTGCAAACATACAATTAAAAGCCTATTATTAATATCTATAATTAGGGTTCTATTAACCTACTTGGTAAGAAATTGCACGACATTGTCCAGTGTCTGTTCGTCGAAGTCGAAGTTCAGCAGTTGCGCCGACTGCAATATCCAGTAGATGCACCAGGGGCGACTGCTGTCCAAGCATTCATAATTGGATGGCAGTTTTCTAAGCATCAAATCCAAATATTGCTGGTGCTGCATGCGATTTAGCTGCGTTGCGCGTGGATTTACGAACTGTGTCTGTACGAATCGATCGTAACATTTCTCAACCGAACTCTCTGTTTTAATCTACAAAAGCAAGACTTTGTTTTATCATTTGCCGTTGCACAGGAAATTTGGATTACTCACCTGCTCCCTGGATGTTACTGTGGATACCTTCTCGTCGTCGTATTGATAGTTTTTAAGCTCTGCAAAGTTGCGGAAAAAGAGCTCGTCCGACGACCACATGGTTTTGGTATCCGAATTGAAAATTAAATTAATATAAATAGAAAATTGTGCTACTAGTATCAATTCGTCCAGAGTATGTTTGATCGAACAACATACCAAAGTGAACTAAGGCGGAACCACTGGTTCGTTTGCGTAAATAAACAACATCATATGTTTCTGCTATATAACAGATTTACTTGCTATTGCTGTTACAACAATTCTTTTAGCAAAAACAAGCGATATATTCCTAGCAAATACCACTGGTCAGTGCAAATACCATATTTTTGTTCTGTATTTGAATTCGAATTTATCAGCTGTTTTTTTTTGCTAAAAATAATATTATTAAATTTCATAACAGAGGCCTTATTAACAGTGCCTTATTAAATTTGTAATCGATCTGAATCAATTCACAATCAGGAGCGGTTACTTTTCGATATGTGTAAATATGTAAGTGGAAATCAATCGAATTTGAACTAAATTTAAGGGTTAAATAATACTACTAAGGAATACTACTAAGGAATAACTGGTAAAAAAGTAAGATAAATTTCAAGCTCAATTCAATTTGTTTCGACGGGAGCGTATCCTATACATTGAAAAATTTCTTGTTACTTATGAGGAGTAAGCATCGTATCAGGACTTAATTATTAATATTATTATTGATTATTATTTCTTTATAGATTCCTTAGAAATGACATTTTCATGCACAGCATCATCATGCTCTTTGTCGGCATCTTAATGGGTACGGGGTACAGAAAAAAAAAAGAAACCAGACGACCTCGACAAAGCTGTCGCAAAATACATGCATATGAATACATGTCTTATACTTACGGCATAGGGAGAGGCAAAATTATATGTTTTCCAATGGCAGCCAAAGAGTTTATGAATAAAAAGTGAAATTAAGAGAGTATAAACTTCACTGGCATCATATATTGCATCAACTATAAGGAGAGCAGCTGAAGTCAATACAAAAGCAAGTGTAAGCTAAAAATCTTATAAATAAAATAAACAACAACAAAAACTTCGCATATAAGCACGCTCATAAAAGTTTACTTCCAGCCGACAACGATTTCAGGCCAAGAAACAACAAGCCGAGCCACAGTTGCGACCACTTCCAATAAGCAAAAACGAAAGACTTCAATTCAGTTTGGCGAAGACAACGAACTCGAAAAGAGCTTCACGCGGACAAAAAGTAAAGGCCCGATAGCTAAAATCACGTCTACGTCTCTCTCTCTCTCTCTATCTCTGTCTCTCTTCTACAAAACGGTACGTGCGCGCATGCGTATGCGTATGCATACCATTATATACGTGCATATACACAGTATATATATATGTGTACGTGTATAAGTATTTGTATAAAGCTGGCTAAAAGTTAAATGCAGCAACAGCAACAGCAACAACAACAACAACAGCAACAACTTCACCAACAGCACAGCAAAAGAAATAACGAATAATTGAAAAGAAATCAAATGATAAATAAAAATTTGTTATTTTATTTGAAAAAAAAAAAGTTTGTGAGCCACGCAAGCGATTTGTGAAAGAAATCATATAAATGTATGTGCGTATCTGTGTATGTGTGTGTTTTAATAAAAAGTTAACTGTGATTAGCTAAATCAAGCTGAGGCGCTGAAAAGTGAAATGTAAAGGTCATATGTATTGATAAATTTGTCCAAGTGAAAACTAAAGAAAAGTGTGACGACTTCGCTCTTCAGCTGTCGTAGCAGCATTCACTTCACATTCTCTCAATCTATACTGGATTAGCTGCAGCTAGGCCAACACAATTTCTCTTAGGCTTTATCATCGACATCAAACGGTACAATTTTAGATATACATATATGTGTGAAAGTTTTCATGCGCCAGACACAATAGCAAAAAGTACAATCTCATTCTCATTTATGCTGTTGTAGTAAGATTTATATTTTTCTTTCACTTCTGCTTCTTCTTCGTCTTCTTCGTTTTCGGTTGGCTAACGGGTTTTGTGTAAGACTCTGGCAACACTTTTGCTTTTTATAAGCTGCATATAAAACGGGCTATTTTGCGATTTAGATTCGGTCTTATTTTTTGCGTTGTCTTGGCACACAAACCCGTTCCAAGATATTAACAACAACAAAACAGGCAAAAATATTAAAAAGAAACACTGCGACACACACAGACGCCTTTAAAACAAGTTGTTCTATAAATTGAAAGTCTTAATTAACAAAGATTTGTTAACTATGGCTAGATGCTATGGCTAAGCCTGTTATTAAGGGAAATTAACCAAATGAAATCATTTGAAATAAATGTCATTTAATACAACTTTTTCCAATTGACTTTTTCATGTTTGCCACTCAAAATATTTGCACAATTCGAAAGGCCTCAACGCCCACACGCAAGTCAAGCCATAGAGATGAAGAGTTGTCTGAGTAGCTTATGGCTGTATGAAGTCGATTGCTCTCTTTCTCTCTCTCTTTATCGCTCTCTTTCCAATTGTTTGCTTTACTCTACTTGCAGAGACTGTCAAAATATTCGCATAAATAGACAAAGTTTGTTTACTATAATTTTGTATGATGGCTTAAGAAATGTATAGAAAAATACAGAACAATTTTATTATGTGAACATTATGAAATAAACTATTTACAAATAAACTTATTAGTTACATGTATAAAATTAAGTTTATGTTTTTTCTTAAGACTTTATACTCAGCCATTCATTTAGTCTCTTTTATAGTTCCTACAGCCTGAGCAAACCTTCTTCCACTTTAACTTAAGTTCAGCTTCATTATGCGCCAATTCACCTCATTTCAATGAGTAAAAAAAAATCCCATAATTTAATACCAGTTTCGAATTAAGTTACGCACTGCGTAAAAACCAAGTTTTGTTCAAACTCTTGTGACTCATAGCGCAACAGACTAAATGTACCTATATACATATATAGCTCCATTGTATAGAGCCTAAAATCCTTAATGATGTTTCCGATTATTGCACTAAAATGCTGTCAAAGTTATGAGCAAAGTTTACGAATCGTACAAAATCTTCGTGACTCACGCGTTGTTGGCTGGGGTCTTGAATTTATGCATGTGCATAACGGTAATACGTTGGTAAATAATACGAGACTGGAACTTGACTCAATGAGTTGGCAAAATAAGTAAAAAAAAAAAAAGAGAATAAAATCAAGCTAAAGAATTTTGAATTGACAGCGCTTGAGTGGATGTTGAGGTGTGCTGCGAGCACTGAGTAGAATTGGCAGATAAAGCTCAAGGCATATTCAACGTAAGGCAGCTGCACTTGAACTGAACTTGTTGAATCAGTCTGGAACGATTGTTCAACTGTGCAGAAATAATTTAGTAGGAACTAGGAACTCTTATTTGAGTATTCATGAACTAGTATGTTTTAACTATTCTCGAATTCTGCTTGGAAGAAATTTTATTTTGTTAGCCTTGACTACAACTAACTTATTTTTAAATGAATATTATTTTTTTTCGAGGTTTCCAGAATTGTTAACAACTATTTTCAGATGAGTATGAACTGATTATGAACGTTAATGGATTAATTTTTAAACAGCCTTCGAATTGTTTTGAAACAATATTTGAAACATTCTCGAATAATGCTGAGTTAGGATTGAACTATTGATTTTCTGGGTATCCAGTAGTCTTTCTCGATCTTTCCTCGATTTCTATCTATCAAGTATTCTCTCGAGCTATTGACTAACCAGATTTGTATAGCACAATTGATTGAACCCACATTGACCGCATCTAGAGCATGTTGCCCTGCCATGTTTACCGTTCTGATCACATTTGGGCATGTTTTGCGCAATGCCACTTTTAAAGTCGCTTATTGTTCCTGTTGTACTCCAGCAGAAACTGGTCTCAGTCTTATGATACAAGTCGGACGCAGTTGGTGCTGCGGCTGCTGCTGCTGCTATTGCTTTTGCTGGCTGTCCGGCTTGGCGTGGCCGGTTTGGCTAGGTGGGTCGGTCCATTCGTCGGTTCGATTGGTTCGTATTCGTTTCCGTTGTTAAATGTAGCAATCAATTTCAACAATTTTCAACAGCCAGCAATAGTTGCAACTACCGAGTTGTTGCTGTTGCTGTTGGGCCGTAGCTACAAGTATCTTATTCATAGATCGTTTTTATTATAACATTTTGTTGTTGTTGTTTTTGCTTTAGACTTTCACTTTTTCATGCATTCGTTTTTGTGTTGGGTTGTACGCCATTTGATTTGCCTTCTTGGGCATGACATATATACTACAGTATATTTGTATATGTATGTATTTGTGTCTACTCTATGTACTTTGCATGCAGAAATATATTGCTTAAATTTGTAAATGAATTTTATGCTGCGAGTCATAATGAATCAGCAGGCATTAACGTTCACTGGAATACTTTGTACGTTAACGCCCACTGTCCAAGATATATGATCATATGAAAAGTCTTATGTTTTATATATACACACATATAGTATATATATTTGTAAGAGCAGTTTGTGTGGTATTGCTACCCTGCTTCAAGGCCTGCTTGAAGTTTTTTTTTTTTTGCTGTACTCTTAGCGGAACCGGTCTCTTATCGTGGATCTATAAAAAGTTGTTTTAATTGTGTCTTTTCTTAATCCTTTGCTGCTCGATTTTTCTAGCTGTACATTTTTATAGAGTATGTGACATGAATGCCTAACAAATAAGCTTTTCGATTGAAAATTTCATTTGCTATGTCTGGCACGTTTCTATTTGACTATTTACCTTTTCTGGGGGTCAACTAGGGTTACTGACGTGAACTGCTGTTGGGAAAGGCATATATTCTATTAATTCATGTAGCTTAAATTATTCTAGCCGAACATTTATATACAGATTACCAATATGCCAGTGAGAGTATATATGTAGGAAAGTATTTTATGTATATAAATAGAAAATGAAAGAAGTAGAAAAAGAAATGTACAATAAATATTTAAAAATACATACACGACTATTTCATTTGCACCAATCAGTAAATGGAAAACCGACTTTAATTAGCGCGTCACGAAGATAGTCGGAGAATGTTCAGTAGTTCAAGCAAAAGCCGACTTAAATATATGAGAATCGCATAGTAGAGTACTACTAACACAATTAAAATTTTCTGTTCAATTTATACATTTAGTTTTGATAAAATGCATCAATATATCCATGCACATAAAGGAGACCGAAATTAGTCGATCATTCAAATTAGTTTTATTCAACTTTGATAAATCTTATATAAAAATGGTTACATTAAATAAATGCAAAATAAATATTCAGCTCTCTTATAAATAGATGTTGTACCACTGAATAACTATAAATTTGTAAAAAAAAAAATTATGTTTCGACCGTGACAGGACTCGAACCTGCAATCTTCGGATTCGAAGTCCGACGCCTTATCCATTAGGCCACACGGTCTTGTTGCGAGACACCGTTAACTGTGGCCATATGAACAGCAAAAGAGGCGCGCAACGAAAGCCATAATCAGTCTAGAGCATCCATAACACAAACAAGGGCTGACACACCCTACTACCCTAGCCTTAGCATTGCGTCGAGGGTGGCTGTGACAACAGGCAGCTGTGACTTCTGTGCTTTTGTTTTTTTGAGGGTTGCAATCATATGACGCAGCACTGGAGACTACTGCGCAGAATCCCGATTACCGGCAGCATCCTTTGACCTTTCTGCCAGCAACTAATTGAGTTTTTTTCTGTGGAAACTGATTCAATTTATGACCCCGTCGGATAAATGAATGATAATTCCCTTGAGCTTGAGGATATTGTAGTATATTTAAGTAGTCTTTGCTTTAAGCTAGTCAATATGAGTTTCGTTAAATCGGCTCAGTAGTGAAATCGAATAATGTTAAATGTGTCCAGAATCAAAATTTTTCAGCCGAATAAATATATTTGAATAAGCGACGACTTCACAACACAAGAGAACCAAATACAATGCTCCGACAAAACAAGACAAATGGACAAAATAAGATCCGTAACATTATGAAGCTCAAGAACCGCGAAGTGTTCTTTAATCTCTCCCCGCTGACGCCCGATTCTAAAACAAAGCTTTTAAACGAAACTTATTCGAATAAACCGAAAAGTGAGGAAGAGATGGTCATGGAAAACATCAGGGCCAGACTGGTGGCGTACTTAAGGGCGAACAAATCAAATAATGAAAGACCTAATGTGACAGAGCAACCAAAGATCAGAATGCTAACACCCTTAAAGCAGGCAACGCCCGCTGAGCACAAACCGAACATCTCTTTGAAGACCCAACTTGATCAGGCAACAAAAAGTGGTAAACCTGCTCCAAAACATGTAGCGCAATTGTTACCAACTCGCCGAAAAGTGGAAGCGAAGGTGCAACCAAATACAAAGAATCCCTATCTTCAGAATGACGAAAACATGTTGATCAAGCCGGCACGAACAACTCCTCCAGTTGAGGCCAAGCAGGCGCCTAAAGTCAAATTAACTGGCATCGTGCATGCCCAGCCGAGCCTGAGGCCAGCCTTCTTATGCTATTTCGATGTGCCCGGCGAGGAGTCGTCCGATAGCTTTTACGACATAGAGAGTTCAAGTCGTCGATTTTAAAGAGTCTGCAACATTCGGTTCCATCCGTTTGACTTTTTTACTGATCGACAAATTTTTAGCCACATTTATTTCAACTTTTAATAAATCAAAATTCGATATGTGATCTTGTTGAAAATAAAAAAGAACAGGTCAATTTATTGGAGTTTATATTTAAAAGAAGAAAACAAAGCATTGTCTATGCTCTCATCTAGCTATCTATGATAATTTCATCATCATAATGGAAATCCGATGCGCTGTTGCTCAAATGTGGCACAAGGTCTGCGCCACGGAACAATGCGATCAAAATTTTGCACTCTATATATACAGGTGTGTGTGTTTATGTGTCTGTGTGTGTGTAAGTATTTGTATGTGCAACATATGTTATTGTTATTACCATAAAATCAAAGAGGGCTACAGATTTAGTTCCGTGCCAAATATGAAATAAGTGAGGCATGGCCAATATGTAGTTTACATACAAACATACATACATATATGTATTTGTATGTATGTATAACTCTGCCCCGCCTTTATGTTTGACCCTTAATTAGCTTGCATCTACGGCAAAACCAGTTAAATAACACTCGATTTATATCGGGCATATTTTTCCTATTTACTTACTCCGTTTTTACTTTTACTTTTGCTTGCGATTCCCAACTGGTTAAAGCTTGGAAATACTGTATACTGGCTGTGTTATTGATCGAACTGTGAAATTCTTGAGAAAAATACATTTTTTAGTTGATGTGAAGGCTTCTAGGGAGCCAAGATTAGAGAAATTGTTTAGTTTAAGTTCAATTATTTGCTATATATGTATGTTAATATTATATCAAATAAATTTAAAAGCTGTTAACTACGACCTTAAAATGCATTTTGAAATTATGTTTAATGATCACTACAAGTGGGGTCTGAAGCCCATCTTATATGATCATTTGGTCATTCACCACACTGTTGTAAGCTGTAAAATCTTCATTAGTTGATTATTTTTTCATAAATAACTTAAGTTGAACAGTGAATATGCTGGACTCAAACCGGTTAGTTGCTTGCTTAAATGGAAAATGTTGCTGGTCAAGGGCCGCAGGTCCTTGAATGTCTGCTTTAACAGAGAGCATACAGCGAGCCATAAATTGAAACTGGCTTATCTACTGCGACTGGAACTCAATTAATTTTCAACTCTTGCGCCACTTTAGCTACATTTTGACTACAAGATTCAGCAGAGCCAACGATTGGGGCTCGGGCAATAACCGTGGGAGATGTCTGCGGTGCGGCATCGCCCGATGGCTCCGCCAGCCACCGGAGATCAGGGCGACAGCGATGAGAACAACTTCACCGACGACGAGAGTTCGCCTCTGACACACGATATTTATGGCGGCAGGTAAGTCTTATTCGCGTCTCCCCTATGAATTGTGATATGCAAATTGTGGGCTGAGGTTTTCTCTTGGAAAATATTATGGTTTTCGCTTAAGCAAACCGGAACAACCAAATTAACTTCATAGCAAACAAAGCTTAATTGCTATTCCCACATCCATAGTTGCTCGCCTTTGTGCAGATATTGCTCAACGAATTACTTTCAGTGCCGCTGATGTGGCTACTTCAATGTCAAGCACGCTAAGAAAGCATTCCGGAACCTAAGAGCAAGCAAGCAGCTTGGATTGGGAGGAGCCTATGATAGCCTATTGCAAAATATTGATGTAGGAACTGATACCCAACTCAACTGTCGTTTAAGACTATGTCTCACTATTTTCATTTCATTCTGCTTTCAGTCAACGCACAATACAGGAAACTAAAGGCTGGGATGTGTTTCGTGATCCGCCAATTAAAATTGAAACCGGCTCGACGGCAAATCAGGAATGTCTTGAGCTGACCATCAAGATACTTAAAATCTTTGCCTATATAATCACTTTTATCATAGTTTTAACCGGAGGCGTTATAGCGAAAGGAACAGTCCTGTTTATGACCTCGCAGGTGCGCAAGGATCGCAAAATCGAGTACTGCAATAAGGATTTGGTAAGTCTTAAAAAGATATCTCAAAGAAGTTCCATTTTCAACTACGTCTCTCCATAGGGTCGCGACAAGAGTTTCGTGGTACGCCTGCCTGAGGAGGAGCGTGTCGCATGGATATGGGCTCTGGTGATTGCGTACTCGCTGCCCGAGATCGGGGCTTTGATACGTGCGGCGCGAATTTGCTTCTTCAAGACGTTCAAGGTGCCGAAGACGGGGCACTTCCTGTTCGTCTGGCTGATGGAGAGCATGAGCGCTCTAGGCACCGCTCTGCTGATGTTTGTCGTCCTGCCACAGATCGATGCCATTCAGGGCGCTATGCTGACCAATTGCCTGTGCGTAATACCTGGCATTTTGGGTCTGTTGTCGCGCACTTCCAAGGAGGGTAAACGCTTCATTAAAGTCATTATCGATCTGGCTGCCGTGGCTGCCCAGGTCACGGGCCTCGTTATCTGGCCACTGCTGGAGAATCGACGCGAGCTATGGGTCATTCCGGTGGCCTGTGTCATGATCTCCTGCGGCTGGTGGGAGAACTATGTGTCGGCTCAATCGCCACTGGGCATTGTGAGAGCTCTGGGCCGCATCAAGGAGGAGATGCACACTACTCGCTACTTCTGTCACATGTTCCTCTCGATATGGAAGATTCTGCTCTTCTTCTGCGTCACTCTACTCATTTATTGGGCCAACGGCGATGAGCCCAGCAATCTATTTGCTCTGTATGGCGATGCCTTTGGACCGCATAAGATCGTCGTGTACGAGCTGCCCGCTGGACTGGGCGGAGTGCTGCCTGATACCCTGGAGTCGGCCAACATAGATACCGTTGATGTGGATGCTGCCTATAATACTGTCGTCTACGTGCTGCTCCTTCAGATCTTCGGCGCTTATTTGTGCTACATCTTTGGCAAGTTTGCGTGCAAGATCCTCATACAGGGCTTCAGCTATGCCTTCCCTGTGAGCCTTACGGTGCCGATTACCGTTTCATTCCTGATTGCTGCTTGTGGAATACGTATCGATGATCCATGCTTCTTCCACGATACCATCCCGGATTATCTGTTCTTTACGAGTCCGTCCAACTTTAGGTTCAATAACTTTGTCACCGAGCAAATGGCATGGGCTTGGATATTGTGGCTACTCAGCCAGACGTGGATAGCGCTGCACATTTGGACGCCCAAGTGCGAGAGATTGGCGACAACGGAGAAACTCTTCGTGAGACCCATGTACTCAGCTCTACTGATCGATCAGTCGATGGCCCTGAATAGAAGACGCGATGATCAAGCGGATGTCAAAACTGAGGTAGGCTCAACTCTAGCTAAACTACGATACGATATAACTTGCCTTTCGGTTTATCTTAGGATCTGTCGGAGATTGAAAAGGAAAAGGGCGATGAGTACTATGAGACCATTTCAGTGCACACCGATCGCTCATCGGCGCCAAACAAGCCATCGATTAAGTCTTCAGATAACATCACTCGCATCTATACGTGCGCCACGATGTGGCATGAGACAAAAGACGAGATGATTGAGTTCTTGAAGAGTATTATGCGAATGGACGAGGATCAGTGCGCTCGACGAGTTGCTCAAAAGTATTTGCGAGTGCTCGATCCAGATTATTATGAGTTTGAGAGTAAGTAGAGTCCCTCTTGAAATCAAATTATGGCCCCTAACAACATTTGATTGCTATTCCAGCTCACATATTCTTCGATGATGCCTTTGAGATTTCGGATCACAGTGACGATGATATTCAGTGCAACCGTTTCGTCAAGCTGCTGATTGGTACCATGGATGAGGCTGCCTCTGAGATACATCAGACTACCATTCGACTACGTCCACCCAAGAAATACCCAACGCCCTATGGCGGCCGATTGGTCTGGACGTTGCCGGGCAAAACGAAGTTCATAGCACATCTGAAGGACAAGGATCGCATTCGTCATCGCAAGCGTTGGTCCCAGGTCATGTACATGTACTATCTGCTCGGCCATCGACTCATGGAGCTGCCCATTTCGGTGGATCGCAAGGATGCCATTGCCGAGAATACGTATTTGCTCACACTGGACGGCGATATCGATTTCAAGCCGAATGCTGTCACGCTGCTGGTCGATTTGATGAAGAAGAATCGCAATCTGGGCGCTGCCTGCGGACGCATTCATCCGGTGGGCTCTGGACCCATGGTGTGGTATCAGCTCTTCGAATATGCCATTGGTCATTGGCTGCAGAAGGCAACGGAGCACATGATTGGCTGTGTGCTCTGTTCACCCGGCTGCTTCTCACTGTTCCGCGGCAAGGCCCTGATGGACGACAATGTGATGAAGAAGTATACAACGAAGCCAACGGAGGCGCGTCACTATGTGCAGTACGATCAGGGCGAGGATCGCTGGCTCTGCACTTTGCTGCTGCAGCGTGGATATCGCGTTGAGTACTCAGCTGCCTCGGATGCCTACACGCACTGCCCGGAGGGCTTCAATGAGTTCTACAACCAGCGACGTCGCTGGGTGCCCTCGACCATAGCCAACATCATGGATCTGCTCGGCGATGCGAAGCGCACGATCAAGATCAACGACAATATCTCATTGCTGTACGTCTTCTACCAGATGATGTTGATGGGTGGCACCATCTTGGGACCTGGCACCATCTTCCTTATGTTGGTGGGTGCCTTTGTCGCCGCCTTTCGAATCGACAACTGGACCTCGTTCCACTACAACATCGTGCCCATTCTGGCCTTTATGGTTATCTGCTTCACCTGCAAGGCCAATATACAACTGTTTGTGGCCCAAGTGCTGTCCACCTGTTACGCCTTGATCATGATGGCTGTAATTGTGGGTACGGCCCTGCAGTTAGGCGAGGACGGTATAGGCTCGCCCTCGGCCATCTTTTTGATATCCATGGTGGGGTCATTCTTCATAGCCGCATGTTTGCATCCGCAAGAGTTCTGGTGCATTACGTGCGGCTTAATATATTTGCTATCCATACCATCTATGTACCTGCTGCTGATTCTGTACTCTATCATCAATCTGAACGTTGTCTCCTGGGGCACCCGTGAGGTGGTCGCTAAAAAGACCAAGAAGGAGCTGGAAGCGGAAAAGAAGGCCGCCGAGGAAGCCAAAAAGCGAGTGAAACAGAAGAGCATGCTGGGCTTCCTACAGAGTGGCATTGGCGACAATGACGATGAGGAGGGCTCCATTGAGTTCTCTCTGGCTGGTCTGTTCCGTTGCGTGTTTTGCACGCACGGCAAGACATCCGACGAGAAGCAGCAGCTAGCGAGTATAGCCGAATCTCTGGATACAATCAAAAACCGTATTGACAGCATCGAGAGCGCCGTGGATCCACATGGCCATCATGCATCACGTCACAATAGACGACGCACAACGTCCAGTGGTTCAAAGGATCATCATTTGCTAACATCGGTGGCTGAGAAATCGGGCGATGAGTCGGATGAATCGGATTCGGATACATCGGCAGAGCCCAAGCAGGAACGAGACTTTCTGACGAATCCCTATTGGATCGAGGATCCGGATGTGCGTAAGGGTGAGGTAGACTTCTTGTCAAGTTCGGAGATCCAGTTCTGGAAGGATCTGATCGATCAGTACTTATATCCCATTGACAATGATCCCGTGGAACAGGTAAGCCAATTATCATATTTAGTTACTTTTACCAACTAGGTGCAGATCGTGAATGTCTTATGCTACCCGCAACACCTGCCGATAAAATAATTTTAGGCCCGTATAGCTAAAGATCTGAAAGAGCTGCGCGACTCATCGGTATTTGCGTTCTTCATGATCAATGCCCTCTTCGTGTTGATCGTGTTCCTGCTGCAATTGAACAAGGACAACATTCACGTCAAGTGGCCCTTTGGTGTGCGCACCAATATTACTTATGACGAATCCACTCAGGAGGTAATTGAGTCCCTTACAAGCATTACTAACAGTTTCTTTTTTTTTTTTTTTGCTTTTTTTTCTATCTATACGGTTGTATAACTGTGTGTGATCACAGGCCCGCATTGCCGCCGATCTGATTGAACTGCGGAATAAGTCGGTCTTTGCGTTTTTTATGGCCAACGCGTTATTTGTATTGATTGTCTTCTTATTGCAACTGAATAAGGATAAATTGCATATTATATGGCCGTTGGGCGTCAAGACCAACATTACGTATATCGAAGAGACATCTGAGGTTTTTAAATTCAATAACAATTTAAACTTTTGTTTAACACTGTTTTGTTTGTGTAACTTATCTAAAATGATTTACCTATTCGGGACCTCTAACTTCCTTCGGCTCGCTCGTTCTCTTCCTCTCTCTCTCTTTCACACACGTTTTAATGTGCTCCTCACACATATATATATATACATACTTACCCAATGAATGTTTCTAATGTTATATATGTATGATCCTACTATTCTATGTGTTTACAAGGCATTCCTGTGTTTACTTCCTGTTTATTTGTTTGAATTATAAAAAAAACCCATCCTAATGGTTCTGGTACATCACCACCAACAACAACAGCAACAACAACAACAATACTATATCATATCAACGCTCAAGATTCTAATGTGCCATAAACTCTAAAAAACCAAAACAACAATTACAATAATATATTAGCCTCAATGTATAGACTTTAATATATGTACATGCTGGCATAATGATATGCGTCCAGGCATATCTATCACACACATATATACATAAATGGTATCACACATTAAACATAGCCCTATCACCGACAATTTGGTACTATTGTCTGCCATTTCTCCAATCGAAGAATCGTTCAATCAATTCACTGTTCAATGTTACTAACAAATCATTTCATATCGCTATAGAGTTTGGTGCTAATAGAATCACATCTCTCCCTATATAGGTGCACATTTCCAAGGAGTATCTGCAGCTGGAGCCGATTGGTCTCGTCTTTGTGTTCTTCTTTGCCCTGATTTTGGTAATACAATTTACGGCCATGTTGTTCCATCGTTTCGGCACGCTCTCTCATATCCTGGCCTCCACGGAATTGAATTTCTGCAAAAAGAAATCGGAGGATCTAACGCAAGATCAGCTTATAGATAAGGTAAATACATATTTGTATATTTACATTAATTTAATTATTCTAATTTATATTATCTTATTCTAGCACGCTGTGGAAATAGTCAAGAATCTGCAACGTTTGCAAGGCATTGATGGAGACTACGACAATGATTCCGGCTCGGGACCTGATCGTATAGCCAGACGCAAGACCATTCAAAATTTGGAGAAAGCTCGACAGCCGCGTCGTCAAATTGGCACCTTGGATGTGGCATTCAAGAAGCGTTTCCTTAAGCTAACCGCCGATGCTGAGAATAATCCAGCCACGCCCATTCTGACACGCCGCCTCACTATGAGAGCGGAGACAATACGCGCGTTGGAGGTGCGAAAGAATTCTGTGATGGCAGAGCGACGGAAATCCGCAATGCAAACGCTGGGCGCCAAAAACGAGTACGGAATAACCACAGTGCCGGCAGTAAGTATAAATCAAACTCTCAAATATCCTTTGCTACTATAAGGAGATTGCTTTCGCACAGGTCAACAACAATGGGGTCTTGCCCAATCCGCGCAGCGGACGCGTGTCCAATGCAGGCATCAGCATCAAGGATGTCTTTAATGTGAATGGGGGACCAGCAGAGGTGAGTATTATGCAGTCAGTCATGCCCGAGTATATTATCCTCATACAAACTATATTCAATTTACATTCTTTATAGCAAATTTACGGCTCAAATGGCGGGGGAACTATCAATCAGGGCTACGAGCATGTCATCGACGAGGACGGCGATGGCAACTCCCTGCGGCTGACCACCCGTAATCCCCATCAGGTGTCATGGGGCCAAAATGTTAATGGGAATAATACGGGACGTTTGTGAACTACATATCAGACGAATATGGAATCCATTTAGAATATTAGTGTTTAATTTAGCAATCCTATGAACAAATGACGCGACTTTTCTGCATCTCACGCATCGAATTGGAGTATATAGTCAGAGAACGTATTTTGTTTACCTGTATATCTCTAAATATGTAGGTATGTTTATATTTGTATGTATGTATGAATGTATATTAAAAGGACATGGCTGGAGCCTTGTTATATACACAACGAATATTATGCTAAGCTAATCACACTGCCAGTTGTACTTATCGAATCGTGAATCGTATGCAAATCCACAATTCACAGTCTTCATATACATACTATATGGTATACTATATCATTTGTTAGGTTAGTTTTAAGAAATTGTGATGATGGCGCCCGAAAGAAAAGTTGGGTTTGTCTACTTAAACACACAATACCAGTGAATGCTGACAGATAATACTCATTGTAAAGCTGGATTGGAAAACCTATTTATAATATATACATGAATCTTGCTATATATACCTAGTAGTTATTAAAATAAAACCAATTATTATCAAATATATACGAATACATGGAATGATATAATTAATTGCTTGTTTTGTATCTGGCTTCTAGCCATAGTTTATTATTGATTAAATTTTCTATTTGGTACCTTGGAAGCTGCCATGAGCTATATATATGCATGTGAGATAACATTTAGAAAGGACTATGATAAGTTAATATATATGAACACTGTCTACAAATATGTTCAAACAGTAAGTGCATAAATATATATATATATTTGGTTCATTGTGGCCTGATTAGTGAAAGAGCATATTGCCCTTTTTAGCTGCAATGGGTAGACGATCATCCGGGCCGACTTGCAGGAAGGGATTGGGCATGGCATCCATGCGAAGGCCGGCCAAGTGGCCAGCCTTCTTGACCACACCATTGGCACTCTCCAATCCATTTTCATTGCCAAACTGATGCATCAGGAATTTCTCCACAGCCGAGTTCATATCGCTATTGCCTGGTCCGGCACCTGCGGCGTTATCCTGATCAGCGCAGTCGAACATGTGCTCACTATCGCAAGTGCAGTCCTGCGCAGCCTGGAATTCGCGACTGTAGATGGCCGTATTCTCAAAGTCGCTGATGCAATTGCCGCCCTGCTGCTCAATGTCGTAGCCCTCGGGACAGGGATTGGGTGGATTACAGTAGGCTGGCAGACTGGCATCGGTCTTTACAATAGTATTGTACCTATTGGGCATCTCGCTCATGCCACCGGACACGTACTGATGTCCCCATAGCGAGCTGTGCTGCAGGAACTCTTGATCACGCAGCGACGGATTGGTATTGGCCGACTGCAGCAAGCAATCGCTGCCGCCATTGCAAAGTCTGGCGTATTCGGAGCGCGAGACCAGGTCCACATTATCTTTGCCAACGCCAGCTCCAGCAGCAGGCGCCACTCCCAAGTCACCCTCATTATCCACGTCGTAGTAACCCACCTGCATGTCATTATCCATGCGATTCAACAGCTCGGTCAACAGGACATCGGCAAAGATGCTGTCCTTAGAGTCAAAGGCGTGCACCTGGGCTCTGCCCATTAGCAAAACGAGGCAGCCAAGCAGCATACCAAAAGCTGTAATTAATTCATACACATATAAATATATAATATATTCTTCAACATGTATAAACATTTCTCATTAAATACCTTTCGGCTGGGCCACCATATTGCGCATTTGTCGAGCTGTTATCTTTGCTTACGTATGAATTGGAAAGACTTATTGATTTTTCGGTTGCACCAGCTGTATTTATTTCATATAAACCTCAATTGCGCTGCTGTTGCCCTCTGATGTGCTGACAACCAGTTGAATACACGGAATACCCGCAAAGCGCTTTTCTATTTCCACATATATAGGGTAGTTTGGGAGAATGGAAAATTGTGTGTCAGGCGCAGGCGCAAGTTTTGATTATTCAAAGCTCTTGTATTTAGATTATGTTAGCCAAGCTTCTGTTAATGTCTTTTTACACTCGCAAGAAATTAAAATTAAAAGTAATTAAAATTATATTTAATGTTAGTTACTATAAATATATTTATTATACTAATTGATCGGTTTCATCTTGAAATTCGCCGCACAGCAGATTAAGCTCATCCTGCATTTGCTGCAGAGTTCTTTTATGTGTATAAGTATTTGAGTGTGAAACGAGATTCTGGCGGGTTCTGAAGTCCATGTTGCACGGCTCGCATCTGCAAGGAGACAAGTGTATTGTAATTCCAGTATAACAGTATAAATAAATAGTTTAAGAGTCTTACCTAAATGTTCGTAAATCGTGACTTGTGGAATGCGCACGAAATTCGAGTAAACTTGGGAAGGAATCGCCGCATTCTAAACAGGGATACGGTCTCTCATTGATGTGATCTCTGCCAGAGGTTATAAATTAATTAAGCATAACTATAGCAACAGACAGACCGGTGGTAATCACTTACTTCTCATGTCTTTGCTTGGCACTGTGTTGCATGAACGTTTCGCCACACGTTGAACATTTAAAAAGCCGATCGCCGGTATGTAATTTTTGACAATGGGCTTTCAAGGCCATTTTAGTATTGAATGTGGAAGGACATTTGCAGCATGGAAATAAACGTTTGGATCCTTTTTCTTTAGTATGTCCCTTGATATGCAAATTGTAGTCGCTCTCCGTATTGAAAAACTCTCCACATTCTTCACATATAAAAAAGTTTCGCACTCGTTTAATAGGACGACTGTCTTCTAATAGCACCCAATGCTGTTTCTCTTTACACGACTGTTCCTCTGTCCCTTCCACTTTTACATCTTCATTTTCTTCCAAAAATTCTTCGCCACTCATGTCTTCGGCTACATAATCGTTAATGTCTTCTAAAACTTGTACATCATCCTCAAGGTACTCCAACTGCTCCTCATCGATCAAATCTTCATGAAGCTCAGGATCAGCCGATTTTACTGCAAATTCGTTGGTGCACCGCTTTGTATACATTTCTTTGAGATACTTTTGCGTGAAGATGCAGCGTTCGCGAAACTTAATGGCCGAGTCCATTTCGTTGCTGCAGCGAACGCAAATATATTGTGGCAAGCCCTCATTGGGTGATAGCTATAACAAACATTTACCTTTATTGTAGAACAGATATGTACCAACAAATCAAAATAAACTCACCTCGACTCCGGTAATGAGCTTCAAGTTGTGGAGTAATTTGCCTCGCAAATAGTTGAACAAATGCTGTTGACGCTTTTTGTCCTTTATTTTATTGGCGCATACACGGCAAACGTCGTGTAAATCCATTTTGGCGATAAAGTCCAAATTGTTTATCTTTCTGTTTAGTGATTTCGTGTTTTTAAGGGCTGGTACTATGTTAACTTAACAGGTTGATAATCTGCTTATTACAGTGAGCACATGCAATATTTCCAGGAAATATCGCCGTTACTGTTGTTAGGTTTTGCAAACATTAAAACTTTTTTATTATTTAAAAATATATTAAGGAGTTATTTTTAAGCCACTTTACAGTTCTAAATACTTTCGAAAAAAATAGGTGTAGGCTCTCTAAAAATACATTATATCTCACTAGTAGCACACACAATACAGATGTTTTTGGCAGATTAGGGATGGTAACAACATGATATATTATCGCTCACTAGAATACAACATATCGATATGCATTCATTATTTGATAAATTCGCAAAAATGCACCAAAACAACAACAAAGAAAGATTTTACGCGGGACTTCTGTTATTGTTGCTGACAAAATAGTTTTAATCCTCAGTTATGTCCAGCGACGGGATTTTAAGCTCCAAATGGACGCGCCCCGACGATGTATTAAAAGCTGCTCGAACAGAGATATAGATTTGTAAACATATATATTTATTTTTCAGTTTATAAAGCTGCAACGGCTGAAACAAAAAAAGAAACAACTTGCAGCACGTGTGAATAGCAACAACAATAACAAGCGCCCAGAATTGGATGATAATGATAAAAGCAAATTACTGGAAGCTAAAATAGCACAAAAGCGCAATAACCCATTTGCCAAGTACGTATTATTATTTTTATTTTTATCAGCTGTTCGACCTATAATGCAATGGTTTCTACAGATCCACAGATGGCGCCAAGAAGCAAAAGATCGATGATCAACCGTACGATGCAACTGCATCCGAAGTTAGGAACACAGCAACAAGTAATTTGGCATGCTTGACATCCACACGTCCGCCAGCAGCAAAGTTAAATTTACAGAAATTCGATGCTCAGGCGTTTGCTAAACTATTGCATCAAGCTAAGGCCACACAAGCCGATGAGGAAGATGATGCTGCATTAGCAGCGCGGCAAAAGCATACGCCACATTTGCCCATGGATTGGTGCCTCAAGACGCGAGTGCGTTTCTTCTGCCCAACTGAGCTCCCCTCCACGCAACTTAAGACCTCACAGCTGGCCAGCGGGCTGACCAGCTTTGTGCGTTGCTTCGACACCAACCAGACGGAAAGTACGCTGGATATATCGGATGCAACTCGATTCAATCAATGCACCTACTATTGGCAGCATCCGCATCTGCCTTGGCTTACGCTCTTCCCACGCAGTGCTAAGGAGAATAATGGCATCACAATTGGCGAACGCGAGCGCAAGGCATTGGCCGAAGAGTGGGACTATAGCTTTAGAGGGCTCTTTCAATTGCTACGTGCACGTCAGTGTCCGTACTTCTATTTGTGTGCCAATTCCTTTACGGTGCTATTTCGAGCGGCTGGTACCGGCGGGCGACCAGAAACACATGCCTTGGTTACACCATCTACTCGTGGCATGCGTAGCGCACTTCAGCAGGAGGGGATTGAGTACAGCATGCCACTGAAGCAGACACAAGACGCTGGAGAAGGAGGCCCCTCGAATTCCAGCTTTACAGAAGAGACCGAGGCAAATACCAGCGATAGTGGAACGGGTCTAGCCAATGGCCAGGCAAAAGATATTGAACACATTTCCGATGAAGATGACGATGATGATGCTTGGCTGGAAAGTTTGGGCGTGGATGAGCGTGAATTACGTCGCATACAAACGACGCACGCAAGGAAATTGCAGGCAGCCGAAATGTCCGAGGATTTTAGTGACAATTCTTTGCTGCTGATCGAAGGTGTCGAGTGCCAAGGTTTCTTCAGTTATCTACTCAATGCCAAAAGTACAATCACCAGTGTTGGTCGCCTGGCGGGAGTTCCCCCCACGCTTTTGGCTCCCGTTGCATTTCCCAAAGCTACGATGCAGCACCTAGTGCCACGTTCCAAGAAAGTAAGACTCGATGGCGTCGATTACTACAGCATTGATATTAAGGGACTGCTGTTGCCTACATTCCTGCCAAGCGTTGCGATGCTACTGTGCGAGACGCGGCACACATTTAGTGCCACGCTGGCCAGCAGTATTAACACACTCTCCTTTAGCAAGGCAACGCAGAAGCTGCTCGAGACTACCACTCCTGCCGAATCGAAAGAGGCTGTGGAGAGCGATACCGGATGCTCGCAGGTTTTCGGAGAGCAAAATCTGTCCGACTGTGGTTTACTGCCCGCTGTTGTGAGCGCAATTTGCCGGACAGGTCAAAATGCTGTTGGGTTACTGGAACGTGTTTGTTATCAGCAAGGGGAGGGATATGCTTGGAGCTGACCTAATACCTTTCCGTCTTAAAATAATAAACATTTTCTTAGGCAGCTATTACTAATTAATCTATATTTTCGAAAAATAAAATTTTGAAAGTATATTCCAATTTTATACGTCTAACCACGCTAGTTATCTACCATGATGAGTTCATCTATACTCCAGTCCTCGTAAGAATGATCTGGTAAAAACCGCCGTATTATAATTGGAATTTTCTTCTGTTTTAATTCTTTCATGGCAATTTGTAAAGGATCTGTTTCGCCATCCAACTCAACCATAATGGGTGCACACATTGCAATCTGCAGGGCCCTTGTACCTAAGACACGCGCACGCTCATATTTCGTCATATACTTTGTGGTGATGCGTTTGGACTTGGGTACACCACCACCAGCTGCGCCACCGGGCGCAATGATCTCTATATTATCAACTTCCTCCTCTTGAGCAATATCCTCGTCTACATCCTCATCGACATCATCGAAGTCATCGCCGCCGACGCTGCAAATTTGTTGGCGTAGATAGATTATTTAAGGCAACCAATTTAGATTTCGAGGACTCAATACGCACTCATCGTTATCATATTCTCCATCATCCATTTCTTCTTTAGTTTTGACAAGACTTTTAAAATATCAAATTTGTGGACCAAGCACGCGACGGCGTTCTGGTTATTTTCTGAATGTTTCGATTGTAGTGGTTATTCGATAACATACCGATCAATATCGTTTTTTTTTAGCTGCCCTGCATCTTTTGGTATTTTTGATTCTGGTATTTAATTTTGTTTTTTTGAAAATTCATAGAGAAATATGAATCTATCTACGACTTGCATATCGAGGGTTCCAGTCATATTCGCTAGGTGGGGGATATCTATTCCGTTGTGAAGGACGCCAATATTTAGGTTGCGGACGACTTGAATATAGAGGGTGTCCAGGCTCATAATCGTAATCAACGCATGTACGAATACTGACATTCCTTCGACGGCCTGGACTTCCTACTTCGCCAATATTATCGCGATCGTATCTGTCTAAATCAAAGTTGGCCATCGGAACTACTGCCGGAATTGACGATTGGCGATTACGATCATAAATATAATATGGATCAATGGGCTCGTCAATAGGTGCGTTTACGCATTGCATGGCGGGTGCAAAATGACCATGTGGATTTGGATAAGGTAGAGCGGGTATTTGAGCAGGTTGAGTTAATCGACAATTGGATCTCTTCGGTTCAATGACCCGCCGTCTAGGCACACACATCTCTTGTGTTTCTGGCATTGGTTGCCGCATTGGAAAATAATTATATGATACTGTAGGCTCCACTGGCGGACAACAACAGGATTCGGATGCACTGACAGATGGTGTGGGTCGACAAGTTCTTCGAAGTATTGGCTCTGGCTGGAGTTGCGAGCTACTACACTCACAATCATCAATTATAGTGCGCCGTTCACGACAAGGCTCTGGTCGAAATTTGGCGATTGGTGGAGTGCGAACGACAAAACAGTGCCGGCTGCGTCGTTTGCACGGGGTTCTGCAACTCCTTTCCGAAACGTAAGTGGGCGACTGACATCCTTGCCGACGGGGACAATTTACAAACTCCCGTCGCATCCCGCCGTAACCGTAGCTTGAGTGATTGCCTAAATGAACAAATTATATCTATGGCGTGTAAAAATATCGATTGACTTACCCATCAGAAATCACAGTTGGTTAAAGAGGGCCCCAATTAAAATTTTTTTTTTCTTAAATATAGAGTGGCGTACCATCTATATACATTTTGAACTGATGCAATTAGTATCTTACTCAAAGAGAAAGCAAAAAATGTACTGTGGAAAGTGTCAAATTGAAATTTGAAGTAAATTAATTGATTTCACTTGTCCATCAGCAATCAATTTGCTCAAGTTGGATGACTAGAAAACGGAAAATTTGGATAACTGTGAATGTCAAAATTTAGAAGCTGCCCCAATTTAGTTGCTTTTGTTTAATTTTTTGTTCTTTCCATTTTTAACGCCTGCTATGATGTTCTATGTTTCATTCTGATTTTGATTTTCACATTCTGTTCAATATTTAGCCGCAATTATTGTATGTTGCATTTCCGGTTCCTGGAAACCTTTGGTGGAGGGTCGCAACGGTAATGTGTATTTTCAGGCAGTCGGGCAACAGCTGTAGGGTTGCAGGGAATTCTTATGATCTCTGGCTGCGGCAGACACGGAGGACAAGGCTGTGGCGGAAGTTCTGGTGGACTGCATACGCACTGTTGTCTGGGCATATTCGCTCCGGGCAATTCCGATCCGGGTTTTCCAGTTGGTACTGCAGCCTTGGACATACTGAATTTAGAGATTCGCGATCGGAGAACAGCTTCAATTTTTAATTTTTGTATATTTTGTTAATTTTTTTTTCCAAACTGTTACATTTGGAACTAAGACTTGTTCTCCAAACGAATTGAATTCTGAAATGAAGATTTGGAATAACTCAAAATGATGTCATCCTTTGAAGCCAACTTTGATCAATTTTCACTTCAATAGTTTGACAATTCTGGAGAAAAGCTTTCATTGCTTTGAGTTTATTGAATACTGCAACGCTTCTTGCGCTTTCCCTTGCAATGACTGCACATTCCCTGGTTTGGAGGCCTGTTGTAGGTAGGCGGAATGCTTCCAGTCCTTATGGGACACTGTTGAGCTTGGTTAGCGCCACATGGTTGAATCGCAGGTGGCATGCGTGTCACGCTTGGCGAGCAACAGCAGCCCTGGTTTGTGATCTTCGGCTTTGCATTGCAGGTCGTATTGGGAGCATTACAGGACATCGTTGCCTCTTTTTTGGTCCAATAGGTGGCGCAATGGCTCAACTAATATATAGGGATGGACTAAATGCCACGTATTGGTAATAACAAATGAAAATTTTGTTGCTTTTTATAGAATTTTAACTGAAATGTAAATTGTTTCCAAGTAATAAGTTTGAAACATTTTTGTATTGCTCATGTGGCCGACTGATCCCGGTCAGCCTACTACGTTGTGCCCAATAGTTTTATATTTTATTGTATGACGCACCTCTTCTTCTCTTTTTGCTGCGATTGGCAATGGCTACATGATTGACGCTTTGTCCTTGTGTCATCCCTCATATATGGCTGAACCAAATCGCGCTCGGCAGGACCAGTACATGGGTTCGGTTGGCGTTTAACGTTAGTTGGTGTGCCACAACTAATGTATGCATGCGTCGGTGGCGCCGCATTTTGGGCGTCACAATTAACTTGTGGCCGTTGGATGGGAATCGGTGGGGCACATTCGCAAGTGGCAGGGGCAGTAATTTGTTTGCACGTACACATCGGCTGCTGTGGAGCCTGGGGCTGTGGCCGTGGTCGCAAACAGGTGTATGTATCAGCCAATGGCGCTTGCACAGGTGCGTTCCGCCTATCTTTGTTGGGTACACAGCGACATTCGACTCTGGATCTCTTTTCATTTTGCATACCTGTCGGTTTTGATTGGCCTGCACCACAAGATGATTGTTGTTGTTGCTGTTGCGGTCCTGAACAAGATCTTGGCTGTTGCTGTTGTTGTTGTTGTTGATTCGAAGGACAATTAGCTTGGTGTTGCGGCTGCGAGTGTACCTGTCCACATTGTCCACATGCCTCCTGTCGAGGCGGCTGATTTGATTGACTAGAACATGGGCATGTATTACATTTGCCACAGGGAGAACCTGTTAAGAAAAGTCCAAACTTAAAAAAAAAAAAACGAACAGCTGGATAATTACAGATGGTACTTACTCATATTGTGGCGCCAAAAATAAATCAGAAATTTTGACTGTTTGTTTTATTACATTCGAAAATGGGAATAATTACATATGATTCAAATACAAAAGCGTTTCAGTTTTTGTGATAGTTTTAAAATATATATATATATTGGCTAAAAGTAACTCAGTAATCGTGTTTTGAATCCGTTAATGGTTTTGGCATTGCCAGACTACAGATAATTCACAGTAATATTTTTGGTATGGTTTTGTGTATTGTGTAAAACTTTTGTGGTATTTTGTGGCTATCGAACGTTAGTCACACTGTCGCAAGTTTTTCTCTTGTTAGTATTTTGTTTGCTTGTTTCGAGTGGATGGTACGTTCTGCGCTTCGCAATTTTTAACGGCTCGTGTTTTCTTGCAGTGCGATTGTGGATTTACGTTTTTAGTTTCTTAGAATGTTGCACTTTCAATAGGTCAGTTGTGTTATTGTAAAAGGTATATAATATACTTGAAAATTGAGAAACCACTTATCTAACTACTGTTAAAACTGTATGCTTTGACTGCGAATAAATGTGTGCGTGTGTGTGTGTGTAAAATTGCAATGCGTATCGAATTTTCTTGTTTTCCCAATAAATAATTGCAAATAGTAGAAAGAAAAGTTAATGTAGTGCATCTATGATTGTATGGGTACACGGATACTTTCTATTCCTATAAGGCAATTTGCGCAATTTAAAAGCTAACTAACTGCCGGCTTTCCCACAGACAAAATAGGTACCAAAATAAGTACAAATGAACTCGACGAGCACTCAAAAGCACACACTAATACATATGTGAGTATATAGATATATACATATGTGTGTACATACATGCATATATTGAAATTGAAACACACAATGCGTACTCAAAACGAGTTGAGAATTTGTATGTATATTCATGTGCACACATGTGCAACAACTATCTATATATGTACATACACATGTGTACTTACTCCCAGCTGTATTCTGATAACGGTGCTTGGTGTAATGTATATGTGTGCTTCTGCTTTTGTTATTGTTTTGAGGTCGGCTATTCGTTGCCTACAAGCAATTTATGTATGTATGTAGTTCAGTTCAATTTTCCTCTTGCATATTTTTATATTGTGTATCTTAATTGCCTAATGCATTTCGTGGCAACTATTGGCCTGAGGCCTTTTAACATATGCATGTGTGCGTGTGCTATAAATATTTAAGGTGAGTCAACTTGCGAGTTCAAATGAGGTTAAAGGTGTTTATTTATCGATTGAACTTCGTTTTTTTCTCCTGTTTTAAAATGTTCTAAGAGGTTGACAAAGTATTCAAAACTATTTTTAATTGTAAGATAAAATAAAGTAATGTAATGTAATAACGCATGCTTAAGTAAATGTTTATCAGAATTCATATATAGTTTGTGGAATGGTAATGTTAACGGAAGAGACACTATAAATAAACAATTATGGATTGATTAATAATAAGATCTATTTCCATTTCTTTATTAGCTTTTTTTATCTTATCGGCCACATGAATCAACGGTGGCATTTAAATTGATAAGCAGTTTGTTTAGAATAGGTACTAAAGAACTTCAATGCTTTTATTTACAAGGGCAATATCATAACAAATAATAATACACATTCATAACTGTGCTAAAAACACACATAAAAACGGGTGAAAAAGGTTATAAATGTCATCAAAAGCAATAATATAAATATTTACGTGTATAAATATTTGCAATTATATTATTTACCACTCGTTAGTTAAGATAATATCTGAGTAAACTGTTCCTTGCGTGTGCTGTTTACAGCAATCGACCGATTCCGATTAATCTAAGCAAAACTCTCGCTTTGTAGTACAATTCGCAATTGTTCGGAATAGTTCAAATGCGCTAACGAAAGCTACGATAAGATAATAACGGTGCTTTAGTTAATTGACAACAGTTCTAGTTCCATTTAGTTCATAAATCGAATTTTAGTGAGTGAACTAACTATTTGCATTTAGTTTAATTATTTTTAATGTATTTCATTTGATTAAATTTTATTTGCTTTTACATTTTAATACGCCTTTCGCTTTTTCATTACAATTTTAATTCATTTTTGGCTTGCATTTAAAAGTGAAATTGCAAACAATTAACAATTCTTTTTATGTGATTTTAGTTAAGTAATGTACAAAAAATACCAGACCAGACTAGGGAAAAGTTAAATAAAGACGCGGGCGAAGTGTAATTAATTATAGAAATATACATACGTACACACAGATAAATATGTACGCATGTATGTATGTGTGCATGTATGTATGTACTTAATATCTGTTAAGTATTTATTGCCCATAGGCCGTACTTATTAAGCTCCCTCAATTGCCAGGCGGAAATGCAAAATATATATGTAAATCACATTTTAATTATAATTTGCATGACAGCTTGTTTTTTTTTTTTCAAATTATTTATTTATTTTTTAATTTTTCACGAACAAGACCAGATGCATATGCGGCTATAATTTCGACTTAAATGACCTTCTAGTCAACTATTAGTAAGCTAGTATATGTATGCGTGCGCATACATACAAAATACACATTAATACTTTTGCATACATATGTGTATGTATGTATATAAACACGCGCTCTTGCGAGTCGAGTTCAAAAATGAGTATACAAAAAACTTGCTGCAATTCAAGGCGAAGGTCAAAAAGCTGCACGCCCAAGTGGAGAGTTGTGTTGAGTAGAGTAGAATAGAGTAGAGGACTGGTGGCGAGGGGAGACAACAGTAGAATAGCGGAATAAAGGGAGTAGAGAATGGGAAAGTAGAGTAGTTTTAAGAAGAGTAGAGCAGAGCAGAGGGGAGTGGATAGCAGAGTAGAATATTAGAGCAGAGCAGTAAATCAGCGAACACATATTAGTATCTCTCTCGCACAGCTGTGCGGAAGAGAGCAGTGTCAAGTTGAATATAGCAGAGCAGAGAACAGTATTGGAGAGAAGAGCAGAGCTGTGTAGAGCAATAACTTGTTTTGGAACAACAGTTTTGCTGGCGTTGCTCATTTCTTGACGCTGCTTTGCAGCTTCCGAAGTGATTCTACAGAACAACAAAAATAAAAGAGTATTTCTGGTTGACTGCTGCTGCTAACCTTGATCGTTGCTCATACGACGCGTGAGACGTGCGTCGATTGTGTGGGTCATAAATGTGAATTGAGACTCTTCTGATTTTATTTATATTTTTATGGTTACGCCTTAAAATGCCACCAAAATGTGGGCGACACATATAATTGTCCTTATGTATGTATGTATTTAGTGAGTGTATTTTTGTTTACGGTCAAGGCGTGCTTTGGACTTCGGGCATTCGACTAGTCGTTCGCTCTGTCAGCCAGACAGTTATACTAAATAGTGTTTGTGTATCTAATTAGCAGCAACAAAGGTTAGTCATATATATATACACATACATACATACATATGTATATAAGCATGTGCTCTTTGCTTTTGCCGGTACAAGTTATTTATCGCAATGAACACGTATCGATGGCTTAGATTATTTGGTTCTCTACACATTCCAAAGGCCCCACAAATGGCGAGGGTAAAGCAATTATATCCGTATATTCCGTAACTCTATTTACGAACTGTAATTTCGAGCATTAGTTTATAATTTTATATATTATTGACTCGCTTCGCTGCTTATCAGCCGCAAAGCTAAAGAATAAAACATTGATGCGTGGCAAAAAAAAAAAAAAGAACTTAAATAATCGGAGGGCTTTACGAGTTGTGTCTGGCTCACGAAATCTAAAGTCACTCTTTTTAGTCGTTGCAAATTCAATTATGAAAATACCTTTAAGTACATCTAAAATGAAGGTATATTAATATACAGGTATTTGTTGTTGTTGGCTGCGTAATACTCGCTCATAATTACATTTTAGTAAGAGTTTAAGGCGAAATTAATTAGATGAGATTTAGTATAGATCTTTTTTGATTCCAGCAAAAAAAAATAGTTTTTGGTAATTATACGTATCTATTTTGTGTTTGGGCAGCATTTCCCTAGAACAACTATGCTAATATACCCATTTTGGCAAGCTGTGAACGAGTATGCGTATTTGCGATTCTATTATTAAGATTTGCTTAAAGCTTAAAGCTTTGCCTTAAGGTCTTGATCTCTTTTGATGTGTGTGTATATATAAATTACTTAGTTTATATATGCAGGTGCTCTTTTGATACATGTGGTACATATATATATATATATATTACTTGTAATTACCAACTTTGAATAATTAAAGAGTGAGAAAACGAGTAAAAATAAAAATTAAAAAAACAATGGAGCTGAGTTTTATGACTGGGGCAGTAAAATGAATACGCAATTCTAATGGAAACCTGTTTTCCTCTACTTCTCTTTCTTCTCATTGTATTGCAGAGTCAAGGTGTTCCGAAGATGACGCAGAGCGGCAGCACAGAATTTGCCAAGACGGCAACAGCCGGAGGAGCTGGGGATGTTTATGGTGGTGCTGCCGGCGCCGCTGCCTGCTCTTCGTCGGACGTGTTGCTAAACAACTTTCAGCTGAAGAAGAAGAGCTATCGAGTGCTGCTCCATGGCCAGCATCTGGTGTGGGAGCGAATGCAGCGCCAAGCCGTCAAGCGCGCAAACGAAACACAGAAAGTGCCGCTGCCCGAGCAGCAGCTGACGGTTGGCGCTGAGAGCAGCTATGGCGCCCATAGCCATATTCTGCACATGGACGACATCATCAGCATTTGTGCGGGCAACAGCAAGCACGAAAGCCTACAGCCGCCGCCCACCAACCGGGATCAGCAGCAGGCGGATGGCGACACAAAGCCCACGGCACAGTTTTTGACCATCAACTATGCGGAACGCCTGAGCAAATCCAAGACAGATTGCAATCGCTGGCAGCTACGCCGGATCACGTTCTACAATGCGGATGCATACATTGTGCGCCAGTGGCAGCTGCAGCTTCAGGCTCGTGTTGCATCCTCGCCAACTGGTGGCAAGCGGGTGCAGCGCCTGTTGGTGTTCATCAATCCGTTTGGCGGGCGCAAGGCTGGCGCCCAGACCTATGAGCGTTTCGTGCGTCCGATCTTTCAGCTGGCGGGCATCGACGCTACCTGCATAACGACGCAGCGCGCCAATCAAATCCGGGACATACTGCTCACCCATGATCTGAGCTGCTATGAGGCGGTCTGCTGCGTGGGAGGCGACGGCACCGTGGCAGAGGTCATCAACGGTCTGGTCTTCCGTCGCATGCGTGAGCTGGGCCTAGACGAACAGCGTCCAGCCTATATACCGCGTCCCACCTTGCCAGTCGCCGTGATACCCGCTGGCAGCACGGACACCATTGTCTACAGCATGCACGGCACCGCGGACGTGCGCACTGCGGCCATTCATGTAGTGCTCGGCCAAAGACGCGGCCTCGACGTCTGCAGCGTCAGCAACAATCGCACGTTGCTGCGCTTCTGTGCCAGTGTCCTGAGCTACGGCTATCTGGGCGATGTGGCGGCCGAGAGTGAGCAGTATCGCTGGATGGGCACGAGACGGTACGAATACAGTGGCATCAAGGCCTTCTTTAGCAATCGTGGTTATGATGCGGAGCTGCAGCTGCTCGAGGAGCCCACAGAGCCGGAAACGCCGCAAAGTCCGGCCAGCGCTTACACAGAGCCGCCGTCTGTGTGTTATGCCAATTGCCAGCGCTGCAGCATTGCCAGCTCGCTGCAGGAGCAGCGTTCTAACTTGTTTGCAGCGCATGATGATGGAAGTCGAGAGGAGTTGCAGCCACAGCAGGCAGAGCAGCAGCAAGCGCAGCCGCAACCAACCGACGATGCAACCGTTGCCGTCAATTGCGAGTCGCAGCTGCCACTGCAGCCCGGCGGCTCATATGGCTCCAATATGAGCCTGCCCAGCGGCCTGCAGTGGAAGACCATACGTGGCAATTTCTTTCTGATCTGCGGAGCCAACATCACGTGCGCCTGTGCACGAAGTCCCAATGGCATCTCGCGCTATAGTCATTTGGGAGACGGCTGCTTGGACCTGATTCTGGTGCGTAAAACTTCGTTCCTCAATAATGTGCGGTTTCTGTTGAATACGGCGGGCCGAGCAGGCGATATTGTAAGTATTAACATATAAATTTACATAGAAAAGAACTTACTCGAAAACTTCTATATTTCAATTGCAGCGTAATTTACCTTTTGTTGAGGTTTACCGGACACGTAAGTTCATCTTCCGAACGTTCACAGCACACGCAACAGAGGAGAACTTGAGCTTGGCGGGCTCTCGCCAGCCGATTGCTCAGAACGGCAGCGATGGGGTCAGCTCGGAGTACTCCAGCTGGAATTGTGACGGCGAAGTTGTCACCGATCTAGATATAACAATGAGGTAAGTAGCACACATATTTCATATGGGTATATTACAAATCTCACTTCAACTCTTTTTGCCTATTTACAGCTCCCATTGTCAGCTCATAGATGTTTTCATGCGTGGTCCACATTCCTATAGTAAGCCACAAAAGCCAGGCGTTAGTGCGCCCACAACGCCAGTCAGCTCAAGTGATAATATTTATTGTTGCTGCAAGGATTAGCACTTAATTGGGAAAGCTTTAATTATTAAGATATTGAACATTGGCCGTGACTGTAGATTGTAATGATGTAGATTACTTTTCTATTGAAAATTCTGAAATTTATGTATATATAAATGTTTTTAGTAGTTAGCAAGCTGTACTCTGTACTTGATATTCTATTCATCTGTATTATGCGATCTGTAAGATGCAAGCAAAATTAAGAAACATTCCCCTGAAAGGTGTGCATTAAATAAATATATATATACCTATATATTTGTATCCTCTATTGAAATATTATTACAAAAATAAAGGTTTTCATGTATTTTTAATCAAAATTATGTTTCGATTTCCTACATAAAAAAATTCAAATTCGGACTTTAAACTTTTGCGCCCGATTGTTGTGACTGAGCTGCCTGCCTGTCGCCTTAGCGTGTGGCTACACTGGTCACATTTATCGATAGCTACACATATCGATATTGAAAAAATACTGTTTGCAGTGCTGCAAAGGTACATAATTTTGTCGCTGTCTAAAACTGTTCGGCTTTTTATTTGTGCCTGTCATTCTGCGATTGCTTTTGCTGTTATATCCATTTGATATCAGAGTACTATAATTACAGGAGTTAGAATGATGAACAACAGCTGTGCACAGCCAATGTGGCTTAATGGACCTTCGCCCGGTCAATTCTACAACTTCATGGCCGGCAATAACGCCCCAGCACAGTTGCCTCGTGAATTAACAACCGCAGGGCCCTATGGCACCAAGCACAGCACGTAAGTAAATGCTATTGGGGTCGTCATTAAATTGCATTCTAAATTCTAGTACATTTCCAGCGCTGCTATTACTACAGGCTCCTCAGTGTTGGGTATTAGATTCGATGGCGGAGTCTTGGTGGCTGCCGATACCCTCGTCTCGTATGGCTCGCTGGCTCGTTACCAGAACATCGAACGCGTCTTTCAGATCAACAATAAAATTTTACTTGGTGGCGGTGGCGACTTTGCTGACATACAGTCAATTAAGCGCAGCATTGATCAGAAAATGATCGAAGATCAGTGCTGCAATGATGGCGTCGTCATGAAGCCAGCCGAGCTGTCCAGCTGGCTGACGCGCGTGCTCTACAATCGCCGTTGCCGCATGAATCCCCTCTATATCGATGTGGTGGTGGGCGGTGTTGATGAGGTCGGCAAACCCTTTTTGGGCAATGTGGATCTGCGTGGACGAGCGTACGATGATTATGTTGTAGCAACCGGCTTTGCACGTCATTTGGCTTTGCCGCTTGTGCGTGAGCGCAAGCCCAAGGATCGTGAATTTACATTCGAGGAAGCAACTAGCTTGGTAGGAAAAGAAACTGCGACATTACTTTTGTAACACTTGTTAATTGAGTATCTGTATTGTAGATTCGCGAGTCAATGAAGGTTCTCTACTATCGTGATACGCGCAGTCTTCCTCAATATACAGTGGGCATTTGCACCGCCAATGATTGCAGCATTAAAGGACCTTTCAAAGTGGAGGAGAACTGGACCTTTGCTGAAGGCGTCACGGGCTACTAGTTTGCATTTTATCAAATATAATGTATCATAAGAGACGAAAAACATGAATAAAAGCTGTGGCTTCTTTTGGAAAAAAAATATAAATGATTGAGATAATATTTAATTTACAAGTCAATTAAATTTGAGATGGTTATTTTTTAAATTTTCTAATCGTAGTTGGATTTATGATTTTATTTAAATTATATAAAATGTTGCTAAATATTATTTAAATTAATTTTGATCTATTGAGGACAAATTTAAACAATAATTGTTAATAACTTTTGCCGGAATACAATGTCTTAAGTCGCCAACGCCAAAGGCTCCTCTGCTGGCCATTTAATTTAGCATCGTATGCCGGTCGTAGATGTGGCGCCTTTGTTCACGCACTTGACGCTTCCATTTGTCCTGCTGATGGCCAACACGATTGAGTACATTAGCTCGAGCGCTCAGCTCTTGATTGTTGGCACTAGCTGGCAGAGGCGGGGCTGGTTCATCCTATCAGCCGCAGCAAAAATAGAAGGAAAATTTGAAGCGTATTAGTTAAGGCCGGTTAATGGGTTAATTAATAAACACAACAAAGAGTTTGGGTTAGAGCGTGCGAATTGAAAAATATTAAATAAATAAAATAAAACAAAAAGATGTATACATATATATAAATCGCCTTTTGCCATTAGGCATCAAACGCTAAGTGTTTCTTTATTGCCAACTAGCTGCGCCTCATCATCATCATCATGATCATGATAATGATCAACATCATCATCATCATCATCAGGAGTAGCAACTAGTTGACTATATTTTATGCCTGCATATTTAGAATAAGTGTTATGTACATCTTCATTGGTGTGCTCCTGATAGTTGCTCGTCTTGACGCGTTTGTTCAGCAACGGCTCCAAGCACATTAGGAAGAGCATATATATCACTAAAATGGATATTATCCAGATCACAATGATGACAACCACCTGAAAAAGAAAAATTACAAATTAAAAAACAAATTTAGCAACCACTAAAAATTAATATTCACACCTTGATGAGTGTGGAATTGCGTCCGACAGATGAGCATTTGCACTTGGCGCATGTGGGAAGCTCCCTGCCATTGGCATCCAATTGTGGCGCCAGAGCGCCAGCACAGGTACTAAACATACGATAATATTTAGCAATATTGAATAAATCTATATAAAGGGTATACAAACCATTCATGTGAATTGCTGCTTGTATTGGAGCTCGTTATTGTGCTGCTTATTGTCTTTAGCGTTGCAATTGTTGGAGCTGGAGTAACTGCTGGCGGGTTCGCAGGTGCATTTGCTGGACTGACATTCTTGTTGCCGCTGCTGTTGTTGCTACTGCTAATAGGCAATGTTTGTGTTGCTGTCTCAGCCTTTGTTGTACAAAATAAAACAAACATAATTGTCATTGAAGTTACGGCGTAGTTTATGAATTTACAGCACTTACCCATGTCACGCCAACTAAATAACATATCGCCAATAATACAGCGTAGATAAATAAGCGCTTATGTGCCATTAATTTCTGCTTTAATGAAATTTTTCTTATTTTCACAGAAAAAATATTGCAATATTTGCAGAGACACAGAATAGTCCCTATCGCATATCGATAGGTTCGACTCAATTGATACTGCTATGCCGCAGCTGTTATGTTATTACATTATAAATGCCATTTCAAAAAGTGCATAATTTTAGTTCTTAGCAGCTATTGTATGAGTAATTAAAGTTTGAGTCAAGTTTTATCCACATTTTCAGCGTAATATAAGATATCGTTTATCATTGGTCGATAGACGCGATTCAACCGCAAATATTTGGACACAGCTGTTCTGTTATTCGGTTCTTTGAGTCAGTTTATTGAACACACCTCTAACGTTCGCTCACCAACACTAATACAATCTGTCAAAATCATTTGTTTGCGTGTGCTTATTTTATGCCGCAATCGGCGTTTCCAGCATTTTTACATTCTAAATATTAGTTTAAGTACTTAATTGTTAACATAAGAAGAAAGACAAGATGTTACACACACTATTCTTCGTTGCTCTAGCGCTGGTCAGCAGCTTACCCTATAACAATGGTACGTATATTTTGTGGCGTTTATGTGGGCCGCTGTGATTGGCCACGAAGCCTTTTCCGCCCCACAAAGCGCAATTTTCTGATTTCCATCAATACAATAACAGCAACAACAACAATAAAAACAACTATTTCTTTCAGCTGCCAAGACCAACTATGTGACATGTGGTTCCATACTGAAATTGCTCAACTCGGATTATTCGTATCGCTTGCACTCGCACGATGTTAAATACGGATCTGGATCGGGACAGCAATCGGTGACGGGTGTAGAACAGAAAGAAGATGTGAACAGTCATTGGGTGGTTAAGGCACAGACTAAGAAACTATGCGATCGTGGGGAGCCCATTGCTTGTGGAGCAACCATTCGATTGGAGCACTTGACCACTAAAAAGAATCTGCACTCGCATCATTTCTCGTCTCCGCTGTCTGGCGAACAAGAGGTATCCGCCTACGGCGTCGATGGAGTTGGCGATACTGGCGATAACTGGGAAGTGATTTGCTCTAATGAAAGTTGGATGCGTGATGCACACGTTAGATTGCGCCACGTTGATACTGGCATGTATCTGGGCATGTCGGGACGGTCGTATGGTCGACCGATTTCAGGACAAATGGAAATTGTGGGTCTTCACAGTCCACAGCACGGCACACGTTGGACTACCTCTGAGGGCTTATATATCGTGCCAAAAGACAAGGACTCGATGCCGACAGAATATGCTCACACAGAGCTGTAGTCAGAGGTCCATGACAAGGATTTTACTATTAGTTGATTAACTTATAATTTAGCTGAATTTATGTAAAGCGAACCAGTTTGTTTGCATTAAAAAGAACAATTAAATTTGTGCAAAAACCTGTGCTGTTTTTATTACGTTTCTTAACACTGCCGGAGCAGGCGTTGATTATTTTAGTTCGTTTTGTGGCTTCGTCGCGTCGGGCGCAAGCGGTCTTGCTAAAAGTAAAAATAAAGCTATTTATCTATATGTTTATATGTATATATGTCTATATACGCGACGGTTCCATGTAGGACCGATTAACTAATTGCAAATTACGTATTTTCAAATGTAAGTATGAGTATGCATATAATTGCATATAAACATATACACACACACTGCTTATGTGTGTGCATATGTGTGTGCATATGTGTGTTTGTTTTAGCGCGGGCTTTTTTTCTACACTAGCACCTAATATTACGGGTTTTGACAGCTGTAAACCCTTCATAGTTATTTGTTTGCACTTTTAACAAATTTACTTTTTAATGATTACCAGCTGTTTGCCTACTCATAGATTAAACATTAATTATATCTATATAGCAATGTATATATATATATATATATATATATATATATATATATATATATATATATATATATATGTACAGATATATACAAATATAGTTTAGATATATATGTACATATGTATCTGATTTATCTGATATATTTTTGTTTTGTGTTTGAAAAGACAAACAAATTTGATTGTACGCTTTAGATAATTTATCATAATGCTGAATATGAAACTTGCAAAATTAATAATTATTACTTATCAAACAGATAGACATGATAATAGCGCTCTATAAACTACAAGCTCTAAAGATTTAAAATTTAAATATTTGTTTTTTTTTTTTCAAGATTAGGAATATTTGCATTTCTATAAAAAAGAAAATTATTTTTATATATTTTTAAAGTCTTGAGCTGTTACACCTGTAAATATTATTATTACCCCAATAAAACATGTTTTTTAGCAAAGATATATTTAAATTTAGAATTTGTGTTTACTATTGCACTGCAGTGCATAACAACGAAGGTTACTTCTGCCTATAGATATGGAAATTCGTGCCTATTAGCTGGTTGGCTGGATGACTGACTGGGTGGGTGGCTGGCTAGTTGGTCTGTTGCTTTGTTTCTTTTGTTTAGAGCTTAGTCAAATGCTTTGTATGCACATCCCGTCAGTCAGCAGGCTTACTAAGGTCATATGCCAACAACAGCCGCAGCAGCAGCAGCCTCTAGCTATAAACATATTCACAGATTTCGCATAATCGCATTGTCCTTGTAACCATTTAGATGTTAAATTGCTTTACAACTAGCTAGAATAGCGTTATCAAATATAAAAGCTAAAGACATAGCTTATCTTAGATATTCGCGGAATTAATGCCAATAAAGATGAGCTTTAGGATTACTACAAAAATTATGTCAAGTATATAATCAGAGAGTCCTTAGCGTATACTTTTCGTACCATTTAAACACATGTGTGTAGAAAATTTGTAAATTCATTTTTGCCTTCTATATATATTTTGGGTTTTTAAAATATATTTTATATATGTATTGTATCTCAAAGACAAATAGATTTTAATTTTTAATAATAATCAATGATAATTGATAATATCAATAAAAAATAAAGCTTATTTGCGTTATATTTATTTTGTTTAAATGAATTCTTTAAATTATGTCTAGTTAAATCTTTTGACTAAACTATAACTGAAAGAAATAATCGTATAATTGTATATGACTAAAAAGGTAATTGCAGCGTGAGTGCTAGTTGGACATACCCAACGAGAACTCTTTTATTGCGTATATAATTGGAGTTGATATATTTGCTTATGCTTCAGTTGATATTAAACTTAACTCATATAATAGCTCGATTTTATCGACGGCGTCTCTTAGTGGATATGTATTTTTGGTTGTGAATATGTTTCGGCCAAAACATCTCGTTTGGCTTTATCGATTCTTGTTTATCAGCGGGTCCCGGCCAGCCTTCAAAGGCCTTCAACGCTGAATGACGACGCGCAGTTAAAAATTCCGATTGACTTGACAAACTGACAGATTGACGAACGTTTTGTTCGGAATGTGTTCTGTGCCGTGGGCAACAAAATATTATAATATTATGCACAAGTGTGGGCGTGACTAGCCATATACATATACATGTATGTATGTAGCTCCCTATTTCTCTCTAACACATATGCACACCCTCGCTCTCTCTCTCTTTCGCTCTCCCTCTTTCGCGCTGCTTATTTCGCACACACACACACACACAAACACACGTGCACGCCTCACATACGCACGCCTGCATGACTGAGCAATAAAAAAAGTGTTGCCTCCTTTTGTGCGCTGGACTGGTTCTTTTTTTTAAAGCGAATGTAAATAAAAGCAGTTTGATATTAAAAACTTATTTTAAATAAACCATTCTTATAAACGAGAAGCCTAAGCACTGTATCTGGCAACGTTATTTATACATTTTATCTCTCTGTTTCTAAGCTAAGTTTCAAGAAATTTCTAGACAAATGAAGCTCGTTTATTTATATATGTATTTATATTCATATTTATATATATACTTATATGTATATATGTCTAGAGACGTATGTTTTCTAAGACCAATTTACTTTATCAATCTTTCTCAAGGCCAATGAGAATATCCGGCTGTTATTCCTTTTGACCACTCCGAATATGATACTCATACCAATTGAAGTCCACTCAGCAAATACAAATTTTAATCAACGCTGCCACGTGTCAGGACAACAACAACAATTACAATAGCAGTTATAGGCATCAATAACTGTACAAACGCGCCTACAAGGTCAAAGCGAGAAATTCTATCAAACAGAGCAACAAAACGGTTACAAAACAGACTCTCACACAGGCACACACACACTCACATACATACACACGAACGCACATTGACAAGACAGACGCGCGTGGGTTAGCTTGTCCATTGAACCTACCGAGTCGAAATTGCAAGTGACAACAAAAATTGAAATAGAAACAAACGCACATTACATAAACTGCGATAACCCAACAAACATTTTCTTTGTCTTTTTGTTCGGTTCGCACAGGAATGGAGTTCTTGGAATTCATGTAAAACAAATGAATCATGTTTACATTTAGTCTGATTCTCGTATTTGCATAGATAACTCGGCTTTCCATACATTTGAATTGCTGACCTAGACTAAGCTTAAACTAACTCAGTTACTCAATAGACAATTTTCGCGAAGAAATTTCAGCTGCGTGTGTGCGTGAAATTGTAATTGGCAGTAAATCAATTTTGTCCAATTTCGATGTACAATGGCACAAAACGTCGAGACATATGTATTCTATAATAAATAATTGCGATGCGCTGATTGTGTGTGTGGGTGTCTGTCTGTCTATGCCTATGTGTGCGTGCGTGTGTGTGTGTGTCATACTTGGTGAGTGTCAGAGACTTCAGCGATTTAGCTGCCAGCCATTTGCGTGGGAGTCGTTTGGCGTGTGCGTTTGGCCTTCCTTCCTATCGCCTTACCTCTATCCTTTTGGCTGTTGCCCGTTGAAGCAGTTCTCTCATCGCACTTAACATTGAAAACCGAAAACAAGCCCCTAAGTGGGCCAAAAAGGCCTGTCCACAACAACATCAACGGCAACAATGACAACAACAACATCTGCTGACGGCACTCTCAGCGAGAGTGCGCAGCAATATAAAGCCGTACCCAAGCCAAATGCAGCAATAACAACAAACACAGACATCCAGAGAAAAGCGTAAAAAGAGAGACAAAGGAAAAGAGAAAGAGACAGCGAGAGAGAGAGAGAGAGAGAGAGTGCGTACACACACATATGCACACATACTTAGGCACATGGCGATTGTTGATAGTGAAAGTTTTGTGACAGCAACAACTGCAAACAGTTTGTGGTTTTTGAAGTTTACAGTCTACTGTTAATGTCGGCGAAAGCAAAAGTTTGCAATCATGTCATAAATAACAAACAAAATTAACGCTAATTAGTTAAAAACTAAATTGAATAATAATGAATCAACTAAATTCAAATATGAATTAATATGCTAATATAAATATTTTTGGAGAATATTTTCTTTTTTTGCTGTTAATTTTTATTAATAAATGTATAGAACTCGAATTGTGTTTATATTTCTTAGTTGACGATAAAATTGTTAAAAGTTTCAGCCCATTACAAAAGCAGCACTGTTAACATTAACAGCTGCTGTTCCTTTAAACACATAACAGAATAAGTGAGAGCGCATTTGCCCTTGCAACCAGTTCAACCAATCCTGCTTAGTGGACGCTCTTTTACGTGCGTGCTTCTCTCTCTTGATTGGCAAGCAAATACCGTTAGCACAGTACATCGTGAACAGTTGAGCGTGCAAGTCTAGGCAAACAGAAAACGTGCGCAGCAACTAGAACAAAAACCGAGCAAAAACAAACTGAACAAACAAAAATAAATATACAGCTAAAAATAAAAAAAAAAAAATGCCATAGAAATGGCTGACTCGAATGTATAAATATTAAATATTTTTTCTGTTCAACGTACGTTTTCAATTCGGTTTTTAAACAATACTCAAGAGCATATTGACGACGCTAAGCATTGTGTTATATAAATCACATCATATGTATGTATATGTCGGTGCGTGTGTATAAGTGTGTGCGTTTGGCGCGTGACTGTGTATAAAGTTGTGTGTGTGTGTGTGCGTGTGTATTGCCGTGCACAAAGAGCGACCACAACTATTAGATATATTGTATCTGTTATTTCGTATTGTCAATTAAAGGCGATTATAATTATTACGCATACGCCCAGTTCCCATAAAGAGATCTAGAAGTAAACGACAACAAAAGCAATGTAAGTGATTAGAAATATTTTGTAATGTATCAAGAACGAAATGAAGTTTACATTATAAATTCAATTTTGACTTTTCAATTATTTATTCATTTTTTGTTTGGTTGCCATCAGCTGCTGCATGCATTACAATTTCCCAGTCTTAGATTAACCACAACATTTATTGATTATCGGTCCGTTGTACGCTGGCTAGTCTACCTACCCATCCTATCTGAGCTACCAATCCATCCCAACCCTAATTTTTGTCTGAGTTAATTGCTTTTTAATTTTCTTAATTGTTCTTTTTTTTTACTTTTTTGTCTAAATAATTATTTTTCTATATATAGAATAGTAAGTCTAAGAATTGTCTCATCTCTAGTTAATTCTCATTGGGACAAGCTGTCTGTCCTTTCTTTGGCTTCTGTTTGGCGTCAGAGACATGATTATGATCGCAAGTCTTTCATCTTAAATTATCCTTGGACGTAGCCTAAATTCTCATTTGGCTGCTTATTATTATTATTTTTTTTTTTTTTAAAACATAATGCTTCCTTGTCGTTAGCTCCTCCGCTCCCCGACATATATCCTGCCCATGGCATGTCCTTCAGGTCTGCTTTTCCTGCTATATGTTGTTTTTTTTTTGTTGTTAGCCAGGCCCATTGTTGTTGCGTGTATTGTTTGTTTGTTTGTCTCATGGCAGTAAGTGTGCTTGTGCATTCGGCCAGGACCTGTGCCTGGCTACCCCAGCTGCGCTGTCGCCATTTCATTTGTTGTGCCGTTTATTGCTTTTGGCTTGGCTTCCTTTTCATTTTCTTTTTTGCTGCTTTCGAGGATGTCGACTTGAAGTATTTTAGCCATTTTCTGGTCAGTTAGCAAAAGGCGCAACCTGAAAAGAAAGTGAAAGAGAGAGGCAGAGACTGAAGAGGAATATTAATGTTAACTTTTTTTATCTGTGAGAAACAGGCATACATATATAAGCTTATATACCATTTATTGCTAGACTTGCAATTAACTACTCTCTTGAGCTCATCAATCTTAAGGATCATCATTTTGCTGGCCCCATTGTGATTTGATTATTGCAATTTGTAATGCGCCTTTAAATTTCGTTTCAAAGCCTATCTAAAACTCGGTTAATTTATTTGATTTCCCTTGACCCAAGTATATACACACACAACATCTTACGCCGGGCTTTCGTGTCTGATAAAAGAGAAATACGAACAATTGCAATTTTGTTGGTGGCCAAATAAAAAAAAAATCAAATGAGATATTTGTTGATATTTGCAAGTGAATAAATTATTCTTTTTGTCTATTTTTCGTTGTTCTGCAGGATATTGAAAATTCAATTATATTGCACAAGTTTGTTTTTGTAAATGTTTGCTTTGTGAAGAAACTCAATTAACAATATTTCTTGGAAATGTTTACCTCTAGCTAACAGGGCATTCACATTGACGCCAACAGCGCTGTAGGCGTTAACAGCGTGCGCATCGTACGAAAACGAGAGAGCGGCAAATACAGAGAGAGAATGAGAGAGCGCTAACAGCAACAACTGTTAACTGTCTGCTCAGCTGATTTCGGCTGCGTTGCGTGCTTTGTCCTTGACAAGGTTTTGTTTTTTCTAGACTTTCTTTTTTCTTTTTCTTTGTTTTTTTTTATAGTTGTTGTAGCTTTTACATTTGTTTTGCCGCGTGCATGAAAGAGAGCGCGCAACTGAGCAACGCAGAGCGAAGCGAGCGAGAGCGAGAAATGGCTCGGGCCATTTTATGCGCGGTATTCATTCAGCAAAAGAAAAAGCAAAAGTATTTTCTTCTGCCCAGGCGGAAACATTTTGCGTGGGCGTTCTCTCTGTATGTGTGCGTGTGTCTATATGTGTAAATGTGTGTGCGTGTGTATCTGTGTCTGTGGCTTCTATTCGCGTGCCAATCGCGCATACATTTCGTGTTAGCCATCCCGATTCCTCGACAGTTTTTGAGCCAGTCCACAGAACTTTCACTTTTGGCCATTAATTGCGGCATTGTGAAGCGTACAAGCCTCGTTTATTGCTCTGGGCTGGACACACGTCGCACAGTGGGAATTCGAAATTGGATATTTTCAGGCACAGATCGCAACTTTAATTGTCGCCAGTTGATGGATGGCAATTTTCACCTCAACTACTTTACAGCAGACATCGTACAATTCCAGCTCTCAGCTCTCAACTCTATTAGAACTATACTTCTATACTATAATCATTGTTTACGTCCCTACTGTATTTGTTTCAAGTGCTGCCAGCGCGCATGAGTTAATTAATATGTTGACTAATTTTCGTGCAAAAACCTGTGACAACTGATGTGTATGTGTGTATGTGTGTGTGTTTGTCACGAAGTCTTAACTAGCAGGTGTGCTTAACTGCTTTTAGCTGGACTGAAAGCCCGCTTATAATTTGAAATATTAAAAATGAATTATTGGCAGCCTAACCTGTTTATAAATTAGGCACTGCCTGTATATATAGATAGTTATATATAGCTAGTATAGCAGTTTGAATTAATTTTGACAATAAGATGTGTTTTATAAAAGAACTATTACGGAATTGAATTTAATTTTGAGTAGAGACTAAGACCAAAGTAATTTTCCTTTTGCTGCTCATAACTTGAAATTGCTAAATAATTCAGCTAACTATAACAATGGTCTCATGTCACTGCCTTTAGGGTAACTACAAATGCAGGCTCTTGTTGACTGTTTGCAAGTCGCATTCACGTAATATACTGTAAACACAGCACGTACAGAAAGAGAGAGAGAAGGAGAGAGAGAGAAGCAAATACCTGTAAGACCCACTGTTAAATCTGTTCATGTAATTTGCCTTTGTTATATCTTAATCTGCATGCACACAGGCTTTCGACTGCTTTCGACTGTGCACAAATTGCAATTTGAAATGCATGCGGCATAATTGACAGAAGAAGCCACAAACGCAAATGCAAATACGTATGCTAATTCCTTCTACAAATAAGAGAGAGAGAGAGAGAGAGAGAGAGAGAGAGAGAGAAACATAAAGAGAGTGAGAGAGCTTCATCTGTAAGCTGCTATACACATTAATTCTAATAACAAAAAGTCCTCGCAAGCTTTTTTGCATCTGTCCAAGTGCTTGGATATGTTTCTTATAAATTCAGAAATATTTTGTTCCATAAAATCAATAACATAATTAAATGAACTTGAGTTAGCTTACACTTTTTGGAAGACTCATAACATACACAATAAATCTCCATCAAGTAGAGTATTTTATTATTATTATCTTTTTTTTTTTCAACTAAATCGTTTCTAGCTAGAGTCGGATTGTTGCATATAAAATATTTTCTTAAACCCTATAAATTGAAATAACTAAAGAATTCAGAAATCCTTAGTGTGTATCTCCAAATAGAGCTCATCCAACAAAAAACTCTGGACCAGTTGTATTACAATAGTTTCATTCAATAGGTAATTTAGTTTTAAGCCATTGCAGTTCACTGAAGTCAATCAACTGCCCGATCAGGCATATATACATACATACATATATGCACAGATTAAAGTTGATGTTCATATTTTATGTGTCATGGCTCGAAACAAAGGGCACTTCCATTGTGAAATTGACTCCATTTTATGCATAAATTACATGCAATCAGGTCCCGCCGAGCGTGGTCCACATTCGTTTTGTGTGCGTTTGCTGCTGGGGGCTAGATTTGCAGATTTTCTGATTTTTCGATTTTGTGCACTGCAAACTGCATTACGTATACGCTCTGGATGCGCTCATACATTACGTATACACCCGCTGGGCATCCCCTTTGGTCATTGTCAACGGATGTGCTTGTGAATTATGGGCATGTAATTTGCATATGACCAAGCCAGAAGGCACAATGCATCCGTCGAGTAGGGTAACTAACTGTAAACCCCAATGGTCAAATTGGGCAGCTAATGCATTGGCCACGCCCTCGCTCCCCCAAACTCAATTAGAGCTAAATGAGTGGAAATTTATGCGAACTGAGCGCTGAGACTGACGCTGCTTTAAGACTTTAATCCGCTTTGGCTATGGCTTTGGCTAGGACTTTGCTTTTGGCTTTGGCTTTTGGCTAAAAGTGCAGTCGCAGTATAAATATTTTTTCACTGCCAACTCAAGGATATCCTTGCTGTTTGCGCATGCAAACAAACTGCAAGAACGAAAGAGAAAGGGAGAAAAAAGAATTCTAGCATCCTGCAATTATGAATGAAAAGGGTAAAAACGGCGACAAGCGGCAACAAGCGAGGTGTCAGGAAACATTACAGAAGCACAGCGGAAACGGAAATTATGCACAACTCACACACACACACCGACACTTATATAGTTACTGTATGTGTATGACCATAGTGTAGCCAAAAATTAAATGCTGCGTCTCAAAAGGCTTAAAGTTTTTGCAAACATTTTATGTAACACTTCCTGACTTTCTCTTTCTCTCTCTCTCTCTCTCTCTCTCTCTCTCTCTCTCTCTCTGTGCCGCTCGTTCCCTTGCTCTTTCTTTGTCTTTCAGCTTTTTACGACCTCGCTTAAGTGCATAGCCTTCAAAATTGTTGTGGGCGTAGACGCGTGTAAGGACATTGGATTCTCGCATTCAATGCTGTGGCAGGCGGCATTCATTACTCAACACAGCCGAGACATTAATACAAGAGCACATATTAAAAGCACACACATATACATACATACAGGCACACACACACACACACATACACTTTTTCAAGTTCGTCGCACATGACAACACATTTACCTACACACAAATACAGCTACTGCCGCAGCCACAGCCACAGCCAGAGCTACAGTGGGAGAAAAGAGCCTTGTTTTATAAAGAATTCTCTTGAAATTATAGGAGCTAGAGGCATCAGTATATATATAAACAAACAAAACAAAAAAAAAGTATATAAACAAGGCTCATGTAGCTTCAAAAATAAAGTACTATCTTCTTATATGTTCAAAATATCTTTATCAAATTGATGTTAATATATCAAAACCAGTTTCATGTACGCCCCGTCAATCAAAGGTCGTTACTTATAAAATTTGCTAAAATATAATGCAATGCGTACCACTGTGCAGTCCCTAATGTAATGCGTTCTAAGTGCGAGCATTAAATGTGCCTCGGCCGGGCTGCCCGCCCATCCGCCTATCCGCCCGCCTTTCGGCATTTGCTGCTCATTTTATAGTTTTCATACAGCGCATGCAACGCCAGCGACAACATTGTGGCCAACAAAATGCTGCACAAAGGCAGCAGGAGCAGGAGCAGCAGCAGCACAGGAAGAACAAACTGTGAGGGATTGGGATTGTTTGAGAGCAACAGACAACGCGTAAAAGGCGGGGCATTAACTACAACAATATCAGGAACAACTGCTCGTAATAATCATAATGAGCCTTGCTCAACCTTTACATCTTTAGAGATACGCCAGATAAAGCATACAAACTATATAAGTATAGCTATAGCCATATAGATACAGATACAGATGCAGATACAGATACAGATACAGATACAGATACAGATACAGATACAGATACAGATACAGATACAGATACAGATACAGATACAGATACAGATACAGATACAGATACAGATACAGATACAGATACAGATACAGATACAGATACAGATACAGATACAGATACAGATACAGATACAGATACAGATACAGATACAGATACAGATACAGATACAGATACAGATACAGATACAGATACAGATACAGATACAGATACAGATACAGATACAGATACAGATACAGATACAGATACAGATACAGATACAGATACAGATACAGATACAGATACAGATACAGATACAGATACAGATACAGATACAGATACAGATACAGATACAGATACAGATACAGATACAGATACAGATACAGATACAGATACAGATACAGATACAGATACAGATACAGATACAGATACAGATACAGATACAGATACAGATACAGATACAGATACAGATACAGATACAGATACAGATACAGATACAGATACAGATACAGATACAGATACAGATACAGATACAGATACAGATACAGATACAGATACAGATACAGATACAGATACAGATACAGATACAGATACAGATACAGATACAGATACAGATACAGATACAGATACAGATACAGATACAGATACAGATACAGATACAGATACAGATACAGATACAGATACAGATACAGATACAGATACAGATACAGATACAGATACAGATACAGATACAGATACAGATACAGATACAGATACAGATACAGATACAGATACAGATACAGATACAGATACAGATACAGATACAGATACAGATACAGATACAGATACAGATACAGATACAGATACAGATACAGATACAGATACAGATACAGATACAGATACAGATACAGATACAGATACAGATACAGATACAGATACAGATACAGATACAGATACAGATACAGATACAGATACAGATACAGATACAGATACAGATACAGATACAGATACAGATACAGATACAGATACAGATACAGATACAGATACAGATACAGATACAGATACAGATACAGATACAGATACAGATACAGATACAGATACAGATACAGATACAGATACAGATACAGATACAGATACAGATACAGATACAGATACAGATACAGATACAGATACAGATACAGATACAGATACAGATACAGATACAGATACAGATACAGATACAGATACAGATACAGATACAGATACAGATACAGATACAGATACAGATACAGATACAGATACAGATACAGATACAGATACAGATACAGATACAGATACAGATACAGATACAGATACAGATACAGATACAGATACAGATACAGATACAGATACAGATACAGATACAGATACAGATACAGATACAAATTTATCTTGTATCTTGTATCTTGTATCTTGTATCTTGTATCTTGTATCTTGTATCTTGTATCTTGTATCTTGTATATTGTATCTTGTATCTTGTATCTTGTATCTTGTATCTTGTATCTGTATTTCGATCTATATCTATATATTTATATTTGCATCTGCATCTGTATTTCTGTATAGATACAGCTACAGACAGATATAGATACAGAGATACTGATGCACAGAATACCTCTTAAGTGTCAGGAGGCTAAACGCCTGTTTAGCCCCTGCCACAGTCGCACACAATACATACACGCCTGCCTCTGCTGGCTTTGGTTCAGCCAAATCTGTGTAAAGTGCTCAAACGGATAAAACAGGATATGCAATGCCACGCCCTCAACACATTGTTGACAAACCTTGAAATGCGCCCGTTGGCCGTAGTTCGTGTGTTCGACACAAAGTCCAATGTCAAGATGCATTTCAAATGCCGCCTCGTCCCCGCACAGCTGTCAAATAACCAAAGCCCCAAAATGAATAATTCATGTCAGAAAAAGAGTATAATGGATCAGTAGCGATGTGCAAACACAACTATACATACATCATATGTATATACATACATACCAAAGCACTTCCGAATACGTTGAGGTACGCTTTACACAGTCGAATTGGGCGCAAAGCAGCTCCGTATATTTCGGTACACTTTACACTGCATAACTAGGTACATTTGTAGTTGGCATTCATTTTCCGTGGCAGCCTCAAAGTATGCAATGGAATAAATATGAATATTCATATGAATTAACTTGCATGACTGAAACAAAATAAGAGCAAGAAGCCCACAATGTCGATAAGCAAGGATTTTAATTTGAAGGAGGTGTTGATAATGATAAAAATAGAATATTTGTTGGATCTAGAATAATACATATAATTAAGGGTATTAAATGCCTTCATGAATACTTCTAAGATATCGCTAAAAACTTAAAGACCTTGAAGACCCTAAGTTGGTTTTATTATTATTTTTTTGTTTTTAATATATGCACAAACAAAAAATATTCAATATCTTATACATATCTCAGATTAAGTATATATTAATTTTAATATATATTTTACTTTCAAATGTGTTAATTAATAATTTCTTTCTCTTTCCAGGTTCGTTGCCCACTAAATCTACTATCCAATCTACCTAATACATATATAATAAATTTAATAAATACAGTACACAGAAATACACAAACAGCAATAAACATCAACTAATTACATTGGCAGACAGAGAAATAACAACAACAACAACGACAACAATAATCGACACACGCACACACATACATCCACACAAATGAAGATTACAATATTCAATATATAAAGAATATGCCTATAGCTAATTAAATTATGAATATCCGCAAAACTAATTAAAACACAATGCTCGTATAACAGCTATGCCCATTGACACACACACACAGACATACATACACACAGAAACAGACACCTAGACGTATTATCCAGCTATACCAATATAGTTCTAGAATAGATGTATGTCAATATTTGTGCAACAGCTGAGAACGGAAGAGCGAAAGACAAAGCAAAAGCTGCAATATCAATATCGAATATCAAATATCGAATATCGAATGTCTACAATTTATAGATTGCTTAACACTCTCTAACAAATGTCTGCCTAAATGTACACACAACTTGCTGTTTACTAAACGTTTTAATAGTCGTACTATCTATAAGAATATCGTTTCCTGTATATATACCTCTATATATACTACTTTTGTGTGCCTTTAAGTGTTATAAAACCAAAAACAAATTCCAAACGCTGACTGACATCCCTCCCCCACAAACCCGACTATCTATCTATATATATATATATATATACTATACAATATATAGAGAAGCGCCTACCACACCCGTAGAGCTATATGCATATATGTAAATAGTTATATACGTCCGATTCGTATGATTTGCTATTTGAAATTTGGATACACCTAGGCTACGCGATTATGCTGGATTATGATAATGCGTGAGCAATAAACACGGGCTAACTATGTGCGTTTTACTTTGCTATCGATTACTATTCCAACCGCTTAATTTGCTTACGCAATAATTACAATAATAATTAATAATAATTACTTGATTAATCAGTAAACAAGTGCATGCTGCTTGAGAACGCCTGATAACTAATTTAAGACAGCATTTATATATATACATATATATTCATATTCGTATTTATTTGTCATTAAAATTTTTACTCTTCTAACTAACTCTTATACCTAGCTATAGCTATCCACATCTGTGCAGAACTCTACTACTTCAATTTCCACATGCTCTTATACTCATATACTCTTATACTCCACACACATAAAAAGCACTCTTGAAAATAATTCTGAAACTGATCTCTAAAACTATTTTCTTGTGAATTTTCTACGTATGTATCTCCATTGGGAATACGTTTTCTTTCTCTTCTTCTTTTGTTTCAACTAATTTTCTTTGGTCTATGCCTAATTCCCTTTTATAGCAAAATTTACACAACATATTTTTGGCTCTATGTGCAATTATAATAATCAATAAATTCACCACCTAAAAAAAAAAACAAACAACAACAAAGCAAGTTTTCGCTCGTTTTCTTCATCTAAAAAAAAAAAAAAACAAAATTAAATAAAATAAAAAACGTAAAACCAAAGAAAACTTTCAATAATTGGAACTAATTATTTTATGCTTCTAATTATTTTATGCAAATTTCTGTTCAATAAAAACAAAACAAATTAAAACCAAAAACCAAAAACCAAAAAAACAAAAACAAAACACAAAATGTCACGCGAAAATTCACCGCGTCACGGCTCGATCCGACGCCATCTGAACAACAGAGATTCGCCAGCGGGTTCGCCGGGCTCGCCACATCCAACAACCCATCCGCATTATCATCACCAGCAGCAGCCACCGATAATGGAGCATGCCGGCAGCGCCCCGATATCGACATCCGCATCGAATATCGTAACGGTATTGGAGGATGGCGAGCAGACGATGTTGCCGCCGCTCAGCGGCTCCGGTCCGAGTCGACAGCGTTCGCTGAGGGATCGACTCAAAGATGGCATCACCGGCAGCTTCTCCTGGCAGTAAGTTCACCAACCAGAATTTTGATTTCTATCCAAAGCTTTTCCAAGAAAAACAAAAAAAAACTATTTCTTCAACATTTCTTTTCGTTTCATTATTTGTTTCCACTTGAAATTTTTGCATATTTTCTGGTAGAATTTCTTTTTTTGGTTCGTTTTTGAATCGAATTGAAACGTATCTGAGAGTTTTCTCTTATAGTTTATTTGTTTTTCGTAAATTTATGTACAAATTAATTATAACAATTGATTCTGCAGCAGCACGTAGCATTTGTACTCTTATACAAAAGTCTTATACCACACCGTATTGAGCTCCCAACATTTTTCGTAGTTGAGCTGCAGTTAAAGATCCACCTTGATGCTAAACTCTAATCCAATTGTAAATTATGCACCTACCTAAACTGCACAGCACTTCAAATATTTAGGAATTAAATGAAAACTTAAAAAAAAAAATCTATACGAAATAAAAATAATACTAAACCAAATGCAATTTCAATTCAAGTGGTAAGTGAAATCTCTTATATTGAAAAATGTTTTAACGGTTATATTTTAAAGAGTAAAAACTGTAAGATCTGTGCGATTTATCTCTATAATATATGCTATACATATAATACATCAAAACTATTTACTTCATCTTTAATTATTCTCTGAAATGGTTAAAGGAATTTAATAATAGAATTTTACAGTAAATCTAAAGCAGTAAATATTTTCTTTCTATGCATTGCTTAAATTTAACTATGTAAAATTTAAGAAGACTATGAGATTTGATAGGTGAAAGAAAAACTTGTTTTTCAATGGAATTTTCTTTATCCTATATCTTTAAACAGAAGTTGAGCACGCCCCAAAGAAAACAAAAATAAAAGTTCATATTTAATAGCAAAATATATCAAATTATATATTAAGAGATTTGTGGGCTAAAACGAAATTGGGAACACGAAATGTTTCTGCAACACAGAACAAAACAAATGTCAGGCAGACGAATGAATCAACTGGCCATAAATCAATTTCATGTGACATATTAATTTCGTATGTCCTGTAGCATATAGAAAGGACCTATATATATATGTATATACATCTAGACATATGTCTATATTCGATTCCGGGTGTTGACTCCTGCGGAAAGTATGTCAATATTTATTGCTATTAATGTTGACCGCCTGCTTCACATGGCGTATACGTGACATTTCGTTTGTGTTTAACTTTCCGCTTCGTGTTTGAGTTTGTGCATTAGACCAGTTCCATTCATAATGAATGCTCTGCAGATACCCTGTAAGTATTGCTGCCTTTGTTGTTTATTCGTACGCTCGCATTGCATTGGGCATTTCGGAATTCGGAAGCTGCTTTTGTTGTGAAACCCGTTTTCACACAGATTGCCAAGAATCAGCAATCTGCAGCTGCATCTTCAAGTTGGCTGCTTCCTGGCTGAAACCAGGTAATTTATAACCTTGAGTCCCTTTAAGTTGGCCTTGAATGCTGAATGTTTTTGTATGCTCCTTTACTCTGTTGTGGTGTAGGGTATTCACAATGTTGTAGGGCATGTCGAATGTTCATAAAGAGAACAGACATTGAGTTTAGTTAACTATAACTTTTTATTTAATAAATGAAGAAATATACAAATGAATTTTTAACTAAAATATTTCAATAGGAAATATCAAATATTTAATCAAAAAATTAAAACTACTTTTGAAATATTTAAAATTGAAAGATTCTTTTATACGAAATTGCTCTACTAAAAATTATCCTTACTTTTCTTTATATACATATATCATTTCATCTTATATATATAAAAACTAAATAATATGCATTTCCATTTTTGGTTGTTAGGGTATTAAAGCTTCGACGTTTTCCTTCTGCTTTGTTCGCTTCCTTTTAGTGTTTTTTCCTTAACTTTTCGCTTGACTACCTTGGTCAGGCGCAGCTTGCAAACCGAAGCCTTTCAACTGGTTTGGTTACATTCTGTAATCCAATATATAATATATCTATATATATATGTATCTATATACATATAGTATATCTGGCGTGGCTACTGCTTGTCAGCTGTATCTGAAACTCTACCCGATGCTAATCTTAGCTCAATCGTTGAGCAGTAATTGTTTTTAAATAAACTTTTATAAGCGTTATGTGCGCTTACGCCCAAACAAATAATTCAACTGTCGAATCGCTAATTTGAGAGGCGATGAGTTATCAACAAATCCATAAAAACAAGTCAAGCCAATATATCTGAGAAACACACATCAAACAGTCGAGCCCTGGGCCGGAGCCCAACGTGGGCAAATAAATATGATGTGTGAATAATTCTTTATTGAGTTGATAATTTAAAGATGGCCATAAAGATGCCGAGCACGTCTTGAATGCCAACTGCCCCCGGGGCCATATTGATGAGATGCTAATGCTATATAGATGGATTGACAGACAGACCGACAGACAGACAGAAATGTGTGTGGGCGCTTGCTAATCCTTTTCTCGCTTAGCGTGACTGCAAATTGCTGTTGACTCTGCAAACGCACATCAACTGACTGACCCGCCCACTCTATATACATATTTTCCTATATTAGCCAAATTGTGTAGAGTCAATGTGTGTGTGTGTGTGTCCTTTGCATATTCGACTTTCACTTGCAGCTGTGATGAGTTCTATTGCAATGACAAAAACCAGCATGTAAAACTTGTTTCAGTTCAAATACCCTGTGCACAGCTAACAAAATATTTTTGCAATTTACTTAATAATATTAATAGTTGTAAAACTAGTTGAAGATTTCCCATATGAAACATAATATTAAGTTGTTTAGCTTCTAGGAAAATAGTTGAACAACTCAAAAGAACATAAACTTTATGCTTTATGATCTATGTGCGATTGCTCAAGATCATCTGACTAAACTGTTTATTGAGCGCTTAAAAATTACGAATGGTGCTAGGAAAATAGTTTAAACAGCTTTTTAGCTCTCTTAATCATATATGCTTTCTGATCTATGAACGATTGCAATGAGTTTTGCTCAATAACATCTCAGCTGCATCCATTCTCTGTTCATTTTGATGATTCGTTCGATCATACTCATCTTACGCACTCAGCACTCTTTAAGCGGAGAATCATCTTTCACTTTGGCAGATGCATCAGACCCATTATCGTTCTCTTTGTCTGCGAGGTATAACGAATGCAGTTTGCCATTTATTACTGGGCTCTGCTCTGCTCATGACATTGTTGTTTGTTTTCGGTATAATTTGTATCGATTGCAGTGCGCAGTGCGCACAGTGGTGCCAGACTATTGAAATTTGTATAATAATAAATATACAATATAATAAATAAATATTTAGTTTAGTAAATGTTGATGACAAAGAAATTTTGTAAGATTTCTGATAATAATAATAATGATAATAAATAATAATAATTAATAAAGTCAATGTTAATCGAATCTTCACTAGAGCACTCTTGTGTCTTTGTATTTTCTTCTCTTAAATTCAGACTCAAGGAAAATAATGAAAATGCTTTACATTTGCCTTTCAAAGTTATCCTTTAAATGTTGTCCTTTGACCACTGTAGACGGCTATTATTGCTAGGGGGCGTGGCTGTTGTCAATGTTGTGGTCACTGCTGTTGCCAGTTGCCAGTTGCCAATTGCAATTTGTCCATGTTGCGGTCAGCGTCAGAATTCGAGCAAAAATGCAACACAAATTGTGATTACTGTTTCATGTTCTTGTCAGATGGCACAGATGGGCTAAACGATTGTGAATGAATGAGTTTCGCGTAATCAGCGTGTAAAAGGCAGTTAAAGCGAACTTTACTTAACTTTATATGAATTAATAGCAGCAATTAAATATAAATGCATTTAAATATTTAAATTTGATTACAACAAAAGTTTCGTTTTCGGTTTGTAAACCAATGTGGCTAAGCTCTGGGATGACATCATGAGATTCTTTCTCAAATAGCTAAGAGCTCCAATTTGCCGCCTGCATTTCAATCTGTCAGTTGGTCTAGTCTATAAATCAAGTGATTCTATACCAATACTAATGCCAACTGTTTGTTAAAGCCATAATTCGCCGCTTAACGTGCCGCTCGTGGCATTTTAATCACACTCATAAGCGTTAATCAGCCTAGGCAAACAGTCCGTATGATTGTGTTTAATGTTAATTTATGGTGTCCTATTCAACTTATTTTTAACCTGCAGTTAATATTTAACATGCAGTTTGCTTTGCACACAATGTCCGTGATATTTCGCCAGACAAACAAAACATTATTTGACTTTATTAAATGCGACGTAAATTATTCGTTATCTAAGCACAAGAGATTCAGCTGCGAGTGTGTGTATATGTATGTATAAATATATTATTTATAGATATATATATATATATATATATATATACATATATTGCTTTTGTTCTATGTGGCAACGAAATGCACTTAGCCAAGTTGTCGAAACTAATGCTTAAAATTACTCGACGCAAAAATTCTTTTAAATTTTTCATGCTCTGTTCCATATTGAGTAAGGTCACGAATTCGCAAAAATCATAAATTTAACATAGAATAACTTTAGCAAATTCATTTATAAAACACATCTTACTCTGTCTTTCCTTTCTCTCTCCCTTTCTCATTCGAACTTTCTCTCGAGCCTCACTGCAATAATACTAATCGCAAATAATCGATTAAAATTGAACATGCATAAATATCCCTATTTCCTTGACTATCGAGCATTCAATGTCAAATTGTTGACATTCACATAGGTATAAACAATATAGTTGAACAATCAGCTATGCTAGTTAGTTAACACAAAGTAATTATCTATCATTATTGTTTATTGGAGCACGTCTAATAAATATGACCGTTAAATACATATTTACTTATATTTGTTGTTGTCCTTGCGCATAGATCGACAATCGCGAATCGCGAATCGATCAGCGATTTGTTTTACAAATTTTTTGTGTTTTACTTTCAAGAAAAAAATAATGCAACTTTTGTTTGAAACATGTTAAACAAGGATATGTCAAACGCTCGGGGGACTGTCATCAAGAAATACTTATCTATAAATATATCTAGCTCAATTAACTCTGACACGATGAACTGTTGACAGACGACCTTCATGTGCCCAAGCTTTTTAGGCGCTACGCTCAAAAGGTCAAGTTTTATAATATATCTCTATTGCTCACTCAGATTTTTCACTCCAGTTCGGACTCAGTCGGCATTTAGTCAAAAGATTCACTTATCTAAATGAATTTCGAATATAGTATTTTCAGCGCATTCTTATCAGAGACTACCTGATATTTGCTCTGAATATTATTTAACAAATAATGCCGCCGATAAGACGCAACCCCAGTCGACTTGATTAGAATACGAATACGAATAATATAAATAAGACTGCTCTGATCAAGAGATACCCTGTTTTGGAAGGAGATGATAATTCTACTCTTTGCTACTCTTTGTACTGGACTCTAAATTTAGTATTATACGCGATCTTAGCTCTCATCTGGATGTAAGCATTTTCTAAACTCGACCAAGATTTCCATACACTTCAATAAAAGCATTATACCCAGCTTTAATCAATTACTTCTCATGTCTACCAAAAGTAATAATCTAGAACAAATAACGGCCTAGGCAAATAGTTGAAATTGAAAAAATTTCCAAATACTTTAGAAAAATATCATAAAATTTCCAGACAGCTCAGCCCAGCGCTAGCTCAGTTGGCCTTATGTCAACAAACAAGTCAACAAATAGCTAAATATTGAATGACAAGCGGCGCAACAAATAATATGATTAATAAATACCCTGTAAAATGAATTCACATGTGAGTTGTATGAGCTCAGCTTCCGTAAACCGTGGCAAACAGACTTAAAGTAATGCTCATTACATGTAAACATAAGTAAAGGGTATCTCCTCGTCGACTCTCTGTTTGTTGCGGATGCTTATTGTTTGTTGTGGTCGAGCATATTGATAGGTTTCTTGCCCTTTGTGGTGCCTCGGTAGCTGTCGTTAGTCACGTTTTTCCAACGTTCTGAATGGAACTTTATGCTTGATTTTTCGTGATTTGCTGAAAAATTAAAAAATATGATAAATACATTGTTAAAGTTTATTAATGAGATAATTACCCCAGAGAGAGGTTACGGCACCGAACTATTATCAAAATTATAATTGATCAAGCAAGTGTTGTAAATCAATTTTACCCTGGGCCATTATAATTGAGTGGCTTTCTATAACCTGTAGCCCATATATCTTTTAAGTCTTGTGATTCGATGATGGGGCCATTATGATTAATATATATAATTCGATTGCATCTAACCATAATTGATATTCCCCCAGACAGTTGTCCAAATACCAAACTGGGTAAACAAACGAATACTAAGAATAATTATAGAACTGACATTGACCTCAATAAGTTTTCACTAGAACTGTTAACTAAATGCGCAAAACGTTGAAAGAGGCTTAAGCACTAGATAACAAAAAAAAAAAAAGCTAAACAAATATTCTTTTATTTTATTTAGATTATTTTTGGTATAACTGAAGCCGTTTTAATATTTTCGTTAAAAGCGAACGTCATTTGATGGACGGAAGGCGTGGTTGATGACGATCAGCAATATTTCCATCTGGCATGACGAACATCCCCGATGCCATAAAGTTTTTACGAATCGTCGAGCAGTCAGACAGATAGCTGAAACGATTCAGTTTGTCATTCAAATCAAGATATTCTTGATATATCGTAAACGATGAGCTGAGACGATCTGTCTGCATTTGTCTCATTCTCTACAACTATTAAATGAAACTGGAACTATAAAATATATAAATGCAGTTTATGCTTATAAATGTCTTACGCAAGTTGCTGGAATTCGATCAAATTCAAAGTGCTAAAAATACCGTAAAGCTATAAATACCTAATCTGAAACTAAAGTTATTCAATAAAGCATTTCATATAGCGAAGGGAGTCTGGAAATCAATTCTTAGACGAGGTTTGCCTCGTCTATATGTAGTTAAATAGGATATTTTCAAGTCGAACACTGTCAACTTTTCATTTGCAGCTGGAATAAATCTAAGATCAATGAATTATTTCAAGTGAATTTGGTAAATTACAATATTTACAATATATTTAAATACCATTTGGAATATTTAAGTCCCTCAACTGTCAATAATTTGTCAATGTTCAGCTTTAAATGTGAACCATGCGAATGCAATTTACATTCATGATTCAATCAGACGTAACACCCTTTACAGTGGGTTACTGGAGATGTCGAATACCCTCGTTACGTTGGAGTTTTTTTTTTCTGCTTTTATTTTCGTTGGGGTATTTTGGCTATCCAGTTGTCAGGTTGTCCGTTCGCCAGTCCAAATAGGGTTCACAGCGAGGCCCAAACCAGTCGAAACTGTTATGGATAAAAGAGCGAACAATAAAACAACTGTAAAGCCAAGCAGATCCAATGGAGTTGGTACTGTTGAAATGTGACTTTCGTATACCCTGGAAGAGCTGCAATAGTTAACTATTTAATCATAGTGATTGCAGATTGATTGAATGATTAATTAAGTAATTGATTGACTTCTGTCTGATTGATGGAAATTCTGAATAACTGATTGACAGACTCTCCTAGGAAGAACTTATTGAACAACTGTTTATTAATTATCAGATTGATAGTACAGTACACTAAAGATTGATTGGTAAACTGACTGACTACTTCTTTGATTGACTGACTGATGTTTGGCTAGCTATTTAAACAGACTGCTTGAATTTTCTATTGACATAGTCATTGATTAGATGATTGATTGACTGACTTTCCAAAAGTTGCTTTCACTAGAAGACTCAATTGTGTATGATTGATTGAATAGTTCAATCATAAACTACTGTACTTGATTGACTGTTTTGCCATGAGGCTGATTAACTCTTCCTTCGTTATTGACTAATTGCTTGACTCCCTAAATGATTAAGTAGTTCCCAAACTCTACTCTCTCTACTCTCTGATTGACTGACGATCTGATTGATTGAGTGATTGATTTATCTTTGGATTGACTGGCTCTCTCATTGATTGGTGCTTTGATTAATTGACTTGCTTTTTGACTGATTGACTAATAATATTGTTTACATTAAATAACTAACTACATTTCCGTTGTGCATTCATGATACCCATTCTGTCCACCATCATACAGGGTATTTGACAACGCAAATGCTTTGTACGGATTAATAGACAGCCACACAGTCAGCCAGCGGGTGTCGCTGGCGGCAGAGTCAGCATCAGAGAGTCGACGTCAACGTGGAGCTGCAAAAAAATGTTATGCATTTTTTCCTTATTCAAACGAAAATTGTGTTTTCCTGTCAAGCCGGTTTTTCTTTTTCATTATTGGACCACACCAACGATGTCGCCGTCTTCGTCGTCGTCGTCGTCGTCGTCGTCGTCGTCGTCTTCGCTCCGAGCATAAAAGCAAAACCAAACAACTTGCAATCAACGCTGACGTTGTTGTTGTTGTTGCTTTGCTATTTTTAGTTTGTTGCAAAAATAAAATGAGAAGAAAAAAAAAATGCTGTCGAAACTTTGCCGAGAGACTCGTGGCCCCTTCCGTTGTATGACAACTACAACAGCAACAACAACTACTACAGAGACAACAAAAAGTATGTATTTTTATACATATCTTTTAATATACATACATACATATGTATATATAAAGTTTTTGAGCTTTTGCATTTTAAAAGCAGTTTAACTAAAAGCTGCAGCCATGGCCTTAAGCCAGGACTTGTCTGGGAATTTCATCAGCTGCATGCCACAAAGCAGCATGCAACACAAAAAATAGTTAATTTGGCATTTTAATGAAACTCTTTTTCCCGACTATGTAGCAGTAGAACCAAAAACAGGTGACATTACTTAAGTTAAACGCTTCACCTGCCTTTGGCTCTAGTTTGTTGACATTTTACATAATTCTCAAGACAACAAATGCAACTTGAGTAATATATATAAATATGAGCAGAGAGAGAGAGAGAGAGAGAGAGACAGAGAGACAAAACACATTCACACATGTGGAACAGAACTATTACAAAATATAAATAAACATTTGAGGCGAAACATATAAAACGAATCGAAGAGGAAGACAAGTAAGTCACCCCAATTTCTCGACTGCCTGATGCTCGCCCATAGTTGAAATTTAAAAAAGAGCTTGTACAACTTCAATCACTTTTCGATTCACCAGCTTTTTCTATAATCTGTATATCTCAGAAGAGTAGAACCGTGAATGGTTAAAGGGAAACATTTTGATGATATGTGGTTTACAATACGTTTATAATACGAATAATTCTTCGCGTCTTTCTGACACACACACACACACACATAGACACACATAGTTACGCACTCATACAGTACTTGAGTAAAAGTAAGAGCAAGCAGAGAAGTGCAGAAGATCATTAAAGTTGTCTATATGTATGCAGCAGTTCTCATTTGGTATTTTTATTTAGGTAAAACGAAGCTAGAAAGCTCACAGCAGCAGAGAGCCTTCCCATTGCTCACTTGAAGCTCGACTGCACGAGCGCTACCTGCCGTCAGGCTCAACATTTGAGAGAGACAGTGCTTGAGTAAAAGTGGCCCTATATAAAGGGCAGCAGCTGCAGCATTTCTTCAGTCAGTCTTCAGTGGTCCATGCCAGGTGGAGGTCAGCGTAATAAGGTGAAGTCGAGTGTGTGATCGATCGGCTAAGCATTAAATACGTGGAGGAACTATATAGAGGAATTACGTATAGGAAATACGTAAAGGAAATATGTACGTAGAGGGAATACGTAGAAGAAATTGACAGTGGAATTGTGCTAAATCGACTCAACTCGACATCCTGATCAAGAATATATAGACTTTGTGGGGTCTGCCACGCCTCCTTCAGCCTGTTACATACATTTCAACAAAACCATTATGCCCTGATTTCCCATTTTCAGTGGGCTCAGGATATAAAAAGTAAAAGTATTAATATATATACATAAAGTTGTATATTTAAAATATATATGGCTATAATTAAAATTATATGTCAACCAATATACTCTCTTTAACTTTCTGAAGTTGTATAAATATATTTATATGTGTATATTAAAAAGTATTCAAGTATAAAGTTTTAGATATCTAAATGCATATCACAAAAAAGAAAAAAAAAAATACATTCGAATTAAAAGTTTCCTAAGCGTTAATTACACTCTGTATTTATTTAGGATCAATCACATTAAAATGAATTAAAAATTGCAAATTCTTAAGATTTTTATTGGCTGCTCTCGCCGCTGCTAATTAGCATTTAAATCAAACAGCAATTATGGCATTGTCGTAAAGGAAGCAAATACTACGTACATAGAGCTTAAGAGCTACGCGACATGGAGGCGTTATAGTATAGACAGGGGCAAGGTCTGTCTATGTATTTATCTATAAATATAAATAAACGAACCAGTTAGCCAAAGATAAATTTGATTTGGGTATGGAATGCAACTGGAAAGGAATTTGCAAGCGGCAAACAGTTAAAACAGTTAAAAAAAAAAGCTTAAATTTTGTAATTGAGACTGAAGTTGATTTAAAAAATATTTAATAGAATTTAAAAAATAAATATATATATTTTAATATTTTTTAAAATTATAAATCTATCTAAAGCACACAACAAAAACCAAGAATGAAGCCATATTAAGCGCTAAAATAAGACCCATATATTATATTTAAATAATCTAAATTAGAAAGCAAAGCTTACTTTGAATAAGCAAAAATCGAGTTTCTAAACCAAACCCGGTTTGAGCCCAGTACAATTTAAAGAGTATTAACTTTTGAAGAAACATATTCGGATTTATATGTGCAGCAATTTAAAATAATAATATATATTTAAACATTTCATAATAGCTCAAACAAATGCTTAATAACTGTGAAGGTTTTCGAGAATAACTGACGGAATGATGTTGCAGGTTTCTGGCTGCGGAAGAGTGGAAGAGAAAGAGAACGAAATCGAAATAATTGCAAGCATTTTGCATGAAAATTGCATAATGCGCAATTAACGTCGAGTCATCGTTTTTAACTGCTACGAAAAGAAATTCTCAATCGAAGGCTGAAGGTTGAACGAATGGCAATAATACATACATACATACATATATATATTGTAGATACACATTTACATACATATATTGCCAATAATTATATTAGAAATATGCCGTTTCGAGGACACTGACCAGTCGAAGTAAATGCCCGCCCAGTTTGGGGGGCGTGGGAGTTTCACTTTCACCCCCCAGCATTGACCCATATTGATTGTTGGGACCGGAAATGCTTTGCTACGTGTGTGCAACACCGTTTTGAGCTGGTTGCCCGTGCGTATGAGTAATTTAAATGAAATTACAAAGTCAGCGCGTTGCAGCGCTTAGCCTCCAAAAACAAAAAGCCTAACACGCAAAGTAAATAGGCATTGGCTGAAAAAAAAAACAAGTAAGAAGGCTCTAGTCGAGACTGCTCGACTAGGAGATACCCTGAACCCTCTAATCTGATATTCTAATCATTCTGCACTTCTTTTATGCATACATACATACACATGCATCCACCCGCACGCATAAGATCGTGCTGCTAACTGCGCAGGGCAGCGCTGCAGTGTGGGCAATATTATGCGAATTTATTTGTTGAATAATTTCTTTTGTAGACGTATTATCTTAATGAAACTTTCAGAATGTAATCATAATGTATAAATGTGTGTACATTCCGAAGCACAAGTCTCTAGTATTTGAAATACGTTTTTTACAAATTGGAGGCGAAGGGGGCGTGGTATCCAAAATCTGTAAATGGCAAAATGTGTGTATCCATCAAATGTATATACACAACAAATCTGAAGACTTTATGTCTAAAAATGTTGAAATTAGGCTGAAAAAACAATATCAATTTATCGATTATCCTCGACAAAAAAGATATCGAATGAGTTATCGAAAAAATATGATAAACTCGTACTGCGTATGGTATACACGAGTCTACATACAAAATTTCAGCTCTCTAGCTCTTATAACTTCTGAGATCGACGCACTCATACGGACGGACGGACGGACGGACGGACGGACAGACGGACGGACGGACGGACGGACGGACGGACGGACGGACAGACGGACAGGGCTATATCGACTCAGCTCATCGTCCTGATCAAGAATATATATACTTTATGGGGTCTGCGATGATTCCTTCTGCCTGTTACATACTTTTCACAAAACCATTATACCCTGATTTCCCATTTTCAATGGGTTCAGGGTATAACAACAAAAAACGAATACAGTAGCCAGTTGTATGATATATGTATATGTATGTATGTACATATGTTTATATATACGTTTGTCTGTTCCGATTTGAAACTAGTTTCGCTGCACATGTGCACATTAGAAGCGACATGCACTAAACAATGAAAAAACCATTTAAAAAACCCGCTAAACAAAAACTTCGTCAGCAACATAGGCAGCTGAATGTCAGCATCATCATGGCTTGGCAACATTTGTTGCAGCAACATATCCAACTAGAATTCAAACCATGGCTTGCAATTGACAAAACTGATTTATTAGCAACATTAATTCAAATTTAACTAACATCATTTAGTTGAAATGCGTGCAATATATATGTACATATATGTATATTTAATTACATATAAACACAACTGCAAAATGTATAAACAATGTGTAAGCTGCGCTCAAACCAGCAAACAAAAACAAGTTTATCGAAGCACATGGCGACGCGCCCAGAGAGCGTCAAAGCCAGTGAGAGCGTATGACGACAGCAGACGGAGAGAGAGATAGAGAAAAAGAGTTGAAGTGAGCGTAAAGCATGAGCACAGTGAACGCTGCCCTACAAACAAACAGATTACACACAGTGAGTCACCTGCGGTAATATGCTCCATATAAGTAAATGCCAATGATCAATAGTAAAAGAACTGTAGACCTTTTGGTACTGGAAAATATATAAACTAATATTAATACATGTGCTCATTAGCTGGTTTGCTAGATTTAAAGTGTTTTACAAACTACATATATGAATACTCTTGCGCTCCACTGTGCGACGACAATAAATAGCATAATTTACACAAGAGCGTCGACGGCGACGACAGCGGCAGCAGCTACGTCAACGTCGGCAGCGCCGTCGGCGTCAACCAAAGATCGTATTCGTATTCGTTGGCGTTCGGATATTTTGTTGCTGTTTGTTTTTTTTTTTTTTTTCTGAGGTTTGTCGCTGCTGCTTTCTGAGACGCATGCACGTTCGCTTCACGGTAGAAATTTTCGATCAGTTTAAGTTTTTCATTTGCAACGAACGCAAGCAAGTCGCTCCGAAGCGCACGCCAAAAACAACGAAACAGTAAAGTGTCAGCAAACTCTTATTTTTTACAGAGACCAATCAAGCGAAAAACGCGCGCGCGCGATTTTAGAAATAAAATAAAATATTTAAAAACAAAATAAACAGGAAAAACACACACACAACAAACCACATTACCGTAAGCGGGATTACGTGCTAAATAAAATAAAACTAAAGAGAAAAAAATAATATTAAATACGGGTTTAAATGTGCAGCGACAGCGACATATATTGTAAATTGTTTAAAACAATTCAAAAAGTTAAATACCCCCAGCACACATTCCCATGTTTTATTAAATTGTTTAATTAGCTGGTTGCCTGTTAGCGAGTGTGAGTAAGTATGTGTGTGAGTGCCAAAGAGAGTGTGGTTTTGAACAACAGTAATAATGTTGCAGTTGCTGCTGCTGTTGTTGTTTTTGTTGCTTTTGCTGTTGTAATTGTCTGATATTTTGTCTGTGCTCATTTTGTGGTTAGTGTTTCGTTTGATTGGAAATGATCGCTGATGAAAAATCAAAATGCAGTTTGCCTCCATTTTTAGCTTGCATTTGCCGTTAGATCAGCATAAGCATAAAAAAAGAAATACAAATTTACAGCGCTCTCAATTTCAATAATTATTACAAAAGTAAAAATGGGTTTGTGTGTGTGTGTTTTAATTTTCATAAAAATATTTCAAATTATAATTTGTAAAATAATTGATTTTTGCAGAGTGCTCAATTTAAATGCTCTTTCACATGGTGCCCCAAAAGCAGTAACAAGAAACGCATTAACAGAAAACTAAAAAAATACTAAGATAACAAAAAAAATAATAATAATTAATTATATTAGACGCGTGCGTGTTTGTGCATACATTATAATCGTTTTTTAATGTTTTAACGCGAGTGGCATACAAAAGTGAAATGAATACCAGTTAGAAATGTGACTAAAACCACTTAACGAATTTATCCATACATAAAGTAAAGAAAAGAAAAGAAAGAATCAACAAAGGAAAACGCAAAGGAACCATACGAGAAGGAAACCAACTACAGCTCAAGGCGAACAGCAGCAACAGCGATCGAGCTAAAAAGCAGGTGTGTGTATGTGTGAGTGTGTGTGAGTGATGTAAGAAATATGGAAAAAGAGAGAAAAAAAAAATAGGAAGCAAAATTGATTACACTGTGCAATCTGTGCATAGAAATGGGCAAAGAAACACAGCTTGCCAAGTCGAGAGGCAGGTTTGCATTGCCTGCCCCTTGCACTCTCACTCTCTTATTATGTTACACAAAAACTCTCTCTCTACCTCTCTCTCTCTCATTTGACACGCTCGCTGTGTTAGGCGATGCAGCTTGTTGTCTAAAATTCTGTTCATATTCGTTTCCCTTTTGTGCCTCTCAACGGTTTTCCATATGTTCATTGCCCTTTTAGACTGTCACACTCTCTCGCTCTCTCTCTCTCTCTTTCACTTGTCTCGGCCTAACATATGCAGGCAAAAGTCTACAAGTGGAATTGTTATTGTCCTCTCATTTTTGGTGTTTACTGCATTACATTCACTTTTATATGTATTCACATTAGGCACTGTGCTAATCCAAACTAACCAACAAAATTATTGCCATTATTCTCGGCATTTGCCTGCAGGTCAAGGCATTTGTAGGAACGCGGTTATATGTCTTCGTTGTTGTTATTTCTTATGAGCGTGTAACTATATTTTTTCTTCTTCTATTTTTGCTTGTTATTTATTACAACTTGAGGCCAAAGCGCAGCGCAAAACAGCTGACCAAAAACAAAAGAAAATACCAAAGCAAACCAAACTTAGCCAACAGCAATTTATGCGAGGGAAAAAAATGAAGACCTACGCCTAATTTAAGGTCATCAGCACAATAAAATAAAACAACCCCAGTAGCAATAAAACAAAATACGAAAAAAATAAAAACAAAACAATAAAAAAAAAGTTCAGCACGTAAGTTTCACTGTCTTCTGCTTGTCGCTTCTGAGTTTGTCTAAAGGCCCTGTGATGCCATTTTTGTAGAGAAACAAATGGCAACGGTATTTCAAAGTAATGAACTAACACATACACGCATATGTATGTAGGCAAGTGTAATTTCATACATGAGTGTATATGTATATATGTATGTCTGCTTGCATATAAATAAGTATTTACTTTTCATTGTATTACTACCGTTGCTATCTGACTCTGTTTTGCGGTCTATGCTAGTTAGTGTAGAAAAAAATCTCTTATGCTTCAGAGAGGGCTAAACGAAAATTGCAACTGGATTTCTAACTGTTATTGTTGGCTGTGGGCTTTGTGATTATGTAGACTAGTTGGCGGCTGATGCTGACTTGGTCCCTTTCACTCTCTCTCTCTCTCTCTCTCTATTTCCCGCTCTCTCGGTCTATTTCTCTTTGCGTTGGTCGACTAAATATAGATTGTCGAAGAACTATATAAGCCGTTACGTTAATATTTTAATGCAGACTCAGTCGATCAATTAGAGAGTCTTATGAGTCTATAAATTATTTAAATATTCTTAGGAAAATAAATTTTAATTTTATTCTAATTAATATTGTACTCAAGGAACTCGCTATCTAGCTGTCAATTTTTGTTAGTTGATAAGATTTGATATTTTAATATGTTTAATCATGAGACATATAAATGTATATATAGAGAGAGATACATATATATGTATGTATATTTATATACATACATTTAATTTCAACCCAATTTCCATTCACGGCCTCTTGATATTTTTTATCACCCCAAACTCAAAAGTCTACCGATTCCTAAGTAGGCAGATAGTGAAAAGGAAAAATTAAAAATAAAAAAATATATATTTATTTATTTTTGTGTAGATAAATTTAATGCCGGGCTAGACAGGCGGAAGCATTTTACATTCGTTTTTTTTTTTTTCATTTCATTTTAATAATAATAAATCGACGCACTTGGGCGACGTGTGGGCGTGGCTGAATATGCAAATTAATTACAAGCTCGCAAGCAACTGTAAATGAAAATGAAATGCTTTCCATAATTGCGAAATGCAACGCGGAAGAAGGCAAAAAAAAAGAGATGCGTCGCGACGCGTAGATACTATTGCATCTCCTTTTTTTTTGTTTATTCATTTTTTTAAATTTATTTATTTTTATTGATTTTGAGTGACAATCGTGTCGCTTAAATTGTATTCCATGCTACATATAAAGCGTGTTTCACATGAGGAAGCAACAGCTCCCAATATGGAATGGAAGCTGAACGTTATCTTCATTCCTCTGTTCGTCTGTCTGTCTGTCTGTCTGTCTTTGTTGCAGCTATAAAATCTTGTTTTTTTAATGCAGCTTGATATTATATATGTATATATGTATTACATATGTATATCTAGAAAAAAGGCTTGTCCTGGGCACGGAGAACAGATCACTTGTTCACCTTATTTATTTATTTGTATATATAAATGTATTATTTTCTTATATTTTGAATTCGCACAAAGGGGCTTATTGTAATGTTTTTATTTTGTATATTTTTGTATTTGTTTGCTTAACATGGCGTGAAAAAATTGTCATAATTACACAAATAAATACATGAGTTCAGACAGATGCCAAAAATAAAGAAACAAAAAAAAACAAGTAAGAACGTTGCAGTCGGGCGTTACCGACTGCGGGATACTCATTCACATCCCATCCGCAATTTAGTAGCCAAGTTTAGCTCTAGTACTGCAGAAAATGCAGTTTTTCTCGATTTGCCACGCCCCTATTGGGCGTAGACATCTCATTTTTGGCCAGATCGTAGAACGAGCTAACGGTAGTCTAACTGTAAAGTTTGGATGCTTACGCTCCAAAAATGTGAAAATTACAGGGTATTTTTCGATATGCCACGCCCCCAAAGAGGCGTAAAAATTATTTTTGGGGAATCGATAGAGGATGTTACCAGTAATACAACTATCCAAATTTGAAGCTTCTAGCTCCTATACTTTAGGAGATATAAGCTTTTGCGGTTTGCCACGCCCCCTTTGGGCGGAGATATATCCACCATAGCTTGTTCGACTTGGGTGGTCAACCCGCGTATATATACCAAATTTCAGGTCTCTAGCATCAATAATGCCTAAGATATAGCAAAATCGGGAAAATCACTATATCTTCTGGTCCGATTTGCCACGCCCCTAGTGGGTGTAGACATATAAATTTTTGACCAGTCTTTATAAAATGATGACATTAGCTCACATGCAAAATTTCAACGTTCTAGCTTTAAAACTCTAGGAGATACAGTTTTATCCGATTTGCCACGCCCCCAATGGGCGGAGATATATCCGCCATAGCTTGTTGAACTTGGGTGGTCAACGCGGACCTACATACCAAATTTCAGCTGTCTAGCTCTTCAGCTAGCATGATTTCTGGAATATCGGAAAATGCATTTTCCGATTTGCCACGCCCCTAGTGGGCGGATCGGGAAAATTTTAACACTTTATAAATGGGAGCTATACACGAGTATGTGTTCCAAATTTCAAGTCTCTAGCTTCAATAGCGCCGAAAAAAGTTGCGTTCATACGGACAGACGGACAGACGGACAGACGGACAGACGGACAGACGGACGGACAAGACGGACATTGCACAAAACCAATATACTCAATTCACTTTCGTGAATGAGTATAAAAAAAATATCGATTGTCTCTGACAAAAGCACTTCATATGCTCCTCAAGTTGTCGAAGTATCTGACGGCTTTTGTATCTGCACAAAGAGCTCTTTAAAATGTGTGCCCGTATGTGTGTGTGTGTGTGTGTGAGTGAGTCTGAGAGTTTGATTTATCGACAATGCCGATGATTTAATAAGCGCTGTTTTATGATACAGTTGACAAACAGCTGTTAGTGCTAAATTCTATAACTCATAGAACAGTTAGATATATGGCCACAGCCGATGCGACAGTAAGATAGTTTTTGGCAGAGATCTTGCCTGCCTCAAAACTATATTTACCCAAAATATTATATATATATATACAGATATTTTCTATATATATATTATATACTTTATTCCAGATGAATTGAATTTTGTTTTTGCCTCAAAAATGTGTCCGATAATTGAAATGCGCATTACAAAACTCGCAACGAAATTACGAAATCGTAAAATTTGTTCGAATTGCATATTATATATATGTACATGCATATAAATATGTATGTATGTATTTATTACATATATTTTAACGCGCCTTTTAAAGCGCTTAAGCTCTCTATTAAAATGTTTATTTGCAAATATTTTTCTGAAAGTTAATGTTGCGTAGAAAGTGTTTTTCCTAGAGGCAAATATAAAAACTAATTAAAAGCTAGCCGGCCGACTCGATGTGGTTTATAGGAAGTATTTCCGATTTGCATATTAGATTCGAGTACCTCAAGTAAATGCTGTGGGCCACATGAGTGTTGAGCGTTCTATTTGGTTCCGTCTTGTGGTTTTGTTGTTGTTGTTGCTGTTGTTGTCACTTGTAAGCAAAATAGTTGATTGTTTTGCGGAACAGAAACTTGACGATTGATTGAGTTTGATTAGGCAAGCACACAGATACGTCTATAAATCAAGATACATAGGTTATGAAAGTAACAAAATGTTCGAACTGGTTTGATTTATTTTGTATTTTTTTTTTTTTTTTTTTATTATTATAATTTTTGCAAACAAAAGGCGTTTGCTTCCGCCTTGGTAAAGAGTTTTGGTTTTATTTTCTTAATGCTTACAAAATCGAAACACAGTTGATTGAACGCTTGCAAACAATATTAATATTATTATTGACAACAATGGCAATTAGTTGCGAGCCAAAGATACATTTCACAGATAGGTCTAGCTATACATACATATGTACAGATATATTGACAGCCGATCGGCATTCTTGCGGCCTGCACAGGTTCACACACAAAATCGGCTCAAGTGTCACGGTTGAGGATTATGTCATTTTACCGCCACAACAAACAGTCACAAACTATGCCCCCCCACTACCCCAACCCTCGAGCCCCACGCTCAGTTCCTGTTAACGCTCGTCATCGTCGTCAGCTTTGTTGACCGGCTGTCATGTGCTTTGAATTTGATTCTAATGCGGATTTGTTTTGCAGTTTTGTTTCAACTGCTGCTATAATATAACACTAACATTCATTCGACTTCTGAGTATATATCGTATATCAATATATTGTATAATCACAACAATTTGTAAACATAAATAAATGCTCGAATTTATTAATTCGCTTTGATTACATGTAATGCGAAGCTGCAAGCATTTGCTTAATTACAGTGCTGGAATTTACGAACGAATACAAAATAACTGTAAATCAGATTGAATTTGAATTTCTGCATTGTAAGAATAGAAAGTTGTCTTACGCAATAAATGAACCTTGAGGTGTTTGCCCCGTCCACATGATTTACGCTTTCTTGCCATAAGCCAATAAATAATAAATAGTTAACTTGTTATATTACTACCGGGCATATTATGTTATGCTATGCTATAAACCGCACCTCAACTCGATAGGCCCAACCCAGCCGGAGCAGTTGTGGGAAACTATTTCGTTTATAATTGAGCTGACATTCTAATTAAAGTTGGCGACAAAAGAAAAAAAAAAAAAACTAAAGCTAAACTTTGAAAGTAAATTCCATAACTTGAATGAGGAACAAAAATCGACAATTTGTGTGCTAGATACATTTGTATCTCAGTTCAATGACTCAAAGCGCGTAGCTCTTATAGTTATATCATTTGTCATGCTAAACATCAATATCAATTGATCGAAATTAGCTAAAAAATGCATTTGTAAAATTCCTAAAGAGTTCATTTCAATGTGATTGTGTGTGTGTGTGTGTGTGTGAATATTTGTGTCTCATATGACAAAATTATGAATATAAGTCGCTTATTAGCGAATTGTTTGTGCAACCGGTTTTCGCATTACTTTGACAAGCGGGCAAAGGAACAGGCCCGTATTACCAGCTGCTTACGTAGTTATACAAATAAATATGTATATAAATATATTTATATAAAATATTTCAAGAGCGATTGGCGAGATACGAGTAAATAACCCTAAACAATAACAATATGTAACAGCATTTTAGGCATAATTACTCTAGTTAGAGTCACAAGATGAATCAAAAACTGAATGCTACTTACTCATTTGTCATACAAATAACATGGCTTAATTGTAATTCCTAAAGTGGTTCTAGCTATGATGGAAAATGTTTGCATACCTTAAAATATCTGAAAATTCTTTCGTGAACTATATATGAAAATTCATTTGGCATGTAAAAATAACTAGGCTATAATTCTGAAACATTCATTTCATTTCCTTTGTCTTTCTCTCTTTGCATTACAAATTAAAAATGTTGAACAAATATTATAACTTATACTATCTGTTGTAAAGGTATACTATGTAGATATATTTGCATTTTGTCTTAAGAGAACTCTTACAGCCTAAGGGAACTATAATGCACGATTATATGATAAATTAAATATTATATATATATCTATCTCAACAAAAAATATATTTTACATATAGGCAAAGATTTCGAAATATCTTATTAAACCTTACATCGCAGCAAACATTTGCACCTTCTAGCACCCGCTAGCTAGTGCTAATTACTCTGAAATAAAAGCGAAATAAAATTAAAATATCTCAGACACAATACATGTTTGTTTGTATTTGATATATTTCGGTTTTGTTTACGCTAGTTGTCGCCTAGGCCCAGATACAACAAAAATGCTGTTACGTATGTGTTATGGCGATTTTGTTTATGATATGGTGTCATACGCCGTACTCATGTGAACTGTGCTGAGGCGTTTCTATATAATGTATACAAAATGTATATTTCAGTTTTTATTTTGATTTATAAGCTTATTTACAGGGTGTCTGCTGGTCGAGCACTAGAGCTGAATTGCGAATTCTTTCATTTGCGTTTCATTTCATTTGGCCGCAAAATGTGCGTCGCACGCCTTTGTCCCGCCGACACCGCCGGGCAGGTGTCGGCGTTTTGTATCTTTAAGATACATTTGCCATATGTATTAGATACATTTGTTATTTGTATTCTTTGCAGCATTCGCAAAAAGCGAAAGTGCATTCCCAAACATTAATGTGAATCGCAGACATAAAAATATACAAATATACATACATACATATGTATATACATATATATAGCTTATTCTGGCAGGCAGCGAGCCGTAGCTCTTGATATACGCTTATCAGCTCAGGGCTAACTCTAGCAGCCAGATTATCGCCTAGTGCTCAATCAGTTTGTACTTTAGCTGTTGGGTAAGAATTAAAGTGCACAATTTTTGGGCAATTCCCATTGGTTACGCTTAGCTAGAATTTTCTTTTATTTATTGATGTTCGAAAGTCTTGTTGATGTTGCTCTCAGGTTTCAAATTCGTCTGTTTTTGATCGCTGTTTATTCAGTCTGCCGCACAACTGTAATATAAATTTGTGTAACTCGATGCGACGCCTACTCTATGATGACGCATTCGATAGCTAGAATTAATGCTCGGATTTATAGTGTAGTCAAAGCGAAGTACAAATTGGCTAAATGTTTTAGGTTCTGAATCTCTTCAACAGAATCTTGAGATGGATTTAATTTCTTGTACAGATAATCAAATATAATTTGTTCTAACCTGTTAATTAGCTTGTTTCGAGATAAATCTAGATCTTAGTTGTGATTAAACTTGTTCAGCTTGTCAAGAAATGAGCTTACGTTATAGAGTTTCATTTAGTTTTAATTCAATTTGTATTGCAGTCTAATTTCCTATAAGAAAATAGCAATATATAATTATCTAAAGATATTCCAGTATATATAATTATATGATTAAATATATTTTCATATACAGTTTGTATCTTTTAAGCCATATAATCCAGCAACATCCAGATATTAGTCCTTGTCGTAAACCTTGTTGGAATTTTGCCAGTCTTCAACTGGATTAGTTTTATCTGTCAGCCGCATAACCCTGTGTCTACAGACTTCAATGCCTTGACTCTTCCGTCTTCAGTCTGCGTTCTGCGTTCTTCGCTCTGCAGTCTTCTGTTTGTCAACGCGCACATTTATTTATTTTATAATTTTATAGTCACTTGTTTGCTGCATTGCCAGTTGAGTGTGAACAGCAGAATGTGCGAATTCATAATCATAATTATAAATGATGCATTCTCGATCGTGCGTTTTCCAAATCTGTATACATATTTATATACAAATGCATTCTATATTAAGCTGAACCCCAGTTGGTCTTATCGCAGGCGACTCTTATCACGTGCTGTAGTTTTCCACTTGTTTTTCCTTGCTGTGGAAAATTTCCTTTTTTTTGTCACAGATTATGGGATGTGCAACACGAGTTTGTTGATTAGAGCGGGCGTAGGCGGAAAGCAGACAGAAGCGTACGGGGCACAGAGTCTATTAGCTTTTTTTTTTTGCTTTTTGTCGTATTTTTTTTCGGTTGGCTGGCCGTGACATTGACACAGTAAGATTTCATTTGTCGAAATTGATTTCTATTCATTTATGCGCATTGCACAATTGATGAGCAACAACGTTGACTCCCCAATCAGCTAATATATATATGTATATATGTTTTTATTTTTATTTATTATAAAAGAAATCCAAATGCAAAACGAATGTCTCACCTTCATGGCCCGATGCAATTTGACAAAAATGCCCTAGACCCAGACCCAGACCCAGAGCCATAGCCAGAGTCATAGCCCGAGCCAGAGCCAGACAGAAACCCATTGAGAGATATGAGACGTGCTTATAGCTCCCCCGGTTTTTCAAGCGTGAACTTCACTTCAGCTTAGTTCACTTCACTTCTCTCAGTCGGCAATGTAAGCGCCTTGAGACTGACCGGTTGTGGTCAGTTTCAGTTGCGCACTGAACGCATACAAGGTTAAATTCGTATACATATACATAAATATATATGTATGTATATACAAGTGTATTATGCGAAGCTTTATTCAAATTGCTCATTTCCTATAGAGGAATCTGCTTCTTTTTCTTGTTTTTTGCCAGCTATATATAAGAAGTGGCCACTCAAGTCGCGCTTACAAGATTAAAGCCCCTCGAAGAATTGGCAATACAAAACACTCGAAATTTTGATACGCATATATAAATGCATAGATAATGTGTTAACGCCCCACACTTGAGTGTGTGCAATATTAATTCTATCTAATCTCTGCCTAAGCATTGTTACCAAACCAATGTTTAAGTAACGGATCAATCAATATTTATTACCTTATCGAATTCTAGGCACTCACAGTTTATTGTTTACAAGCGCTCTCTGTCTTACAACATCCAAAAGTTATTTATATTTTAAGTGCTCTAGAGTGAGGAGGAGGTAGATAGTAAAACAAAATTAAAACAGAGAGAATCTCTATGCCAACTCTCTCACGCTCTCACGCTCTTAAAGTCATTAAACAAGTTGCAAAAGTTTAATATTCATCAATATTTAAGGAAAAGGGAGGAAAAAGAAACAGAATTGAGTAAACTTGTTTTGCATAGCTTAACCTACTTAGCGAATATATAATATATATATATATATATATATATATATACGCTTAAATATATATTGTAGTTTTTATTGAAAAGGGCTCAAGGTATTAATAGATTTCTCAGCTCTGTTATGATTGACCTACTTATTGCGATGGCCCATCATGCCGAGTAAACTAGAAGCAATTATGGCCCTACTGTGATCTGTTATTAAATGTGAATTGATGTGAGAATCGTAAACACAGGCAGAGGAGGCACGCATACACACACACACACACCGACACCGACACAGCTACTCACTAACACTTGAGCCCGAAGCCAGCCAGGCGTTAAACTATAACAGAACTGACAGTTTACCGTTTACAGTTTACAGGCCCCAGTTGTAGTAGATGAATGCAATTAGAGAGCTTTGTAATTGCATTCTGGCTGCGCCCATAGCTAGATAGTTATTCCATTTATGCCATTGTTCTAGCGATTGCTACACCTGTAACGGGGCACTTTCGATTTCGTCGAGGCGTGCCACCTGCTCCGCCCATTAACTTGTCCAAATCGGCGTCGTCATCGTGTCGCGTTTTCATTGATGTCTATGAGAAATATCTTTATTTTTTTATTATTATTATATATTTTTTTTCGTTTCGTATTTGTGGCAAGTGTGTGTATGTTGCGCTGTTGTTGTCGTAGGTTGGGCCATTGTTCTGATGTCATAAATTTTTCTAATTTGCTAATTTGCATTATTAGCAGTTGTTTTTCCACTTAGCACAGCAAAGTGCTTAAGGTATATGTATTCCGTATAGCAGATGAGCCAATTCGCTTCTGTTTGAATCTTGATTATGATAGCTTTGTGCCTCTAATGAGGAATTGTGCCTAAAAATGTTTTGACGTGCTCGACCAGCTTTGTGAAACTTGAATTTGATATGTTAATTCGACTGGGGCGCTTAATATATTCACAGCTGATCGATGAGTTTCGTAAATTCTGGAACATAGTGTGCTTAATCTTACAATTTTGTTTGTTTGTTTACATTTATTATGAATAACCTTGTAACATAATCGCGTGATTAGCATAAGTTATGTGAGTTGTTGAACTCGGTATAGATCACTTGAAACAGATCTGATCTGTGATTATAGTGTAAAGAGATATATTTTTGAAATCATGAGAAAAGTCTAAATAGATAATAAATAGATCAGGCTTCTAGCTATGTAAAGTTGTGTAGCTTTCTTGATCAGCAGGTGATCAACTGAATCGTTATAGCCGTTTGCTGTTGATCTGCCTTAGCACAATTACAACTCATTCTCATAACAAACACGCCCTATACACAACATGCGACGTCGCATCGCCCCGGGGCTGCCCTAAGCCTCTCGCAAACCCGATAATTGTCGTACATTGCATGTGCTTAGAGATATCTATATTCATATATATATATATATATATATATGTATGTATATATAAACATGTTAAAGCTGCGATATCATCGTCGAGTTGTCGCTGACGTTGCAGGCGACCGACAATGGCCTGCTAATTACGGCGCTAATGCCGGTTCAATGGAGTTCATCGAAAGTAAAAGTTTAACTAGCAATAGAGAGACTGAAAGAGAGAGGGAGAGAGAGTGACTGAGAGAGATAGAATAGAGTTAGTTCTCTATTCTGTAGTGTTTCTCATGGACAATCGATTAATGTACGTCATATTTGCAGTGCTTAACGGTTAACTGAGTTGAAGGATCGATTAGCAGCAAGATGAGCATCATCGATAACGGTAAATATCGCCTGCGCAAGGATTGGGCCAGCGCCTCCATACCATCATTGGTCAACATCGATGAGCACGTGGACGGCGGCGATGGCGGTGGCGGTGGCGGAGAGGCAGCTAACATGAATATGACAGCTCCACTGCCACCACAAAAACCACCGCGTCGCAGCTCCCTGGCACTGGGCCTCTTCTCCAGCAAGTCGGACAAGAGTCAAAAGCGACGCAGCTCCATTGCTGTCTCGTTTCTGCGTCGTGATAGCAATAAGGTAAGCCACAAGACTAACATTATAATCTCTATGATACCCGTTCTTATCCCTCGAACTTCTTTTGGTTCTTTTGTGCTTTCAGAACTCTACCAAAGACTCCTATGAATCGGCTGTGCGCAGTGAGAAATCTGATGGCTCTGCCACGCCCACCAACAGTCCTGAGCTCGTCTACAGCTCGGAGGAGAACATACGTGCCAGCTCACCGAACGAGCCTGGTAAATTGACCTATTTCGAGGATGGAACACAATCCCGTGCCATTGTACAGGGCATGAATCCATATGATACGCCCAATGATCGACAACGGCGACGTCGCAGCTCGCTGCAGACGAAATTAGATCGCCACAGACGCAAAAAGATGGACTACATCAATCAACGGAGCTTGGACTCCAATATGACATACAGTGAATCGCAAAGCGATCTGACCAATGATAGTATGGGGGCCAATGGCGGCAATGCCAGCGATATGACCGGCTATCGGAATGATGATGATAATGATGATGAGGACGACATTGTCGATCCCAATCATGTTGAGTATTTTCCGCGCGAGAAACGACACTCCTGGTGGAACATATTTGTGCCCGATAACTTCAAGAACAGGTTCGCTATATATTTACGCATCAATCCTAACTCCATCATCTGATTGCTCTCTAACACTAAAATAAATATAAAATGTATGTTTAACAAACGCCTTGCAAGTGACTAAAATAATGCATCGTTCAGTTAGTGCCCTAAAAAGTTTATCCGTTCCTCCCAGCCCGACTCCCAAGTGACTAATCTAAGCGTATACCCTGTAATTAATAGCTCGACTCTAAGAATTTTCGCTCAGCGAAGCTAGTGCTCAATTTTAAATTAACTATCAAGTTTCCACAGCAATCATTCATTGTGTATGAACATGTGTGTAATTATTTATGTACTCATATTAATAGCAGCAAGTTTAAATACGCTAATCTATGTAAAATAAGGCCCTACTATGCGATTCTCAGCGATTCAAGTAAGTTTCCAAAGCATTTATGGAGTGATTAAAAGTCTTAACTTGATTTTCTACAATCTTAAGCAAGCTATCTATGTATGCATTGTACTCTGTAAAATTTACTTAACACAGTGCCTTACTCTGCGATTCTCATAGACTCCTAAGCTGTAATTGAAAGTATTTTGTGATTATTCTCTGAATGTTTTATTTATGTATCTCTTTGAGCTTCCACTTGTTGATGATGCTTAATGTTGCGTCACTTTTATTGCGAATTCTTGAGTGTGAAACACCTTGACTTTTGCTTTGTAAGCCGCTGTCTTTCAGGGTTAATTATCGCATTAGAAATCATAATTGTGCAGAAATGTTTCGTTGGATCGAAAAAGTGATGAGAATTCATTAGCGTAGCGCTCCCATTGACTGGCCATGACCTAGCCAAAAGTTATGAACTCCGATAACCCAACTAAGCCACAAAAACTTAACTGAACTGAACTGAACTGAACCCAAAAATTACCTATTGTTGTACGTGCTTTTTTTTTTTCTCTATTTTTCTAATCTTTGAAAGCTCATTAAGATAATTATTTATTAGGGGAAAAGCCTTGCCCGTAGGCAAATCCATTAGCTATCCATAGATATATCTATATATATAACATAAAAAAGTCATGTTATCTCTTATCTGTTATTTTTTTAATTATATATTTACTCTGCTTTATATAAATATTTGTGATTTTCATGTGCATTTTTTGTTGTTTGGTTTTATTTGCGTATTTTGCGCTTCCTTGAAATCAATTTGCTTTTGTTTGTTGATTTTGAATGCATTTATTTTCGTGCACATTTCATTTTCTTGAATTTTTGTTATCATTTCTTTATTATTGCGATTTTGATGCCCTTGCAAGGGGTATTATAGGTAGCTTATAGAAGAAGCAGCAATATGCGGTGGCATGTAGATAGAGCGAAGACATTGTACGACAGTCTCTCAAATTTAAAGCTATAAATTGGCTATAAATCAGCTGATAAAGTTAGAGGAAATTAAATTTATATGTAGTTTGAATTGAATATTTCATATATCGAATATAATATCAAAATCTTAGGATTATTGAACTGCGATATTCCTCACCTTCTTTAGCTTGAGAAAAATATCGATACAAAATTTGGGGACTCAAAGATTCTCTTTATAATCTCGCAAAGTGTGTTTAATCTTCGATGTATCTTAATTATCAGCTTTTGTTTTTACGATTGTTCGATATATATATATTTATATGTATATTTTTCAATATGCATTTTAATTACTGCACAAATGTTGATTATTTCTTATTGTGATTTTATTCAAGCCTCGAGCCGGGAATTGTCATCTTTTTCTTGTTCTTGAACCTGGAAATGTGAGCTTTATTATTGCTGTTCTTCTTCTTCTTCTTTTACTAATTGAGGCAACGTTCAAAAGGAAAGCAAAGCCAATTGCGATTGCAATTTTCTAAGATAAAGCTGTACAACGAACTCACCCACTCCCTCTCTCCCTCTCTCTCCCACTCTTTCTAAATGAAGGTCAATTTTTGTAATTTCGCAATGCAAATTAGAGATTGTTGTCTAGCTCATAGAGTGCACAGCATTCACATACATACATATATGTATATATCTTAATCAATTGCAAGTGCCGCAATTCCCTTTTTTAATATACCCTCCGCCAGTTGGACAAAACGCAGAACCTGAGGAGGCAATCAACAGCGGAACGAACAATTCAATGCGACTTGTAATAAAGAATTAATAAAGCTAACCAATTGACGAATGAAATGTAAACAGTTTTCACAATTTCACAATATGATATAACTGACCGACTTTTGCCGTAGTTCATATCTGGCTGCCTCGCAGCACGTTTTATGGCACGCGATTGTAAAGACGGCAGTTCAATAAATGATTTTCAATTAAATACTGGTAGATATGGTAAAGCGATAGGGCAGCTTCCATTGGAATATCGAATTAATAAAAGTTGAATTTCGAATGGATGTAAAATATCTATAGATTAGTGAAGACTAAGCTTAGAGATATTGGGATTAAAGCTATTTTATGTAATGTAAATATCAAAAATATCGAAAATATCAAAAATATCGAATGGTTAATAGATATCTGTCTCTTAAAATACCAATTAAAATACCTCAGTTCATCACTTAACAGGGTATAATTACGTACAAAACGAAATGTTGTCTATGTCTAAGAATATGCCACTGTTGCCTGTTGCAAAGAGCTTCACAAAGTCTATACACCCCATTTAGACGCTGTCAAAGCGTACAGGGTATAAGCACGAGCATAACCAACTAGTTCATTAAAAGACTACTGTATTGAATGCCCCCACAAATTGTTTGCCCCATTGACGCTTCGATTACGCTATACACAAACACACACACAAGCAGAGAGAGAGAGAGAGAGGGAGAGAGCGAGATGGTGAATTTACAAGTAGAATTTCCATACAATTTGCTCCCTTTGCTCTCGCCCCCCGTTGCCACTTGAAAATCTTAATTAAACGTTGGCCACACTGTCAAACAGCCTCCAGAGCGTAATCTCACGTGCCTAAATATTTGCACAGTTTGACGGGACGGCACGACGACTATATAGCCTTTGGGGGCCCTCACGATGTCGTCAACGGGGCTCACATGTTTGTTTGTGTGTGCGTACACATTTGTACATAGATTTCTATGCGCATTCACATTCTCCAATAAGAATGCTTGCACACACACACACACACACACAGAGAGCGAGAGCGAGAGAGAGGTTGAGCTCTGTGCCTGACTTTTGTCGGCTAATGTCCGTGCAGTAGCTGGTTAAATACAGCAACTATTTTGGCCAAATATTTAACAAACGTAAATAACCTGACGCATAGCCAGCCACTTGGCTGGCAACTCGAGTCTAACTGCGGCATCAAGGTGATGCCCAAACACTTGAGTACACTGCACAACAAGGCAATGCAATGCAATGCGTGTGTGTGTGTGTGTGTGTGTGTGTGTGTGTGTTTGCCTCTGTGAAGGATCGCAAACGCAGCTGCAATTGGCAAATATCAATTGCAAGTGCTCGCTGTTTAGATAATTTTGAATATTGTTTAAGCAACGACATGTGGCAATCGAACAAATGTCCAACATGGCCAACTAAACCAGGCTAAATTAATGCACAGTCAAGCAAGCTGATGATTTGTAATTAAGGAAATGCAAGTAGCAAAAGTTGACTTGATATAAGGCAAAAGTGGTTTTAATTGTTCCAATGATGGCAAATATTCATCAAAGATTAATGCAATTTACAGGCAATCACTCGAAAGAGCAATATTTTACTATAAATCAAGGAAATGGGAGAAAAATCTATATATAAACCATAATCATTTGCTGTTGCTGCTGTACAATCAGGAAGATAATAAACTAGACTGAAATGGCAGATATTTGCTTAACTCTTAGAATCAATTATAATATTCAAGTAAAGTCAAAGGGGGAAAAATAATTTAAGTAAGGGAGATGTAGTTGAAAATGTGGCTTATGTATAGAGTAAAAGTGAGATATTTACAGTAATATACGAGTATGCATAGAAAACAACAATTTATAAGACTTGGAGAAACATAATTATCTAAAAATGGACTTAAGTCACGGCATAGTCAGTAAATTATAGGTGAGAGCATTATTAAAGGCAAAAAGAAAATGTACAAAATAGAAGGGAGTGGCCGACTAAGAGGCACTCTGCGCAGAGTTGATATTTCAATCATTTTATGATTATGTATAGTAAATCCCATGCGCACATATACATATATACATACATATATGTATGTATGAGCTATGGCAAGTTAATTGTTATAAAACTTTTGTTCTAAAGGTAATTTTTAATCAAATTTTTAGAGCGTGATCATGACGTACGAAAGTTTAGATGTGTGTGCTTTCCCATTGAAAATGGGAAATCAGGGTATAATGGTTTTGTTGAAATGTATGTAACGGGCAGAAGGGGGCGTGACAGACCTTACAAAATATATATATTCTTGATCGCGGGTAAAGAGTTGAGTCGATTTAGCACAATTCCACTGTCTATTTCCTCTACGTATTCCCTTTACGTAATTCCTCTACGTATTTTCTTTACGTAATTCCTCTACGTAGTTCCTGCACGTCTCTAATGCTTATAATTCACACACTCGACTTCACTTTATTGCGATGACCTCCACCAAGCCTGGACGACTGAAGACTGACTGAAGAAATGCTGCAGCTGCTGCCCTTTATATAGGGCCACTTTTACTCAAGCACTGTCTCTCCCAAATGTTGAGCCTGACGGCAGATAGAGCTCGTTGCAGTCGAGCTTGAAGTGACGCTCTCGGCTGCTGTGAGCATTCTAGCTTCGTTTTACCTAAATAAAAATACCAAATGAGAACTGCTGCATACATATAGACAACTATTAGTGATCTGGACAATAATTGCAATTGGAATTTGTCAAGTTCCACTCAAAGCTGTTAATGGGTCACAGAATGCACTGAAATGCATATCTCTGGCACGCAAAAATAATTCATCTGTTTAACAATTGTTTAATCGTAAGCTGACACATTTGTTTGCCCCCCCCCCCCCCCTCGATTTGGCTTTATCAAGCGAATGATTCATTTCTTCATTTAGGAAGCACTTAAGGTGGCATTTTTATCAAAACAATGTGTAGTATTTCTAGCTGTCAGCGTGCACTTGAGTATGTCCAAATAACAAGTATATATGTATATATTGACATACATATTTACGTATGTATGTATGTCCATGCATTGGTACACCTTTGCGTAACTGAATACTTATCAAATAAACAAAATGCTGGACTTCGATAATGCGCAAACTTTTAGGCATACTGTATGGCTATTGCTTAGAAATAATATATATGTATATGTATATACTATATACATACAAATATATATAATTCTCTAATCATACGATTTATGGTGTGTGTTGTTGGCTTGAACTACTTGAAGTTTTATATGCTGCATTTGGCTAAATTGGGAACGCACGACTCACAGCTGTTTCTGGTTAGCTAACCATAATTCATAATTGCAGCCAGTTGCCAATAGCATAACAATATATAAACATATATAGAGTCTGACTTTATAATATATTTATATATGTATATAGATTTGCATAGTTTTTCATAGGCAGCTTAACGAGTTTTATTATAAATTGTTAGTCATCAATCATATTTATTTAAAATTTATTGAAATTATAAATACCATATATATTACAGCTGAAACAATAAATCAAATTGCAAATTTTGTATATTAAAACTAAAAATGTAAAGACAATAAAATATTGGGTTAGTAATTGTGCTAAAGCCTCTTGACCACTCGCGGGGCTTACGTGCGTGTGTGCACAAAGTCCAGCATGACCTTTAACTGCATTTATATGTATGTATGTGTATATACGTATATAATTCATATAAATAATGTCGGGCAACAAGGTCCAATAAACAAGCGCTCACAGCTGTACATATACATACACATACATATATATATTATGTGGGTGTAGCCAGCAGTTATGATAAAACATCATCCCAATCTCTCATCAAGAGTAACGAGCGAGCGACCGACTTTGCTCTCGTATAGTGCCCCCACGATTAAACCGGGAGCATTTCAGTTGGCGACTGAACACGGGTAGCGACATTTGGAAACCGCCGTACGATTTGAGCCGACAAGAAAAAAAATAAAATAAAATAAAAATAAACAAAAATCATAATAATAAAAACAACGTTAATTCGTATAAAAAAATACAAAAAAAACAGCAAAAACAAAAGTCGAGAAATTGTTTTTTTATGTAAATGCAAAGTGCAAAGCATTCAGATTCTGTATAATATATATATGTGTGTGTGCGTGTGATAATAATAATTTATATTTTATTTGCAAAGCAAATTGTTTAAATATTAATTGCATTGTGAGATTGCAAGTGTGAGATTTTCGCATAAATCACAAATGCTCGATTCACACATATGAATTCAATACAAATGATGAAGATAAGCAATGCTTATCTTCAATTTAATTATCTTCAAATTTAATGCATAAATCATTCGTTTATATCTTGTTTGGCCATTAAAGGGGCTCGTCTGGCAAAAATAAAAAATTTATTAAAAAAAAAAAAACATGAACAAGTTGGCTGCTTGGCAACTAACAAAATGAATATATCAAACTAGGCGCTAATCAGTCAAGTTGACAGTTTTCGCACCCTCGGCCCATGAAAAAACTGTAAATTGAAGAAGAAGAAGCAGAGGAAACTTGGCTAAATGTTTTACACAAAAGCCCGAAACTAATTTTTATGTAAATTTCATTTGGGACCAAAGCAAATAAAAATTTGTTTTAGCAATTTGCTGAAAGGGTATGCTGGTTGGGTAAATAGGTATGTAACATGGAGATAGAAGATGGCATAGAAGATGGAAGATGACAGTATAAATATAATGGATCAAAGTCAAAGATTAGGCACAGCTAATAAAGCTCTACCTAGAAATACCTATTCTATTATTCCAGTTCATCGGGGTGTTCTAGTATTCTCCCTCTCTCATTCTCTCTATATCTGTCTCTCCCTCTCTCTCTCTCTGTCTGTTGTTATTTTTTCTTTGAACCGGTATTTTGCACCGGCTTCGCATAAACAAAAATTCTGAAAAATTCCTCACACAACAACAATGAAATATTATACAAATCGCTTGATAAACAAATCCATTTAATTATAATTATTAAAAGCTATAATTTTTCTTTTTAACACTCTTTTTTATACAATCACTGAGCAGCTGGCATTTCAAAGTGTTTACAAAGGGCCCAAATAACTTCCCATGGCGAAAAGAAGAAATTCTATGCTAAAAGTAAAGCAAGTAGAACGTTGACGCGGGTTTAACTGACTGCAAAATACTCGCTCTAGGCTAAATCGAATTAGAAATAATATAAGATCGAGCATGCTACTAGAGAAAAGAAATATCGAATGAGAAGTGGATCCTACGATATGTATTTACACTTTGGTATTTCTATTTAATTTATAAAGCAGCACTACGGTAATTCACCTACCAAATTTAGGCAGTTGTTGTAAAACCTTAGGTGATAAGGTATCATACGTAGTTCATTTTATCAGACTAATAAATACTGAACAATTTGAAGTACTTAGCTTCAATTGTGACATTTACGCGGCGACATATATAATAATAACAATTTGACAAGCAAAAACAATTAATTTTAAAAAATATATATGCATACATATAATAATTGTTTAGGTTCTATTAGGTAAATCCAAATATTCTCTGGTTAATTCATAGGCGAGTATTCAAAGAAGAAAAGAAAAGATAACGGTAGGGTATTTGCTTTCTTTGCCAAACAAAAAATTAAAAAAAAAAACAACAAAAAAGCAATAAAAGAAAACAAAAAATGCTGAAACTTTAGCCTTAACCTAAATTGTTTTGTTATTGTTATTTTTGTTGTTGTTGTCAGGAGATTACTTTCAAGTGCAAGTTGATTTATGATAAACATGAAGAGAAACCCGAATAGGTGAGAGGGAGAGAGAGAGAGAGAGAGAAAGAGAGAAATCAATATGTGACCTTGTAAGGCTTTAGCGCAAATGTGAGAGGCATAAATTGGATATGCGGAAAATATCTTTAATAAAATATATTTAACTATGATGTAATACGGGCTAAAACCGAGCAGCTATAAAGCGGATGTCAGAATGCATCATTAGCTGCTGTCAGCCCTCTACCTAAGCACTTTAACAACCTTTTTTTTCAAAAGGTGACATTTTGAGTCGTACATTTAATTAACCCTTTCAACTCGCTTGTAATCTGGCTGCCACAAACAGGTTGGCAACAACAAAGCGGCTCTCTAAAAACAATAAACAGATAAGAATGCGGCATTAAGAAAATTTCTAATTATAAAAAAAAAAAATAAGAAAAGAAAAAAATGAAAACAAAAACAACAAAAGAAACCAAATGAGAGACATGAGAAAATTACGAACTTTTTTTTTAGTTATCAAAAATTTATAAAATAAGCAAGAAGCAGGCAAAATTTGATGGGAGAAAATTATAATAATTATATCATGGTATAGCTGATAGCTAAATAATATGTGAATATTATTTAGATATGAAATATAAGGAAATTGACGTTTATTGATGAATAAGCTTATCCAATATATGAGCTAGTCAACGATTATTGAAATTCAAATGATTAAATAGAAATCTAATTTGTATTACTTTAAGTCTACAGTTGTCAGTTGATTTGTTTTTTTATTACATTAGACTTGGAATTTTATAATATTCACTACTTTTTCAAAGTGTGGTTTATATATATTTAATGCAAATTTGAAACAAAAGCGAGTTTTAGCTGAGACAAATGCCTATAAGATTTTTTTTATCGAATGGACTTTAAAATGTTTTAAATGCCTACTTCTAAGTGTTACATACTTTGTTGAGCCCTACTCCAGCGCTTCTTTAATTTTTTGTTGTTCATTCCATATACCTTGATGCTAGAGCAACAGCAATACCAAATTCAAAATCAAATACAGTTCAGCACAGAAAAAATGCTAAAACAGTCAATGAATAGTCCTAAAATTTGTATTCGGGGTTTTCTTTATTTGTTTGTTTGACATAAACAGAAATTTTGCAAATAATACATGTTTTCAATTATTATATTTCAATTTTTATTTTCAATTTCAATTTGTTAAATTACAGATTTTTTTGTGAATGATATTATAAAATTATTTAAGAGCTTAGACTATTTCTCAGCCTTTTCTACTTAGATATTTATGTGAACTGTTCATTATCCGAGACATTCCTTAACGGAGGCTCCACTGTATTTCGTTTCACTGCTGAGAAGAAGTCTCCTCCTCCTTTCACATCCATCTACTACATGCTCAGCTGACTGCTAGCTTACACAGCTGACTTTTACGCCTCAGCTCCTCACTGCTGGCTTTCACAGCTGACTTCTGCTAGTCACCTCTATTGCTGACTGCTTACTTAACGCTTAATGCTGACTGCGGACTGCTGAATAGAGCTACTAGTTTCTACAGACTGCTTCTGCAGCTGACATCTAGCACTGCTGACTGTTGACCTCTAAATAGTTTTGCTAACTGCTGAAAGCTGGCTTCTATTGTTGACCCTGATTGTTGACTGTCTGACGACTTCAATTACCAACAACAGCTTCTGTTGACATCGGCTAACTTTGTCTGCTGACTTCATCTGCGGGCTGCTTAATGCGTAGAGCTGTTTGCTGACTGCTGCTGTTATCAGTGTCGCACGTGAGAAAAGCCGCTGCAGTTGGTAACTGATAAGAGACGTTTTGTGTCTGTGATTGTGTGGCTGTGGGGTTGGTTATTAATTGGTTATTCGCTCGTTTCGTGCACATTTGACAAGCTAATTAATTTCGTAATCAATATGGCCAGCAAATAAAACACTGTGAGCAAAATTGAGTCATTAAAGCTAACAAAATGTCGCCAGAATTTGTCGTACAACAATATTTTGGTATTTTACGGCCCGTTTTTACACTTCATCTGTCGGCATCTGCTGCTGGTTCTAAGCTGGCTGACAGTGCGTATGATTGATGGCCATATATTTTATAATATATGTATATACATATATAAGTTAAATATGCACAAAGTTGGAATCTAAGCAAAACATGCAGGAATTTCCGTTTAAAATTAAATGGAAGCTTGTGAATAAATATTGAAATATTTTCATTAAATGTTGTTTTTGCTTTTTAGTGTGATTGAGAAATGTTTGAGGAATATTTATTATTATATTAATTGAAATTGATTAAATATGCAACACGTAATGATTACAACACCGCAATACTGGTAAGACTAATGATTAAAATGAGCTTAGCTTTAAGCTATATGTATAATAATAAAGTATATATTGTTGAGGAAAAATTCAGCTGGGACATAAATACCTGCTTCCTCTTCAGCTGCTTTGTCGTATCTTATATACAAATGACACAAAGGCTTAATAAAATATCGTCTCTGCTTCTTGAGCGCATGCTGCGAGGCACGTACGCAGCATATTTGTTCAAACATCGGGGAGAAGCCTACTTGCCCTCTCTTTTCCACTGCTGAATCTTGCTTTGTTTACTCCGTCAAAGGTCAGTTATGCGTCGCTATCTATCTCTCTCTTGCACGCTCTATGGTTCTGTTGCTCTCTTCTCTGATTCACTTGTTGTTATTTACTTAGCTGAAGAGTGTTAAATGCCAATTGTATCCATTTAAAAAAAAACAAGATCACTTCAAGACTTACTGTCATTAAGTCCAGTTGTTATAAATATATATGTATATACATATGGCTATATATTTTTGGAAACTGGGAAAAGTGCTCTCGCTAATTGATTGTAAAATGTGTTAATCAATTGTAAATTTAAATTTATGAATGTGTACACATATAAACAAAACAGAAAACCAATTCATTTGGGTCTTGAATATAAAATTTATTGAGCTGTTTGCCTTTTATTCATATTTCGACATTAAACGCGTGTCCCCAAAAACTTTAGCGTTATTTTTGTTTTATTTAAAGTAATATATTAGATTCCAAGAACATGGTCTGATTGATTTGATATGACCCCAAACATCTCAAGCTATATTTTGATTACTTTCGTTTATAAGGTATTATAAAGATAATTGTCGCTTTATCATGCATTCCGAGTGGCTCGGTTTGATCAACTTGTTGGAGGCGTACGATTTATTATTAAACGTGCTCTAATGGAATAATTCTGCTCAGTTTTGACCACTCGAAATTTGCTATGTATGGAATGAATGGAATATTTTAATAGAACTAAAAATTTAATGGAGCGAAAAATGAAATAGAAATATACTATAAGACTTGAAAATAGAGAAAGAGAAGAAAAGAGTAATGAAGAAATCAGAAGAAGAGAGTAACAAACGGAGAGATATATAAGATGATATGAGATAAAATTAGGTGGAAGATGGAATGAAATAAGATGAGAAAAGAACGAAAAATGAAACAAGAGAAGAAAGAGAAAACATAGAAATAGAAGAGAAGAGAAGAAGAAATGGAAAACGGAGAAGCAGATCCTCTGCTGCTAATGGATGATGGAATAGAAAAAGAAGAGAGGACAGATAACTAGAAGAAGTAAAAAGAACTACTCAAAACTAATTCGAAAAGCAGAGGAGAAAGGAATATTTCGATATACACCCTATCAAAGAAGAGAAGTTCCCTGAAAATATCGCAGCTGAAAAATGCAAATATAGTACTCAACTAAATAGTGCTATGTATAGACTCGCTCCAGAACGTGACTATTATAGAGTAATAAAGCTGCAGTAGAGCGCGTGCCTTCATTATCGCCACGTGCTCCACGAGCACCTGGGGATGTGGGCATAATGTGAGCAGCTATAAATATCAGACAATGATCGGGAGTAGTTAGGGTTAGGTAGGACGTTACGTGTGAATTTCGAAATTGGCGTTTGTTAAACAAAATACATTTAATGCGAACCGCAATATATTTATATAGTATGTACGGATCTACATACCTATATAGATGTGAATATATTTGAATAATTCAAGAGTATTTTTTATTGTCATATTAGTTTTAACTTCTTTTCGTTTGTTTGTTTGTATTGATTTTGTTTATGATTTTCTCGTTTAATTTTTGGCACCATTTCGTTTGCTCCTTACAAAATTGTATTAAACAAACGTGCCAGGTCACGTAGGGCTAGTCAAGATGTTTCCAGTTTGTCGCGCAGCGTTGACAATTTGGCGATACCCGTGCGCAGGTAAGTTCAGCTAATTATTGCTAACACAAACTGTAACTTATATCACTCTCACTTCCACACACATCCACACACACACACACACAAGCATCGTGTACAAATAGCTAACACCTGTATCATTGTTAATGGCATGTTTAGCATGTTGCATGCAACTTCTTCCATGTACATATATCTGCATGCATGTAAATAATTAGTTAAGGCATGCATATGCATAACGACTTGCCTTATATATTATCATATACTCTATATTCTCTCTCTCTCTCTCTCTTTCCATTTATATGACAGTTTTTTCCAGCTAAAATTGTGTCCATAACCAAGCCGTAAATTCAATTTGAATCAATTTACAACTAATTCACAAAGATCGCATAAATAATATACAATACAAGGAACAATTCGCAAAATGCGTATCGATTTATGATTATTTATAGATTTCGAAATTATCTTGATAGATCTAGTCTTCCATAGAGCCAAAATGTTGTGTTCTATTATTTATAAGAGTCACAAAGTTTGTTAAGCACCTCATATTAAAAATGATTAAAAGTATAAAAATTAAATTTGTTGCTGAGTAAACAATAAGAAAACCTTTTGTTCTGTGGACAGATTAGCAAAGATTAGATTAAAGAGCAAATAGCTTGATAGGTAGGCTCTTCAACCAAGTGCGTCATATCAATCAAAACTGTCTCGAGTTTTTCTACATGCTTTGCATACAAATATAAAGATACACATATATTTATATACATACATACATGTATATATGTATGTTGACAACAATTTGGGCTTGTTTTTTAAACAATTTTATCAGTGCGTAGATGACTTATTTTCAGATTAATGTTATATGATGATATTTTATTCAAAGTTTGTTTACCACAACTAGAAAAAAAAAAAAAAAATTTGGAATTTAAAAAAAGAATAATAAACAAATTGTGAAGATATATGATATCTGTATATAGCATATGACTAGGTCAGCTGAAGTAGCTGTAGTTAGCATTGATTGAATAAGATTATTTTATTTCTAGACTTTTTTGTTAGATTAAGAAGCTGGGAAATTATTCAAAAATAAGATATAATAGACATACTTCTCTAATAAGTCCATGCACTAAGCAACTTAATTAAACAATTTACAATTTTATTGTTTGGTAATAAACGCAAGCTTGGGACCAAACAGTTGCCTCAATAAACTATCTAATTAGTCTATAAAAATAAATGTGGATCCACTAAATACGATTCAGGCACAAATCATAAATAATCCCAAAGTATTCAAAGATAAAGAGGGAACATTTTAACATTTTAAATAACTAGAAATTATATGTAAATATTTAGCAATATTTTTGCAGTAGCATGGTAAGATAAAAGACAGAATTAGAGTTGAAGAATGAGCAGAAAGAAAAATACCTTATGAAAATGCAAAATGTAGGAAATACATATATGTTAACTAAGTTAAAGGATTAATCCCGGTTTAAGTTTAGATTGACTATAAAAACTCTAAGAAAACCCAATTTCATAGCACATACAAATCATAATGTTTTTTGGCATACAGAGTGAAAAGTTCTTGAACCTTCAAATCAATGGCACAACGATAACTCGATTATCAGTTTATCATATCTATAATATATACAGATTTCAATATGTGTCATTTGTATGTAGCTAAACCGAATAATATTGTCTTTTTGAAGTGCTGATGACAGTTGTTGACATATGTCAGCTGTCCGCAGTGGCTGTTCGCTAGATCGATGGGAGTGAGTGGTTCGACGGTGGTTGGGTGGTACGCACTGCTCGAATGGTGTCAGTGTGGCAAGAGCTGCATTCAACCTTCCTTGGCACTTGTCATTATCAAAGTCAAAACGCTTTAAGTCAGCTTTATGCAGCTACCTGCTTTTTGTTTTGAAATAACATGAGCAATCATTGATAAGATATTGCCAAGAATATTCTCAATGTCTTCAAAGTATTCTGAACAATTTCTATTTGCCAATTTGTATACAGAACATGCTTCAAATAAGAAACGCATTCCAAGCCTATGGCATACAACAAAACAAAATGTTTACTGTACTCACTCAAAAGTTTATTTAATAACAAATATTAATGAAGTATATAAAAGATATTTAATCATGTGATCGTATTTTAGCTGGAATTGAAACAACTGTGCAAATGAAATTCCTAGCTCGCCCTCAACTTAAGAAATAAAAACAATACATAAGAGACCTATAAAACACTCACACAGGCCAGCAAATCTTGAATAACCCAGAATTAGTCTATACTCTTTGAAAGGTCTTTAACAAGGTAAACCCATAAACAAAAAACATCGGTCTACATCTTTTTAGATATTCTCTAAGATTAGACTTTACTGATGTGATTATTTATGTGGAAAAGATGAGATTCTGTAAGATAAGGGCATAAATGTGTCTTATTCAAAAATACAATTACGACTTTTAAAAGTTGTCTAGTCTAGCTCACGAAACCTTTTTAAAATTGACAGTAAAAATCTGTAGAATTTACTGAAAGGTTGCTGCAATATAATCCATCTTTAATTACTATGATATCTCAGTGAGAAAAGAATATATTCTAGAAATGTAAAGAGAGTGTTAAAGGTAGATAGTACTTTAAAGAAGAAATGTTAACCCTATGTTAAATGATCAATGTAGAGCTATTCTATTGCTCTCTTCATTGGAACTCTAGTACGACACTTGGTTACGGGATTCTGTTGAGCTGTGTAATTAATATTGCCACTTACAAATCAAACAGAGTTCTATATACATATGTACTTATATATCGTATATGTAGATACAGTTATTATGCGAGCAAACTGAATGGGCGCAGTTTATTTGATTTGTGAAATATTTCAGCTGCGCAATTTAATTAAAAATTGAAACATGCAAAATAGCAGAAATTGCGATAAATAATAATACATAAAACAAATAATACATTTCTGTTTATCTACAAACAATAAGCGCTCTCAACTGCCTTTACGCATATAAATGCTAGAATTGTATGAATGTATAAATACATTTATATGTATATGTACCCATATATCTTCATATATAGATATCATTTTATCATTGATATTCAATTACGTTTATCACAGTTGGCGGAGACATGCGCAAATTAATTTCCATTTGGTTTTATTTTTAATCAATTTAACAAAAGAGAACCAAAAACTGAAACAGAGTTATGAATGTGCTCAATTTGAAAAGATATCTATCTCTCTATATACATATGTGTATAGAGTGCTTATTGGCAGTTCTTCTGCCTGTCAATCAGCTATTCAATTTCTTGTGTCGAAAATCAAATGAAAATCGGCTTTTTCCTTAACGGATGACAGTGCGCGCAGGCGGAAATTACATTTCCAATACCCTGTACAAATTGTAAGGCTTACAACGGGATATATTGACAATGCATTGATATGCAACTGTCAGAATAATAGAGTTCTGGGTAGAGTTTAGGGCAGAATCAGTTGACTTGAGAAGTTGTAAATTATAAAGAGCTAAAATTAGAATTTTTAGAAATTAAATTGCCTATTTAATCCTCTTTAATCTATATAATTTAAAGTTTAGGGTATCACTTGATCAATCACTTTCCCATCTTTCACTACTGTGAAAGTCAAGCTATAATGGAAAACTGTCAAAATATAGTTATATATATAAGAGGAATAAATCAGCTCAGGGTATTTGTTAGTCAGTCATTTATTCGCCTAGAGGACACCACAATTCCTTGCCAATCAAGCTTTCCAAGCTCTGACAGAAAACTGTCGAAATTGAGCTTCTCAAAGATAAATAGTTTGAAATATTGATAACTCTTACAAATGATATCATTATATATGTATGTATGCACATATGTATGTATATGTATGTATGTAGGAACTATTAAAAATCGAGGCGGCAGTCCAAAGTTAGCCACATGCCGACTGTATAAGGCTAACTACAAACATGGCGCTAGGAAGCACACACGCACGCCGCAATACAATATAACATATCTACGTCGTCATAAAAAAAAAGTTAAGAATATTCTAAATAAATAAATAAAAAATAAAATAAAAAAAAAAGTAAATAAAGCTCGAAATGCACGGCAAATGAATTTTAATGAAATTGAATGTGTTTGCAATTGTGTTTGAATTCAATTTCGAGGCATTTGCCAGACACTGCCCCCTGGGCCCCCTCCAACGACTTCACAAGACACAAAATCTGATTTTCAACATTTATATTCGATGGTCGTGCTGCCTATAGATCGATGATGAAGCGGATTTTCTAAGCCGGCATCGAGTTGCCCTGTAAAAAAAACAAAAAAATTAAATATGAGTCGAGACAAAATAATAAGTGGAATGCATTTAATTAAGCTCACCTCGTTTGGATCCGCATAGAAGCTGGATAGCTGCTGCTGCTGCTGTTGCTGCTGACGCAGTTGACGTTCATTGTAATGCTGCATGCGCTCCAGCACCGATATCTGGCGATAGTTATCGGCCGTATAGTGCGACATGGCAATGCCAGCGCCCTCGATCAAAGCCAACAGCACCCCGCCCACCAAGGCGCTGCTTAGCATGGCCGTAAGGCCTACAAATTGCAATGGACGAGAGAGATGCTATTAAATATATCTACATTATCAAATTCATATACAGAACTTACCGCCACGTGCGGCTAAAACGCCGCCAGTCGCTGCGCCGCTTATTATAGAATTCCATGGATCCTCTTTGCCGCGCGCATAGACCAGGCTGCAGTCAATGGCACTGAATGTGCCGCCCCACACGGCAAAGCTGCCACCCACTAGAGCCGAACGGGAACGCATGGCGGCCAAGCCGCCAGCGAAACGACGCGGCAGACCGCAGGGCGCATTGCGGAATCCTTTGATGGCCTGAAATATGGCGCCGCCCACAGCGCCCATGGTGAAGGCGCCGCCACAATCCTCCACGATGCGAAAGGGGCACGGCTCACGTGTATATTCCTCCATAATTGTTCCGATAATAGCAAGCAGCTCTCGAATACATACATATATGCCTGCCTCCGATTGAACTTGAACTCCGGACAGCAAAACATCCATAGACAGGGCCTGCTAGGCTTTACGATTTCGTGTTTTATTTCATATATCTGAATGGAATTCCATGCTGAACCCTGAAATCGCATATAAAGGTTACAGCAAACCAAAAACATTTACGAAAACAATTTCAAATGCGTCGTTGTCCATTTTGGGTCAGTCCCACTTTTTTTTTTTGATTGCCAGATTAAAAAGCAAAACAAAAAAAAAGCAATATTACATACATAAAAAAATAACAACAACAAAAACATAAGTAAACACATAAATAAATTGTTATTAGCTGGTTATGGCCACAATTTAAGCTGGAAAAATTTGTAAGTGATAAAGATCGCAGCGAACAAGTTGCTATCGCTTTATATTGTTGCCAATTAATTTAACAATCGATTCGTGCTTTGTCGCGTGTTTTTTTTCTGTCTTCTATTATTATTACAGGAGCAAATCGCGCAGTGTGGATCATGGCCTTGCAGCGCCCTTTGATTTGGATTCGTTGCGTTCCAAAGTTGAGCAGCGTTTCGAGAGCGTTGACAAACTTTCAAGTAAGTATAAATAATAATGTATTATTAAAGTGTTTCGAGAATTTAAATAGCGCGCGCACTTCGCACACTAGCGCCATCTATGTTGTTGGTTGCTAAATAAATGAATCCGCGAAGTTGGCAGCACATTGGTAAAAGCTTTATGTTAGCTAACAGTGCGCAAAACTGTTAACAAGTCGCTTTGTCGCTCAGCCTCTGTTTATATTTGTATTTGCCTGTTAACAGCAATAGAGGCAAGTGTTATGTTACATTTTTGTTTTTAGGGGATAACGGTTCTTACATTATATATATAATAGACTGTGTTATTATTATTTACTCGTATTACGGCTGGCAGTAAAACACGCGAACTTTTGTTTATTTCGATAGGCGATTAAGTTTACAATTTATGAAAAATTAATCAACCAAAAATATTTGTTGTTACAAACAAACAAAACAATACAAAATCGATCACTTTTGGCCATTTATTATTTAATCAAAACTATTAACGGTATCTATCAGCAATTACTGAGTCACACGAAATTCTAAAGCCACGGCCGATCGATAACAAAAAAACACTCAAATAATTATCTAATTTGTACATAATAATCACATAAATATGTATGTACATATGTATATGCATCTATACATACGTATGTATGTATGTATGTAGAGCTAAAAACATTTGCTAAGTTCACACTGGAAGACGATGGCATTACATTTCGTCGTTGTTTCTTCTAAACGGAAGACTGCTGATTACAGCGAAAAGTTTTGGCGACCGCGTCTGCAATCAGCGAAGATGTCGACGCCGCTGCTACTGTTGCTGTTGTTGTTGTTGCCAATGTAAGCAGCAGCAGCTGAGACGAAGAAGTAACAAAAGCTAAAGAAGCAAAGGACGCGCAATAAACTCGAATGCGAAGTTATGCGACAATCGCCGTTAAGCAAACACTTGAAGAGACGCTACAATAATAATTAAAAATCCAAATTAATATTGAAAGAACAATTAAATAATGTTGGAATTCGTTGAGATCTATTGGCGTTCCAATATCAATGTGAATAAATCAACAGAACCATTGGCCGCCAACGAGTTCATTGTGATCTATTTGTGCCGTCAGTTTTCACCGTTGGCAGAGGATGTCATCGAAACGGAAGCTACATTTTCGCGGCTGCGTCCCAACGAGGAGGAATTTGTGATTTTTGATCAGCTACCAAAGCCTCTAAAAGTGCCTCAAAGTAAAAAAAAAAATCAACGCTAAGATGCATTAAAACCCATTTTTTGTCAATTGTTTTCATTCTATCATTCTTTGTTGGTATCATGTTAATTAACAGAAACTGTTTTCTTTTTCGCAGGGCAAAAGTCTTCATTGCCCACCATACCCACCATTTCCTATACTGTGGGAAATCGCGATACCCTGACCTCGGTGGCGGCCCGCTTCGATACGACACCATCGGAGCTAACGCACTTGAACCGATTGAACAGCTCGTTCATATATCCCGGCCAGCAGCTGCTGGTGCCCGATAAGACAGCCAAAGATGACGCCTCGACCAGTTCCACGGGCACCATTGAGGGCGCCGGCGGTGCCAGTGTCTCCGGCAAATCGAGTCCAATTGAACGCAAATTGTCAAGCGATGAGAGCAAGCAGGAGAAAGGTAAGCGACGCTGCTGGAAATGGTGCAATTGGTGCGATGATATTGAAGCTAATTTTTGCAAGTTATTCTAATTTTGCTTATACCATAAACCATGCATAAATTTATTTATTTTTCATTCCGCTTGCTAACATTTTCGCATGCTAACAACAACAACAACAACGAAACAGAAGAGAAGAGAAATAACAGAAAATTCAATTTGAAAAATATTAATGGGCTGGCAATGCTGGCGCGCAGGGCGCACAACAACAGTGTTTAACAGCACTTGAGAACTGTATGGTATGCAGCCCTGGTTGAACAGCTGCTGGAGCTGTGCAGCCCTAACTGTGTCGTGTGTTCGTGACAGTTTGCGCTGTTGGATTTGTTTTGTGTGGCCTAAACGACGGTCGAATAGATAAAATAAAAGCCAAAAAGAATTTCTTACCACTTGGGCCACGCACGTTCACCCAATTGGATAGCAAGTGTTGTTAAGTGCACGGAGAGCCCCCACCCCACTCCGCTCGACTCCACTCCAGAGTAGACGTCATCTATACAAACAAACATACATCAGCATGCACACGGCTGTCTTTTGGCGAAACGGAGGTTATTGACGGACTCTCTCATATACATATTTTTGGGCCTTTGTGTGATCTTTTATAATGCGAAGCGATGTGCTAATTATTGTTTGGGAGGCGGCTGTCAAATGCAAAATTTGCAGCGCATTTCGCATTTCGTTCTTGCACTGCGGTCTGCTGAATATCACATGCCGCGCATTTATTGAGATTTATATTTAAACTAAATAACACATAAATCAATGTGGCCCCGTTTTGGCTTCGCACACTTATCTTATCAGTCAGATAAAAATCACAGCTACTCATCGGGCAACTGCGTGTTTTGCAATAGCTTCTGGTCTAACATTCGCCTTACTAATATATTTATTTTAATATTTGCACTAAGTCCTCCATTCTGTCTTGCAGATATACTTGAAGGCCTGCGTCCAGGCTCCCCGAAGCCGGGACACATTGAGCGCATTGTGGGCAACAGCAGCAATGCCGGCGACAATAGCCAGGCGGAGGAGAATGCCGACAAGAGCGATGATCCGGTGATTACCCAACGTTTTCTTAAGATCAATGTACGCCATATTACCGACGGCCAAGGCGTTGTCGGTGGCGTTCTTTTGGTCACACGCAATGCCGTCATGTTCGATCCGAACGTCAGCGATCCGCTGGTCATTGAGCATGGCCCCGAAAGCTATGGCGTTATTGCGCCCATGGATCTGGTGGTAAATGCCGCAATCTTTCATGATATTGCGCATATGCGTGTGGCCGGTGGAGCCGGCCCAAGTGTGGGCAGTGAAACCGAGAAGCCCGAAATTTATTATCCCAAACCAGTATTAGTTGAGGAAGATTCCAAGGAGTTGTCCGAGCAGCAGACAGATCTTGAGGCCAACAAGCAGCGCTTAGAGGGTAAGCTCTATCAGGCAGTAAAGAAATTGAAATGAAAACTAATTAATATCATTTACATTTGCAGCTGAAATTGGATCACTGGAGATAACCGATGATCAGGAATCACTTTGTTCCAGCACTGGACGCGATGGCGATGCCTTTCCCAAGGCCTTTGAGCGCGAACGTGTTGAGGTGAAATGGAGAATTCAAGTTATGTTACCAACACAATACTCATACCATATACTCCTCTCATGCTATAGGATACATCAACGGATGCCAAAGATAGCGCTAAGACTGACGCTCAGGATGACGATGAGGATAAGAAGACGTTGGGCCTGACAAATACACGCAGCACGCTTGAGGAGCGACGCAAAAGTCTATTAGATCATCACTGGGCCATTCCCAGCAAAGATCGGTATGTATATTATTTAACCAGCTGTGCCATATACCAAGTGCTTAACTATTTTGTTTGCTAACTCTCAATTTAAGTTATGTTATGAAAATGAGTTGAAAATATGTATTGTATTTTAATAATTTGTTGTACAACCTTCTTTTTTTGTGTTTTTATTTTCATATTTGTAAACTGCAACGTTTCCTCAAAATAAAATACATACCCATACCATTTGTGCTTCGTAAACAAACACAAACACGAATACCAACACCAACACCAAAACACACCTGCACACACAACACACACACACCTGCACACGCGCACGCGTATTTGTAACTGTACCTGTTACCTGTTACCTGTTAATGCACCAATACGCCAAATACTCAGCTATTATTTGTCTAATTCCCGAAGATCATCGGATGACGAGGCCGACAACGAGTCCAACATAACGGTCGACAGCGGCTCCAGGGTCCAGGACCCACAGTCATCGGCCAGCTCCACCAAGGGCGGCGTGACAGGTGCTGCTGCCGCTGCTACTGGTGCTAGTGCAGCAGCTGCAGCCGCGGCGCCAGCTCCTGCTGGGGCTGCTGTGCTGCCCGGCATCGATTTGGAGCACCTGGAACAGCTGTCGAAGCAGTCGTGCTACGACTCGGGCATCGACATACGCGAGCCCATACCCACAATACAGCCGATACCAAAGAAAACAGTATACAGCGATGCGGACATCGTGCTCAGCTCTGACTGGGTGCCGCCAAAGAACATTTTGCCCACACACTTCAGTGAGTCGCCGCCGCGCAGCACCATTTTTGGCCAAAGCCTCGACGCTGGTGGCGGCGGTGCACGCAAGAAGACCTCCAGCGTTAGCTTCAGCGTGGACGATGAGGCGGCACAGCAGGCACAGGCAGCGGCAGCGACGGCAGCTGCCTTGAGCAGCGACAAGCAGGCAGACAAAAAGAACAAGGTAAGTAATATATATTAACAATAGTTATATATATATATTTATTTATTTATTCGGTTTACTTTGCAGATGCTCAAGCGTCTATCATATCCCTTAACCTGGGTGGAGGGCCTTACTGGCGAGGGCGGTCCATCGCCGGCACCTGGCGGCAGCTTAAACAAGTCGGCGGACACAGAATCGGCCCCCAATACGGGTGACTCCAACCAGAGCGTATTTTCGAAAGTATTCTCAAGGTGCGCAAACGAGAAGTCAGCTAACAGCAGTTTACTAACTTCTATATATATATATATACTTATATATAATTGGTGCCACAAATTTTGTTTATTTCCTCAAAAAAAAAACAAAAACAAATATGCTTACCTTCGGTTAATGCGGATCGGCTGCTTTTGCAAAACATAACATTTTCAACTTATGCTTTTCACACACACATACACGCACACGCACACAACCTATGTACACACATGGTATACATATATATCTCTCTCTATATATATACATAAAAACCAAATCACAAAAAATCAAATCAGCTCGCCCATCACTCTGGTCTCAGAGCTGGGCGGCAATCTATTTTCGAAAACACCGTCCGAAGAATCTGGTGGATCACCAGTGCCGCCATTGACACCGCACTCGACACATTCCGAGGGTCATATGACCTATGGGTAAGAATGGATCGGCAACTGTGCACTGTGTTGTTCTTATTGTTGTTGCCATTGCTGTTGATGTTGTAGATGTAGCTATGTACATACATATATCTCATCATAATTTTTCGGTTTCCACTTTTGCTCATCAGCCAATCATCTCAATTTATCAAGCAGCATATTCGACTCTAGTCGTGATCATCAAATCCAAATCGCTTCAAGTCATCAAACTCAATACTAATATTCTGATCTGATGTTCGTTCCACAGGCGCTCCTCCATTGGCACCTTCATACGACCGCACTCTTCAGAGGGCACAGCGTCCAGCACAAAGTTGAAGGAGCCGAAGCAGCTGCCGCCCAAGTTGGACTATCGCTCCATGGTCTCAATGGATGACAAGCCGGAATTGTTTATCAGCGTGGACAGTAAGTTAACTGCACTTAACAATCCATTATCAAATGTATATATTTCATTGTTCCGAATTCGCTTGCAGAGCTTATACCGCGTCCAGCACGCGCCTGTTCTGACCCACCTTTGTATTTCCGCCTGCGCATGGGCAAGCCCATTGGCAAGGCAATACCGCAGGGCACCACGGTCATGTCCTATGGCAAAAACAAGCTGCGCGCCGAATATTGGTTCAGTGTGCCCAAGAATCGGTAAGTCGTGGACTCGAACATCATAGTCTATATCTAACTGAACTATAACTATCTATCCCTCTCATTTGCAGCGTTGATGAGCTCTATCGTTTCATAAACACCTGGGTGAAACACCTGTACGGTGAGCTGGACGAAGAGCAGATAAAGGCGCGCGGCTTTGAGCTCATCCAGGAGGATACCGAATGGACAAAGAGTGGCACCACCAAAGCTGGCGGCTATGGCGGCAGCCAGGATGGCGAGGAAATCAGCGATCTCACCCGCGAATCCTGGGAGGTGAGTGCCATATTTATCCAATTAATTCAACCATACGCCATATATCTACAGAGTCGTTTCTCATATGCTCTAAATCAATATAATTTTTTAACCTACTGCTCTGAGTTTTTCTCTCGCATTTTTCTACTATTCAATCAAATGAAAAAAGTTTCTCAAAATTAAAAAAAAAAAAAAAAGTAATAATAAAAGTAAAAAAAAAAAAATCTTTTTAGGTTATGCCTCAAAAATCTGTTGAAAATTATCTCTTACTATATATATATATATAATTCTTGTATACATATTTTTTCTTACATTTTATACTGTCCACGCGATTCTACAATTTGTTTCTGTTCTCCTTATCGTGTCTCTTTCTCTCTATTTATATTACGTTACAATTTGCATTTATATTTTTTACGTACCAACACACGAATCAATTCGCCAATGATATATTGTATATGTAACGCAATGATATGGGCGAAACAAAAAAAAAAAAAAAAAACGAAAAAATACCAAACTGATAAATCTCTATACGACAGCTTATAAAGGCGCCCTTCGCCAAGACCTACAAGATCATTAAAACGGCTTCGCATGCCGCATCGCATGATTTGGAATTGTTGGGCGGCGAGGTTAGGAATAAAAAACCATTTAATACCAATTCTTCCACCTAAACTAAACTGTGTTCAACAATTACAAAAACAAAACAAAGCACACACAAACCTAAAAGAAAAACAATTTACAATTCACCTTTGAAACTTGTGTGAAAATTATGTGCATTTTCTTTGTGTATTTCCATTGCAAATGAGAGCAATTGATTTTTTTTTTTTTTTTTATTAGTTTTTGTTGTTTTTCCTTTATGGCTCGCTCGATTCTGTTTGGTTCTTCCGTAGTCTAATTATATACCACCAGTTACACTTTATGCATAATGTTTTTTCATTTTGATTTTCCGTTCTTGTTTTTCTTGGCACATTTTCCAGCACCTGTCTATGTGTGTGTCTGTGTGTGTGTATTTTTATGTGTGTGGTACACAAATTCTTTAAATTTAGTTTCTATATGTTTGGCACATTGTTGCATTAGTTCATTTGTTCATTGGTTCATTCATTCATTGGTTCATTTAGCATTGGCTCAGCGAGCAAGAAAAATTGATATTTTTTACCCATATTACTTCACACATTTTTCGAATGCAAATTTTCTCATATTTGGCAACTTTTCATAAAAATTTGGTGAATTTAAATACTTTTTCCAAAAAACGAAATTTATTGTTGAATAAGTTAGATATAAAGAGTGAATGGTGTATATCTTTGATAAGTTAAAGACAAATATATTGACGACATAACTTGATTGGCTTCTGCTGTTAACCAAGTCGAGATTGGCTTATGCCAATATCTCGTTACAATCCTATGACGAGCATATGGGTTAATGAACTTGATGCAAAGCAATCTATATGTAGAAAATGTATAATAATTGTCAAGCAGTAGCTACAAGTCGTATATCTATCGTCTTTTCTTTATAATATATACATATATCAAAGACTGCAAACAGCCTTGGCCCTTTAATGCCAGAGTAGCTCTATTCATTTATTAATTAACATCTGCATAGTTAATTCCGTCGCGAGTTAATCAAAAATAGTCTGAATACTTTGGCAGACTTGATTCATTGAATAATTAGCGCATTTTGTGTTTACTACTATAAAATTTCACAACATGCTGCTACACACGTTTTTCTCACCCAATAAGCGTGCGTCTCGTCGCTAGATTATATATACTTATATATCTCTATTCATATATGCACGTTTCACATGTCGTATGAGTAATATTTTGTCTAGCATACGATAAATTATGAAACATAGCAAACGCGGCTTTCTTTTTAATACAAACAAATAAACAAACAAGCTGAAAATATACAAAAAATTTGTTAATCAGCCTTGTCTCAGCCTGCTGATGTGTGTTATCTGTGCCCCGAGTATTTCCCGCATCGGCTGTAATTATATATAGATGTATATATAGAAGAGTTATATATATAGCGGAATCATAACAAATTGTTTCCTCATTAGTGAATATATTATAGACTGTATATAGAGTTGTAGATAAGTCATAGCTCAAGAGGTTATCGGTCTGGGCTCTACTTTATAGGGTTGCATTGATTGTTTGAGAGATTAGGTTTCTTAAATCTCTCCAAATTTGCGGTTTTCAATTTTAATTGGATTTCGTGTGTGACACAGATTAAGTTCAACTCGCGCTAAGTACTTGCGTAATTTGGGCTTATCTTTGATGGCTTTTAAAAATATACTATATACAGTTATATATGAACATACGTATATAGTATAGACATGTTTGAGCTTGAATCAAGTAAACAGAATAAGTAAAGGAAATAATTGCAATTTCATGATAAGAAATATGAACAGAAATAGCCAATGAAACGAATATAGAAATACAATATATAGATAGATCTATATCTGTAATATATGTACAAGTATATACAAACATTCCTTATATGTAAATGAAGATGTAAACACGTTTCCTTAAAATTGAACTTGTTTCTGCTGAAAAAATTTCGAAATGTTTCTGATGGACAATTAAGCAAGTCACTGAAATGGGCGGATCTAAATGAAAATAACTTACAAATATATGCAGATATATATAGAGCTATATATAGTATTTGTTTATGCATATTATATTATATTAGAGCTTATTGTTTATAAGTGGACAAGTTTCTGCTCGCATCGCAGCATCATCAACCGGTTTCATTATATGTGTTATAGTTATTGTGCTGCTTGTTGTTGTTGTTGTTGTTATTGTGGGCTCAATAACTGGCAAATCGAGCGTATGCCTCAAAAGCATAACCAAATGCTGAACTCACTCGCTCAACAAACGGCGAATTTGCATATAAAGAACAAATGAGCGAATGAGCTACAAACAAAGGCAGATCGGCAGATTCATTAACGTCGAACTTATATATATAGTACCTCTATATAGTCTATATATACATACATATATATGTATATTATGCAGATCAATTCATTTCGAGTTTCAGCATATAAACAAAGTAAACAATTAATTATTTGTTTAAACCAATTACGTTTTATTCAATTTAATTCTATAGCGTTTGCCATTTAGCCGGTTATTGTTGTTGTTGTTGTTCTTGTTGTTGCTTCTGCAACATTCTAAACATCTATTTTGCTAGGTCCCATCCGGTTTTTTGTACATTTGGCAATTTCAGTTGTTGTTGTTGTTGTTGTTGTTTTGTCAGGTCATGTCACGCCCACACCCACGCATTTCAATGCATTTAATTGCCAAGTATATCGGAAAGATATAGATATATATGTATATCTATCTGTCTGTGCATACATATGCATACCTCTCTTTCTATCTGTCTCTATAAGGCACTTGTTTGATCAATTAGTCTCAATGAATTTTTACGGCATCCACATCTTGGCAACAATTGAGTTCAGTGCGATGCCCGGTTGAAAGTCATCTTTATTTTAAGTATCGCATTTGCATAATATTTCGTAATTTGAGATATACGACTAACTAAAAGTTTTAATAGCGTATTCTCCCTTAATGAAGTAATTAAAAAACATATATGTATGTTGTGCGTGTTTTTGTATATATTTAATACATATATGTATATGTATGTATTTATGTATCTATTTATAAGTACATCACTTAAGTCAGAGTTTAAACGACTTTGGAGTTGAACGCAAGGTATGCAAAAGGTGTGGCTTAGTCTTTAAAAAAGACTGTAAACATGGTCAAAACGATTTGACGATCGTCTTCTTTTTACGTTTATTTTTAGCACACGTTTGCACAGCTCAAATTTAAGTAAATGTGCAGAGGCAATATGCTAGTAAAAGTTGTTAACATATTAAGCAAGTTTAATATTTTCATTTATACCTCTTAATAGTCAAACATGCTAACGTACACTCCATTAGTTCGCCTCAAGCATAAAAGTGCTGCCCATTTGGTTTTACTTTCGATTTCCAAGTCAAACTCCAAAAAAATGCTGCCCAGTTTTTCTAGTACATTCCAACGATGTTAATAGATAACGCATTCCGCAGTCAAATTTAACAGCGCTGCTTTCTGCATTGCCTCATGCTATCTCTTTCTAGTTGTCAATGCGTTGCAGGTCTTAAATCAACTGTAATTGAAATGCAGAGCACAAATATTTTAAGTTCTTTATGTGTGCTTGTAAGCAGGCGTGTGTGTGTGTGTGTGTGTGCGAATAGTAAAGCAAACAAAAGCTTAGTTGCACAGCGTTAACTATGTGTGTGTGTGTGTGCGTGAGTGTGTAAAAGAAAAAAGCAACGCACGCGGCTTAGGCTACACTGCTGTCCATAATATGGTGCCACATTGCATGTGACGGCAGCTGTTGCCGCTAGACAAGTTATCAGCGAAGCATCGCGACGCGGCTGTTGAGCCACGTTTGTTGTTGCTGTTGGTGTTGTTGTTGGCGCTCGACAGCTTGACGGCGACGTCGACGGCTTCGAGCATTGGGCTTGCTTGTGGGCTGTTTCTGTGTTAGTTTTCGCAACACATTCAAGCCGCACAGTCGCAAGCGCGGGAAGCGTCGTTGTCGTCGTCATCATCATCATCTTTGTCGTTCGTTGTCTTTCTTATCGTCGTTTCTTTTGTGTGCATAACAATTTTGTGCTGTTGTCGAAAAGTGTTAAATTCTGACAGATGTCCCCTAGTGGAGCTTGAGATGTGACTGCATTTTCTCGCGCTGCCGTTAATCTGCAGGCGCCCCAAACTAAAAGAAACAAAAAAAAAAAAACTCACACATATGTTGGACACATTTATAAATCTGAAATCTCAGTATATGTGCTCAATTGCCTTGGATGTTGTAGCGCTCTCTTGGCCCAATTACCGTGCTGCCAATCAAAGAGCGTATCCAAAATTAGCAACGCCTTCGTTACCAAACCAAAAAGAAGAAGAAGCAGAAACAGAAGAAGCCAAGAAACGAACAGTCGCATCAGCCGCAGCCGCAGCCGCAGCAGCAACAGAAAAGAAAAGCAGAAAAATTAGAGAAACAGAAACGAAAGCACGTCGCCAAAATGAGCGTCAAGCCGATCAAGTTATCAAAAATAGCCAAATATATTAGGAAAAAGGTAAATAGCAAAAAGCCAAAAGTATTTTCTGCTTTTGTTTTGTATTAAAATTTGTAATATAATAAATTTAATTTCTTTGTTGTGAGTGAAAGTTTAGCTTAAAATTAAAATATAAAATAAGAAAACAAAAAAAAAATCAAGAAACAACAAAAATTTTGCATTTAAACAAAACAAAGCATTTTGTAAACGAAGCGCGTGCGGTTAAGCAAAAAAATAATAAGAAACGCAAAAAGAAACAGAAATATTTGTATATATTCAATGCCTTGGCCATAAAAGAAGAAACAAGTGTCCATATTGAGTAGTATGGGGTAAAATACCAGGTAAAACCATCCATCGATAAGGCCTATATGCAAATACATTCGCAATAATATGGCCAACTGCAGCTACAATAATACGATGATGATATTTATGCATTCCCAAAATCAAATGAGCTATAATTAGTGATCAAAGATGGGGCAATGGGACGCCATTAGTCTTATAAGTCGAGTAGAGCCCCATTAAGTACATTCGAATTGCTTTCAATTGACGCTCAAGTGCTGTAATATTTAAGACCAGGGTCTCTCAATAGGCGCAAATTCCAAAAACTGAGTCAGCTTTGTATCGAGTCTTGAAAATGGGTTTTATTTCTTGTTTCGCTATTGTTATTCTAATTTTCTTAAGGCATTTGACAAAATCAAAGCCAAAACGGAAGGCATCGACGGGCAACCGTTCGCCATTGTTAGCTTGTTCTTATTAGCCTTGGCAATAGCGGTTACTATGTAGCGGTTCTCCCACAGCTGCTGCTCGCTTTCCACTTGTTTCAGCATTTCTTTATCTTTGTTATCATGAACGACATCATCAAAGCGCGAGAGAAAGACTCTAAACGAATTCAATATGCAATTCAATTGAGGTGAAATTTGCTTTCAAATCAGCTTAAAATAGCTCACTCTATGCATGGGGTATACGCGACTCAAGAGCTCAGCTGTAAATCACGTCTAAGCTATTCTTGACCAAGACGTTAAGAGCTCTTGGAACTTGTTTAAATTGCAACCAATTAAATTCTATTATAAGCAGAGACTCTTTCACATTAGATCTGTCACATATATTTATTCTATATATAGCCAAAGAACAGGTCGACAATGTTTATTTTGATCTACCTTCATAGCCCCTCTCCCTGAGATCCCTGAGATAATTAAGATCTGGATTTAAGCAGCTGGTTCGAATTTGTTGGCTTGTTTGCCTTAAGTCGGTTTATATACATATGTATTTTGATATTATGAAGTATACGTGGATACATTTGACATTTCTTTCACCTTTAGCCAGACTCGTCTAGAATTCAATTGTGCTTCCATTGAAATTCGACTGTAATTAAAAATCTAAAACATATCTAAACGTGTTTTCAACTGTTGTGCATGTTGTTTTGTTTGTTTCAAAGGAAACAAAGGTGTCTATTTAGCTACGCTATGGCCCCAACTAATGAAATTAGATACGCCTTCTTTTCCACATTGTTTGTAACTGTGCATAAATGCGGCCATTTGTAAAGAAGGCAATATAATATGCATATGTTATATAAATATACTATGTATATATATTATGTAAGCCACGTGTTTAGTTAGATATGCATACATATAGATACATATATATATGTATGTATGTATGTTATGCATTTGACTTAGATTTCAAATGCATTTCACTCACACATACACATACATATATACCATGTCTAATAGAAAGGTGTGGCAAATGACGGCATTTGTTGTTGTTGTTGGTTGCGCTTTGCAATTGTTATTGTTGTTGTTGTTGTTGTTGTTAGGTGAAAACATCACCTGTTGATTATGCACTTAAAAATTACTTGAAAAGTCTTGCTTAACTAGACTTTGACATAGTTTATCTAAAAATATATGTATGCAAATATATAGAGATTTCTGTTTATGCCAAATGTTTTATAAGTTTGCTGCAAATTGTTAAGTATAGAAACTCTGTTTAAAACAACATGGCAAGATTAAAGTTGTTGTAGCTGGTACTCTCGTTGTCTCCCTCTGAAAAACCTGTGCAAGATTTTCTTGTTTTGTCCCTTGTTAAGTTTTGATAATTATTGAGTACTTGGATATATTTATATATTTTATTTATAAATATATATTGCAAATATAATTGATCCTAGAGCTCTTAAAAGCAAATTAAATAGAATTTCTAGCACTTAAATATCACGAATCAATATCTAGAAATCAATATTAACTTTAATATTCTAGGAAAATATTTGAGATTCAATTAGAAAGCCTAAATATCTGTAGAAAAACCCTTTGCTGAGCAAGCTGACAGACAAGTGAAAACATTTGCCAATTTCAATACGCAAAAAAAAAAAAAAAAAAGGCTCGGCATGACCTAAAATTTCTTATTTGACAAACGAACGGAACCACACAACATGAATCCAAAATAATAACAATAATATTAATATAAAAAAAAAATACAAAAAATTGTTCATATATTTATTTGATGTATAAACAATAGAATTGAGCAAATAACCGGATAAGGTGAACTCGTGATCACTTCATAAATATTTTCGTTGACTATTTCGCTGACGGAATGTGTCAAAAATAATTGTGAATAGGAATATATAATTGATTGTCAATTGAAATGGGATAGGGGTCAAGCTAGTTGTTGCTAGGGTTCAGGCACGAAGCCATTTTTAGAAGAGATTTATCTAATATATGTATATGTATCTTCGGCAATTGTCCGTTATGTGATAAGAAAAAAATGTTTATTAAAACAACAAGTTAATTTAAGCAACGATACCAAAAGTATAAAAAGAAACCTGTTTCAGCCAGCACTTAAAACAATCAAATTAACCCACAAAATTGGCAACAACAACAACAACCTTGGCCCAGCAACAACAAAATTCAAGTATTCAACCTTTTTTGTTGTTTTTTTTGGGCCAAAGCACATGATGCGCTGTGTAGCAAAACGTAATGGGTAAAAAAAAAAAAATTAAATTAAATTGCCGCCAACTCATGATGCCCCAATTGTTGAGGAACTAATTGGCAGCCTCTTAAGGGCGACAAACCCACAATTTGCACTATTCAATAGTCGAAAAAGTACATCGATGTTGCGTATACGTTGTGTTAGCAACATGCTGCTAGCAACATCACACGCAAACAGCATTTATAGGCGTGTGTGTGTGTGTGTGTGTGTGTGCAGTACTAATAAACGGTAGCAACCCTCCCTCTTCAATCATACTGCTTAGCAAATAGCACATTCACAGCAAACTTGTGCTAAGAGAGCAGCGTTGGTATGACCTAAGAGAGCCTTAGCACACGCTCTTAGCGTTTAATCGCGCTCATTCTATTGCGCTGTGGCTTGCGCTCTCATTCAACTTCTTTTGGGCCACTGTGTGCGCCTGTTCGTTCTTTTATTTTGTTTCATCATGTACGCCAGTCGGCGCTCATTCCGTCAGTCAGCAACTTGTTTTTCAAACACGCACACAGTTTTGTTAGCCGCAAGCGAGTAACGCTTGGCTCGAACAAACTTTGTATATATCGATATACACATACATATATGTACATATGTATAATATATATATTTACAATAATGTTTAAATAGGCACAAATGTTGTAAAAAGTTAATGTGCTGTGCTGTGGCTAATGTAAACAGCATTAACATTTTGCTGTTACCGTGTAAGACAATATTGGAAAAACAATTGAAAGGCATAGAGAGTGATAAAAGCTGTGGCAACAACACAGAAGCACAAACAAGAAAACGCACACGAGGAAAGAAAAGAAAAAAGATAAAAATAAAGCTGTAGTAGTCTCGTGGGTCACAAGACCAAAGCAAAGCAGCTGAGCGAGAGAGCGACACGAAGAGCGCTAAAAGACAGAGCGTAACGCATGCAATGTGCCTGAGTACGATAAAGCTTTCGCGTACACTGCCGTCCAAAAATATTGTGCTACGGGAGCTTTAACTGTAAACAGAGTCTCGAATTTTGTTATTGTTTACAACATGTGGTTCATTGTGGGACTCTTTGCAATTATCGCCATTGGCGGCGTAGCCGGTCGCAAATGGGGCCGTTACCTGTACCTGCACTATGGCCGGCACTTTTTGCCACGCTCCATGCTGGCAGCCAAGAATCGCTCGCCCACACCGCCGCTCTCGCCCACCAAAGACGATCAGAGCTTGGAGGCATTGCTCGACGAAAGCGGTGAAATGCACGAAACGGTGAGTGGGTAGTGGGTAGAGCACAAAAAATAAATAGAAATCAACAGAAACAAAAGAAAGCTTTAAAGAACAAAAGCCGATTAGAATCTATTTGGAATTATAATGATATATGCCTACAATGTATGTATGTAAATGCATATATTGTAGCTAAATGGGCAGCACTTACAGGCTGCATGTTATAAATAAGAAATCTTGCTTGACTGGCTCGTATTAAGTTATCCCAGCTAATTGGCAGCAGCTCCTATTATTGCATCATCATTAAATTGTGAACATATTACACGTGTACTCGTGTGTACTAGAGACAACTGTGAATGGCATTCGAGCTAAATGAACTCAATTTGTCCAGCCTTGTCAAATGGCAAAGGCATTAGCTGACTGTGGTGGGTCAATGCGCTACATACTGCCCCTTCCTATAATCGGTATTTCGAAAGTAAATGTTAGCTCATTTCGGTTTTTAAAATGAATATTGGACCAGCCAGGAAATGCTTAAATTTTTACATATGGCCAAAAAAAACTGAAAAAATAAAAACTAAATTTAATTTAATTTGCGCTTTGTGAACTGAAGCGAAGCAAGCAAAGTAAAAATGCCGATAAAGCAGAGACAAATTATATGTCGATAAGAAATTGGGAACACTACGAAAACATAGTGTAATAAGAAACTCAAACAAAAAGCTAAGCCATAGCTGTGATAACCAGTCGAGGTTAGAGTATTTTCCATATGCAAATAATTCAGTCGAGGGAAGCCTTTTCTTTTAGCTCTGCTCTATAAATGGTATCGCATAGCTTTTCTTTATGTCAGTTCCGCTTTGTTGATTCCTTTAGCGAGTTGAATGATAGGGTATCGCATTACTTGAGCGACCCGGCTCAATATACACGTTTGGCCAGCCGGTTTGGCATTACTTTTTTTCCGTATCGCTACGAATTGCCGGTTCTAGGGTTGAGTTCTACTTTTTTTTTGCTTTTGCACACGTTTTACTTTGGCGTCTTTTGCCTCGAAACTCAATAAAGACAAACCAGTTGATGTGCAGCCGTTGTGCAACATGTTTGCCGCGACGCCCAAAGTCAAACACCAGGTACGACAACAAAATGCAATTCATTCCCTTTGCTAAGCCTGTGCTGTGAGCTATGCCAAAAAGTTCTCCGAAATTCTGTGCTTGAAGTAAATTGAAATAGAAAATTGGTTTAGACAAAATCATGGAGCTCTTATCTTATCAGGCAGCAGCAAAGCAAACTGAGGCGCTTGGGTTTAAATTGATTTCGTATTTCGATTATTCAAATGCAACCTGTTGACCCACTCTTCAAATTAAACAAAATCCAGCTTAAGTTTGAGTAAATCTTATTTCGATTCTATTATAAGTGAACTTGTATTCAACTTTACAAACGACCCACAACAGCTGGAGCGAGGTCTTACGAGTTATGCATAACGAATTCGTTAAACATGAAACTGGCTTTAGATATAAATGAAAATATACGTACTTGAACTTAACTGATGTCATTCTAACTAGACTTTGGCTCAAGCTTTAGATAAAATGATAATAAAACTTCAAGTGGAAACTGAGTTTGAGCTGAGTCGCACACATCATTAGAAAATTAATGGAAATTGTCATAAGAGATGAGGGCAATATACCCCGTTTCGTGTACAGGGTATTAACGCCAGCAAGTAATTTTCTTGATTAATTTCATGTCAATTATTTTGGTTTCTTATGAACTCAACTCAACTCAACTCAACTCGCGACTCGGCTCAACTCAAAACCAACTCAAACTCGAAAGTTTCGCTCTCAAATTAATATAAATAAAATAATAATAATCATTTGTTAGGTTTTTTTTTTTGTGTGTTAATTGAGAGACGACGGCGTGTCGTCGACCAATAAAAGGCCCGAACCGAAGCCAGTTGGCAGTTGGCATTTGAACGCGTTGAGCTACAGACGGCAATTGAATCGCGCTATATATATATACATATATATAGTGAGAATAGTTAAATAGAAATATTATTAAATGTACCACGTGCCGGGGTGGACCAAATTAAACATAATTTATCGCCCATTTAAGCAAAACAGATGAAAATGTGCGAATTGATTGTCAATCATGAGCGAATGCTCAATCGACAGGTATATATATATCATATGAAACACATATACTATGTGTCTGTGTGTGTGTGTGTGTGTGGAGTGTACTACGTTTCAGTCTGAATTGCTAACAAAAACTGGTTAACAGATTGAACAGATGGAGAAGAGTCAAATATATATGGCAAACACTCAGCGACAATTGACTGCCAGACATTCGTTTAAGTACATCAAAAAAACATATTTGATTGTCCCTCAACGTTTTATATATTACAGATATCATATTTATAAATTTGGTTATATATATAAATGCATATAGTATATAAGTATTTAGGTTTACCTGCAACTGACTGTCACGCTTCAATTGTGATGACTGTCCCATATAATTGCGAATCTTCTGACAAACAAATGAGTTTTTCGTATTTAACCCTAATTTGTCTGTGATCAATGGACCAAATGGTGAAATACAAAAACAGAAAATGAAACAAACCCTTCTGGATTTTACTATCGAAAAGATATAGTTTAAATAAAACTAAAGAGTTTAATGAAAAATCATAAAAAAAAATGATTAAATGAAAGAAAAAATCTTGCGAAATGGCCATAGGTAATTTTTATATTTTACTTTTAGTTTAGTAATGTAGTTTTAGTAATGCAAACTTTTAGTTTTTGGGTTTTTTATTGATTCGATTTTCATAAGAAAATCCCAAATCTCAACTTCAATTTAAACAATTAACATATTTAGAGCTCAAAAGCTCTCACCTTCAGCTGAGTCAATGATTCATATGTGTTTTAACTGAAACTCATATATACATATATCTAATATAAAATATATATGTATGTATGTAGCTAAATTTTGAGCTCTTTTAAAGGTCAATTGCATAAGTTTATGCAATTCATGTAGTATAATCAAGAGAATCGGCTGAAGCACAATTGATTTTTGTATGTTGCCTAAACAAGTACGCTTCAAAGCCAAACTCTGGAAGTCAAGGATCAATTTTGGCTCAGATCGAATCAGTGTCAGGTGCTACAATAGACGCTTAGAGCTCATCGAGAATGATCTTGAATTTGTCATCATATGATTTTTGGAGTAATCCCAGACACAGACTCAGACCAGGTCAGACAAGCAGACAGACAAAGTTTTGGGCTAACTGCTAAATAGTTGAGGCACGCTCAGCTTCGGCTGCGACTTCGACTTCGGCTTCGGCTTTAGTAACTTGTTGAGAGTTCGTGGAAAGCGCATCGAGTCCATTGCGAAATGTCTTGAAATGTATTTTGCAAATTATTGAGTCGTTGGAAAACCGGTATAATTAACACTTGACATCATCACATTTTGTTTACTTAATTGAACAATAAGCGTTAGCATCCAGGGGGATTGTCTTGGCGTAAAACATATTGAACTTTACAGTTTTCTATACAAATATACATATATTTTTAATACGCATTTTGTACAATTAATCAAAACAAATATTTAGCAGCAATTGACGTTGTTTTGCTGACATCAGACGGACAAAGAGAGAGTGGGAGAGCGGGAGAGCGAGTCCATTGACTTTTGCAGTGCTTGGGCAAAGGTAGAGTGTTAGGGGTCGCTGCACAAGTAGGCGAGTCTTTGATATATCCTTTAGCAGAATTTTTTGACAGTTAGTGTAACAGTTTTATAGTCAGCTACATAGAGCACAGTTCTTGAAAAACTTTTCTTTTTTTTTTTCCCGATTCATGTGTAATTTGTTGTTTGTGTGTCTATCCCAAGAGAGTTTAGTAATTGTTTCGAAAGACGTTGTCTAAATTGGAGGTATTCTAAGGCAGGCACACAGAGCGTAATCCATCTCCCCAGAACAGCAAGAGGGAAATCTAGCAGATCAGAAAACCAGCCCCAATATGAGCAGCTCAAAGAGATTCAACCTGAGCCAGGTGGCCTTGCAGAGCAGCTGCGCCCACAATGCGCTCAACTCGATGCGCAAGATCTGCCTGAGGTCAGGAGCGACAAATGTGGCGCTGCAGAGGCAGAAGGGCGAGTCCACGGAAAAGAAGCCCGTGCAGTTGAGTGGCCCGCCGCCAAATAAGGCTGCGCGCGTTGGCCACTTGAGCAAGGTGATTGGCGTGAAGAAGACGCTGGTCAATCAGATGCAGGGCATGGTGCAGAGGATACGACCACACGCCTTGTCGCAGAAGAACAGCAGCTCCAAGTACAGAATCTATGGCCAGACGCGTCTCTTTTCCTCGAAGAGCAGCCTGGCCAGCAGCAGCGCAGTGCTCCATTCCGCCTCGAGGCAGTTGCCCCGGCTGCAGCGTCGTCGTTTATCCCACACCAGCTACCTGCCGAGGACGTTGCCGCAGGGCTCGGTGGTGCAGCAGCGCTATAGCCAGTTTGGCCACATGTACGACAGGCGGAGAGGTGAGATGGCCAGGGACATTAGTCGTTCCATACAGTCGGAGCTGATGGACGTTGATCTGACAACGAAGCGGCTCATCAGCTGTGCCCGCAACAAGCCGGACTTGCTGGCCGAGCAGAGTGAGCAGGAGGCGCAGCGTCAACGACAGCAGCTGCAGCAACAGCAAATGCAGCTGAGGATGCATCAGCAGAACTATCAACAGCATCCGCTGCGCTACAATCCGTTCAAGATCTGGAAGCAGCAGCGCTCGGCCAAGCCGGCGGCCAAAGAGACAGTAGACGAAGCTGACGAGGAGCAATCCGACACACTGATGCGACGCAGGTCAGGCGATCAGCCCCAGGAGGAGCAAGAGGAACAGGAGGAGCAGGAGGGCAAACGGAAGAGTCGCAAGTTAAAGGCCAAACTGAGCGAACTCTATGCCAGCTCCAACAAGAAGAGCCGCAACCTGCAATACCAGAGCGCAATGCCCACAGAGTCGCCCATGCCAGTGGATAGCGACGCCGAGAAACTGGCCTACTACAAGCAGTTGGCAGAGGAACGCAACGCCATCACCCGAGAGCGCGAACGCCAACGGGAACGCGAAGAGGAAGCAGCTCTTGCGTCCGCCGGTAGCAACCGCATGGATGATCAACACTACCAGGCGAAGATCGAGTCCAATCTGATGAGTGCCTCGCAGCTCGTCTACAACAAGCGGTACGAGGGCTATCGTAATCAGGTCGAGGCACGCAGCAAAGAAGCGCGTCCGATGGTTGCCAGGAATGCTGTGCAGCCGGTGTCGCTGCTGGAGCAGACTAAGCCAAAGGACGAGACAGAGTCAACCGCGCCCACGACTCCGGTGAAGACTATGAGCAGGCCGTTATCGGCCAGGTGCATGTACAAGCCGGATGGCAAGTCCAAGTCGAGTGCAGCGAAATCAAAGCATAATACGCCCAAGGCGAGGGCCCAGAAGAAACTCTACAAGAAGCTGAGCCAGACCATGTCCAAGAGCAACAAACTGGACTTGCCCAACAACCGAAGGGATAAGTCGTCGAGATATAAGAGCGACAATAGTAGACCAACTCATTCCAAGAATGAGCAGCACCTGCGACAGGTGTGCGAGATGCCACGTGGCCGGAATATACGAATGGGCGAGATGCGCGAACCCCAGAGATCAGATGAAAATTACACGAGCGACAGCTTGCAAAATGATGTTCAGATGCCAAGGGAGTATACCAAGGAGTCGGCTGTGCGGCGTTTGGGCAGTGTCTACGGCAGGCGCAACAGTCACGCCCACTTTGCAGAGCAGCGCATGCACGTCTAAGGGGAAACAATGGAAGGGGGCAAGAGCATTTCTCCCTTCTTAGCTCAACATCAAACTGAACAATATGAACGCCAATAGCAGAAAGAGCTTTCAGCTAGAGCAGTCGGGTGGTTCTTACAAAATTGTTCTAAATTCTATAAATTAACGCAAAATTCACTGCAGATTGAAAAATAGATAGAATACTGACTCACTAATAAGATTACTGTAACAAAATTGACTCTAGATTTTATATCGTATGAAATTTATATTTGTTTAGGCATAATAAAAATGATACGCTAAATTTATGCGATCCCTCGTTGAATTTCATTGCAAATAGGGAAATAGTTGTTGCCAAATTTCACTCATATATATCATATAATATAATATAATTTATAATACCTTAAGGGAAACTAAATAGAGATTTTGTGTGTGCTGTTGCCAAACTTCATCTGGAATCATAACGCTCAGCTCTTACCAAATGTCATCTGTAATATAAAAGAAACATGATATCATACGTACATCGTTTTCTCTCAGTGTATTTATAATTTGAGCATTTCTGTTGCTGCATTTTTCGTTGTAGTTTGCAAATATTGAAACTTAGAACACAACAACAAATACCAAACTACAAAAAAGATATATTCTACAAAAGATATATCAATCTGCATATATATACATATATATATAACAAACTCTGATCCAATCAACGAACCACTGACAAAAAACAATTTCTTAGTTACTGCACCAGATTTTTCAAGTTATGCTACACCCTATCCAAGTACTATAAATATTTAAAAAAAAAGAAACTTTTAATTATGTATATTATATTTGCAAAATCAGCCCAGTTTTTGGACTGATTTAGTCTTGATTTTATATGTATTTTGGTTTTGTATTAGTTTCCTATTGAATATTATATGAGACGAACCTTGTGCTAATCTCTTACAATTCGATCGTTCTCCAGGTGCTGTCTATGAGCCAAGATGAATATCGCAAGACCTCACTCTTTGCAACTAGTTCCTTTGACCTGGACTTCCCCATACCAGATCTAATTGGCAAAACAGAGATACTCACCGAGGAGCATCGGTAAGTGTGAAGAACTCCATTTGAAATTGGCCAATCGATTTATTAATCTATCGATATCATTTACCACAGTGAGAAACTGTGCGCCCATTTGCCGGCGCGCGCCGAGGGCTATTCCTGGTCCCTGATCTTTAGCACATCCCAACATGGTTTCGCCCTCAATTCGCTGTACCGCAAGATGGCGCGCCTGGAGAGTCCTGTTTTAATTGTCATCGAGGATACGGAGCACAATGTGAGTAACAGTTAAATTTCAATTGACCACTGATATTAATTGTTGATATTTCATGTTGAAGGTATTTGGTGCTCTGACCTCTTGTGCGCTGCATGTGTCCGATCATTTCTATGGCACCGGCGAATCCCTGCTTTACAAATTTAATCCCAGCTTCAAAGTATTCCATTGGACTGGTGAGAATATGTACTTCATCAAGGGCAACATGGAGAGCCTGTCAATTGGCGCTGGCGAGTAAGTAAACACGCACACACACACGCACACACACATAAGCATAAGCAAAAGCACTGCAAAGACAATGTAAACATCACGAAGAGTAACGGCAAGAACAACTCACAACTTCAAGAGAGAGTACAAATTAATTTCGCTCTCTCCCTCGCTCTTAATCTCAGCTTGGTAAATGCTTGAAGCCAATGCAATACATGCATATGCATAAGCTAAATGCAAAGAGAATTTATATTGCCTGCAGAAGGCCAGGCAACTTATTTCGTTGGTCGTGCACCGCTTCGGCCCTTGTTCGTGTGTCTTTTGAGCATCGAAGCCGACGCTCGGCTTAAGAGCGAAAAACAAACTGGAAATACATACATACGCTTTGAAGCTTGTATTGTCTTTGCACTCACTCACTGCTTACTACTCATACACACACACATGTTGAATTCTGTTAGAATGTACTAATTATGCCTTTCTCATTCTTTCTCTCTCTCTAACTTGCAGTGGACGCTTTGGACTCTGGCTGGACGGAGATCTGAACCAGGGCCGATCACAGCATTGCAGCACATACGGCAATGAGCCGTTGGCGCCACAAGAAGACTTTGTTATCAAAACACTCGAATGCTGGGCATTTGTTTAAGTGAATTTGTGTTGAGAACGCGTTCTCGATGGGGAGCGAAGCCTACCTATTTAATTAATTGATAATATAAAATATATATATATATATGTATGTGTACTACTACTACTATAACAAACAACCTGAGAATGATATCAAAATCTAACGTGTGTCTAAACAAATAATAATAATAATAAATATAAACAACAATAAAACAAAAGCAAAACGAAAATTCATATAATCGCATAGAAACACAAAGACGAGAAAATAATAAACACACGAAGAACCTAACCTAAACTCCAGAAACAAAACCCTAACTAAAAAAAAAAAAAAAAACAAAAAAAAACAAAGCAAAAACAAATGTCTGTGAGCAACAAGGAAAATTGCTATATGCGTTGAAACGTATTAATTATTTAGTTTTTATATTATATATATTATTAAACAAGAGGTAACTAAATTATGTAGTAGATGTAATCAGTGAGAAAAAACAGAAAGCCGGAAAAGCGGAAAAACCAGACAAACAAAACAATTGAAAAACCTCCCTCTGAATAAACATTTGGACATAAGCATCACCCATACACCTCCCACCCACACCCACACCCACACCCACTTCCACACCTACACACACACATATGTAGACCTAAGCTCTATTATCAAACAACAAGAAAACAAGGAATTAAACTAAATGTTCGTCAACCAAAATACAACACAATACATGTTTACAATAAAATTTTGGTTTGATTTATTCGTTTTGTTGTTTTGTTTAAATCATTTAACTTTGATTCGTGCCTTTGCTTTTGTCTATAGACACCTGAAAGAAATGTCGATATAATTTAAAAGAAAAAAAAAACGAAAATTTTAAATGCAAGTATTTTGGAAATATTTTTAATTTTAGAGAACGAGCAAAGATTAGGGCAGAGGAAGTTAGAGAGAAGGAGTAAAAGAGAGAGTTTTAAGAAAGGCAATTATTTGTTTAGTTTTACATGAATTATATGAATGTATATTTAATTATGCTAATTATGTTGATTTTAATGCAATTATACTAAAAGCAAACAATACAAGATTGAAGAAATACACAAAACAAATATATATTACAACAATTACAACAAATCCGGAATTTTAATTGCCACAAGAAGAAGAAATGTTTTTATATAGACTTTTAGACTAGGCGAAAGTCTGTTAAGTGGTTCTTCCAGAAGTTATATATACACTTTCGATCTGAGTTTTCGTTTTTCAGTTTTTTTTTTTTTTTTTAATATGTTGGAATACAAACACAAACATAAACAACATACACATACACACAAATTTCTACATCGACAGCGCCTAAATAAAAATACAACAATTTTTTGAAGCTGTGGATGCAAAGGTTTTGAAAACTTAAATGGCTTTATATCCCTTTTGAGATACAATTGAGTATAACTACAAACAAATATATATATATATATACTACGATGTGTGAATGAGAGTAATAAGTGTGTCATTTTTTGTAGTGTATTTGCGCAGTCGTCGCGACCTATTGTTATGTATTATGAATGTTACATTACCCTAACAAAAAAAAAAATAATAAAACTAAATATTTGATAGGCAAACGAAGAGAGAGGGGAGGGAGAGTGGGAAAGGGAGACAGATAGATGGAGTGGGCAAAATTGCTGATATTTTACACAGAACACAGTTCGAACAAATTTGAGTTTCTAAATTTTTCACTCTAAGTAATGGCTGAATATGACATATTTAAAGCAAATCTTAGATCCTAAAATATAATGTAGCATGCAACAATTTAGAGAAATTTAGCTGAAACTTTTTTGCACCCCAAAACCCCAGACAAAGCGAAGTACGTTGATCTTAACCGTACTTTTAAATATGATATGATGAATATATGGATAAATGTATATACATACCTATATGTATGTATATACATATACATATATCCATGAGCACTCATGCCAAAGTGTTTTTAGAGGTTATTTAAAAGAAAAAACAATTTTTGTGTAGCTGTGTCTAAGATATATGCATATACCTATCTTTCCCATATATGTATGATATATGATGTTGATAGATCCTACCTACATACATATTCCTTGAATGAGTTTTGTGAGCTTTAAACACACAACAACTGCTAAATGAGTAAACAATGAAGATTTGAATCTAAAGAACAATAATTTGGAATGCTTTAACAGTAAAATGAAACACTCAAGATGATGCAAACTTGTTTACATAGCAGATCAGAACAGAAAAAGCTAAAAGAAACCCTAGCTTAACTCCCCAAAAATTCATACATATATAAAAATCTTGAGACCAAAAATGCGTTTACTAAAAATATTAAATCAAATCTATATGATATATATATATATATACATATATGTATTTATAAATATTGATAATTGAATGGCATACATTATTAAGGATATTGTGGATCGTTTGTCTTCAGATTTGTGCGTCAATTGTATCCAACACACACACACACACATGCTTAAAGAATAGATAAAAATTGTACATGATTATATAATATATATGCGTATATATTATGTAAATTTTTGGTAGGCCTATGAATGTTTGTTGTGCGATCAAAAAATAAATATTTTTGAATTGTAACTTCTGTCAATTAACATGTAGACTGTAGATGCATATATATGTATACATATAATTAACTATATATATATATATATATATATATATATATATATATATATATATATATATATATATATATATATATATATATATATATATATATATATATATATATATATATATATATATATATATATATATATATTTATTTATAATTATGCGTGTCTTGATTTACCTTTTATTGCGCCACAAATAACATACATATACATATATATAACGCTTTATATTTGTGTTAGCTATGTGTGTGTCGGTGTCTGCTTTGAAGTAGTAGTAAACCAGTGTTGAATAGTTGCGAAAAAGATATTGTAGTTGTGCACCAAATCACTGTAAACAAAAATCCAATTGCACTAGAGTTTGAAAAAACGGTTAACGGTTATTATAAAATTTATCTCCTTTTTTATGGCATTTCGAACACCTCAAACAAACCCAAAAAAAAATTTAGCAGATTAGATTTTCAATTGAAATAGTAAATATATTGAATAGGTGGGCAGAGGCAACTCAACTTGTATAACAGTATAACAGTAACAGAGCAAACTAACAGTACATAGAAAAACAGTGATAGACAGAGAGATAAAGAGAGAGCGGTAAATGAAGTAAGAGAGAAATGAATAAAATGATCAAACAGAAAAGTTTTATTTTTCCACCGACGAATTGCAGGCATATGAATATAGTTACACATATACATAGACATAAACATATTCATACATAGACATACAATTATAATGGCAATTAGATCGCTCGTGTACATAATACAGAAATATTTTTGAAACGATATAAAGAACATAAGCAAATGAAAATACATATGTACATAGAGTGCAAGCAAAGCAGTTTCGAAGGAACAAACGGAAAGTGGACATTGAAAATATTTAATACAATTTTCAATTAAACAATTTATCAATTTACATTTGTTTGGTTGTTCGTTTGTCAAACGCATAGTTGTTTTTCTGTTGGCATTCAAATGAATAGCTTATAATATAATTATAGCTAAAGCGAAATTACAAAATAAAAATAAAAATCATGTGTGCTATAACTTGTTGCGTATCAAAGCGCAGAGCGAAAAATGGGATAAATGGGATGAAGTAGAGAAATCCCATTGCAGCGCATATACAAAAACGAAATGTGCTTAGCCAGTGCATATATAAATACGCATATATGTACATATATGTATATGCATGTGCATACGTATATATACTATATATAACTGTAAAGTCATTACTAAGATAAACAACTTTTCTGAAAAATAAACTGTATATTCAAATATCAAAATAACGCAGTTTTATTTTTAATTATAATGGCTGAAAACAAAAATCAATTATATTTCGCAGTTTACCTTGAAAACATATTTAAATTTAACATCCTTCAGCATGCATACCTTTCCGACAGATGGCGTCCTACTAGTTTGGCGGTTCAAGTTGAAAACTTGCTTATTCGGCCGCCAGTTACTACATATGTAATCAACAGAGGGCGCAGTTCAAAGACATTTTATTAGTAAAGTATACTTTTGTGCGCATAATTTAATAATTTACATCTTCGGCAAACAAATATTGAAATCCTTCAATTCCATTCCAAATTCATTTTACATTAGTCACCCAGTTTATTTCCCCGAAGAAATTTAAATACATTTTCTGGATTTGCTCAGTTTTTCATTTAATAAAAAAAATATATGTGTATAATATATACATGATTGATATTTTTTGTGCTGTCTATTAAAAGAGATTTACATATGCAGAAGAATTCTGGGACCATGAGAATCGAATTGGGTGACATTCAAAATAAATAATTGATTTGTTGATTTACAAAATTTTGAGATGGAAAATCAATATTAATATCGCTTCTTCAGATGATTCAGTTTAGCTTTAATACTTTGGCAAACTATGCACATTTTGATAGTTTTTACAGAGCGTATATGCAGACAGATTATAAGATAAAAATATAAAAACAATCAACATGTCGCTGATAAGGCAGTTAGCTAATGGTTAATGCGAGAATAACTACAGAACTACGACTTAGTGGCTAAAACTAAAGTTTTAAATGACTAAAGGAGCTTTGATTCACATTTATGTAGGTTAGACTAGTACAGTTCAGTTTCCTTAACTGCACTTCTCATAACGATAAGATTACGTGCTTAAAAATTATATATAAATAGGTTTTAACTAGCTTTTTACAATGTGTATTGGCTGATAATATATACACTCTTAAGTTGACCATTATCGCTGTGCCATTAGTCACCACAATACATGGGCCTCGATATATAGTTATATGTATATACAGGATTTAAGCGACGACGGCTAGCTACGTGCAAATCTCATTGCTGGCCGGGCAGGAGCTGCTCGCCACATTCGCATTGAGTGATCCTGTGCCGGTCGTCATGCTGGCGGGTGTAAGTGACTTGTTCGCTGATAGCACTGTGGATGCGGATGCGGATGCTGGTGTGGAGGTGGAGGTAGAGGTGGCTGCAACCGCTGTAACTGTGGAGGCCGCGGGTGAGGTTGTCGAGTCAGGCTCCGCTAGCTGTGCCACAGCATTGGCATTGTTTGTCTTGCTGTTCTCCAGTTTGGCACGATTCAGCGCTTCCTCGCGCTCCTTTTTATCAAAGTACCAGACGGTGATAGCATAGCGGGTACGATGTGCAGGCTGAACCTCGTGCGGATTACGTATATCCGACCAGAAGAATATCAGGCGATCAAACTTGGGCTCTATGTCGGCAACAGTGGTGCCTGGCGTCGGCCGAATTCTGTTAATCAAAGCAAACGATTTAGCTAAGGCACTTTTCAAATAATCATCGATCAACTAACCGCAGTATGCCACCACTCTCGCTGGCATCCCAGTTGATGTTCAGGTAGTATATGGCTGTAATAACGCGACCATCCTTGTTGGGATTGTCCACATGCATCACGTAGTGTGTTCCAGAGCCTGGATAGCATGCGACCATAGCCTGTAAAAGTAAGGTATTATGATTATAAACATCTCAGCAGATCATTGCAAAAGCTGTACTCACTCTCGTACGCTCCCTGATATGGTAATTGCCCAGGATACCATTGTCCTTCATTGTGTTCACACGATACACCACAGAGTCAATCTAGAGTAGAGCAAGAAGTGAGTTTGCATGTTTACGGAATGTTAGACCACTTGACGGCTGCTTACCTGATTGGTCAGATACCACACATTGCTGCAGCCGGGCTCATTGCCACCGACCCATTTGATTTTATCACCTCGAATCTTATCACCGCGCACCGTGGACGTGGACGATTGAGCATCGGTACGCATATTGTGCACCAGCTGGCCATCATGAAAGGCGCCCGCAGAGTACATGTTGCGCACCTCATTCAGGATCTTTAGACCTTTCTCCGTGCCCAGGAAGTCGTCGACCACGGACAGTCCATACTGATTCATGTCATTGATAATGTTGCGGCAAAGATCTTCATAGCGACGTTCACTGAAAGAAAAAAATAATAATAATTAATTCATTTGCATAATCCCTTGGCAATCTCAACGAAATCTGTGATTCAAATCTAATCCCTTTTGGCTCTTGTTGGGTCACCTTCAAGTATAGATGCGATGTATTTTTATCCCCGAACTAAATTTAAATAGAAATGTAAATACTACTATAATATATTTAGTAGTTTCTTTAGTATAATTATTATGAATTTGCATGTTTTACGACATTTTTATGTTTTGCAACCCATAAAATTGTTGCTATTTATTGGACATGTTTCAGTCACGTAGTCCAAAAGACACACACACATAACCGCATAAAGAGAAAGAAAAAGAGAATAGCGAAGAGAAAAGGCAGAAGAGGCGAAAGGCCGCTAAATTCTGGATAAACAAAGCAAATTAAGAAAAGGTTGTAGAAACCATAAACCCATCAAAAATTTTAAATGCATGGGAAAATATGCGCTCAGCAATAAAGAAAAACGAAAATAAAAAGCGTCCACAAGTTTTAAAACTTGTGAGACATAAAGTTTAGCTTTAAACGAATTGCAAATTAAAGAGCGTAGAATTAAGACGGTGATAATGAACTTCGAACCTGAGCCGGTTTTAATTTTAAGCACGATTAATCGATGTTTAATACTAAATAGTTATCTATTCGAATTACCGTTTATCCAAAGCTTCACGAAAATATTGTTCGGCATTGGCAGGCTGAGCCGAATGCTTGAAAAAATTACTGTAATCCGTTGGTGTGAACGTAATCATTTTGCGTTTATGAGGTATCAGATTTAAATATTAAATCTTAAAATTTTCTAAATGTTTATATTCACTTCACTTTGTTCTTAAAGAAATTATTTAGTTCTTTAGCTGGCGCACTGACGGAAGCGACTCCGGAACCATTCACGCACAACTAATGAAAGTTTTAAATTGCTTGCCCGTTTTTATACTTCCGATTGAAAGCAGTTAGTAGGAAACACACAGAGAGAGCGAGAGTGACGGTTGTTGTTTATCGTACATTGCTATCAGTGCAATACAGTGTTGGTTAACAGTCTTGTAAACACATATGTATGTACGTATGCACAGCTGTAGTTGTAGTTGTTGCAATGGTAATTGTAGGTATTACGTCTTTTCACATTTGTTGTTTATTGCTTTCGTTTAATTTTTCACACAGTTCTTATATTTCTGGATAATTGTAGCGACCAACGAACTGTTCACGTCGAGCGTACGCTTACAACTGAGCAGCCGACACGAAAAGCGACAGCGACTCACCGGCTTGATCGACGCTGTGGGAGAGTTTGCACATGTGTTGGTAGCATATACTCATTTATAAGTTTGTGATGCGTTAGAGGCCTGTGTAGCGGAAAGTGTTGTTGCTACAGCGCTACCTTTACGTGTCTGCATATGTATTAATTTTTTTTCTGCGAGTAATTGAAAACGAGACCGGCTATCAAATGGTATTTTTTTCGTGGTAGTTGGAGAGAGCGTTTAGGGCTTTTTCGTTGAATTTATCAAACTTCATCGGCATAAGCTAGTTTCCGCTTGCCCTTCAACTTGCATGCAACTCTCTTCAAACAAACACCAATGCAAACAAAACAGAAGGCGAACGCGGAGTAGCTGACACAATAAACGAGCGAGCGCTCACGTAGCCCAGCGCACAGTACAAACACAAAACACATGCGTGAAAATCAAAGCGGGGCAGTTGACAGAGAAGACGCCATAAGAGAGAGAGAGGCGTGAACGAAGATATTTGAATTTGTTTGACAAAGCAAATGAGCAAAAAACAAAAACGAGAAACTAAGGAAACAGCTGTAACTACATGCATATGTACATGTAGATATACTATTTGTGTATATGTATGTATGTACATACATATGTACGTATATATATTTATAGACATACATACATATACAGCGCTGGGCGCGTACTCCAATAATTTAGGTCAACGGCCCAGTTCAAAGTCGCCAGCTTAATTTAAAGGGCCCAGCACACATACTATTTGTATGTATGTATTTGTGCTCAAAAATGAATTATGTGTGTGTGCTCAATGATCGATTGTAGCCCTTGGTCTTTGATATGTTACGTGCGAAGTCTGTAAGCATGGCACGTGCACCACGCGTCAGAGATGACACAAAGTATTCACTTGCTGTCCCTATTCACTGTTGCAGTGATGGTTGTCCCAGTTGCAAGAAAACAACAAAATATAACTGTACCAATTTTTAATGAAATATTGCCATTCTGTTACTTTATAAAACATTAATTTTAATATGAGAATATTAAATAGTTTAAAGAAATATAAAATTAATATATAAAGCATAAATAAACACTGAAAAAGAGCAAAAAGTCACATGAAGCCCAACTGAATATTTCATTCATCACTGGATTGTGGTCGATGCTGTCGAGGGCGGCGCACACGCATACAATCCGACCTTGTGACGTGCGCGGCTAAACGTAGTTAAAACTCCACATATGTATATATAAGTATGTGTGTATCTTATTATATTTATATGTGTGCGAAATCATTTGTTGCAAGGCAAGTAATGGGGTTGAAAATTGAGAACCAGTCGCAACAGTTTGTTGAAAACAGCTGTAACCTGCTTTTGTAACGTCGATTGACAGCACTGTCGATGGTTACCGCTTATAAAGCCTTTCTCATTTAAAATACATTGGGCGACACTTGCTAAATTTTTGCTCACATTCGAATAAGGGACAGAAAGCTGCTTGACAAGTGCCGCCTGTCTGACAAAGTATCACATACAGATGTAAATATTTATATTGCTATCTTTGTAGAAAGAAATTAGCGAGCTGAGATCATGCGACATACCATTGCTAATTGTTTAATAAAGAATAACAGAGCAAATCCAATATTAAAACGTGTAGTAGTAGCCACGACAGATTGAAAACGCGTCGCAAGACTTGCTAATAAGATAAGAAGCAAAATAAAAATTAAAAGCGTAACAGTTTGCGTACCCGCCGCACGTACGCAAAATAATTGAGGCAAACAGTTAAAGAGCGTGGGATACAAGGGGATAGGCAGATAAAGAGAATGAGCGAGATGGAGAGAGAGAGGCCACCCAAGTTGAAACGGAACGGGGACCACCCACCACAAAACGTAAGAACGAATAACAATAAGCAAAACAAAATATATTCGCGAACTTATCGATGATTCAGCGAGAATAGCACTGAAGTCATCGCGCCGATAGCGTATTGTAATTTTGCAACTGTTGGCATTTACCTGCTCTAGTGTGTTTAATCTCTTAAAGCGGCATGAGAAAATAAATGAAAATATATGTAGAAGCAAAACTGTAGGTGGAACTGCGCAACAGAATAATTACAAAGTCAACGGCGCCATTCAGCGAAATGCGACTGCACTTAGTAAGAGGTGTTAACAAATCAAAAAGTGTGTTCTGTTGTGTACGTGCACCGTTTCGGCAAAGGGCATCGTGACAGCTCGGCTCGACTCGTGTACAGTTCGGCCAAGTGCATTCATTACGCGCACGTAACGGCGACAAAAATGTAAACATTCCAGACAACGTCCGCCGCTACACTCGAAATTGCACCCAATCTAATCGCAGGGCACATATTTGCTTATGGCAAAAAAAAGAGCACATCATAAATTAGCGGACTGGCACCGAATTGGCGAATTGGGGAACTGGTCTCCACTCAGCAGTGCCAAAGATGTGAGCACGTAAAGCTTATCGCTAATTAGCGCCTTGTATGTGTGTATGTGTATGTATGTCTACGCATGCATGTATGTATGTATGTAGGTTCATACTCGGTTGTATTTCTCGGGGCGTTGGCTTTAGCGCATTATAACAAATATATATGCACATATGTATATATAGAAAGCATTAAATCTGGATTTAGATAAAAGGTTCTAATTTTAATAAATATAACAATAATTTGATATATTATCGTATAAGGTATGACTGTGAATTTCATTGAATTTGTATTTTGTGGCGGTAGATATGTATGAATTTTAGCATAAAGTGAGCATTGATCTAAACATTTACAACATTACTAAACTATGTGTTATAATTGTATGAAATGTTCGTTCAAAAGTTTGTTTCAAGAACACACGTTTTCTGTATAATAAAAAAAATTTTTGCCCGAAGATCGAGCATTAACAACGATCTACACAAATACACATACACATGCACACATATACACAATCAATTGGATTGGATAGTACGAAATTTAGACAGCGAAAGGAAGAATTTGACCAACTTTTGACCTCTGGACGACAATGGTTGAATACACTCGTCAACCATGTCCAATACGAATTGTAGAGGATTGCGGCTGCGCCTTTCTGATGGGCTGCATCGGTGGTTCCATGTTTCAGTATATGAGGGGATTTAGGAATTCACCAACGGGCGTTATCCGCAGCCTTTACGGCGGTCTGGACTCCGTTAAGATGAAGACACCGGCTATAGCGGGTAGCTTTGCCGTTTGGGGCGCCACATTCAGCACAGTGGACTGCACCATGGTATATTATAGGCAGCGCGAGGACTCTTGGAATTCGATTGTCAGTGGCGCTGCCACGGGAGGAATTCTAGCCGCCCGCAACGGCATCAAGGCAATGGGTAATGGCGCCTTAGTCGGGGGCTTAGTGCTCGCCATGATAGAGGGTGCTGGCGCCGCAGTGGCCACCATCTATGCAGCCCAGCCATCAAATACGAGCACAGGGAACGCCCATCCCCAAAGGCCGCAGTGGGAGCCAGTCTCAAACGGCAACAGTAATAGCAATGATGCCTTGGCAGAAATTGAACGCGTACTGGACAAGTGCAACACATATCAGAATCCTAACAGAAGCCCACGGTGCAGACAGAAGCCAAAATATATGGACACTGAGGCACCAGCCAAGCCGCTCTCCCTTCTCGAGCTGGTGAGACAAGCGAACATTTTTATTAGAACTTAACTTTATTTTTGTGTAATATCACGTTTCGGCCAACTTACTCATATACTAAATTAATTCTATGTGCAATAGACGTTGAAAAAATAAAAATGAGTTTTGATTGTAAGTTAGTAAGTTTTGATAATGCAACTCACCTGCCGCTGCCCATGAAGCTAGAATCTGTTAGCCCGATCTGAAAGCTGGAGCTCTTCTCGCCATGGTGATGATGATGCTGATGGGGGTGGGGATGGTGGTGTTGCTGGTCATGCTGCTGATTCAGTTCATCCGACTGAGCTGTTTGGGTAGCCAGCGATGGCTCTCCGAAGTAATTGAACAGATCATCCAGTTCGTTAGGCCAGCTTTGAGCCTGTGCGGCGGTCGTCATCATTTGAGCGGTGGAGCAGTTAGCGCCACTAACATCCAGCGTTGTGGCTGCCACCGCCTGCTGCAGCTGTTGTATCTTGTTGTTGTTGTTCTGTTTTTGGCGCGCCAGCAGACGACAATCATGCCGATGGGCTGGCCAATCCAAGTGCTGATGCGCAACGGAGCAGTAATAAATGCTTTTGCATTTGGCGCAGCGGAGCAGCTGCTCAGCGGTGCCGCAGATGGCGCAACGTGCTGGCAACGACGATGACTGTGGCTTTTGCATGTCCTTGCCGCGTCCCCTGCTGCTTACACCATATTGGCAACGCTTGTCTTTAACCTTGAACGTCTGACAGCGTCGATTGCTGTAGCTGTGCGTCTGCCTATTGCCGCTCGCAATATCAAATATTGTAGAGATTTCGGAATAACGACAGGCCGATATCTTCAGCAAGTGTATATGTGTGTTTGGGGTCCAATTTCAGGGCATTTCACCAGACCTCCTTTAGCTATTGAACTGTGGCTATACTGTAAGCATTTTAATCACGTAGGCCCAGCCAAAATAACGAAGAATAGCAACAAAAAGATGCTATATAGCCGTTGTTGTTTTTGTTGTTGCTGTTGTTGTTGTTGCTCCCAACAGCTGCGTCCGCCTCCGCTTTTGCGATTGCTCTCTCTGCACGTTATGTTGTACTATATTTGTAGCGTCGCTCGAACGTGGCATTTACTCGTCTTTTAGCAATTCTGCAAATTTTAGCAATGACAAATTGCTTACAAATGCAAATTAATAAAAAAAATTATAACGCTATTCACTTTCACGATGATAGAAATAGTCATCAAATGAACTAGTATAATCGATATGCAGATTTATCGAACTGCGGCCATACAGTACTCATTTACAGTGTTGGGAAACACGCATAGAGTTCGCGCGAATTTAGAATTGGTGTCTCCCAATTAGACTTATCGGATCTGTGTGTAGTTATCGAAACACTTTGGACAGGTCGACCGGCAGGCAGTTGTTAAAACAAATTCAACATTTCAAGCGGAGAGCAGTTACTAAATTTTAGTGAAAAAAGTCAACATGGCATTAACAGATTTAAGCGCCAAAGTGGTGCTCGTTGATATTGAGGGCACAACTACATCGATTACCTTCGTCCATGATGTACTTTTTCCATATGCCAAAGCAAACGCCGAGCAGTACCTATCAGAGACATGGGAAACGGATGATACAAAGCAAATTGTCGAGGAAATGCGGCAGCTGCCACAGTACACAGAATATGCCTCAACTCTAGGGACTCGACCAGAAGTGAATGCTGCGCATATCGCTGATTTTTCGCGTTATCTTATCGAAAAAGATTTGAAGGTGACTCCGCTGAAAACGTTGCAGGGTCACATCTGGGCCAAGGGCTATGCGAGCGGGGAGCTTAGGGGGCAGTAAGTTGCTATCAGTTGCTAAACAAACGTCTCTTAAATCCGTTAATTACTCTTGACAGTGTATACGAGGATGTCGCTGTGGCTTTCCAGACCTGGAGTGATGCTGGCCTTCGCATCGCCGTCTACTCGAGCGGCAGTGTAGCTGCCCAGAAATTGATCTTTCAGCATAGCATAGCCGGTGATCTACTGCCGCTTCTGAGCGCACACTTCGACACGCACGTGGGGCACAAGCAGCAAACCGAATCATACACACGCATTGCTGAATTGCTGGGGGTGGAACCGCAGCATGTGCTATTCCTCACAGATGTGCCAGCAGGTGCGTTAACATCTGGAATATTTTGTGCAGACCTTACAGTCATTTATTTAACATTTTACAGAAGCTTCTGCTGCTCGTGATGCGGGCATGCAAACCGTTTTGCTGGCTCGTCCTGGCAATGCGCCGCTCAGCGCAGAACATACCAGCGCCTTTCCCGTCGTCTCGAACTTTGTGGCGCTGCAATCGCTGAAGCAACCCTGAATAAAGCTGCTCGATTCTTGAGTTGAAGACAATGCTATAGAATAAATTTATTGTGCAGAGATTTACTTTACAGGAATGCACGATCCACGCTGCACAAATCATCGCCACTGTCGTGCGGCTCGGGCGTCTGCTCCACCTGTCGGCGACGTGAAGTGGAGCGCTGCGACTGCCGCGAACTGGGCTTGAGCTGCGCGCCATAGATCTTGCGCAGCTGTTGCACCTTAAGATCCGCATCGGTGATTGCACTTGGACAGCGACTGCTATTGCACTTCTTCTTGGGCTGCTTCATGCGTCGCTGTTGGTTGCTCTCGCAGCCATGGCGCATGCCCTCGCTGCGGCAGCTGTGACTGAGTTTGCCCACCTCGGGACCCCAATACGTCTGACCCTCGAGCAACAGAGGCGCGGACTTGACACGCTGTTTCATCATTTGCATGTGTAGCTCGTATTGCTGCTCCTGCAGCGCTTGCTCCGCCTTGCGCGTGGCCAGCCGTATGGAAAGCAGCGCCTTATGCGGTTCACTGGAATTTTCAAAAAGTTATTTATGTGTTTCAGCAACTGGTTTGGTGGACTTACTTGAGGGACAGCGATTTCCAGGCAGGCGTCTTGCGCACCTCCCAATCGAATTGTGGAATAGGATCGTGGTAGGTGCAATTGTTTTTCAGCTCCTTCACCTTTTTGCGCGAGACCTCAGCACGCAGAGTTGCCGCCAGATTGGGTCGAGCCACAGGATGCTGCGGAGAAACGCTAGATATCCGCTTGCCTGGCAGCGGCTCCTGTACTGTCGTCTGAACAGGGGCCACTATTATCTTGCGTGAACGTCGCCTGCACACACGTCTTGAGGTCGAAGTGGAGCTGTTGCTACTACGCTTGGAAGACACTGAGGGGGATTCAATGTGCAGTTTGGGTACCTCTTTGTTTGAAAAGTAGTTGCTTTGCGTCAACAGCCCCAACTTGGGCGCTGATTGTCCGCTGGCACTCAAATCGTTAACACTGTAGCTCTTCTTTAGCATTTCACTGCGAACTTTGGCACGCTCTGCTGTGTGCATGGCCGGCACCTTGGGCATGGGCGTTATCTTGTGGGTCTGAGTGGCATTGCTGGTGGACTTGGGACGCTCAGCTTTGCGCATGAATTCCTGCTCGAAGGCCTTCAGAGATTGCTTAAAGTCCGCCACTTCAAGGGCGAAATCCTGCTTAAAGCTGGCCAAGCGACTTAAGTCACGAACGCACTTCTCATATTCCTCACTAAGACAGGTCGTGCTGTGTGCGACATCGGGGGTGGGTGTGCTCCGCTCCGGCAGGATCAACGGTGGTATGCTGGGTGCTTTCTTTTTAACCTTTTTACATTTTTTGTTGTGCTGCTTGAGCTTACAGGAGACGCCCTCGTTTACTTGCTCCGGCGTCGCGGGCTGAGCGCACAGCTCACGGCTGGTGGTGCGCAGACTTTCGAGAGTCGAGTAGAAGTCTGTGTTGTGCAGGTGCTTCACTTCGCAGTAATCTGTAATTAAAGAGTTCTAGTTAAATGGGAATTAGTATTTGTTAAACTTAATACCTGGTATGCTGTCATAGAACTTGGCCAGCGACCGTATGCCCGTTTGGCTCGTCCAGTTGGTAGTCTCTGTGGCATCTTGTGTTTGGCAAGTGGTGGCTTTTGCCTTCACCTTTTTGCCCATGCAAAGTCTTGGACGATTGTAAACAGGGGCCGGACAATTATTGCACGGATCTATAGGCACTTTGACGCAGGAATTTAGATACGCTCGACCCATATGTGTGCTCATATTTCATTTAATAAATACATTGCGTTTTATCAATATTTGAAATCCAATATGTTCTGGGGTTACTGTTGCCAGCGGTAACCAAACAGTCAACATTTCTTTACGCTTTGTTTTTGATCCTTTCCGTTTTGGCCTGCCTATTCGCACGGTTACGCGCCATGTCCTGGTTACGGTCTCAACCATTCCAGCACATTCATGTGCTGCTTCATTATTAAATAACTTGCATGCTTATGCTCACTTGTAGTGAATAATAGGAAACACATAGTGTTTACTTATCATTTTCTCTAAATTCACACAACGCTCTTCATATTCTGCAAAAAAAATATTTGGTAGCTTGCTATCGTTATTGAGATAGGTAAGTTTTCGTTTGTGGTCTGCGGTCACACTGTTCAGTCAACGATAACGATTGTTTAGCTGTTATAATTCTGTTAGCAGCTGTTAAGCAGATCATTTAAGTAATTGATAATTGTGCATTGCCTATCATATTATATATGAATTTAATCAAATTATGCAACATTTCACAACCGGTTGTTTAAATAAAATAGAATAATTGCATAATTTTGCAAGTTATAAACCATTCTAACCCAGTTCTGTAGAATTAAATTGGCGCCCACTGTAAATAAACATGACGCTACGTTACGTTAACAGCTGAGCTCCAATCGTGTGACAGTACGAGTTCGTCAGCAGGCGACGGCGGTTCGCATAGTAGTTTATTTGTGTGCGTGTGTGTAAAAACAAACTATTAAAAGTGACGTAAAGTGCGACTAAACACATAGTTTGTTTCGTCAGGGTGCTCGCGTGAAATTGCGCAAATATTTACGATCATACTGTCGTCATTTACAACACCCAAAAAACTTGTCACAATGAAGTTGTACGCTGCAGCAACAGTTGCGCTGTTTCTGTTGGCCGCAATCCAAACAACACCAACAGCTGCCGAGGAACAGGAGGTGAGTTGTGGTTTATAATTTTTGTTTACGATTTGCAACGTTTTGGACAACGATTTAACGCTTTTTGAGTGAATATGCGGCTGTGGCAGAAATTAAAATTTACCGAATTGCGTTATATTTGCTCGCTTGCTGTTTTTAACAATGCCGACACACACAAACACAAATACACACACATGCATACATGAGCACAAGCAAACAAAACCATACTAGACACAAACACACACACACATACACATGCATGCTTGCGTACGCCATACTTATTTACTTGTTGTTTGTCTCTCCGTCCACACATTAACTTTGATTAGTCAGCAAAAGAAAATCGTATGCATAAATAAAAGGCTGTAATGGCAAGATACATAAATATAAGAAAATACACGCCTTACTTACATCTTTATGGTGCTAGCGCTTTTTAAGCTTATCAAATTTGCCATTATACCGTTTGTTGTTGTTTTGCTTTGTCCCGCTTTCTTTGTTGCGTCGCCATTTCATTACAATCAGCTGTTATATGTACATGTATATCAGTTTGACCGCTAGAATGGATTTCTGATCTATCTGTCCCCTTTTTGCAATAATTGCGTCTTGGATTTCAATTAACTGCACTTTGTGCCTTAAATTCCGATCGAAATTTTACGACTTTTGGGTGTTTATAAATGTGCTTAATTAAAGTATATTTAATTACTTGATTAAATATTAAGTCAAGCCTTAGCTGTATCAATGAAGAAATTACGAATGATTCGCGTAGACGAATGTTATAATTAGGAAATAGCTGGAAGCTTATTTCGCTGGTTTATTTAATGTTTATGTAAGCTATTATTATGACAGAAAACAGATTACGATTCATTTTAATAGGAGAAATGTTTTCCAGCAACTAAGTCGTTGAAATATAATATATGTATGTATATCTGTGACTGTGCACCTGCTGTTAGGTACACAAATCTGTTTCAATTTTCAATTAAAAACTTTGAGCTGCAATGAATCACAAAGATATTATAATTCGTAACTAATACAATGGCCAGCTGTCGCCTTTTGTTCAAATTTGTTCACTCCTTCTATAAAGCTCTGTTTCCATTCAGGAAATCATATTAATGACCAACGAACTGTCTGTGGCAGAGGCCGAGATTGGCTCCGTGGCCAACAGCCACCAGCCACCAGCCGCTTGCCACCCCACGTGGCGGGGGTGAGAGCGCATCATCAATATCAATTAAAACATTTCCATTTGCCAGGCAAAGAAAAAAGTACCATTGCGTATAACGTGTATCGCATATAAATAATAATAATAATAAAAAAAAAAAAATAAAATAAAATAAAAAACAATAAGTAAAAAATTCATTTCATATTTACATATCAAATGTTATTTTTCTGAAGAGCAATTTTAAATTATGAATTGCATTGAAGTTGAATTTCAGTAAATGCAAAACATTGGCAAATTAAATTATGGATATACTTTAAATTTTGCTATGGCCAACACTTTTTATGGCATTATATAAGGGGGGTAGTCTTAAAAAGTATAAAATAGAGAAGAATAAAATAGAACCGGCAGCTATTCCATATGCTAACAAACATAAAGCGAACAATGCATAAACATATTTACATAAATGAATAAAATGCGGAACTGTGTGAATAAATGGGAGAATAAATTTATATAAACATATACACATACATATGTACAAATATATATATAAATATTCATAGCTCCCAAATTGCAAGCTAAAGCGAAATAAACTTAAATATAGAGCTCCAGCTGTAGAGAAAGATGTAGACAGAGAGAGAGAGAGAGAGAGAGAGAGCAAGACTGAGAAGTAGAGAATCGTTGCTGGGGGGCAATTTTATATATGTATATTCACTCGTTCGACTGTTTTTGTCATTTAGGAAATCACATGCGGATGATTCACATACACAAACGGCATCCGCTTCTCTGAGCTTCAAAGTTTGTCAAACGCATTCATTGCTTTAGCTTTGGATGCAAATTTTATTCTCTCATTCTCTATTTCTTCCTTCCGTCTATCTTTTGCTCTCACTCTCTCGTCATCCTTTACTTCCCCTCAGTTTGGGGGGGCAATTTCGAACCCATTGAGTCATTTTGCAATTTCGATCATGACTCTGTCGCCTAATGCTGCGAGTGCCAATGAAAATTACGTTATTGAATCCACTAAAAGGCCCCACACACACATTGACAGACACACACACACACACACAAAGCTCAAATTAGCACCCAGGGGAGCATTGAAACCAAAGTTTATAATGAGCTTGACATGGAACCCAAAACCAATCCCAAACCCAAACCCAGACCCAGACCCAAACCCAAATTCTGGTTGGAAATTCGTCCTCCTGCGTATGTTTGCGAAATTTTGCAATAGGCTCAAGTTGCATAGGAGTCACCCAATGGCCAGCATAAGTATATGTATGTAAATTTACCTGAATAGGAAAAGGGTTGAGTACACTCAAAGAAATTGCATCTACAAAGTCACGACTACTTGAAGACGAATAAAAAGAGTTAAATATTTAAGGCAATCAATTTGTTCTAGATTAGATCAATCAACTCGTTATATAGTCTTCACCTATCGTATATAGCACATACTGAGCTTTCAGTGACTCAGTTTAGACAAAGCCAATTTGAACGAGTCTCCAAGTTTGTATATACTATTTCCACATATTATATATTGTGTATTCTCGAGCGCTCTTCAAACTGTTATTTGTTTGCATATTAACTGGTTTTTGCCTATCATACTACCTGGCTCTTTCTTTCAGTGTATAATATGAATATATGTATGTATAGAGGTGTCAATTGAGTGAGGCAAAGAGGGAGTAATTGTCCAGCTGGGGAGGCGCTGAGTGCAGCTGACGGTCGAACAATGTCGGAGCTAATTTCCACACACATTAATTAAACGCATAAAGACAGTTTGTGAATTTTTGGCTTAAATGCGATTAATCGGTAGGCAAAGCATCAATTTAAGCCGATAAATAGAAATAATTGAATTTCTCTCGCTACGCCCATCAAACACAAACTCACCCAATTTATGCACAGTGCTTGACGTTTAAAGAAGAGTATATGGGCATTGTAAAGATTGATGATGGGAATATACATATGTATGTATGTATATAGACTAAGTAGAATGTTTATATAGAATGTATGAATTTTTCGTAAATATTCAAGAAGCTGTATGTGCCTGATCCATGCCTTTAAATCAATGGAGCCTACTCAGTTCTTGGGTTATTCATGCCTTAACAGTGTATTATGCAGTCAGTTTTACCACGTTTTCACTTGCTTAACTCGAGGGTTGCCAGCCGAGAAGCCTCATTGCAGATGGCTCAAAGAAAGCGCTTTAGCCAAGGCAAATGTGGTCATTAAAAAAGCACCTAAATATTTATATATACATATACACGCGCCCATTCAGCGCATAAGCGCGACTGACCTTGAATAAAAATAATAAAAACGAAACAAGAAAGAATGTTTAGCTTGAGCAGAGCAGAGACTTAAATACCCTAGCCGGCATAGAGATTCTGGTGCTAGAGTGAAATGATAGATTAAAAATAAAAAATAAATATATATTTTTATGAATGAAAGCAGATTAATTGGAAATAAAGTTTATATTATATAATTAATATTAGTAATATATTATATTTATTATATAGCTTATCTGCTGTAGTAATTTGTTGTTCAAGAACATATGAACAAACAAATGAAATCGAGTCAGTAATTTTATTAATTCTTACTGATATAAAATACTGCTTAATCATAATACGTTTTACTATAGGGTATATAAAGCTGCTGGTTTCGGTTGCTGGATCTATATGCATATATGTATATAGATATATTTAAATTTATGCATATTTACTTCTGTATCAACAAATTAAATGTTGACAGAACTTATGTGATTTAAAAAAAAAAAAAAAAGAAGAAGAAAAAAACACAAAAACCAGTTATCTTTTGGTTATATGCTCGAAAATGTTAATAAGCCGTAGTCTTTTCGGCTTCTGGGCAAGTTGATTTACCCGTTTTAATTAAGCCTTAATGAAAATAAACAGTTTTACAGTTTTTACAATTTTGCCGTTTGACAGCAAATTGGCAATTTTCAGTTTTGCAGTTCGCAATTTGCGCTCCGGGACTTCAGCCGGATTTTATTTTGATGTATTTATTTTTATTTACGTCGATTCAATTAAAGTTTTTTTCAACATTGCATCAGTTAATACCCCAGCGCATCTCTTGTATGCATCACAGATACAACAAACAGCCACCCAATGGGCCTCGATCCCCCTCTTCCCTCCTCCCTCCTCCCCACCGAGCCAGTGCAATATTTATGCAGCAAAAGCCTGTTAACACTGAGCCGCAGCACGTTGCAGCGGCATTAACAGCAGCATCAACAGCAACTTTTGCAGCAAGTGTCTGGATGCGAAAACTTTTCGATATAAGCCGGGCCCAATGTGAACCGCGAAATGAACGAGATCAAAAAAACTGCAGGCAGGAGGTGCAAATGCGAGAAAGATTGAAGGAGCTAAAAGTAATTCTATAGGTTATCGAAGAAGAATATATATAATACTTAAGAATTTACTATAGATAGTGTAACATTTATATATATGCATACATATATAGTCAAGAAAGATGGCTAAAAAGATTTATATATATAGGATATATCCAGAATGATAAAAATATATATAGTTGTATATAGAGAGATGGATGGGAAAGTCTGTACATTTATGGAACAGTTAGGTATTTCGGTATTCGTTTTCAATAATGAAAACAATATGCTAATCAATATGAAGCGCATTAGCGCCAAGCCAAGCGCATTGAATCTGTGGCAAGAATTTAAATTTAGTTGTGGTATGTATTTAGTTGCACATTAAGTTGCTAGGACAACCATACGCAGCCAGCCGCCTTCATAACATGACCAACTGGCAATCTACAGAGACCTGCAGTGTGTTATATACCCTGTAAGCTAATCTGACAATGGGGTGTTGAGCAGCAGAAATCTGGGTATAATGGTTTTATTGAAATGTATGTAACAGGCAGAAGGAGGCGTGGCAGATCCCATAAAGTATATATATTCTTGATCAGGGCGACACACATACATAGACACATAAACAGGCACGGACTCAGCAGTTCAGAGGCTCATTACTGGAGTAAAAATCAAATAATTGCAGAAGATCACTAAAGTTGTCTATGTGTATGCAGTAGCTCTCATTTGGTATTTGTATTTAGGTAAAACGAAGCTAGAATGCTCACAGCAGCAGAGAGCGTTCCCATTGCTTACTTGAAAGTCAACTGCAAGAGCGCTACCTGCCGTCAGGCTCAACATTTGAGAGAGACAGTGCTTGAGTAAAAGTGGACCTATATAAAGGGCAGCAGCTGCAGCATTTCTTCAGTCGGCCAGGGCTGGTGGGGGTGTGCACAACAAAGTGAAGCAGAGTGTGTGATCGATCAGCTAAGCAGTAAAGACGTAGAGGAATTACGTAAAGGAAATACGTAGAGGAAATACGTAAAGGAAGTAAGTAGAGGAAATACTTAGCGCAAATACTTGGACGAAATACGTAGAGGGAATACTTAGAAGAAATAGACATACGAATAGTGCTATATCGACTCAGCTCGTCACCCTGATCTGCTTGTTACATACATCCCATTGAAAATGGGTTCAGGGTATAACAATTGAAACGATATTCAGTAAAGACCAAATTTCAATGCTGTTCATAAAGTTGAATCCTAGACCGGCTTATGCTTAAATAATGGGTACCTTCAAGTCGAGCATGCTTGCCTCTACTTGGTTTCTATACCAACTTTGGGGTGTTGCTTAAAGTGCCGTAAAGTTTAATTGAAAAACAAGCTGCAAACAAGCTGCAGCAGTAGCAGCAGCAGTGGCAGCGGCAGTGGCAGCGGCAGTAGCGAGAGCTAACTGCGTCAACAATGCCAAGACCGAATCAACTTGGCCAAGCGTCAGGCAGCCGCCCGCCCACTCAGCAGCCTCGCCCGCGTAGAGCATAATCAGCTCAAACGTCAGGCAAGGCATCAACCCAGTTGATGCTGGAGCTGGCTTCGCTGCTGTTGCTGCTGCTGCTGCTGCTGCTGCTGGCGTGGACTGCTTTAGTGACGCAATCGCTGTCAAAAAAACTTTGTTTTTTTTTTATGCATTTTTCGGCTTTTTGTCACGCTGCAGACACAAAACGTCAGCCGCAATGAGGATGAACGACCGAAACGTCAACAAGCTGTCTGCTATGCAATCTCAGCTCTCGGCTCTCGCTCTCATCCTCTCTCTCACTCACTCCCACTCGCGGTTATTTGGGTTTGTTGTAATCGAGTTGCTTTTTATGCTTTAACTTCGTAAATTATTCAGCATCGACTTTGCCCGACTACCATCTGCCGCGTTTGTCGTCTGTTTGCTGCATTTTGCGGCTCATCATTTATCGATGGATTTTTGTTGTTGTTGTTGTTGTTGTTGCAATACTCTAACCAGTTTTTGATGTGTTGCGATGTGGCAAGCGGTTAAGAGGGTGAGTGTGAAGCAGAGATATATATATATATATATACAGAGAGAGAGGGAGTAGTGGGGGGGGGGGAGGGTGGTCACAGTTTGCATCGGTGGCTAATTAGTTTTTGTGACCTGCCACAAGCTCAGCGAAGCGTTGCTCCACTGATTGACTTGATTGGCCAAAATATCTTCTCTGCACAGCACAGCTACACACACACACACTCACACACACATATACACTTCGCGCTGCTTACTCTACATTTCTCTCTCCCTCTCTCTCACACCTCTTTTGCCGCAATGTAATTGCAATTATGCTGAGTTCATTAGGCCGGCCAAAAGCAAAGGCGGGGCAGCCAAGTGGGCGGCCAGCTGCAGGCTTTGGTTGACACGCCATTAAAGCAGTTGCCAGTTTTAAAATCATTTCTTAATTATCTTGCTATCGATTTACAATTTGACATACAGATTTTAAGTTCATTAAGCTGTAGCTGTAGCTTGAGTGCTTCCATAATCAGATTTATCTATAATTCACTTAAATATGTATTTTATATATATATTGGCTGGGCAACAATTTGCTATGCGAGATGCTGATAAGCGTGTCCATCATTTATAGACCATGACTAAATTGTCTATACGCAATTAACTAAGTAATTAATATCACGGTTTGACTGTATGTTTTTATTATGAATAGACTTAATAACATAAAAATGTCTGCATCAAGTTAGCTAGACAACAATTTTAGTTTTTCTAGCTGCCATCAATCAGTCAATCAGTCAATCATCGGCGTAAACAATTTACTTTGCTTTATTAACACTTCGAATGCAATAACCCAGCTAATATTAATGATTATATCAACATGGGCTCTATGCTATGTCTAAGCACTTTATTTAATCACTTGCGCAAGCTATTGTTTCATGGTATTGGTACACACACACAAGCACATTTAACGCCTTGGCACATGGCTTCTTGTTGTATTCTCATAAAGGCTAATGCTTCATGCTTCAAATTGTATGTGCTTTCATTTTAGAGGTCTCACTCTACCTCTCTCTCTCTCTTACTCTCTTACTTTCTTTGTGTGTGTATATTCCTTAAACGAATTTGTGTTTTTGCTTTCTGTTTTTGTCTTTGCCACACACACACCAACACACACACACACACAAACACACACACACATACACCAACACAGACACAGACAGAGAGTACGAATGAGGCGATCAGCGAGCCGCCCATCAAATTGGTCCATGTGCTGAATCCCGGAGAGCGAGAATATCTCTCGCCCAATTTGATTGGCGTGCAGAATATAGCGATGTCCTTTCTGCCCCTCTCGATGAACTTTGTGAATATCATCGATGCCTTTCGCGAAATTGTGAATGGTATACGCTACGAAATACTATTGAATGCAGTGGATACAAAGGCCAAGGATGCGGATACGATCTGTCGCCTGGTGATACTGGAGAAGCCCTGGCTGACCACACAGTGGGGCGACAAGCACCGGGAGCTGGTCAACACCAATTGCAGCGATGTGGCCGACAATGCTTTGAGCGTCGATGGCGATCCCGAGGAGCGGGCCAAGGCGCTTAATGAGAAATATGTGAGTAACACCATCTTCAATGGCGGGCGACGCAACGAGTTGAGTGACAGCGATATGGCTCATCTGGAAGCCCAAATATTGACAAACGAAAATAAGCGACGGGTTAGCAGCAGCAGCAGCAGCAGCAGGGGCAGTGGCAGCTCAATAAGCACCACCAGCAGCACCACAGCTCTGCCCCCACAAGCGGTGCCCACTAATGAGCCCGCAATGTCAATTAACGTTAACGAGGCAGCCGCAGCTGACGTTGAGAGCGACACGGGGGATGCCAACACATCTACGGCCGCCTCTATTGCCATGACCACGCCCACAGCGGAGCTCAATGAAAACGAGAAGCGTTGGCTGGATGATTTTCTATCAGTGGGCGCGTTTAACTTTGAGAAAACTATCGAGGAGCAGCGCTCGGAGTTGAAACAGCAGCAACAACAACAACAGCAGCAACAACAACAACAGCAGCAGCAAAGAGAAGAGACGGCACAGGGGGAGGAGCAGCAGCAGGAGCCAGTGAACGAGCAGCAGCAGGAGCGGACAGAGCAGGAGCAGCAGCCGCCGCAGCAGCTGGAGCAGGATGCACAGCAGTCTTCATTATCTTAACCATCATGAGATATGAATATTATTATCATACACTCTCCCACACACACACACACACACGCACGCACAATCACCCAGTTACACCCCTCGCCCCCTGTTCTATATACTCCCATTTCTAAAAATACTCGTAAAGTAAATGCAAACAATAAAAAGAAAATGTTATTTAATTAAATTTATTTAAGCTGCTCGTTTTTCTCACCTGTGCACCACAAACAGACACACACACACACACACACACCTGTGCGTTGTTGGCATAGTCCAACCAAGCGAGAAGCCCTCTCAGCGACCGGCCCGCCCCCTAGCATCTGTGCGCCTCCCCACCACTTATTTCAGCTTAATAATCAAATGAGTTTTCGCTTTCAAATTACGGCCGCAATCTGTTTAACCCGGCCCGTGTCGCACTCGCCCCGTCCACAACTGTCTATATAAATATGTACATATATATATGTGTGTGTGTGTGTATGTGTGTGAGTGTATATGTACATATCTTAGAGAGCTCACCTCAAGTGCCGCACTCTCTGTTTGTAAGTGTGTGGGTGTGTGTGTGTGTGTGTGCCCCTTAGCAGCATACACTGTGCTCTGTGGAAAAGTGCTCTCATTATCCTTGATGCTCTACTTTTAACACCCAACTGACGCAGCGGCCATTGCACAGTGTCTGCGTCAAATAGAAGACGAAATTCAAATAGCACCCGGTAGGGGATTTGTCTTTATGCGAAAACTCGAATATTATATACACTAGATGGCATTAAGACAATATGGAATATATTTAACTAAGTATATGCCTAGCTCATTTTATTCGGTAGATCAAGTTTCCTTTCTCTTACTCAAGTCGGGTATATTTGACTAAAAGATAGATGAATATCAATTGGCATCAAGTATTTTATTTTAGGAATATTTCTCTAATGCTTTCATCTGTAATTCTGTGTGTACTATTAGGATATATAAATGGAGCGAAAAAAGGGAAATATTTACTATCAGAGTATACTTTCGTAGGGCTTACACATCAATAATAAATACCTTAGCACTTACACTACTCGAGCTCTGCTCAAATAAACATGCAAGTATCCTGCTTAACCCACTTTTCAATGAGTTCAGTGAATCAGCACTGATGCATGAATCATCATCGCGTATACATAGTATATGGATGGATGAATCTAATAAATCACATCGGTAATCGGGTCCCGGAACACTGCAAAACTGTACCGAATTTGACATTTAATCTTAGCGGGATTAGCGAATTCAATCGAGTATCGAGCACTCCGCTCTCCACATATTCCGAATGCATTTCACGGTCCATTTGGTGTGCATACAAAAATTGTCGAGTGGCCGGGACATAATTTACGTTTTAATAGTTATTGAACAACAGAATGTGACAAGGATAATGGGAGCGCAGCGACGGGGCGGTATAGAAGCGCTGGACTGACCTAAAACAAGTAAAAATTCATAGCACTACTGACTTCATAATACTTGCACACAGCTCATTGGTTAATAAATTCAATTTGAAAATTGAGTGTCTTTTTCCTGCTCACCAAAAGTTTCCGAGAGGCAAACAGATGTCAGTTTAATATACTCTTGAGCACTTTGTGAGCGAGTATGAAAAACCTAACCCTACTTGAGCGAGCATAGAGGCCCAGCTGTTATTCGTTTTACTCTGAGATTAAATATTTTTGGAAGCCATACTCATTAGCGAATACTGAGCAGGTATTATTATTACCAATAGCCTCCAGCATTAAAACGAATATGCTCATGCTCATGCCTTTCACTTCTCCGGGAATTATTGAAATAGTCTATAGACTCATATGAAAAACTAATATAGCCTTCAGTGGAGTGGAATAGCCTAAATATATTCCTATTGCTTCAAGCTAAATTTTAGAAGAGAATTCATATATTCATACTCATTAAAGCATGCAGAGCGATTATCAAATTAATCTGGCATTAAAATAAAGAGACTCCTCTCACAACTCCTTGTGGAATATTGTAAAAGGTAATATGTATGTATATATGAGCTAGCATATAAACGTCTATACTCTCCACTCACTAGAGCAGGCAAGTTCAATATATTTTGCACATTATGTCTACGAATATTGAAAAAGTCAATATACTCACCGAGCACAACGCGTGAGCGAGTATAAAACAGGCAACTTAATGAATTCATGTCGCGACAGGTCAAACGGAAACAGAATTCTGCGCTGTTGCTGCTATTGCCATTGCCTTTACCGTTGCCTTTACCGTTGTTCCAGCTCCACCGCCGCCGTGTTCGAACCCCGATTGGGCCTGGCAATCTTTTTAATTATACACACGTCGTTGCCATTACATTTCATTTCGTATTGTTGTCATTGCATTCACCAACTAGCTGCTCCACACCTGCAATGGCTGCTCCTGCTCCAGATCCAGCTCCAGCTCCAGCTGCTACGTCAATTACACACACCCACCCAAACACACCCACCCACACATACACACACACACTTTTATAGAGGTTGTCTACGTTTGGTAGGCATCGCCCAAACACCTGCGCCTCCTGCTAGCTGCCTCAACAATAATCTAGCCCTGCCAGCAGGCAACGAATTTCCAGCCAAAAATGTTTGGTTTAATTGGTTTTGCGTTTGCCATTGAATGCTTTATATGCCACATGTGTCTCTACGAGTGCTCCCAAAGGGTGAAATGCCGCCTCATGCCACCACCACTGTTGTTATTCGCATCCGAGCTGGCTAAATGGTTTGTTGCTTCCTGCCAGCCAGCCAGCCACCCAGCCAGCCAGCTTGCTTTAGCTATCATTGAGAGATTAGTGAGGCAATCGATTCATTTAGTTTACTTTTTGGATATTTTTTTCGTTCTCTCTCTCTCTTAAATTTGTACAGCTCTCAGCAAGCGCAGCTCGTAGCCGAATTGAGGTTTATATTTTTATTTTAAAACTTTTTCAGTTGAACAACAAAAGCTTACACTACAAAAAAAAAAAACAAAAACAAAACACACACACTCTGTTAAATAATATTATTATATTCGTTTTACGTTGATTTTGTTTTTATAGGTGATTGCCATTGACTTGCTCAAGAGTTCTTAAAAATTTCACAGTAGAGACACAGAGAGGAATACCCTATATAACTAGAGTGAGCAATAGGCAGCGTGAGTGAGAGAGGGAGGGAAAGAGTGTGTGAAAGAGACTAGAGACTAGAGACTAGAGATGAAGACAACTTCGCTGATGCTGCGCCTGCGCAGCATTTGGATCATGTCCAGCTGGCTGCGTCATGAAGGACTCGCCGCGGCTGCGATGGTCGTGCGTCGTCGAGAGAAGAATCTGCAGCGCCTTGAATACGAGCAGAAGCTGGAATCGGATGTGGGTCAAGTGGGCGTCGATTCACGGGGCCAGCTGCGTCGTGTTCGCGTCATGGACGACTATATCGTGCCAGCCGAGTGCGGATTTTAGATAAGCATTATGAAAACCTGCGAAGCCGATTGCAATTCCAAATTTCCGCCCAAGCATAATAGAGATCAATAATTGGGACAACTAAATTAAAAAATATAGAAATAATAAATATGTCGTGAATAGAATTCGATTTGATTTTATTATGTATTTAGATCTTGCGTTTCGCTTAGAGTTCTAGGACTATAGCTATTCCCTGCTTTGTTTGGATATTGCAGGTCTCTCGCAGAAGGCGTGGCTTGAACGATGTGCCCCTGGGTGGCAGAAAGCCCTTTGACGAGAAGCAGGCCGAGGAGCAGCTCCAGCAGACTCTCGACAAGCTAACCGCTGGCGATGGACCGCACTACAAGTAAATATCTATAAAACTCTGTCATTCATTTGTAGACAGTACCTAAAAAGAGATTCCCTCTTCAACAGAATTGTCAAAGTCTATACGGCGTCGCGTCAACTTGTCTCTGGCACTCTGACGCGCATCGATGCGGATCTGATTGATGGCAATGAAGAGCAGCGTCGCTGCATTGTCGAGATCTGGGCACAGCCGTGGCTGGAGCAGGGCCATGAGATAACGTTCAAGTGCCACAACCAGCCGGCGGTGCATGCGCGGCACAGTCGCTCCGTGGAGTGGGCCGAGAAGAAGACGCACAAGAAGCACAATCACCACTCGCTCAACAAGGTGGAGCATCTGTTCCACGTGTTCCAGATCAAATACAAGCGCCGCTACGCCAACAGCATCGAGCACCAGATGCGGCTGCGCATCTTCCGTCAGAATCTGAGAACCATCCAGGAGCTGAACGACAATGAGCAGGGCAGCGCCAAGTACGGCATCACGGAGTTCGCCGACATGACCAGCACGGAGTACACACAGCGCGCGGGCCTGTGGCAGCGCAGCGCGAATAAGCCAACGGGCGGCAAGCCAGCTGTGGTGCCTCCCTATAAAGGTGAACTGCCCAAGGAGTTCGACTGGAGGCAAAAGAATGCCGTGACGCAAGTCAAGAACCAGGGCTCGTGCGGCTCCTGCTGGGCATTCAGTGTGACCGGCAACATCGAGGGCTTGTATGCCATTAAAACGGGTGAACTGCGGGAGTTCTCCGAGCAGGAGCTGCTCGACTGTGACTCCACCGACAGCGCCTGCAATGGCGGCCTAATGGACAACGCCTACAAGTGAGTAATCGCTGCTGCTGAGTAATGCGAATAGAAACTGAACTAATTGGTAATCCTCTAAAACAGAGCCATCAAGGACATTGGCGGGCTGGAGTACGAGTCCGAGTATCCCTATCTGGCCAAGAAGAAGCAGTGCCACTTCAATAAGACGCTGTCCCACGTCCAAGTCGCCGACTTTGTCGATCTGCCCAGGGGCAACGAGACAGCCATGCAGGAGTGGCTCCTGGCCAATGGACCCATATCAATTGGTGCGTAGTTGGTCTTAGAAGAGTCCCAAAATCGATTGACTCTCTGTTTCTCTATTCCTGTCAGGCCTCAATGCCAATGCCATGCAGTTCTATCGTGGCGGCGTCTCTCATCCCTGGGGCCCGCTCTGCAGCAAAAAGAATCTCGATCATGGCGTTTTGATTGTCGGCTACGGCGTCTCCGATTATCCCAACTTCCACAAGACGCTGCCCTATTGGATCGTTAAGAACTCGTGGGGCCCACGCTGGGGCGAGCAGGGCTACTATCGCGTCTATCGTGGCGACAACACTTGCGGCGTCAGCGAGATGGCCACCTCGGCGGTGCTCGCCTAAGGCTGCCTGCCCAGCTATATATATATCACTCTATGCAAATATATAAATATTAATATAAATATAAATATAGCTACGATTCATGTTTGAGCTACAGCACAAGTTTCTTTTGGCTTGCAGTTTGCATTTTACGTTCCGAGGACACGCCACAGTTTATCATTTCGCTACATAATCGCCCAATCACTTGTACTCCAATTGTAATCCATAGGCAGCCATCATATACAATGTTCTACAACAGCGCAGCATATATTGAAATAAACTTAAAATACGTATTGTAAAGAAAACAAGAGGAGAGTCTATTTAATCTGGGAGTTGACGAGGGAGATTTGCGGGGTATATCAACTCGTGGAGGAGTCGGAGAAGCTGCTCAATAATTTTCATATTCGCTCAGCTTGATCAGCAGGAGTCTTAGTTTTCTGGCCTCCAGTCCAATGGTAAGCGGCTCGCTGGGTGCCTGCTCGGTGGCCGTATAGATATTGGCGGGCGTGAACAGGCCGTAAGCCTCGCAGGACTTGAGGAAGTTGAGCACCTCCTGGACGGCTGCATAGGGCAGGATGATGTTCTGCTTGGCCATGCCGGTCAGCAGGCCCAAAATGCAGCGCTTCACGTGCAGCCAGGTGTCCGCGTAGAGGCGTGCGCCCGAACCGCCCTCCAAGGCGTGGGCGATGCGCGAGAGGCCGAACTCGTAGTTGGACTTGGCGCAGTAGAGGGTGCCCACGACCAGGTTGACGATGCACAGGTGATGATACTGCTTGCCCTGGTTACCCTTCAGCTCCTCGGCGTTCTCCACCTTGCGCATCAGCTCCTCGGCCTCCTCGTTCTGGAACGTCATGATGTAGGACACACAGAGATTGGCCAGCACCGCAGCTGAGACGGACATGATCTGCAGGGAGGGAGCGAGACTAGAGAGAATGGAGTGAGAGAAGGGAATTCTGATAGCTTACATCATCCGAGTGCTGGCGCACAATAGGCTCGTAGAAGGCGGCCGCCTCCTTGTACTTGTCCTGCATGAAGAGCACATGGCCAGCATTCAAGCGCCAAACCGAACAGATGGCGTTCTCCGAGCAGAACTCGGCGCTGGAGCGAAACTCGCGCTCGGCGCCCAGGAAGTCGTCTTCGCGCCAAGAGATCCAGGCACGAGCCATGACCACCGGCAAGTAGCTAAAGCAACAGAGGAGATCATGAATATTTGAGAGACAAGCGTCAGATTGAGGCACCTACAGTTCCAGCGCCTGCTCGTAATCCTTAAGTGCATCGCGCAGCGCCTGCTGCTCACTGGTTGCTCGGACCTCCTGCACCCGGGCGGCCAGGCTGCGCAGCTTGCCCGACAAGCTGGAGGCCAGCGTGCCCAGCTTCTTCTCGGCCAGCTCGCCGCTGGTCTGGGCCGTGATCAGCGCGTCCAGCAGCTCGTACAGATACTGCGACAGGTACTTGTAGGTCATGTCCGCGTGCTCGGCCAGAATGTCGGCGGCGGTGTCGTAGAGCTCGTGCTTGCAGCAAATCAACAAGATGTTGGCGAACGTCTCCTTCGGGCAGGCAGGCGCGCCCAGCTGCAGCAGGAAGGCCAGTTTGCGCAGACCCGCAACGGGTCCCTGGACATCGGTCAGTGCCATGTTGTGCAGCGTAACCGGATCCAGTTCGCTCTCCGCACGCGGCGGCAGATCGAGCAGCGCCTCCCGTGCCGCCTCCAGATTGCCATCCTGGTACTCCAAGGCGGCCTTCAGGTTGAGCGCCTGGGTGATGCCCGACATGGCCATGGTAATTGGATTGCCCACGCTGCGCGCACTGCCATCGGTGTCTACCTGGGCGCCAATGCCCAGCTCCGGATGATTCCGCATGCCGCGCTCCACAATCTCCGACGTGTAGTCCAGCGCCTGGGCGCGTTGCTTCCGCTGGAAGTGGGCGAGCGCCACGTTGTAGGCCACCAGGGGATTGAAGCCGCCCACCTGCAGGGCCGATTGGAAACGCTGCACCGCCAGCTCATGCTGCTCCGCCTGATAGAGCAGGCAGCCCTCGTCGTTGAGCGTCTCGGCTGTGCCGCCAGCGCGCTGATTGAGCAGACTCTGTGCGCCGGCATAGTCCTCGCTAGAGTAAAGAATGGCGCTCTGCAGCTGCAGGCACTGCTCACGCAGCTCCAGCTCCTTGTCGCCGATCTGCTTCAGCACACGCAAAGCGTCCGCAAAGATGCCCGCCTGGTACAGCGACTGGGCGTAGTAGAATCTGGACAGGAGTTGACCATACAAACATTTATATAAATGGTGATTCATCTGCTCACCTATACTTGGCCTCCTTGGGCACCAGCTGGCAGAGCTGCTCGTAGCAGCTGGCCGCCTCCTCGTACTTCTGTGCATGATAGTAGCAGTGGCCCAGCGTGGAGAGTCCTGCCCGCGTATTGGCCGCCTCGCCGCAGTTCGCGATGCATTCGATCACATCCTCGTAGCGCTTATCCTTTATCTAACCAAAGGACGATCGAATGATGAGCTGCCGCTCTTTCTGGCTGACATTGAAGACTCACCAGGGTGTAGATGGTGCGTGTGACGTGTCCCTCGCGCAAGATTATGCCCTGATGCAACATTTTCTCAGCTCTGCGAAATTTTCTAGCCGGGATTTGTTGTGGCGCCGCCCGAGGTAGCCATGGCTACGCCCAATGCCTGCCAATGTCTGTCCGCTTCAGCCTTGGCAACGCCAGCCAAGCTGCTTGACAACAGTTGGATGAAGTCGTGCATGAAATGCGGCAAAATTTAAAAGATGTCAAAATAAATGCAAATCCGCTTTATGAGAGCAGAGCTGTGATGGTCATGAAAGTTCATATTTTTATTTAGATGGATTTCTTATTATATGCTAGAAGAATGAAATAAATGGGAAGTTATTAATATTACGATTTACAGAGAGCCTTTTCTTTATATACCCTGTAAAAAATGCAATTTACAATTTTATTTAGATGATTTTCTCACTAGAGAAAAAAGAATGTGAAGCTATTAATAATCCTATTTACAGAGAACATTTTCCATATAAACTCTATACAATTTAATTTGGCTTACTTTCTTATGATATTGTTCGTTAAATATTTATTTAATAAGCAAGAAAATATTAACAATCCAAGTTTCATATTTCTTCGATTTTCAAATACAAACTGTAAAATATGTAAGTAATGTAAATATTAATTCAGAATATTTGCTGAAAATATTCTTTAAAAATAAAATAAGTGAGAATGTATTAAGATATCAATTAACAACATATTTAAAAATTCGAAATATACTTCTTATAAATAGACTTGGAATCTTTAATAATTATGCTCTTATACCAGAAAGAAATGTTTTACTATATTTTATTGATGTGTCAATTTATAAATTATAAATTAAAATTGTTCAAGCAAAAATATTCCTTTTTTATTTATAATTATTATTTTCCTCTAAAATTCAAATAATAAGGAATTAATAAAAAATGCCATCTTTAATATATCAAATACAAATCTAAATTTAAAGAAAACTAGCGTATTTATAAAGCGCAGCTAAGAAAAGTAGCCCAGAAAATATTCCCCATTCGAACCCGTTCATATGCCTTTTGCACAGATTTCACACATTTCAACCACTGTGGCGTGGCTCAATATGCTAATTAGATTTGGACCGGGGCCGCTGCATTGAAGCCACAGAAAGCGCGCCTCATTTGCGGAGGCGCCACGGTTAGTGCAAGCTCAGTAGCTGCTTGCAACGCATCGTGTGGCAAAGCAATGGCCATGGACGACTACGATGATGACAGTAAGTGGCCTAACGTGGCTTCAAAATTGGTTCATTCATCAGGATTACAGCGTAACCCCTTACAGTGAGCAGCGTGGGCGTAACCACAGCACGCATCGAGAACCAACAGCAGCAACAGCAGCAGCAGCAGCACTATCATCAACAGGGTCAAAATCAGACAAGTGGAGGCCCAGTCAAGGTGGGGGGCTGGCGCTACGAGGACGCCAGTCGGTATATAGGCGAGTGGAACCAACGTGGACAGAAGCATGGCATAGGCCATCTGCAGTTTGCGGACGGCACGCGCTACGACGGACAGTTTCAGGAGGGCCTCAGCCAGGGCCTGGGCTGCCTTTGGTTTCCCGACGGCGCCAAGTGAGTATACCGATTCCGACTCCCGACTCTACTCAATTTCGATTGCTTGGCACAGATACGAAGGGGAGTTCCATCAGGGCTGGTTTCATGGCAACGGCATATTCTGGCGCGCGGATGGCATGAAGTACGAGGGCGAGTTCCGTGGCGGCAAGATCTGGGGCTGGGGCCTGCTCACCTTTCAGGACTTCACGCACGGATTTCCGCGCAACGAGGGCTTCTTTCAGGACTGCCGCTTCATGCGCAAACGTCGCTGCCCCGACGTTGTGCAGCGCGCACAGAAATGTGCGCTAATGGCCCGATCGCAGTGTGAACACCCCTACTAAACAGCAACAATAAAATATAACACAGCCAGACACATAATATTTAACAATTGTGCGTGTTTGAGTTTCGTTGTCAATTGAATCGAAATGCTAACAACAATTTGCTTATCTTCGTATCGCTAATCCCCGCTGGGTGCGCCCACCAAATACCAAGCGTTGCGTGCCTTGACAGCCGAATTACGCACCAGACGCTTGGGATCGTCCAGAGCGGTAGCCAGGGCCAGAGTCACGTCCACCTTGTGGGGCAGCAGCACATACGTCGGATACTTGGTTATGTCATAGAGCAGCTGCAGCGCTGCGATTCGCACTTGCTGCAATATGAAGAGAAACACAAATTAATAATAACTAGAGTATTTTAGACCATGTTAGATAACAAACCATGTTGGGTTGAGTCTTTTGCTTGGACAGTTCTAGGCAGCTGGGTATTAGGTGGCCGAGATGTGCCTGGAAATACGCATCCTGCTGCTTCACAAAGTTATTGCATATATTCAGTGCTATGCAAAGGAACTGTCCATCGCCTTGGCCGTCCAAAGTCTTGAAGAGCAGCGGACCCAGCTGCTTGATGTTTAGCCTAATCACCGAGTGGGGCGTTGCCTTTAGAACATAGATGAACGCCTTCATATGGTGTTCACAGTAGTTGGAGAGCTTGCTGCCCAGCTTGTTCATGATGGTGTGGAAGAACTTTTGCTTGTACAGGAATTTCACAACTGGCAAATCCAATTCCGGGAACTCGGCAGCAATAACGTCAAAGGCCAAGGCAGCGGCGCTGCTCAATGTGGGATGCTCCAGCAGGTCCGTCAGCTGGCAATATAAAGGCAATTGCAAATGAAGTTAATTTAATCCAGTTATTACAGTCAATTTATACTCACATCGGTTATAATTTCGGCTGCCTCCTCGAAGCCGGCCACCACTAAACCCTTGGCCAGCCAGGCCAGCAAGTGAACGGCTCGCTGGTCACCTGATTTGATGGCTTCTTTTAGCTGGTGTATGATGCGTTTCACTTGGGTGCGATTCTCTTTAGTGTTGTCCATTTTGTTCACCAGACTGCAGAGCAAATGATGCGCAATGGTGCGCAGCTGTTCGTTGTCAGAGCTCAGCGAGAGCTTGGTGAGATCATCCAGCAGGCGCTCGAAATGATCGTCGAGAGAAATGTCCTTGTGCAGATAGCCCAGCAGACCCCTGGCCACGTACAGATGTGCCGCCTCCTGCAGGTCCAGGGTCGGCAAATACTCGCTGACAATCGCACTCTGCTCGGAGAGGGGCAGCTGCTGCATGATGCGACTCAGTGCGGCGGCGATCACCTCCAAGGATGCCAACGGCAAGGCGGGCGTATTACGTGCCAATTCGATAAGCTGGTGCAACAGATTTGATTGCTGCTGCAGCTCCACAATGAAGCGTTGTTCCTCCTGGTTGAGCAGCGTTGAGAGCGCTTCCAAGGCCAAAAGGCGTCCCGGTTCGGTGATACTAGGCGTGAATACTTGCTTCATGACCAGATCAAGAATGCGCTGCGTAAATGCGATCTGAGGCAGCAGTGGCAGAAGATTTGCATAGATTTTGCGTTTGATGAACTCGGAGAATATGTCAAAGTTCCGAATGCATATGTCTATAAAGGATGACTGCAGCTCCACGGGATACAGGGCGCCCAGGTTGACAGTCAACAGCTTAAAGTCCAGATCGATGTACGGATGGCTAATTAGCTGCACGAGTGCCTTGTAGACCAGCGCACGCTGCACCTCGCTCAGCACGGGCACACATTCGCAGAGCACTGACAGAGCTGCCGTTTGTAGCTCCAAGTCCTCCTGCTTGGCATCGAAATCTTCGCGCTCGCACAGACGCAGCGCCGCGATGACATCGTCCTGCAACGGCAGCAGAATGGTCTTGTCCAGCTTTGTGAGCGAGTCCCGCAGTGCGGCCAGCTTATAAACCTGGCTAATGATGTGATAGAACTTGATGCGCTCCTCGCTGGCCTTCGGACTCAGCTCAATTGTCTGCAGCTTAAGCAGAAAAGTGTTCAGGATTTTGTCGGCAGCATAGGGCGCATCGCCCGAGACGCACATCAGAGCTATGGCAGTGGCTGGATGAAAGAGGCGATGATGGACATCGCTCAAGTGGGGCAGCACCACGCCCAGCACACTGCTCTGATAGTTATGGCTGATGCTCGGCACCTTGGCGGCGCTCTTTAGCAGCTCGGCAAGCGCTTTGAGAGCGCATCTCAGCACATCGGCATTGTCAGAGCCAGGAAAGGTTTCCGCCTTCAATGCCTGCCAGATTTGCGCGAAATAAGGCTCCAGTGCGGCTGGCGAGAACTTGAGCGCCGCTTGATGCTGCCACAGAAAGAAATTAATATAGGCATACAGTTTTTATAAGCTATCATTTGCTTACCAGCAGTTCAATGGAATCCAATTTGGCCACAACTAGCTCACTGTCCAGCTTCTCCACGGCCAGTGACACGGTCCATTCGGCAAACTGTTCGCTGGCCACCAAGCAGTGGGTTAACTTCTCGGCGAGAGCATCGCGTGTTATGGCCTCGGGATCCTCTTTGCTCGGGTTGAAATCGATGGGGAAATAGCAGGCAAAAATTTCAAACATCTCCTCGGCCAAATGCAATAGTGGATATTGTGATATAAACTCGGGCATAAAACTAAAAATGATATCCAGATTGCGTGGATCACGTTCCCCATCAATTGAATTGATCAGACCAAACAAAAAGTCGCCAGACATCTTAACAAGTTCTGAAAAAGCAACACAAATCAATTACTTTAGGCTAACAAAAATTTGCAATGAAATCGCACCTGGTTGGTAATGCACTGTGAGGTACTTCAACATGTTGAATATTTTGGTGCGGTCGCCGCGCGTCTGAGACTGACAGGTCGTATATTGGAAGAACGCTTGCAACAGGAGCGGCACACTCTCAGCTGGCAGCTGCTTCATGTGCACCAAGGCATTCAGGCCCACAATTATGGCGGGCATGACATTGTGATGATCGCGCAAGCGATCCGTGTAGAAGGTCGTTAGAAATTCCAACTGCTTGGAGTTTAGGACATCGCCGGGCAGAGCATTGAGTACAGCGGACAATAGATTTGTGCCGGCAACGCGTTCCTCGGTGTCCGAAGAGGTCAACGCAAAACCCAACTGTTCGGCTAGGTCGGCAATGGTGTAGGTGCCTCCAGCTAGTTCTGTTATAATAAATACTTTTAATTAAATGGGTCCATAGGTGGTTTGCGAAGTGTGCCTACCATTGGCAATTTGTGTTGCTGCTGCTTGAAGCTTGGCATCGCTTTTCAGAGCCTTCTCTAGAGTTTCACGAGTGGGCGTTGTCATGCTTCAACCGGCGCTAACGTAAGCGCTAAATTTAAAACACAAATACCTCTCTTAAGCAGTCTTAAACCAAAAATAAATAAGACTTCAAATGGTGTGTTTCCTTCTTTTGTTATCTATGGGGTCGCGGACACGGTCAAGCTGAAGGTCATTCATATATGGTGATGCCTGATATATTTAAGTTTGTTCATTTAACTGCTTTGCGGTGTCTCTAAGTATCCATAAAAACGTCCCTTTCTTTAATTAGTTTTCTTAGTAAACGAACACCAACTATAGTTCGAACATGCAACAAATTATTGTCATGCAGTTGATTCGTGCCTTTTTCAATATTTCTGTTAGAGCTGGAACTTTCCGTACTGCATATAGTGCCACTTTGTACATATCGATCTATTGCAATAATTAACGATAGTGGCTGTTGATTTGAATGGTGAGAACATAAGAAAATTTCTTATTGTTTCTATTGTATTCTTTCAAAGTTTTATTTTTGAAAATTTGCAATTTTATTTATCAAAAGGTAGAATTTACTGTGTATAAATCATTAAATGCTTTGCTAACTGGATTTAGTAACAAAGTTGCCACAGCGTTGAAAACAAACAATCATTCAAAATCAAAAACTTTCTAATCTAGATAATATAATTATGATTAATTCAAGGAATGCTATCATTTTTCAATAAAACTGTTAATATTTTAACATTTCGAATATATATTTAAAGTTAACAACATCATGCATCTAGTGCTTTAGTGTGTTTGAGAGTGTGATATCTAAATACATATCGGCATATCGGGGATCATTCGATATTTAGAGAGAGCCATCACTGTCATTGCGTTAGTATTAAGCAACAACAATTGCCGCAGAAGTCGCAGCACCCGTTTATTTTAGCTAATGCATTGCCTTTAAATTTAAACAAAAATAGTTTTTTAATCAGTTTAAGCTCGTAACGCCGTGTAACAAAGCCAGTGTACTAATGTCCATAACCGTAAGTAAGCTGGTTAATGAGAACATTGAATAAAAACTGTACGAGTTTGTCTACGCTTACGCCCCCACGTAGCGCATACGAGATTTAAATTCTTAAAAAATGCAAGTGAAAATGCATACAGAATTACAAGTAACTAATTAACGTAATTCCTTATAAAAAATGTATTTTATGTGCATTTAAGCCTACAACAACAAACGGCTGTTCATCTTCATATAAGTGTTTTTGTTTGTGTATGTGTGTGTGTGTTTGACGAAACTTAAACGCCGCGGAAATTTGAGCTCTGTTTTTTCTTTGCTCATTCTTGTCTATGTGTGCGTGTGTGTGCTTGTATGAGATTGCGCGCGTGTGTTAGTTTTTTTTTTGCAACTTTTTAACGTCGCTGACTTGAAAGAATTATTTAAAAGCCTCGACAACGACGACTCAACAAGGTCAAGCGCCTTATTTGTCAACAGCAAGGTTCATAATTTTTTTATAACATTTCGCCAAACGGATTCCGATTCAGTTTTTGGGCTAACAACTCGGAAATGGGAGCGCGGCGCAGTTGCACGTCCATGGTTTAAATTTGGTGACAAAAAGCAACAGCAGCAGGAACAGTGGCAACGGGTCGAACAATTGTGCTTATAATTAGCGCAGCACTTGTCGCCAGCTCGTGTACATATGTGTGTGTATGTGTGCTAGTACAATTTGTAGTTGTCTTCGGTCGTTGCCATTGCTATCTTCTTTTATTATTTTCGGTTATTTTGAGAGGCCAATACTTACTTTCCATTTTTACCTGCAAGTGTGTGTGCGTGTCCGATTGTCTCTGCCTATGTGTGGTGTGTGTTTGTGTATGTGTTTGTTTGTGTGAGTGAGTGAGTGACAAAGCCGCTGCGTTGCTTCCGTTCTATTGTCTGAGCGCAAATACGAAGACAGTCGAAGCGAAGAGAGAGCGAGAAAGAGAGAGGGAGAGAGCGAGAAGCTTACGCACTTAAGCAGCAGCAACAACAATGCTCATGTCTTTAATTGGGACTAATCTTTGTTTCGTTTTTGGTTACAACGACAACAACCTGTTCTGATTTTTTTTTTTTTTTATTTTTATTTTATTTTTTTGAACAGTTACTGCGAGGTGGCAAGCAAAAGACAACCACTTGCGTAGGAATGACCGTAATGGCCAAAACTACAATTGAAGAAATATGCGAGAATGCCAAATTAGCCAGAGACATGGCCCTGACAGGCAACTACGACTCGGCCTGCATATACTACGAGGGATTACAGGTAAGATAGATCACAGGCAAGAACAACAAAAATACCCTAGTAGACTACAGATCAGACTTATATGAACACTATCTTCCTATATATTATATAGGCGCGATATATAATATGATGCGTAGAAGGCTTATAGTTTGCTAGGTATTGGGTTATTTAAACAGATAAAAATCACGATTTCTGATTGATTGATTCCATGAGAGAATTATGGTTGAAATGTGGTTTTTATATTCGAGTCTGTGTTCAACAGTTTTATTATACAACAGTTATAGTTATGTATTACCCATATCTACCATATAGAGGCAACGCAACATATGTTAAGGTTCATCAATATAGCTTAAAGGTTGAGACCCAACGGACAGCTGACCATACTGATTATAAATATATCATAAACCACACAAGTTTTGCGTTCTGCTAGGGTATACAAAACTGTTGCGTATAGATTAAAATCTATTTTTAATTGTAGGGCATGCTGGCGCGCCTGCTAAAGAGTACCGTGGATCCCATGCGCAAGGGCAAATGGAACATGGTGAGTGTAGCTATTTTATCTCTATAAATTAGATTATATCATGCATATATATTGCAGATCAACCAGCAAATCAATCAGGAACATGCTAAAGTTAAGGCCATACAACGCACACTGCAGGACATTTCGTTAGATTTGCAAAATACTAAATTTGCACATAAACTGCGTGCACAGTTTAGTGACGACAGCAATGTGAACAAAGATCCCGCTGCCTGGTTTAAACCTGATCCGGATATATGGACACCACCTCCGAAAGATCCCGATGTCTGGGGACCACCGAAGCCTCCGCCACCCGTCCAGCAGGTGGGTCGGCGGGCCACCACCACAAATAGCCGTCGAACGGCAGGCGGCGCACCGAACAGCGGCCGACCCAGCACAATCCCACAGAGCACTGCCCGCAATGGTCCTAGCACGGCGCGCAACAGTCGAGGATCGGCCTCCACATCGAACAGTGCGCGCGGCGGCGCCAACGGCCGCGTGGCCGGTCGCAAATTGTCCACCTCCAATAGCATCAGCAACAACAACAATAATAATAACAATGATAGCAAAGATGATGACACGTCAGCGGCCGTCAGTAATGGCTCCACAGCGGATGGCGATGGGAGCGAACAGCAGGCGACAGAAGAGGAGCGAAAGTTTCAGCCCAACAATCACATCGAAGCCGAGCTGGTGGACATATTGGGTGAGTTTAACAACACAGGAACAGATTCATGCTCAGTTCATATGTAAATGACACACTTATCATCTACAGAGCGTGATATACTACAAAAGGATCCGAAGGTGCGGTGGAGCGATATAGCCGATCTGCACGATGCCAAGCGCTTGCTGGAGGAGGCCGTTGTGCTGCCCATGCTGATGCCAGACTACTTCAAGGTGCGTCATCAAGTCACCTGCATAGGCTGAATCATTAGCTGTTATATTTGCCATATGCCCTGTAATAATCAAAAGTGTGTAAACAAAAGGTAGTCACTCTCCTCGATATCTTTATAGGAGATGGGAGTAGAGACAAAGTTGAAAGTGAATGAGCAATAGGCCAAGTAAACTGTTTATATAGCAAGATTATTCTATTTGAATGCTTATCTGTTTTGATATATCTTGCATAGACATATATAGATTACCTATAGCTGTTAGCACAGGGTATCGCATAGTCTGTCACTCTCATAAAGAATATTTCCTTTTGTTCAATAACAAGCTTTTTAATGTTCCTGATAGGAACATTTAAAATATCGTCTGATAAGTTAAACCTCTCAGCATTTATCAAGTTTTTTTTTTGTGATTATCATATATTTTGAAGCCACAAATTTCGATTTATACCACTGTACACTGCTTATCAATTGTACGCTAACGAGTTTCATGTATTTTCCAGGGCATACGTCGTCCGTGGAAAGGCGTTCTAATGGTTGGCCCACCTGGCACAGGCAAAACGATGCTAGCCAAGGCGGTGGCCACCGAATGCGGCACCACCTTCTTCAATGTCAGCTCCGCTACGCTCACATCCAAGTATCGCGGTGAATCGGAGAAGATGGTGCGTCTGCTCTTCGAGATGGCGCGCTTCTATGCGCCGAGCACAATTTTCATTGATGAGATCGATTCGCTGTGCTCGCGACGTGGCTCGGAGTCGGAGCACGAGGCATCGCGACGTGTCAAATCGGAGCTGCTGGTGCAAATGGATGGCGTGGGCGGCGGCGAGGAGCAGGCCAAAGTTGTCATGGTGCTGGCAGCCACCAACTTTCCGTGGGACATCGATGAGGCGTTGCGCAGGCGTCTGGAGAAGCGCATCTATATACCACTGCCCACGGACGAGGGACGCGAGGCGCTGCTCAAGATCAATTTGCGCGAAGTGAAGGTGGACGATAGCGTCGATCTGAACTATGTGGCCAATCAGCTGGAAGGCTATTCCGGCGCCGATATCACCAATGTGTGCAGGTGCGTGTAGAATCTCATCTTGTGCATTGTTCTTCGATTTTAACTGAAATTCGGTTTGTTTTAGGGAGGCCAGCATGATGTCGATGCGACGCAAGATCGCCGGTCTAACGCCAGAACAAATACGACAACTGGCCACCGAGGAGGTGGATCTGCCAGTGTCCAATAAGGACTTCAATGAAGCCATCAGTCGCTGCAACAAGAGCGTCTCGCGCGCAGATCTGGACAAGTATGAAAAATGGATGAGGGAATTCGGTTCGTCATGATGGCGTTACACCCAACACACAATTTCCATCGATTCTAGGCATCTATTTATATATATACAACTATTTTTTGATAACAACAACAACAACAACCACATCCACACACGGATAGTTTTAGTGAGAAACCTTTTAAAGTGTTAAACCGGCCGCAGAGATAATGTTGAACATATTTTATATATAACATTTTGAATATGTATATGTGTATATATGATATATGCATATAAGTACGAAGCGTTGGAATTCAAAAGACTAACAGTAAATTAAAGAGGGAGAACTAAATATAACAGCAAAACAATTAAAAATGAAAGCAATCGTATATATATATGTAGAATATATATATTTATATATATTAAGCATGTGCACAATCCTTCCTAAAAATCCTTTCCATTCATTATACTACTAAGCCTCTAATCCACATGCCTCCTAGCCCTTGGCTTCATTTAAACTAAGATCTAAATTAGAAATTGATGCGAGCAATTGTTCATCGCTTTATAAATTATTGTCTAATTAATATATACATATTTTCTATTCTGTTTAATACACACTCAAATGTTTCTAATTAATTTGTAATTAATTCGGTTCGCTTAATTTACGCATTAATTATATTTGATAGTCTTTTAGTTTAAACAGTGAAAATGAGAGAAAATTGTGAATCAGTTGAATGTACTTAAAGATTTAATATTTGAAACAATTTTAAACAATAAACAAGAATACCATGAAGGATTTTTAACTCGAAGAGGGTCTCGCTTTATTAAAACTTAGCTAAGCTACTTTTCCTTGCTCTCTATGTATAAATTTAACACGTAAAATGTAAACAAAGCACTCGGATGAGTCATCCGCGATTGTGATGGCAGCATCTTCGAATTGCGTATGGGTCTTCATTGAAATTATAAACTAAATCCTCGCTCTGGCTCAATAGGGTCGTGATGGCGGCGGCATGGGCATCATTGGACCCATAACGGGATATGGCACGCCCATTTGTGGGGGCGGGTAGAAACTGCCGATGCCGCCGGCTGAGCCCGGCACATTCGCATAGGCGGGTACACCGCCGCCTGGTCCACCTGTGCCTTGCCGCTGTGCTTGTTTCCGGATCAGCTCCTGCATCTTCTCGGCCTTCAGCTTGCGCAGGTGCATTGTGCGGCGACTGCTCAGAAACTCTTCAAGGAAGGCATCCACGTTGAGCTCGTTGCTGGTGAACTTCTTGACGATCTCCTCCGTTTGCTCCTCGCTTTCGGACGCCGCCGTCTGCAGCAGCGCCAGCGCCGTCTCCTGGGAAACGCCACTGGTTTTCTCCTTAATTTGTGTGAGCAGCTCCTGCACGGCGTTGCACCTAGTGCGTCCCTCCTCGGTGAGTTCCGCCAGTTTGCCGCGCAGCTCAATGATCTTTGGCTCCTTCTCGATATTCTTTTCGGCTCGATTGCGATTCTCCTCGCAGAAGCGAACCTTTTGTGTCCTTAGCGATTCGAGCACCTCATCGACTTTTTCGTCCAATTTGTCATCGTTGTTGAGCAGCTCCTTCAGCTCTTCGGAGCTCATAGGAAAGAGCGTTGAATTTAACTGATTTAGATATTCCTGATACATGCTTCTTTGTAGATCTACTCAAACTTTCTTGATTTATATTTTCTGGCTATGTGTTTTTGTTAAAAAAAATTGTTTTATGTATGTTTGGAGTTAGACAACACTGTTTTTAGTACTACAATAACAGAGACTACGATATTCAAAATTCGTCATACTGCTATTAACAGCATACGCATTTGATTGTCATTTATGTTAAGTATACAGTGTTGCCACAAAGTTTTTATTTATTTGAATGGGTGTGCGCTTCTCTGCGCTTTTGAAAGTATTGTCTGTTTACACCTCTTAAATGCAACTGGTGCTTAGTAAACAGATTGTTTTCTTGGTATCAGATCTAACAGAAAACTGAATTTAACATTTGCCGTACTGCTAGTATAACACTGTTAAATAGAAGTGGAGTGTTGCCACATAGTTTTTATTCAAAACAGCTTGGCGCGCATTTTTATTACATTTACAAACTATTTATTGCAACCAATTAATTTTATTATTATTATTTTATCAAGAGATTATACGTTTGATTTGGCGCATAGATCTGCAGTGGATTTGCTGCATATATGGTTACAGGTAAATTCCACACCATTGTCTCAACGGGCAGTTCAGCTGGCGCTTTTAGCTCTCCAGACTGAGGATTCGGTACGCCAAAGTCCATCATGGTGCTGGTTACAAACTCGAAATGAAGACGCCACTTCACGTCCACCAGATCTGTACGAAATGTGGGCGTAACGTGCAGTGGAATGGGTACAACAACCTGCGTCTGCAGCGTTGAGTAGCAGACCTGAAAGTAATTCGCAAGAGAGTATTAGGATAAGATGGAGAGATATTTAGCTAGAGAACAACCTGATGGGATGTGGATATGGTGCTCAGCTTGCCCATGGGCTTGGGCTCATCCTTGTTGCGTGCACTACCCGATGTCTCCGACTTGTGCAGATTATCCACTGTTATGCCACTAGCAATGCTTGCCATGTCAAAGGAACTCTGCGAAGCAACATCGTCGCCAGCAGTTGGTTGCGCTTGCTCCGGCTGCGGCCGTAGCGGCAGCTCCTGCTGCTGCAGCTTCACCGAGAACTGGACACAGCGCACCTGACAGTTGTCGAAATCCAGGCTGCCCACAATATCCTCGCCCAGCTTATATGCGGGCTTGAACAGACAGAAGCGCCCAACGAATCCACGCTTATTCGAAATCCGATAGAACTTTGGAGCACGTCGAGCCGTCACATTCTATAAGTGAGCGCAGTAGTAGGAGTTAGATTCATTTATAATAGCAGGAATAGGCCGTACTTTTAAATGATGCCACGATATTTCCAGTTCGCTTATCTCGCGCTTCTCCAGGAATGGATTCGTGGGCGTTAGCTCCTCGTTGGTCTCCACTGTGACGGGCAGCTCATCCGGTCGAGCTATCAATGGAATGGGCAGCACTCGTATGGGCACTGTTAGCGTCTGCACCTTGGACTTGACGCGCTGTGTGGCAATCGTGATCTTATAGAAGTAGCGAATGTCATGGCCGCGATAGGTGGGAGGACCATCCCGCGGCACAAACTCATTGAAGAAGTCTGCAAATGAAATAGAGTCTTTAATGGTGTCACTTTAATTGCTCAGCCTGACGGTCCACCCACACATTTTCGTCTCGCCTGGCTGCAGCTTAAGGTCGCAGAAGAGAATCTTCGGCTTGGTTGCTACAATCACCTCGCCCGGCGTTTGGGTAACTGCATCCAACGCTGTGCGTCCTATGAGTTCTGCCAGCTCTGCTGACTTATCGGTCGACTGTGTACTGTAGCTGGTCTTTCTATAGCAATGCAGCTGCACCGAGGCCCACGCCAGATTCTCTACGCTACAAGTAAATCAAAATTAATTATTTACCCAATTATTTACTATTAATTCTCTTACGTTGGTGCTTTGGCATTTCGTTGCTGCTCCTCGCCAAACAGTTTATGTGTGAATTCGATTAAGCATTCAACGCACTCGCCTGTTGCGTATATTGCTGAATCTGCACGCACTAATTTTGCTTTAATTTCAATCATTTTAAAGCATAATTTGAGTTTTTTGTTGTTAGTTTCTGTTTTGTTGGATTCTCTGTTCTATAAATATTATTTGTCTGTTGTACAGCAACGTTTTATCCAATAAATATATGTTAACTATTACTAATTATTTCATATAATTCTTCATTTATTTCTTTATTAATTAAGTTTATGTTTTCAGTGTTTTATTAGTCTTGATAAGTTTGATATCGACTATCGTAACCTGCTACAAGCTTATCGATAGATATTATATGCTTACGTTAACGTAACGTAATTAATTTTTTAAAGTTGAAATAATTGATTAGTTTACATTATGATAATATTAGTTAATATTTCAGTTTTGCGAAATCAGAGTTTTAAAGAGCTCAGTCTTATACCAAAATTTGACAATCACTTTTTAACGGCACGCAACAGTTGTGCGTTCGATAGTATCGATACGTTTTCGTTTTGCTTTGTGTTTTGTTTCGCACCGCTAGCATTGCGTTTCGCTTTGTCGTTCGCATTGAGTTCCAATTCAGACGTCGTCGCTTTCAAACGTGTTACGCGCGTGCTTCGCGCTTTGTTCGTTTGACAAATTCGTTGAATTTCCAAGAAAAGCAAAAAATTGCACCACGATCAACGCAACAAGTGTAAAGTGTATGCGTAAATTGTACGAAATCAAAAAATAGTGAAAATCGAAGTGAAGTTTTTTTTGTATTGCATTTAGGTGCTTTAACAGCCATTCTTTGGCTTGGCCTTCGATCCTAGTGATCTGTGCGTCAAAATGTGCAGCAACAAAGTTAAAAGTTATTTGAGTGCTGCGTTAATTTAATTAAGCGTGGCAATAAATTTGTTGCTAATTTTTGTAGTGTTACTGGTTTAAAATTGTGTGTTCATTTATGCCTGGGATTACCTGGACGTATTCTAATTTGGATTTAAATATCGCGACGAAACGTCACAAAAGGTAAGTCGTAATTTTTGTTGCTGTAATTTCCAGCTTTTAATTATTGCCAATTGAGCGTTAAGTGCATTGGTTATTATTAGCGTACCCCTATCAAGAGCAAACAACAATTGCCATGTCCGGCTTAGCAACAACAACAACAAGAACAACTGAAACAACAACGCATTCCAACGGCGTCGGCATTTTGCCTACTTATTTTGCTTTTTTATTTGTGGAGAATGTCGGACGCCACCCGCTATACTCTACATTCTTTTTTTTTAACGCTCATTTGCTCACATACTTGCATTCGTTGTTGTTGTTGTTGCTGCTTCCATCTGCATAGGTATAAGAGACTACGTTAATTCGGATGTGGTTTTGCGCTTCAAAATCTACAGAAGCAACAACAACAAAACAATAAGAAAAGGGTGCGTCGACATTCAATGTTGTTGTTTCGCCTTCTTTACTGTGTTTTGCTGCTTTACTTTTTTGCTGTTTCACCTTCGTACATTTCGTACGGTTATCACATCGTACATTTTGCTCTGCTGTTTCGTTGAAGATGTTGCTGGCTGGCTGGTTAGTTGGCTCCCAGCTCTTAAAAGTCTCCACTCACACTCACACTCGCTTGCACACGCACACTCGCCCTCACACACACCAATGCATACAGTTATACCTGTTTTTATTATTTGAGCGCAGCCGCCGCGCTCGCTCGCGGAGCTGTGCGCACGGAACTCACTCCATTGGAGCCGAGCGCCGGCGCGACGACAGCAACGACTGGAAGATCGGAATTTTTAGTGCAGCTTTACAGCAGCAAACAGCAACTCGTTGTTGTTGTCTTTTTTTATTTTTCTCATTTTTGTTGCTGTTGCTATTTTCTTTGACAACAGGTTTATAAATAAGCATACAAACACGCGCAGTCACACACAAGCTCACTTTAGTATCGTAGGTTTTACATGCTAGTCAAGTCTACTACGTTTTTCACTATACGCTGCGGTGGGTGTTATGCAGACTACCTTTTCGACATGGCGCATTTGCTATTAGCTACTACTTTCTGTCATTATTCTGTCGCTGTTGTTGTCTTACAAAAAGAGCTAATGCAGCCTTATGCATTTATGCGTGGTGCAGAGCTGAAAAAAAAGCGAAAAGGGTTAGAATAGAAAAAAGGAATATGCTACACTACAGTGGAATTTATGTATGCATATATGTATGTATGTATACATACATATATTCCTACCTTTTTTGTTGGCGGTTTTAGCAGTAAAGTTTGTTTTGCTGGCTTGCTTGAAATATTGTCTTTTTTTCACGCTAAATTACAGCTATGCCCGTTTTGGCGCCTTGAAATTTGTCTTTTTTGCGGACTTTATTTGCTTTGCTTTGCTTTTTGCCCATTGCTCGTTTTGTAAAATGAACTTTGGACTGTGGCCCGTTGCATGACTCATTGCATGGCTGAAAATAAGTTTAGCTTTTTCATTGCCTGCAGCACTCGAGTTTTAAAATGACAGAAGGTGTAATTATAGACCTGATCTATACACATATATTGAACATATATATTGACATACAAACATATTGTATGATCATTTATTTCATATCTAGACTGTGCTCATTTCACTGTAATCTTAGCCTTATCAAAAATGCGACACAAGAGTGGTTCGTGTCCCCAAAAAAAAAAAGAACGCCAAGAGATAAGCCAAATATGTATTGGCCCATAAAAGTACAATAGTACTAAGGACAACAATAGCAACAACAATATCACGGAATATTACAAACAATGCAATTGCATTTAGAGCAAACAGATAAGAATGCCCAACAAAAAAGTGAGTAAACAAAACTGAAATAATTCCAAGAAAATGTGCAAAGCAAATATGAAAAGTCAAACTAAATAAAGTCAAAAGCAAAACACAAAACCAAAACAAGTGAAATACAACAACACAAAGTGGGCCGAACGAATCCAACAAAAATGCCCAAGCAGACGGAAAGAGAGAGAAACTGGCACACGTGCGACTGTGTGTGTGTGTGTGTGTGTGTGTGTAGTTACAGGTGCCAGCTAATCTAATTACGACATAGACTCGGTATCAAATATTTGCCCATTGATAAACAATACATCAAAAGCATATTAGTTAAAAGTGTTTGTGTGTGTGTGTGTGTCTGTGTGTGAAATATAGAATTGGGGCGCACTTTCGAGTGTACCACAGTTATTGGGACACATACGCATGCACACATGCATACCAATAAGTCTAACTGCTTTCAAGAATTCCAATATAAGTAGAGCATAATTAATGCGTCTTTTTAGTGTGCCAATATTTGTGTTTTTGTTTTCTTTTGCGAATTACTTTTACTATTTACTTTTATTTATTTTTTATTTACATATTTATTGTTTTTATTTACAAATTTATTTATTTTTAATTTTATTTAAATTTATTTTTATTTTTTTATTTTTTTTTTTGTATTTTATTCTTCTATATCTAAGCCGCATTTAGCTCTAGTGTGTGAGCCAACTCATATTATTTATTATTAATTCTATGTTATTCTGTATTTTAAGTTTACTTGATTCCCTTAGGGGATTTCTTTTTTTTTTGCGCATTTGCGCCTATTTCACAATTCGTAATTGGAGTCTCGCAGAATGTTTATTTTTGGGCATATGCATGCAATGGATTTCTGTTGCCTGTTGCCGCTTGCCTTTTGCTTTTGTTTACTTTTGCTTTCGTTTTGGCATCGTTTACGGTATCAGAATTTGGAATTGGAATCGGCATCGCTGACGGCTTATTGTTTTTTGCACAAATTATAGTTTATTATGCTTTGGCCTTTGCTGGAAATACGAGCTTTTTTGACGGCGCAGCTGTTGCTGCTGCTGCCGTTGCCGTTGCCTTTTGCTTTTAGCTGTTCTATAAACAAATTGGAATTTCAGATTGCGTTCAATTCGTGCGAAATTAAAAATAATAAGTAGGCAAAAATGAGAAAAACGAACGGTTTCCGTTTATGAAATGTAGAAATTTATTGGAAGAGAGAAAGGTTGAGACGGTTTATCGTAAAGAACGATCTATTTGAAAGTTAGCTATAGAGAATTGATTGGAGAAATTATAAGGAAATTTGATTAGAAATTTTTCCAAGTTATTTACGCTATAAGAACGGTTCTATATTGCCTAAATATGATAAAAAAAAACTGCTTTATATATCAGTACCAACAAAAATATAAGAAAAAGGAAAAGGAGCGCCAAATGGATTAGACATTTGGGTTGATTTAGTGCGGTCAGTGCCACGCCCAATGCCGCCCCGGCTGACTGGAAGCTGGAAACCCGTTTCGCAAATCGTATGCGCCAACAGCGAAACTTGTTTTTTTTTGTGTACTGCCTGACCGTGATTTTGAGCTGAATGTTTGTCCATGAGCTATTGTCCGAGTCCCGATCTATATACTTATATGTATTGTATATTATATATACTCGTATATACTCGTCTGTGTGTAGCACACATATAGTTCCACTTTATTTGCATTTTGTGTGCGGTTTCATGCATTTTGAGAGATCTACGACAGCTTGTGCCTTCCGCCATCTCGTCCCGCCTCGACTCGACTCGACTCGATGTGCTTCGTCTTTGGCGTGTGAGAAAGTTGTTGACCAAGCAAACAACGACAACAACTTGGAGTGAAGTGCGGGGCGCTGGTGTGGCGGGAGATGGAAACACCGCAATTGCACAAACAACGCCCTCATCCATTCGAGTGACTGCCCAGCATAGCAAAGTGCTGCATGCAATTCATGAAATTCATTTCCAGTTCCCACTGTAGGATAGACCCCTCTCTATCTCGCTCTCTGTTTCTCTCTCTCTCTCCTCTCTTTGTAGCCGCTGCGGTCGAGTCTCTTCCCGCACATTCCATACACATAGACTCACAGGGCTCGCGTTACCTACAACAATAACAACAGCAACAACAACAGCAGCATTGGCTCAAAGAACTCCCAGTTCCATCTGAACTCCTCTCTGCGTACATAACTGGGATTATTGGCATATGTAACAAAGAATGAGCTACTACAATCGTAGAATCCCTAGATATTGTTGGACAGTGTATTATAATCATAGAAAATATATTTAGGGGAATGCTTGTATGTTATGCTTATAGTAAGATATTTGTTTAATTGAAATAGCATAGATAACTGACAATGATTAAGAGTTACTGTGTTTCTTGTAATATATATGAAGTATAGAGATTATTTAGAAAATTCCTCTTAGCTTGTTAAACCATTTTATTTTCTAGAAGTTACATTTTTTTACAACAGAAATGAATCTGAAGTTGTGGACATAGTCTAATAGCTATATATTTATATATATTGTATATGTATTTTTTTTTTTTTATATGGTCAGGAATGATATTTCTTTGAAAGCCATTAGCAATCAGTTCACAGCTAAGCAAATGGAAATCTTTGACAGAGGTCTCTATATATCTTTTATTGGCCTGGCTCTCTAGCAGGCAAAAACATCATCAAGAGGGAGGGGTTTTCTTTATTTTGAGTCAGGCACTCGAAACTCATAATCGAAACATTTGCTTACAAATATGATTCGCGCTGACTTTTCATATTCATCTCTGAGTATGCCGAGTGGCGCATGATTGATTGATGGATCGATTGATGGACGTAGAAATATGCGAGACAAAGGTGCGACAATGCCCAACAACAAGGAGCAACAACACACTGTGCAACAGGGTGCGCTTGCGTGAGCATCTTCTTGAATGACTGACTGACTGTACTTTTATTTTATTTCATTTTATTCAGCTCTGGAATGCTGCCCTCAAATTGTCAATTGGTATAATTCATAAAACAGAAACTGAACGGCTATTCCAGCACTCGCACACTCACCACGTTCTGCGCCAGTGCACCGACCCTGCTTTACCTTTCCTCTGTTTCTATCTAACATGCACTCTCCCTCTCGCTCTTTCTCCTTTGTGATATTCGCTCCTTATTTGTGGCCTAGCTACCTGCCTGAGTGTGGCTGATCTTGATTTTGCTGGCGTGCTTGGTTTTTATACCTGGCCTCTGTCTGTTGTCAGCTCAACCTTGTGGAGGGTTCGCTCGATACCCACCCCTAACGTAAACAGCAAGTTGACAGTTACCAGGCTAAAAACATTCCTTGTTTTTTTTTTTTTTTTATATATATAGTGTATAAAGGTATCTTCATAGCCAACTGCTGTTGGCAACGTAATATGCTGTAATAACTAAGCCACTGAAATACTTATATAAGTAAAATTTGATATAGCTATATATGTATATATTCTCCAATTGTTGGTGGAGTCATTGGAATCCAATAAATAAAATTCAATTAAATTATAATATTTTAATTTATATTATTCATTATTTTTTATTATTTTATTTTATTATATTATTATTTGAATAATTTATATTATTTTATGGAATTATTTTGTGCATTGAAATAATTATGCATTTTTATTAAAAGCTTATCTATTTATTTTTGTATATTTCTATATATATTTATATTACTTCTATAGCTTCTCTACATTTATATACACTTCAATATATATATATGTATATGTATGTTTGTCTACCTACCTATGTACACATGTGTATATATAATCAGCAGCAAAAGAAAACAAATTCAAATACAAATCTCTCTTAAATGCGCTTTGATTGTCTTTGCGACGCTCTTCTCGAGAGAAAAGAGATTATATGTCCGCCCGTCTGCCCGTCTGTCTCTCTGTCCACTTGAGTGGTTTGTCTCAGCTCTTGAATGTATGCATAATGTAGTCTTAATGCGCGTCTGCCTGCCCGTCTGTCTGTCTTTATGATTATGTCTTTTTGTTTTTTGGTTCTTCTCAAGTGCCGCCTGCTGCTCTTCATTTTGACTAATTATTTCCCTGGTCGTCAGCTGATTACCTTTTTGGCTATTTGCTTTTTGGTTTGCGCTCTACAAAAGGAGGTTGTTGGTACAAGATGTTTGCACCTCTTAAAAACTACAGTTGTTGTTGTTGTTGTTGCTGTTGCTGTTGCCTAGTTGGCCTTAAATCCCGTTTGTAACAGCTGCAAATTTCACGCTTGGCATCTCATTGGCGGCCGCTGCTTTTGCTGTTGCTGCTGCTGTTGCTGCTGTTCATCTGCACAGTTTGTTTTACACGTAATTACAAAGATTTTTATCCATGCTGCATTTTGTGGGTCAACAACATTGCAAGCTAAACAGCTGCTGTTGCAAACAAATTACTTGGTTTTTTTTTTTTTTTTTTGGTAAAAATGCAGATCTTACTTTGAGATGTATTGTAAAAGATATATATATTTATTACTGACAAAACATGTAAGCGTCAAGATTGATTGAATTAAAATATGATAATAATATGTTAATATATACAATAATTTCTTTCCTCGGCTTTTAAATTATGCTGCACTTGCATGCCGATAACTCAATAAAATTTCCAAATATGAACTTCAATGCATATAACAATTAAGCAATTACCCAAATGAGTTTAGCCAGCAGCTGTAGAGTAGAGTATAGCACCGACTCTTACCTTAAACCACAATCATTCTATCTCCAGCCTATTGAATTACGCAAAAGCGAAAGTTACGAGCCAAACTGACAGATCAAGCGAATGTAAAGGGGATTGAGGCGACGGCGATTACAAGTGAATCGAATATCTATGCTGTGAGGCAAGCACGAAAACTGAAACCTTGACCCGAGGTCAAAATGCATACAACAAGAAATACAATAACAATAATGAATTAAATGTTAATTGTTGTAAAACATAATTAAGCATTCAAATCTAGCCAATGATGTTACGAGCCAGAGAAGTGTTGGGGGGAGTGAGCGGGCTAGGGGGTATATGAGACTATTGGTCAATGTGTCGGACAGTTGACAGTTGCGACTGCGCAATGCACAAGGCAGTTGCATATGAATTAAACATGTACAAGCACATGCACATGCACATGCACAGATGCGGCAGCCAAGCGTTGCACATTCCATCACACACACACACACATACACAGCATCATTTTAAACCGGTTAGGATTTGATAGCTGTGAATAGCTCTCTGCGAGTATGTGTTTTACATTATGACTCGCATCGGATCGAGTGAGTGACAATCGAGCAGCAGGCGTCTGTCTGACTGCCATTTGCCAAACGAACGAAACGACAAATTGGCTGTGGGGGGGGAATATACCTCTCTGCCCACTGCCGTCCCGTACGCAAGCTACCTCTCGCCCACTAACCACCAGTCAGCCCTCGACTGCATTCACAGAAGGCCAATTTAATTATAAAAATGTCGCGAATTTCTTTAGCTTTGCAAATGAAATACCCTTGTCAAGGGTAATGTAGGTTTATCATGATTTAGCTGATATGAACATGTAAATATATGATACAACATCTTTAATATATTATTAATTATATTATTTCAATAATTCTTCGCGTCTTTGAACATTTGAGAGAGACAGTACTTGAGTAAAAGTAAAAGCAAGGAGAGAAGTGTAGAAGATCACTAAAGTTGTCTACTTGTGTGCAGCAGTTCCCACTTGGTATTTGTATTTATGTAAAGCAAAGCTAGAATGCTCACAGCAGCAGAGAGCGTTCCCATTGGTCACTTGAAGCTCGACTGGCATTTGAGAGAGATGCACTGTCTCTGTGCATAGTGGCCCTATATAAAGGGCAGCAGCTGCAGCATTTCTTCAGTCAGTCTTCAGTCGTCCAGGCCTGGTGGAGGTCAGCGTAATAAGGTGAGGTAGAGTGTGTGATCGATCAGCTAAGCATTAAATACGTGGAAGAACTACGTAAGGGAATCACGTAGAGGGATTACGTAAAGGAAATATGTAGAGGAATTACTTAAAGGAAATACTTGCAAGAAATACTTCCAAATACGTAGAGGGAATAATTAGATGAAATACACAGACGAATAGTGCTAAATCGACTCAGATCGTCACCATGATCAAGAATATATATACTTTGTGGGGTGTGCCACGCCTACTTCTGCCCGTTACATATATTTCAGCAAAACCAATATACCCTGATTTGCCATAAATAAACTTAATTATATACTTATACAATTTTTATAATAGAAGAGAATAATTTATTATGCCAGAGTATAGAGTCGAGTATTGGAGTATATTATATTATTATATTATGCTACTGTATATTTGGGGAAATTATAGATAAGATTGCTATCGGCTGTACTTCAAGCAACATTCAGCTTTCTATGCCTAATTGTTCTTGCTGGTTTTCACTTGATTTTCACTTGAATGCTGCCGTTTTGTCTTTATTTCATTTTCTCAAGCATTTGACATTTTCACGTTAATTGAAATTTTATTGCCGATTGTCAATTGTCGCATTGTCTCGCCCTCTGTCCGTCTGCCCGTCTGCCCGTCTCGCCGTCTCTGCGTTTGTCTTTTAATGTCGATTGGCTGTGGTTGAATCTGTTTGCTCGCTGGGTCTTTTTATGGGCGTTGTTTGGCGCAGTGAAAGTTGCGCATTTGAGTGGGTGGGGAGGTGGTAACGGAGATGCGTTGGGGACAGATGATAGTCGTACTTTCATACTGGTACTATCTTATATATATATGTATATGTATTTTGCCATTAGGCTATAAGTGCCTGACCATTTGGCTGCTGCTGGCGGGTAATCAACATCAAAAGCGGGTTCCGGGCAGTTAACAGACTTTATGAATTTTCCCACATTAAATATGCACCCAGTCAGCTTTTCTAATAGCTGGGGGCACTGCTCCTATATATATTGTCTATGTGTATATAAACAAAAGCAACTACCTACAGATTATTTCAAGTGTATTAAACCAAGCACAGTCAGCGCTTAAATTGCTTCCTGGCCTAATTAGACTGCAGCAGCAGCAGCAACAGTAATGGAAAATTGCAACAACAACAACAATGACAACAGCATTTAGAGACAAGTTTTAAACGCTTTTGACCAGCATAAGTTGTTGCTGTTAGTTTTTATGGCAAATGTTCATAAAACAGAGTTCGCACTTTTAATTAAACAAATACAAAAATTTCTCTTTGTTTAGGTTGAAAGCAACAACAAAAAATAAGCTCTGTAAAAAAAGTATTATGTGAATGAATAATGCTGTAGTTGCGATAAATATTGCATAAGCAAATGAGAGCGATAGAGACAGAGAGAGAGGGGGCATAGCATTTGTCTCGATTCAGTTGCGTTTCGCTATGACATCACGTTTCTGCGAATTGTGCAATATTTTAATATCTATATAGAGCAAACATTGAAATAGTTTTTGCATTGAGCTCACTCAAAGAAGAGCTTATCTATTGTGACCGAAGCAAAACCTGTTGCTACCTTAACAATGAAAATAAATAATAATAATAAAAATACCAAACAAATTCCCAAACTATAAAAAAAACTGAAAACTAAAAACTTTGATGCCAATTGACAGATAAGATTGCAAATTAGCATTTCCAATGCTTATATGCAGATATCTTTATCGAGCAAGAAAAGAACAACAGCTTTTAAATGACAAATTAAAGAGAGATAAAAATCAAGTTTTCGTTTCGTTCATGTCACCTGTGTGTATGCGTGTGTCTGTGTGTAATCAGCCAATCAAGATAATGGCATACAGATAGAGCCATGGGCATAATCAGTCAATAACCTGTTGACTCCACCACTAAGCGATGAGCAGCAAATTAACGAGAAATGAAACACGCATCAAAATATAAACAAACATTGAACTTCTTCTCATTAATAGACCTGGTCCAAATAAGGCCAAACCAAAACTGGGCTCTGATTGGATTGGAAATTTGAAAAAAAAAAATGAATAAATAAAGACAAACGACAAATAAGTGAAAGTTGATTAATAGTTTCCGTTTATGGATTGACTGGCTTTATTATACGTTTATTTATACTCTGATTGCAGTGTGAATAAAGGAAATAGGGCATATTGTTTGTATGAGTGGGTATGCAACAGGCAGTAGCATGCGCAATAAATGAGTACATTCGTGATCTACAGGAGTTTCGACCACTTTTGCCATAGAAATTGATAAACATTAATAACAAACTTATATTTGCCTGAAACTCTTTGAAATTGATGTTATCTATAACCAATTTGGATATATCTCGTATATTCCATTCCATTCCATTTGGTATATAGTATTTTCTATTCCATTTCAGGGTATCTCCTAGTCGAGCACGCCCGCTTTGCTGTCTTACTTGCTTTTTTTTTTACTACGCTCTTTGCTCATATAATTATTTATATTTCATTGAAGCATTCAAATTCGTTGCACGCAAAATAAAAATGAACAAAAATAACAAGCCCATGCGGCGTATGAGCAATGCTAGCCAAGCAAATTATGTGTGTCTCTCTCACTCTTTGTATCCCGCCCCCCTCTCTGTAAATCTTTTGCATATTTGCATGTGCGTTTTATTAATTTTGATTTGCTGATCATAGGCAGGGCACATCTGTGTATACATGCATAGATTAATAAAGCCATATATCTATATATGAATATTTACCATTTTCTATGCATATTCTCACACAGAAATCTAACTAATTATGTATGCATAGGAGCAGCAGCCGCAGCCGCAGCAGCAGCATTAATGTGAGGTGCGGCCATCTCTATAAGGCTGTAGACTGTTCGATGTTGCAGTTGAGCTGAGCCATGAATAATTACGTTTTACGTGTTTGTCTTTGTTTTTGTTATTGGTGACTCTGCCTAAAAGGTGTTAACATTTGATTTGTAATTGGGTTAAATTGCAGTTGTCCAATTAAACAAAGAATACGATGAAAAGGTGTGTATGTGTGTGTGAATTTAATTATCAAATAAATAAGAACACTCAAAAATGAATCGACTAACTATTCATGCATTCATTCACATGCATTTTATACTATAACATTTATTTAATACATAAAATACTTTATTTTTTGTAATTCATTTGAGTTTAGTTTTATCATAAAAATTCGTATTTAATATAGAATTTTTTTTATATTATTTATCAAAAATTAGAAAAACATAATTGAAACACTTTTCTCAATTTGAATTCATAGGCATTAAAAGAGTTTAAAGTCTAAGTCTAGTCATATAGAATTAATATTATTTTTAATTTAATTTTTTATATACGATGCTCTATAGATAATTGCATTTATTTGAAATATTAAAAAATAATTTAAAAATATGTGCTTATTTAAAGAATTAAAGAATTCTTTTCAACAATTTATTAACATTGATCTTAACTATTTTCGGAGATTTCAAATTCTTGTATACCTCTTTAAAACATGCAAATTCCACTTTCCATTGCGCCACTCGCTCTCTCTCTCTCACTCTCCCTCGATCTGTCAATCGGAGAAGACAAACTTCAACTTATTTTTCACAAATTTCAATTGTGAAATCAAGTATGATTCATGCTCAATTGAGAGATTCTTGAAGCACAAAAATTTATGAGCAACTTCAAGTAAATTCCATACCAAGGCACTCTCCAATTCTCACAGAAATTGTGTCTGTCGTGGACAATTGTAAATGGGTTTGTTGCTTGAACCCTTGTACATTGGATGTTGATGTAAGTTTGCTTTATGAAGGTGCGATCATGCCAGATCGTGACAAATGTAAATTAGAGATACATTGAACTCTCTTGGTAATGGTTCTTCTTGTTCTAGCACAATTTTAGAATGACTGAAATGAAACCATGTTGATTTTTACGTATTAGTCACGATCATTAACATGCCTGTTCCTTCCTGTTTGGCCATCCTCAATTTCAATTCAATTCTAATTCGGTTTGCCTTGTTGATTCATGCTAACCACACATTGCGGCTCATTAAAATGCTCAACCCAATTCCAGTTACCAATTAAGCAGCAACAGAAACTGAAACAGAAGCGTAGAGAAAACTTGACTCATATTTTGTTGCCTGAGCAAAAAAAAAAATCTGAATAACTCACCTGTGTTTGGTGCCTGGCAAAAAAAAAAGTGTTGGGCATGTAACAAAGTATAAAGCACAGAGCAAACAAGCGTGCCGAAAAAGCAAGTGAACGACTAGCAGATACGCTATAATAACTAAGCTTGATATACGCTATGAATTATTATAGTTTCGACTGTTGAAATTATTTCAGATAATGCAATTTATGTTTATATAGTTGAGCAAATATCAAGTTATATAGGAATTACATTTATTGATTTTAATTTATTATAATTATAATTATAATTATTTATTAATTATAATTACATTTAATACAACCTGAAACTAGACTAAATTTCAAATTTTGCAAATAACTTTTGATTTTATTTTATGTTCTCTCAATACTTTAAATATTCCTTGAAATATAAATATACTATTTATGGTTGTCATAAGACTAAAATATGCCTTAAAAATTTATTGATACATCTAATTATATATAAATATTTAAATTAAAAAAAAAAAATGTGTTAAAGAATGCATTTCAACATTCCAATCATTCCAAAAAATTTCCATGTCCACACTAACAGTTTGTTTAACCCACTTTCTGTGACTACAGGGTATGCAAAAAAAAAAAAAAGAGTCAACAACCACTTTGGTATGCCATTTGATGCCGGTTCGCATTCGCCGGCTGTTTTTTTTTTTTTACTATAAGTTTTCTGTTTCTCACATACGAATATAAAAAGAGAAAAAAAGAAAAGAAAAGGCTTGTGTTTATATTTATTTTGGCCAGTGAAACAACAAAAGCAGCGCTAAGACAACAATAAAACGCCAACAACAGTTACACACGGCTAAATAGCAAATAACAAGAAAATAAGATACTTTCAAAGATATATACAGACATAAATATATGTATATACATATGTATGGGAGTACATATAAACAAACATATATCTATATACACTTTTCGTAAAAACAAAAAAAAAAATGTCGCCAGCAATTTTTTCAAACGTTAACCGGCAAATGACGCCGTTTAAATTGGATTATAAAGCAAAACTGCGCTGTGGGGTATGCTTAGCTATGGCAGTTGGTTTGTGAACTCAGCCTAATGAAATGGGATAATGAGCAGAGCTTTGCCTGAGGAGAAGCTGAGACTAACTTCAATTGTGATATATGTCTGATGGTTAAATAGGAGAAGCTCCTGCAATTAGTTTCGTTGCCTTTTTGATTACTCTATCTGTCTCTCTTTTTCGCCTGGTACTTAAATTTACCTGCTCTATCTCAGTCTATCTTTATTTTACTCCCATTTTGGAGAGAGAGAGATCTCTCTTTAGAATTTCTCTTTCTATATAAAACTTTGTTCATATGAAGAGTATCTACTCGTCAATCACCCGCATACCTTTTCGTTTTTCTGCTGACTCTTGTTGGTCGGCTAAGTGCAAAAGTATCACAGGCTAGTTTTTAAGCCTCGGCCGCACAGTTGCGTTGAAGAAGAAGCCAAAGAAAAACACATCAAAGCAATAGAGAAAGGGAAGAGCGGAAAGGTTTGTGTCATGGCTAAGCAAAATTTCGTCATTGTTGTTGTTGTTGTGGTTGCTTTTACTCTTTCTGCTGCTGCTGTTGTTGTTGTTGTTGTCACCCAATCACATTTTGCGGTACTTGGCCCTCGCTCTGTCATCGAGCAAAGGCAGATGCGAGCTGTAATTGTTGATGTACTTGACTTACCTGTGTCGTTTCTTATTGACTTTTAATTAGGCGCCACTCAAAGGTAACTAACTCAATTAGCTGCTCGATTGAGGAACTAGATCAGACAGCAGCAGCAGCAGCTGTGGCCCCTTGCAGCTTAGTTTAAGTATATTTACTATGAGCTATATATGATATAGGCTTATATATACTTATATTGATATTGACTAGCTTCTTTTCACTTGCCTTGGACAGCTTTTAGCAGAGCTTTTTGTCGCACCCAAATGGAAAGAGAACTTGGGTACATTCACCTCTCATTCAACGAGGCTTTGTTTCTTGGTCTTGCGGTACTTTTTATATATGTTTAAATAGGTAGTATATATATACATATATATTTATCTGTTTGTCTGCCCATTTATCTGGCGACAGTTTTTCTTTAGCTTCTTTCCGCTCTTTTGCCTTGTTGTTTTTATTGTTGTTCTCTTTGCGGTTTCCCGACTTACTTCCATTTTTATCAATTCTCGCAATCTTTAGGCTCAGTGCACAAGCAACAACAACCAGTTGACTCTGCGCCGTGTTAAATGACACTTTTATGTCTTTTTAATAATGTTGTAAAACTGTCTAAATAATTACAAAAGAAAAGGAAAAAGAAAAAGCAAAAGAAAGCAATTGAAGTTTTGACTTATTTTTAACAATTGCTCCATAATTTTTAAGATAATTGTGCCTAACTATAAAATAGCATTGGAATTCCTTTAAAAAACTGATAGAAATCATGAAATATTTTCAAATAAAGTGCATAAATTTTGATGGAAATTGCAACCCCTTAGCAACCCCTAGAAACAGCTCGGCAACCGACTGTGCGACTAGCCAAACAACAAGCATTAAAATGTTGTCGAAAAAAACTAAACAAAATGCCAAAACACTAAGAGAACATGAATACTTGCACGACTCGAATGTACCCTGTAGTAAATGTAAATCTATTGATTCTAAAAAAAACTGGATAAATTAATTTTCTTTCAAATAGCTGTGATGATGGTTGGCCAATCTTGACTAGAAAATACCCTTTATTATTATTATTTATTTCTTTTTAAGTTTATTTATTTCTTATTTATTTATTTATTTTTATTTATTTATTTATTTATTTTTTATTTATTTATTTATTTATTTATTTATTTTTTTTTTTTTTTGATTTGAGTGTGTTTTATTGCTACTTAAAATAATATTTTCTTACTCTAAATATAATTTTTTTGTTATTTATTATTCTTCTTATTTATTTTTTTTTTTTTAATTTTTTTTTTTTATAAATATTGATATACCATCATATACTTCTATTGCTTCTAGTACTTCTACACGACAATACTCTTTTAATTGGTCAATTTTAAGTGTAAATACAGGGTATTAAAACCATTGCTGGTTACGCACGAATGCAGTTCCTTCGCCCTGCCCGGACAGCAACAGGAACGGAGGCAGGGATAGAGTTAGGGACAGGGAAAGGTTACTGCAAGTCAGTTGCTGGGCAACAATACTATAAAAATTTCGGAGCAATTGCAACAACAGACAATGCGATGTCGTCCTCACCCTCAGCTGCGCCCCCGCCTCATGTCTGGCACAAAAATTGCTTTACTCCTAAGTTTTCTTATGGTTCTATGTGGTTTCATTTATATATTTTACTTTTTTTTCCGTTAAGCTTCACCCTTTACCCTCCACCCCTTAACTCTTTGTGCGCAGCGAACGACGAATTCTGCGAAGCGGAACCGTTGACGGTTATTAAACTATATAGAACGGCAACAAGAAGTAGCAATAGAAGAGGAAGAGTCCAACGACAGCAACATATATCAAGACATAAAGCAGTTATACGTATACGCAGGGGCCAGTGTTGAGGGCGAGGGGTGTCTGTGAATGGTTTCAGGCATAGTTCCGCTCTTTTTGTCTTCGTTCTTCTTTCTCTCTCTGTTTTTTGTGTAACATCTGAACTTTGAACGTTACGGCCACGCCCCATAAAGAACTTGAGGTTATTTGTACGTTTTTATAATAGACTCGAAACATTTTCTGCACCGATGAAGTTGTCTTACGTCTAGGGTCAGCGGTCAAGAGAGAAGCAGCATAATTGGCAACAGAATGTAAACAGCATGTGCCATGGGATGTGCTCTGAACGGTTGTTCAGTAATGCATACTAGATATATGTATAATATATGTATGTATGTTAATATGTGTATGCCTAATAAATCGGATAATAACTATATTTAATCTTAAGTGATGCCAACTGTTGTAGTTAGAATATACGCTGCGAGTGGATTTTAGGCTAGGGTGTATTGAAGTACTCGTCAAATATACATATATCTTACTCAAGAGCTTATCAGAGAAAACTCAGAAACTATGTAACTGTGATCTATAAGATCGTTTCAATACATATAGTATATACACTCTAAAGAGATTTCAAATTTCGGGAACCTCTCACATATTGCTCAACTTATAGAATTTCTAGGGTATCTTTTAAGTCGTTGACAATCCATCGCAGCACCCTTTGATTTGAGTGTCGAGGAAACGCAAGATTTTGTGTGCAATGCATCTGCAAATGCAACATGAGTTTTACGATGCCTCGTGGAAGTTGTAAACCCAGAATCTAATTTTAACCCAATTTTTCCTTTGCTCTCCTATTTTACAGTTAGCTGACGGAACATTGGAATAGATAAACGACGTCACACTGGAGTCACAAATACGATAAACATTCCACAAATTCCACATTACCTCCCCTCAACTCTTTCTCTCTCTTTCTCTATCTCTGTCCCGCTCTCTTGCGCTGTACTGCCCGCCCTCTCTCGGCATGTCACATGATAAGAAAATGTTGGATCGCGAGGCAGTACGTTCAGTCATACAGCAATGGAATGCCAATCGATTGGATCTCTTTGCGCTCTCCGAACCGGATGAGGTGAGTAGAATCGCATATGTGCTGGAGTCTATATATATTTGACTAATTATTTCCCTTTTCAGAATCTGCTCTTCCATGGCGTTATGCGCTTCTATTTCCAAGATGCTGGCCAAAAGGTGGCCACCAAATGCATTCGCGTTGCCAGCGATGCGACAGTCACAGATGTCATAGGTTAGTTGCTCACCTGCTCAGCTCTACTGATTGATATACTAATTCCCTGATTTATTGCAGACACATTGATTGAGAAATTTCGTCCGGATATGCGCATGCTATCGGTGCCCAATTACGCCCTCTACGAGGTGCACGCCAACGGCGAGGAGCGCCGTCTGAATCCGGATGAGAAGCCGCTGCTCGTTCAGCTCAATTGGCATATTGACGATCGCGAGGGACGCTTCCTGCTCAAGAACATCGATCAGAAGACAACGGTGTGTGGCGCTTCGAATACCAATGAAAGCTAGTCTGAATTGCAGTGTATATATATAGGGTATATGCACAGGAGTGGAAATCTAGATAGGGAAATATATAGGGAGAATACTTAGCAGCAGCGTCGTAGACCATAAAACAAGACTGTTTGTCTAAATCCAGCGAGGTTTTGTATTAGCAAGTCGTACTCTATGGAGTACAATAAGATCAGTTGTACCTCAAGTATATCTATTATTCTATTAGTTAAGACTACTCCTCAATTTTTTCAACTACTTTATGGAAGAACCAATCGTCATTTTATTGCTAATCTAATCGTAATTATTATTAGCTATATCTGGATTATTGGAACTTAGCCTAGATCATGTTTAAGTGAATCTATTGTAATTCAGCAAATCAGAAAGAGATTAATTGTGAATTATAGCATCTATTGCTTAGGTCAAAACGCATGTATATCAATCAGTCCATCAATGAAGATTATGGAGGGTATTTTTTAGTAGATACAGGATGTAAAACAGACAAAGCGAAAGAGAGCCTGTTTACAGTATTCTGAATGATGAATGTTATGGATAATATGATTAAAAGTCGATTAAAATGTTTGGCTAGACACAGTTTATTTGCTGCATAGTTTATTTTATGTTACTTAAAGTGATTAAAAAATATGAACAATAAAACAAATAACATTTCTAAGTTTAAGATAATCAAAGTAGAAGTTATTAATGAAGTTTATAGAATATTTCCCGCAATAGGCATAGGCATCTAACTAAAGGGTATCTCTCATAGTCGATCAGCCCACTCTGTATTGCAAAAGTCAATTTAAAGGGTATCTCTCAGTTAGACATTTGCACTCAGGCCACTCTTTATTGCTTATAATAGTCACATGTCCATTTACAGGGTATCTCTTAGTTAAACATTTGCATTCAGTCCACTCTTTATTGCTTCTCATTAATGAAAACCGTTTTTCCCTTTTGCAGCCCATCGAGCAGTCGGAATTGAATTTCAAGCGTAAGCTCTCCAAGCGCGAGAAGAAGGAGCAGAAGAAAAAGGAGAAACTGGCCAAGCTCAGCTCAGACGTGCCTCTCTCCAATGGCAGCCAGCTGGGCGCCATGGGCAACGGTGTCGGCAGCGCGGGCAGCGCAGCGGCGCACATGAACGGCAATGCGGGCGGCGCAGGCAACGGGGAGGCTGGCGATGCCGTGGCCGGCAAGCTGTACACAGAGCTGCCGGAGACGTCGTTCACGCGCTCGATCTCAAATCCGGAGGCGGTGATGCGACGCCGACGACAGCAGAAGCTGGAGAAGAAACTGCAGCAGTTTCGTTCTCGCGACGGCGGACCCGACACGGGCGGCACCCTGAAAATCTACGGCGAGAGCCTGTGTCAGGATGTGCCCTACAAGACGCTGCTGCTCTCGATACGCGACTGCGCCCAGGCCGTGGTCAGGGAGATGCTCAGCAAATACGGCCTGGAAAAGGCAGATCCCTTGCACTATTGCCTTGTACAGGTTGGTTGAGACTTGATTAAATTAACTATGTTAATATTTATGTTCTCTCATTCTCTTATTCTCACTTATCTATTATCGTCTTCAGGTTAACAGCGACGGCACGGAGTACATACTTGACGACGACGAGTGCCCCTTATCAATACTCATGAATCATCCAACGTCTCGCGGTGAGTCCTTTTGCCTTTTGCCTTTTGCCTGTTTGTGGGCCATTCAGAATCACTTAGTGTGTCAGACCCGTTGTGGGCGTGCCAGTGGCAGTGGGAATGCGTAACAGCTCATTCATAAATATTTTGTATTTGTTTTATCAATAACTATGCTCGCTGACTGACTGACAGCAGCAGCAACAACAACAACAACAACAACTACTACAATAACAACAGCAGCAACAACTTTTTTAAGTTTTGTTGTTATTTTGTTATTTTCTTAGTTTCGTGTTTCGATATTTCATAGAAGTTTGCAACTCGCTTCAGTTCTTTGCTGGCATTTCAGAGTGTTGCGACTAAGCGGGTTTTATTTTATAGCAAAAAAAAAAATAAATAAATAAATTAAATTAAATTAAATTTGTATAAACAGCCAATCGAAATGAAAGATGATTTGTGTGACAGGCTGCGTAAGTGTTATATGTTAGTCTTCCTCATTAAATATATTTATATAAATATGTATATTTATATTTTAAACACAAGAAAAAGAATATATAAATGGCAATATAACAAAATAACTTGCCATAAAAATGAATATAGCCAATACACAAACCTTTAGTACAGCAAGTCAAGCTAGACAAATGCTCAATGCTACAAACTTTTAGTTCATACAGAGCAAAGCACATTTAAATTCTGACTGTTACAAAAGCTTTAATGAATTATTGTACTAAAGACCTGTGAGAAATGCTAAACAAACTAATGTGCTTATAATTTTACTTATATTCATGATTTTCTTAATTACAAGAATGCTGCTTGAGACCTCTTTTTTTTTTGCAAGCTGTTTGTGTGTTTGTGTGTCAAGAAAAGTGTGACTTCCTAAGAGTACGCAACAAAACGAACTTTTGAGCGCAATGCACAGGAACTCTGTAAGCATTGGAGGAACATCCGACAATGCGTACGTAGGCGAAATACTTACACAGGCATTTACGCACATACAGAGAGAGAGATAGAGGCGCGCAGGCATACGTTTATATATGCACACACACACACACACAAATTTACATAAATGACAAACTTTCTACACAATAAGGCCGCTGGGAATTCAATGTCGGCCAACAACAACAATAATAAGAGCAAGAATAAAGTAAAACGACAAACATAACTGACATTTAAATAAGGGCAGCAACAAAAAAATTGTGGCCGGAAATGTTGGCCTCAGCCACACACACGCACAGAAACACACACACAGACTCACCCACAGAGCAAAAATTAAGGAGTTTTGAGGCTGACAGAGCAGCCACTTGACAATCACATGTTGCCGCCAACGGCAACGATTGCTGCTGCCTCTCCTCCACAAAGACACACACACACACATGCTCACACACTAACACTCATTACCTACACTGCTCTCACTCTGGTTGTGCGAGCGGGGCGTGTGCAATTCAAAGGTGTAAAATGTAAATGCGACCACATTTGTGTAAATATTTTATGAGCTCTGTCCCTGTCTGGCTCACAGGCAGCTCCTGTGGCCCTGAAGCTGTCTCTGTTTGATATATTGTCTTAATTGCGGGGCCCACTTCGGCTGTGTCTAATAAATTTCACTTAAACGTCACAATTTCCTTAAAGATGTTTATTCTTTTTATTTGCTTTTTTACTTTTTCATGCAAGTAAACAATTTGTTTGAGTTTAATTGCCCAAAGGCCTTGAGGTAAACATTTTAATAGTTGTCCTTAAGTGGAGTAGTCACTGTAGTTATTTACAATTCATCCCACATAATTGCAAATGCATAACTCATATTCATTTTGGTATTTAAATTCCATGTACCGTTTAACATTTGCCTCCCTCTCTGTGTGTCTCTCTGTCTGGTTGTCTGATAATCTGCCTACTTCAACGATTTGTTTTTGGTATTTGAACAGCATTTCAATGTCATTGGCTATTGGCTCGTTGTTGTTGTCATAGCGGTGCTCTCTCTTGGTGTTCAGCTCTCTTGGTTTCTCTTAATGTTCTTTCAATAATGTGTGGGAGTGAGAGCGCTAATGTAAGTCGTTGCAGCGCTTAAGCTCATTCTATTCTCTTATCTTTACTTCCATTTGGGTCGTCGTCCTATTTTTTGTTGTTTGATGCGCACAGTGGGATCAGAGTGTCAGTTTAATGCGCTCTTAAGTTGCAATCAAAGCTCCAAAGCTACTCAGCTTTATTTAATGCATTTTAAACGTTTAATTAACGTACTTAAAAACTTGTTTAGATTCTGCTGTTGACTGCGTGCGCTCAACCACTGTGCAAATGTTTAATTAGGCGCTTCTGCCATTCTCTAATTCGTCCTACGCTCCCTTGCTGGCTAGCTCTCTCGCTTCCGTTCATTATGACTATGTTGTATCGGGCGAGTGCCTTTTAGGATAATGTTATTTTTTATGGCTACATTTTCGATTGCGAACGCTGCCACCTGTTCGCCAGCAACAACAATAATAACAGCTACAACAACAGAAATAACAACAATAAAGGCAGTCTTAGCATTGTGGTCACTTGAACTTTTTCGAACACGACGCTCCACTTGGTCCACTTGTTGTTGCTGTTGCTGTTGTTGTCGTTGTCAACGTCCTCGTCAATGTCGAGGCACCCGATTCGAGTGCCCGACTGCCGAAGCATCGGTGTTTGCCTAGTCGTGTTTCTCTCTCTCTCTCTCTTGTTCGCTCGCTCGCTCGCTTGCTCTTGCGCTTAAATTCTCTCCACCCGCTTACAGCTCCCACTGTTATCTGCACCATGCACATTCGGCACCGTCACAGTCACACTTCGCTGTCGCTGGCAACGTTGACGTCGACGTCGACGTCGGCGTCGGTGTTAGCAGCGCATTGTGTCTGTGTGCTTGGGTTCAGTTTTTCGGCTTGGGTTTTCGGTTTCAGTCATGAAGTAAGCGCTGCTCGGGCCAGCAGCATAGCCCGGGAAAATTAAGAAGCGGAATCGAGATTTGAAATAGCTTTCGGGTTTCGGCATCGCTGTTGGCAGCGCGAGCAGCGCCCTAGTGGCGGCAACAGTTCCTATGTCGTTGTTGTTGTTGTTGCTACTATTGTTGTTGTTGTAGCTGTGCCGTGTTGCTGCCATCTTTACGTGCGTCCTGGTGTCTCCTTGAGGCATACATAAAATTGTCAAAATTAGAAACGGTTCAATTCAATTTGTTCGTGTGTCGCAAAGTGTTTTTATTCTATACTTGTTGTAAGCTATGTAGTCGAAAACGTTTCCGTCTGCTGCTTAGTCGCAGCCGGTTTCCATATCCGGTTCGTCCTGGCGCTAATGTTGCCCATTTGGCGTCTTGTTGCAACCGAACAGCAACAGCAACAACAACAACAAAAGCAGCAACAGCGCCTGCCATTTATAATTCAAGTACAACAACAGCAACAACAACTGCAAAGGCAACAACATGATGGATTGGGGCATAAGACGTAAGTGGAATGTAAAAGGGACGCAATTTCGAATGCTTGTTTAGCTGTCAGCCAATCGCTTTCCATTTGGCTTTTCCATTCCCATTGCCATTTCCATTTCCATTTTCATTTTCTGTGCTAATGAAATGCTCGAGCACCAAAAAAGTATGCAACGAAATGTGAAATGTCAAAACTTTGATTACTTTATGCTGCTAACTTAATTATTCGATGCAATTTTTTTTTTTTTTGGCTAAAAACTCTGACCGAACCCAAACGAATTTCCGTCTCTTGCCAAAAGACCTGATGCATAATTGATGACTTACCCAGAGCATACCGAAAAAGTGAAAACAAAAAAAAAATAGAAAACTTGTTCGAACTTTAAATTTGACTTATATTCGATTTAATTGAAGAAATGAATATTGCTTATCAAATGTAATTAAATCCAACAATTATGCATTTATATTTAATGGCCAGTGAAATGACGTAGATTAATAAAATGTTATTTAATTACAATCTTGATTCAATTACTACAATTGAAAGAATTTAACCTAATGTCCTTGGCCACATCAATACAAACAGCCGATAAGCCATTCTGTTGGCCAAATGACGAGTGCTTACGAGAACGTGCATCTATTATTCAGTCCGGCTGACCATGACGCCTCTAAATATCCTGCTGACATTTCGATTTAGGCGAGAGAAAAAAAAAAAAAAAAAAAAAAATAGAAAAATGGAAGTGAAAAAGAAAACATTTACCCGACAATAAAAACAAATCGGTACAAATAATGGAAATCAAACATTGTGGTAAATTGATAAGGTCTAATGAAGCTCTGAGGACTTTGTTCGCTAATGACAGCTCGACAGCTCGGAGGCACAGCAGTGCGGCAGCTAGAGTAAACGTGGCTGTTCATAAATATGCTGCCACGCCCCCATGCTCAAATTGTTACCCTAAGGCTTGCAAAAATGCACGCGCATAATTTTAATAGCTTCTGGGCGACATCTCTGGCTCATAAGCCTCGCTCTTCTCCCCCCTCTTCGTGCTCTCTGTCTACGTTGTTTATCTCTCCCTCTCTACTGTTGTCTCATTTACTGCAGTTCATTGTGAAGGTCGTGCCACAGACTGAACATTTTCTCCTGCTGCTGCTGCTGGTTCTCCCTCCCCACTCGCCGTAGTCTACATTGCGCTTAGGAATTTGATAGCGCTGCGAAGCCAGAAGACAGCAAATTGGGTTAGAAACTTGTTCTCATTTTTTGCTCTCCCTTTTTGTTTTTGTTTTTTTATTTTTTATAGATTGCTCTTGTTCTTGTTGTCCTTGGTGAGGCTTTTAAGCTTTAAGAGCGTCGGCATAAATGCCATTAGAAATTTGTAAAAGACGCTTGGCTTTTAAACAGTAATTGGATTGGAAAGATGGGAGGCTTAAGACATTTACCAAGCTTCAACTATTATTTGAAGATGTAAAGTAGAATGTTTTTATACCCTGAACCCATTGAAAATGGTAAATCAGTGTATAATGGTTTTGTTGATATGTATGTAACAGGCAGAAAGAGGCGTGGCAGAACCCACAAAATATATATGTATATATTTTCTTAATTAGGGTGACGAGTTGAGTCCATTTAGCATTATTCCTCTGTCCATTTTTTCTACGTATTTCAAAGTGTTACTTCCAAGTATTTCCTCTTTTCTCTAAGTATTATTGAAAGAATTATTGAAATATATGTTCTCCGAATGGGTTCAGGGGATTTCTTAGTCGAGCAGTCTCGATTAGAGCTTTCTTACTTGTTTATTTATGTAGCTGTTTAAATTCATTTTTATATTGTAGAGAATTTCTCGCCCACAAATATCAATCAAATAAGTTGATAAACTAAAGCAATTCAATTGATTCAAAGCTAAAGTTTCAAACGCAAGCATAAATATAGTTATTCAGTTTACTTTCTAGCAGCAAACGAGTCATAAAAGTTGCCATCACGTTATTTCCAATTGAGTTAGCATTGAAGTGTTTGGATTGGAAATGGCTAAAGTGTTAGTTATAATAATGTGTTTTAAACTATATTTGAGTTTGTACTGAATCGGAACAGCTGGCTGGTTCCCAGCTAAAAACTTGAATTCATTAATTATTCAATTGAATCGAAATGGAACTTGGCCGAACGAAACAAACTAAACTTTATTTGTTATGTGCTATATAAACCCTTCTAGTTTTCTAGTGAATGTATATACATATGTATGTATGTACATATATGGGTTATCGTGCAAACAATTTGGATTGTCAACAATTCTCATAAAAATTCTGCTGATGCTTGTGTTCAATTGCTGTTCAAATTTCAGTCGCCTGTCACTTGTCGGCTAAAGTTGATTGTTGATGAAAGTGAGCCAGACACGTGAGATGGAATTGGTCCAAAGCAGCACAGACACAGAAAAGTGTCAGAAATAGCACCCAAGTACACCCACAAACATAGACACACACGCATACATACACACACATAAATATATATATGGCAATAGAATCAGAGCTAACAACATGCAAATTTTACTTTACTTTTTGGCTCATAGCCAAAAGACCATAGACAGACAGAGACACAAACTAAGCAATATATACATACATATAACTGTGCACGTACATATATATATTTATGATATATATACATATATTATGCTGCTGCTGAAATACATTTATTTATTTTGCTAGCAAATTGCTTATTTGCTTATGAGTTGTGCGTGGCTGAAACGATGTCTACTTATTCAAAATGTGTTGTACATTTCGATGATCTATAGCGATAACGAGCTTGCAGCTTAGGGGTTGTTTTTGCCTGGGGTGAACTTGATCCACCCCACTGGCGGGAAATCAAAAGCTTATGCATAAATGCAGCACCCAAAGCTGTGTGAGAACCGGTTTCTATGCATTTTTCGATCAATTTGCACAGATCATATTTGACGCTGCGAAATATGCAACGAATTGCGCATGAATTTTACGCTTTTGGTGCGCTTACAATTCTCAAATGGTTATCACCGTCGAAGCATGAGGTCTGTGGCATTTGCCAGCATTCGTCCTTCCTTGTCTTGGGGAGCAGAAATGTTCAATGAACGTCTAGTGAGGACATTGCTGCTGACACCAATGATATAATATTACCCCCGCTCGCTGATCTCTCCGATTAGCGTTCGGAATTTTTGGAAAAAGACTCCCTTACTTTATAGGGAGTCGTCTATATAATACATTCACTTTTGCTTTTCTCAGATCTGGGCACTCAGTTCTCAGATCTTTGATGATGGCAATCAAATGTCGTGGCTTTTCAAGTTTACGGCTGAGCTAAATTTATTGCACACTTTCAATATCATCCCAGTGAGCCCAGAAACGAATTTAGCTTACAAGTGCAAGTTGGCCAATAATAAAGACGTTAACTGAGCGATGCTCGTTAGGCCAAAAGTAGCTTCAAGTATACATATACATATCTCAACTTTTATGTGCACACACGCCCACACACACACATACATACAGGCAGACAAAGTGTTTTTGTGTGTGTGTGTGTGTGTGTGTGTGCACTACAAACAGACATCTCTATTCTTGCTGGATGATTCTCTTTGTTCTTGCGACCTGCTCTTCTTGCAGGGTTGGGCATATCGATTGTTTGAGAGCGCGTCAAATTATGATGATGATGATATGCACAGTTTGATTTATGTGCTCGACTGATGAGCTCTTGGCGTGCGTGTGTGTGTGTAGAGACGTGTGTAGTTCCACGAGATATCAAATTGATAGCCGAGCATTTGTAATTTATGTAGGCCAAAACTTATCAATTGTTTAATGGGCTCGACATCAAAATGGATAGTTCTCTTTGCTTTAAGTTGAGCTTGCACAAATTTGTTGCTAGTTTAATGAAATTCGATTAGTAAAACTAGTATTTACTTCAATAATTGATAATTAATAATTAATAATATTTTTCGATGTCTTTCTCATCTCCCATTTATGATGAACAACCTTTTTTTTTTTTAAATTGAACTAATAGATAATAATCGATATTTGTAGCATTTAATTTATATATAAATATAACAATTGTTGTTTGAGTTTCTAGGTGGATTATCATAATTGAATGATTCAGATATATTATTGTCCAAGCGTGTTATGGATAGCTTTAACTTGTAATATTATCAATAAGTGACAACAGGCATATTGTATTTATAGCTATATATAATTATAATCTATAAATGATTTGTGTAAGCTAAGCTAACAATGGATCTCTTATTGTAGAGCCTTTAATTAGCTGCTCTGCCTGCATGCTCTTGCCTCCGCTGCGTCTTTATGTATATGTGTGTGTCTGTATGTATGCATGTATATGGTGTGTGTCCTGTAAAACGCATACATAAGTAACTTTGTGGCAAACGCACTTAAGCACATACATATACGAAGCAGCACAAAGATAACCCGCAACATATACAGATACACCCACAACACGAACAAACACACGCATACATAAGCAGTTATACACACCCATTGAATGCAGTGTAAACTAAATGTTATTGTACAGACACACACACTCACACACCCACACATACAGAAAAAGACACACACTTACAAACACTTGCACGCGACCGGACAGACATCAACATTTCTCTACTTTAGCTGGCTTTATGCGCTGTTTATTTTGATACCCTGTAGTTGCAAAGCAGAGGATATTTATATGAATGAAGTGCTGCATATAAATTGGTAATAAGATTAAGCAACAAGAATTTCTCTTCAGTCATGCGATATTTTGATTTTCTGAGATCTTGAAAGTTTTTGTTGAAATCATTTTCATTTGTCTTTGGGCTGCTTCTATATTATTTAATTAAATAATAATAAACAAATTTAATATTTTATTTATTTTTTATTAAATTTGCAATGTTTTTCCATATTTTGTCTCTTTCTTAAAAATTAAACCAAATTCTGTTAAGCTAATTTGCAGATGTATAGGGTATATTTTAGTCGACCTTGTTCAATGTTGGTTCTTTCGTTATTTCATTCATTCATTCATTCAGTGGGTACGTCGCTCGCACTGACATGTTCTAAGTGAGTCAGTCAGTCAGCTAGTCACTGAGGCAGTCAGTCAGAAAGTGACACAGTCAGCCAACGGTCGCCTTTGGTCGCATTGCTCATACGCGCTGTTGGCTGGGAGTGCTCAGTGCTCAGTGCTGAGTATGCCGTGCTCCGTGCTCCGTGGTCGGTGCTCGGCGTTCGGTATTCGGTTCTCCGTTCTTACTGCTCAGTTGTCAGTTATTCTTGCGCCTTGTGAACGTATTGTTGTGGCCGACCGGCGTCTAGCAGCAACAGCAACAACAGCAGCAAAAGCAACAACAATAGCAATAGCAGCAGCAGCTTAGTCCGGCTTTAGTGCCCAGCATTTGGTTAGTCACTCAAACCAGAGCTAAAAGAAATAGTTATTAATAAAAAAAATATGTATATATACATTTAAAAAACTATTCAACGTAAATGTGAAAAGTGCTGCTGAGTGCCCATAAATATTTGTTGCCAACTTTTTTGTGCACTTTATTAAATTGAAATTCGAGTTTTTATGCGCCAACAGCTTTATTTTGATTTTAATTTAAATTTCATTCTGACAATGGAGTATTTTGATATTTTATTTCCGTGTGTGCATTCCTTTAAGCGCAAATTGAATTTTCACATGGTTTACATTTATTTATTTTTATTATTTTAATCGTGTTATTATTATTTTTTTATAAATTGCTTCATGCTATGGCTCATAGCGTTCAGCGTTAAAAAAAAAAAGAAAGAAGAGAAAAGAAAAAGTAAAATAAAATTGCATCAGGGGAGCAAAGTCCGGGCCATTAATTTCAAAAGCTATGTAGAATGTAAAAAAGGGAAGTAATATAAAATATAATTCTTTATAAAGTGCGCCACATATGGGAGTTGGTTTGGCGTTAACCCGTCTATGGCCCGGCCAAAACAAACAGACAAAAACACAAAAATCAATAAATTTCGTAAGTTATGACAGCGGCTAAAGTACTCGAAGTGTTTGCTATCATATTTATATATTTTGTTGACTCTTTTTTTTTTCGGCCAAAGGACAAAGTGCGTCAGCCAGACAGACAGACAGACAAAGTCATCAATTTCCTTTAGGGTTGTCAAGTCATTTCGAATATCTAACGAAATTCAATTTGTGTATTCTGACAAAAATTGCAGCCACAAAATTAAATCATATTTCGCTTTCCTTTCCTTTCCACTTAGTCTGCGGCATTTGTTGCCTTTGGGCCGTCTCTGAGTGTGGCAATTATATTTTTATTGTCTCTGTTGCCGTTGTTGCGCCAGCTGCCAAATTGTCTAGCAAAAATTGTTGTTCGCCACCTCGGGCGGCACTTGGCCAAATGGCCTCACCAAGCACAAGAGTGCGTTCAAAACAGGCCAAAATATTGCCCAATCCAGCCAACTGGCTGACTAGGTTGGCTGCATAGAGAAGTCACTTCATGGGGGAGTTTCAAAAGGTCATGCCCGATGAGTCGCATAGATGGGCATGTAATTTGATTTTGTTTCTTTTGTTCTTTCGTTCTTTCGTTTTGTTAAAGCAGAGCTTTGTTCTATATTCAGTTTTAAAGGAAATTTTGCTTTTGAAGGACAAGGTTTTTAATGTTGAAGCATATTAAAATAAAGCATTTTAATATTCTTGGCTTGGCTATTATTATGAAAGATGAAAACTTAATACAGCTATAAACAATAAACTAATTACACTTCAATTTCCAAGTATTTGTCAATTCCCACCTCGTTTATCTCTTCTTTTCTATAGTCTCTCTGCAGTTATATCCCTTTTAGTTATATCTATTATCGTTTCAGAGATTTCCCTCATTTTCTCTATCTATATCTCATTTTTTCTGTCTCTGTCTTTGTATCACTTTCACTTTCTATCTTCTTTCATTTTCTATTTCACTGTTTCATTCTTTAATTTTCGCTTATTCTCTTTCACTTTCGCCCATTCTGTTTCATTCACTTTTGTTCACTCCCTTTCTCTTTCCCTCTGAATATTGTTCTTTCGCCTCTGTCTCTCTCTATCTCGCTCTTTGAGTAATTAAGCTTTAGCAAGACTTAAAATAATTCGTTTTCACAAATACAATTAACTAAGATTTTCACAATATCCTCTTACACCCTTTTACACAACTTAAAGTAAATACCTTTAGACTCTTTCAATTCAATTATTGTATATATAGTTCCAAGAATTCGACTGATAGGACTTACGACTTACATCAGCTTAGTATATGTAACTAAAACTGATTTTAATACACTCCTTTGGTCTGTATGCCGCCCGCTTGAAGGACTTTCGCTCTCATTAACTCTAGCTGCTAAAAGCTCTGTCTAATCCTTAAGATTAAACATTGCCCAATATACTATATACATATATACACACTTTACTGTTTTCAGCAAGATGCTAGTAATGCTTGACCATATCTTTGCGCACAGGAGATTGCGTTTATTACAAAGTTGTCGCCATTTGAAATGACTTTATGTGTCGGCCAGGCTTAAGCTGAGAGTCCTTTGGGCGACACACAAACTTGGCTCATTAAATTTTCATTGTTTTAATTTGCGCAACGTGAGCCACAACTTCACTCTCTGTGTGTGTGTGCGTGTGTGTGCATATGTGTGTGTGTGGTTAAGTGCTCAGACTCCTTGAACAGCTGTCTATGTGTGTGTGTGTGCGTCTAGCATGTGGAAATTAAACAGCTTAACATTCAGCAGGCCGACGACCAGATTCAAGTAGCTCGTCGCTTTGCTTTCGGTTCGTGTCAAAAACTTTGCCACGTTTTACGGCTAATTTGACTAATTTGACTGCCGGGCACAGGCTGCTACCAAGCACCAACCAATGGGTCAGAATATCAATGCCAGTCAATTAGGCTAAACAAATAGCTGGCTATTGAAATAGCTCAAGTTCAAGTGGACAGCAGGGAGTAGCTTTAGAATTTTAGAAGAAAAATACATACATATACATACATATATAATCAATTTAATTAAATTCTCTTGCATTCGGCATGCCCTGTTCCAATGTTGATGAGAGGAGTATATTAGTTTTTCTGTAGAAATAATATTTGACATGTTAAAGATCATTCAGATTATAAATTACTTTGTGCTTATTCATTTTAGAGTACATAAAGAAGTCTAAGAATTATTCACAAATGTTGGCTTTTATTTTGCAACAACAAATTGGTTTTAAACTAAAGTTTTTCTTACTTTAAATATTGCTCAAGTTACAGTTTTAAGGGCATTGCACATTCTGAGAGCCATTAGTGCTACAGTCTCTGGCTCAACAGACTCTAACTGTAGGGTATCTAAGAGTCAGCATACGCTTTTTGAAGGCAGCTTGCATACAGTACTTGACCACGCATTCAACTTTTTGTTATAAAGAAAATAAATGTGCATAAAATAATATTTCTACTATATTTTGCCAAGTTAATGAAGTAAAAACCAAGCAATCTTCTATACAGATTATTTAATAGTTCAATTTCATTTGGCATAATTCCATAAATTACATAGCTCATTATAAGGAAAGTTGTGCTAATAAAAATGAGACTGCCCAGCGCTGGTCGCACACATAAACCAAAACCCACACACTGAACAAAAGAGATGCAGGAGGGAAAGAGGGAGTAAGAGAGAGATTGATGTAAAAGGATTGTGTGGCCACATGACTGTGGCATACCTGGGGTGCGCTGGGTCAGGGGGGGGGGGGGGCGTGCCATTTCACTCGCTCAACTCGTTATGCAATTTGCACATCTCGCCTCGTCGCCCGGACCCTTTTGTTGGCTTGCATTGTTTTCAGGCTTTGGCATTGCAAACATTTTGCGCTGCTTTTGTCCCTGTTGCCAATTTATGCGCACTTATGCACGTAGAGACACCAACAGCATACACATACACACATGCACATAGACATACACCTACAAACACATGTGAGCTGTCGTCCTCCATGATCCTGACGCGTTGTTGACCAAATCAATTTCATGGCTCGCAGGCATTTTTAGCCCACTGCTGTGCATTGAAATTTTAACTTTCAACATATACACAGAGTGTGTGTGTGTGTGTGTGTAGGTGGGATAGGGTGTGCGTGGGGCTGTGTGGGTGTATTGTTCGACTCTAGCGTTTACCTTTGCCTTGCTCTTGCCCAAGTTACTTTCACTTTTTATGTTTTCTTGCTATGTTGCTGCAGTTTTTCAAAGTATTTATAGTCTGTCCTTTATATGGTATCTATATCTCTATGTAAACAGCTACATGCATATACATTTTCTTAGGTATTCCATTTCTGTTCCCTCAGCCTTGGCCCTTGACATTCCAGCAGGCCAAACAGTAGATAGAGCTGTAGCAGTTGAAAATATGTGGCCTATGTTTGCAGAACTTATTTAAAGTTTGTTTGTTCTATTTATTTAGTGTGCAAATGCGCTTATCTTTATGGAATGTCTTTAAATTTCGTTTTCTTAAATCGATTTATATTTTTTTTTTTTTTAGTTTTTTAAAGCACATTTCCTTTAACAGTTGCTCAGCTGTTGCTGGCGCAGAAGCTGCTGCTGTTTGTAAACCATAAAAATTAATAATAAATACATATAGATGGCAAAAACAAAATTCCAAGCATCACACATACATATATATCCAGATATATAAATCAAATGTGGTTCTTTTGGTGGCGCAGAAAAGGTATATGACACAATATTTGTTGTTGTTAGTGTTTTTGTTGTATGTTTGCCTTTTGTTTTTGTTTTATTTTCTATTTTTGTATCGATATTGTTTATAAAATGAAGAAACGTTGCACTTCTTCCTCTATTTTTGTTTCGCTGCCAGTGGCAAAATCCAATTTCTACATTGCCCATACGCCCCGTGCTCCACTTGCAACCGAGCTGGATGCAGTTTTGTTTTTAATCAGTTTTCCGGCTCGACATGTCCCAGATTCCAGTCACAGATCCCGATAGACAAGTCTTGTTCTCCTTGTTTGGTTCACGCTCTTGCCTTCTGTTCGGAATGTAAGGCTAACGTGCATCCGGCGCCAACGGGAGGGCAACATCTCTCCGGCATCATATTTTGCATGGTTCGTTTAACATTCATTACAACAATGCCACAAGAGACAACAAAGCCAAACTAAGCAGATGCCGCCGACTGTGCTCCACTGCAATAGTCACAGAGATTGCAGCACGTATGCATACTACAATGCATACATATGTAACTACACTTGGAGAAAAGCAGCAGTATTTTACTTGAACTAATTATATAAGGCATGAATTTTAATGCACCTGAAGCTAAAAATAAATATGAATTTCTAGGCACATTAAACTTCCGAAATATGCGATTAAAAAGTTCTGTTTCCTATTTATCTCAGTATGAAATTTTTAATAATATTTATACTAATTTTACATGTGTAATATATACTCGTCTTATCTATGTAAACTGCAGAGTTTGATTAAAAATTAACTGCAAAATGATTTTATTTTTGCTTGACTTCCATCTTATTCATAGCCAAATGTACACTTAGAGAAAATATGTTTCTCAAATAAATCTAATAATATTAGATTTTAGTTTTCCTTTAGTAATTGTTTATTGTTCATATCAATTCATATTTAATGCAAATTATTTAACAAAAATTACTTGAGTAAGAAACTTCTATAGGAATCTACTCCTAGTTTTCTCTGAGTGTTAAATTTCAGTTGGTTTTTCAAAGTCTGCTGCAACTATAAGCCATCAATAAATATCAGTTTCGTTTTTTTTTTTTTTTTTTAAAGCGTATTTTATGAAAACGGAAATTGATGAAGACTGAATATGATTTGATTTCATGTTTGGAAATAACTATTTCGGGGTTGAGAGGTTGAGTCAAATTGTGCTCGGTTTATATGAGATGAACAGTGGGTTATAGCAGTAGAACACTGCTGCCCAGCAATAAAATGCACTTGTCTTTATATTTTTCAAGTATTTTTTTATTATATAAATGCATATAAATATTATATAAATTTATATATATATTATTTAAATGTATATATATTGTATAAATTTATATAATAATGTAATTAGATGTATGTACATATATGTAAACTATTTATATACATTGTATATTGACTGATTCTATTTGTATTTATTTGTATTTATTTATTTTTATTTTCATTTATTTATTAATTTTTATTTATTTATTTATTTTTATTTATATTTATTTTCATTTATATTTATATTTATTTATTTTTATTTATATTTATTTTTATTTATTTATTTTTATTTTTATTTATTTAGTTTTATTTATATTTATTTATCTATTTATTTTGTTTATATAAATTTTGATACCCATCCCAATGTGAGCTGCACCACTGTGCACTCTAATGCCATTGTGTGTGTGTGTGTCTGTGTGTGTTTTTTATTTCGTTTCTAAACATATTTACAAAGCTGCAATTGCTCCAGCTTGTGCTTTGTGCTGCGGCAGCTGTTGTGCCAATATACGTTTTGTCTTAACTGCGTTTTACGGCAAGAGCTGAAAAGATGACGTTGCACATGATTTTTAGTAGTTAAAGTCAATATACTGTATATTTTACTATATTACCATATATATATTTATTATTAATGACTATCTATCTCTCTCGCTCGCTCTTCTGTTGCAGGTTCCATCATGTTTCATGTGCGTCGCCGTCCGGCAGATTCGCAGCCGCGTCGCCGCAAGAAAAAACCATTGGGCGCTGCAAACGGTGCAAATCACATGTCCGGCGATCGCGAAGGGCCCGTCCTTGTCGAAGTGACGCACAGCGGCGATGGGGGTCGCCGCATTAAGCTGGGCAGCGATCCGGTTGAGGTTGGGTCAGCGAACACCAATTGCCTGCAGCTCTTTGGGCCCTCCATACAGCCGAGGCATTGTCTCATCTCGCTGCTGGAGGGCGTTTGCACGGTGACGCCTCTGCACACGGACGCGCTGACCTTCGTCAACGGACATCACATTAGCCAGCCAACCATATTGCATGTGAGTAGACATTTTCTCATCTTAATTTGCAACTAATTTCGTGAGGTATGAGGTCACAACTAATTAAGGCGCTGACATGCACTAATTTGTAAACATTTCCTTTTAAAGTGGTCGGCTCGCTCTCTCTCTCTCTCTCTCTCTTTGTCATATGTGGCGTATACGCATTTTATTTGTCTTGTTTCTCTTTTTTTTTTTGGGCAAAACGACAAAGTTTTGTACTTTGCGCTGTCAGCCTTGACCCAGTGAAAGTTTTCGCTTTTGTTGCCAGCTTTCCACTGCTGCTCTTCCTGTTTCAGAATCCTGTTACACGAGCTCCTCCTCCTCCTCCTTCTACTGCTGCTGCTGCTGCTGCTGCTGCTGTCTGTCTGTTGGCATTTGTCACGCAATTCCATTTCCCATTTACAGCATTTGCCGTACAGGCTTTTCGCATTTTAATGCCCATGCTAATGGTCATGACGACAGTGCCAGTGCAAAACGTAAGAGATTCTCTCTCGTCCAAACAATATAAGCCAAGTGTCCACTAAAGTGCGGCAATTCGTTATTGCAACAGCTAAGAGAAACAGTTGGCATTAAGCAAAGACATTTTCTAAAGATAAAATACGAAGGAATTACCGAAATAAAATCTAGCTAAGACGGACTTATGCAAGGATAGCATTTTAGAGTACAGTTGAAAGCACTGCAAATTCAGGAAATATTTATTTCTTGTCTGTCATTTTAATTGCTAAAGATTGCGAGCAAAAGTTACTCAAGCAGAAATGAAACATTGAAAAAATACTTTAATAATTTTTTAATTACTCAATAAATGGCTATCAAATCATTTTGTAGAATTTTCATTAAGTTTACCGCTTCGATAAATTGCTGAACATTTAATGAAAAAAAAAAAAGAAAACAAATAATTTTAGTTCTCTTTTCAAGCTCTAAAGACGACTTTTTTGTTGGGGGAAATTAAATTTTGTTTGTGCATTAAAATAGGGGTTTTTTTTTTTCTTTATTTTCATTTTTATTTGTTTTTTTGATAGGTTTTGTGCTGCACAAGCACTCGCAGCTCAAGTTCATTATCGGCAGTTGTAGCCCGTTGCTCTGATTTGTCGTAGTCGTAGCGCACGTTTTTGGATGCTCAGAACAACAGAAAGAGCGTTCGGGGCGCAGTTGATTTATCTTTTGTTTTGACAACTTTTCGACGCACACAAAACACAAACAGAATAACAACAACGAAGCGAATTAAGTTGATTCTGCGTTCTCACGCATTTCGCCAAATGCACAACCAACAACAGCAGCAACAGCAACAACAACAACAACAACAAACAACAAATTGACTGTGCGCAGTGTAAAAACTTTTCTGACTTTCCGCTTGATGAATTCGAAGCCAAATAAACAAAAGCAAACTTGATGGCGCCCCCATAGCTCATCGACAGAGACAGAGGCAGAGACACGGACAGAGATAGAGAAAGAAAAAGAGAGAGAGCGAGAGAGAGAGAGAGAGAAATAGTACCCCCATTCAAACACTTGAGATAAGCCTCAAATGTTGGGCAATAACGTCAAACTGTCTCCAGAGACTCTTCTAGAGATGTGAGAGGATGCAAGAGACGTGTGGGAGACGTGTGTAAAAGTTAGCTAAACATTAATTTTGTGTAATTCACTGAACAAAATTTATCATTTACACTCTCTATACGCTGTTCGATGTGTCAAGAGAAGTATATATGTACATATGTACATATAGAACTTTGATTATAGATGATTATAGATGTTTACATGGTTGAGTTTAAATATTAATATATTACGGGGTCAAGAGTATCAAAAGAGCGTATAATTGAAATGAATTTTTAAATGCTACAGATTTAAAGCTATTGAAGTAAATAAATTGGGAATATTAAATATGTCTTCGTTTCTATAGAGCATCTTATAGTATTAAAATTTTAGAGCCAATGTAATAGAACTATTGAAGATTATCAAAATCAGATTTTTTATGAGAGGAAAAATTCTATAAATACATTTGCTTTAGCTGGTGTTTTAAATTATATAAAAATTTATTAAAGTACAATTTAAATGTAATCATATATTATCTCTTTGGAATGTAATTTAAATTCCATTCTTGATGTCTTCAACTAAATCAAGTCATCAGCAATACCTAAGCTTTTATTCTAGAGTATCTCACAGTCGTGCACTAAATTTATTTATATGAATTTGTGGCTTGGTATTCAATTGGCAAATTGGATTCAGTTGCGGTTCATTGAACCCAAATAACAAATATTCACATATGTAAAAGAAAGAATATATTTGCTTGGAAAAAAAAAAAAAACAACTTTTTGTAGAATTTGTAAAAAAAAGAAGATATAAAGAACAGTTTGAAAATGTTTTCAACAATTTGCCCCGATTAAAGAAAAGCTTTTCACAAATCGAATTGAACAACAGTTAGCAACAATTGACAAACTGAATGACTGCGCGCATATGCCCCATCGATTTGAAGGGCATTTGGAAAAGGGGGCGTCTCTATCGATGACACCAAGTTTCGAAACGCCCCACATATTTTCCAATCGGCCTTTTCGAATCTTTGCAGTGCCACGAAAACTGTCAATGCGTAAGCACGCGCTGTGATTAAATAGCTGATGTTGTTATTTTTGTTATGGTTTTTCAATTAATTATGTTAATTGGTGCATAATTTAATTAAAGTACTTAATCGCCGCCGATGCAAAGTGAATTGAATAATGTAATTGAAATGCTTGAATTAAATCGCATACATTATGCGTGTCCGTCCGTGTTTACAATATGCACAATTAATGGGCACTTAAACTGTCTTTTGCAGAACGGTTCGGTTGTCATGTTCGGACGTGTCGCCTCGTATCGATTCCTGGACTCGCCCACAGATGGACGCTATAATCTGGCCCTCTCCCAATCCCAGCTGGACTCGGCCTGCCTCTACGAAAGGTGAGTGTGTAACGTGTATTTTTTCAGAATTATCAAAATATATGTATCAATGCTGTGCTTTAATTTGTCTGTTGTCTAATTTAATTGTTGTGTTTCGTGGCTTTTATGAAATTTCATTTAACAATTTGAGAGAACATCGAAATGAGTTCGATTGAGAAACAATGAACAATAAGTTTCTATTCCATTTACATACGTTGGAGCTGAGATTTACTTTGATTAAATGAAATTAACCAGTACTGTACTGGGATCGTTGATCAGTGATCAGTGATCAATGATCTTTATAGTTCAGTTCTTGAACCATGCGATTATTGACTAGCTTTTTAAAGGAACTATAAGTTCCATTGACTTATATGATGTTCCAGAACAATGAATTCTTTTGAACTATTTAAAGTTCATAGCTCAGCAGGTTCACTGAAGTTTTATACATTTCATTAAGATTAAATTCTATTGAGCTATTTCGTGATCCTTAACTAAAGACTTCCATTAAGTTATTTGCTGTTGATGAACAAGAAGTTCTATTGAACTTTCTTAATCTTTATCAACTATATGTTCTATTAATTTATTTAATATTATCTATCTAACAAGTTATCAATAAAAATCAGACTGAAGCTATAGCTGAACTAACTGAACTGAACTAGTTTATTTTATGTTCTATAAAGTTCATAACTCAAGCGTGAACGAATGAGCTAGATTATTAAATTGAATAGGAATACTCCAGCTTCAATTTCTCTCAAATTTTCTTGGATTCATTTTGTCCACATTGGTCGAATTCATGTTGATGCGAATTCATTGTGTTTCGTTTTTTTTTTTTTTAATTTCATATATTTTATGTTGGCACCTCTTGTGGCTTTTTGTTTGTTCTTATTGTTTGTGTACCACATTAATCCTGCCATGCACCACACACACACACACACACACACATACCAACACATTCAATTCACACACAACATCACAACAATAACAAACGTAAAACAACAAATGGGATTTATAGTCGCTCGCCCACATCTCCGGGCTCATGGAACGATGAGGATGGAGCACTTAGTTCGGTGAGTAGTTTGATAGCTAGTCGAGAAACGAATGGGAGCCAAGCAACTCTATTTCTCTCTTGTTTCATGCAGACGCAGAAGAGCGAGTATGAGCATAATCAGCAGCTGAATCAAAGCAACGCTGGCTACCACAGCAGCTCAGCAGACGCGCACGCTCTCCGAGATGTGGTGGACAGCAAACATGGCAGCCAGGAGCAGCACCAGCATCAGCAGCAGCAGCAACAGTTGTCCAATTCTGGTGGCAATTATGATGGTCAAAGCTTAGAAGGTAATCTGGAGAATGAAATCAAGTCCATATCGAGCATGAAATCGAATGGCTCCAACAGTCAGGACAGGTAAGCGGAATGTTTAATGCAGCTGAACAGAAAACTTTCTCAATAAATCTCTTGAAGCAGCCAACTCTAACACACACACACACACACGAAATACACCTTTATGTATCACCTGTGCATTTCCTTTATGTTTGTGTGCGCCTGTATTTAATTTGATATTCAATTTCTTTATAAATATTTATATATATTATATATGTGCTCTTTAATATGCGCTGCTCTACTAATATCTATCTATCTTTGACTTGACTTGACTGACACCCGCATTTAGATCGCCCAAATTGCCAGGTGCTGGCGGTCATTTGGCCGGCGCCGGCGGCAGCGGCTCGACAGATGCCCAGGGTCAGGAGCCCATATTGCCCGCTGTTCTGGAGTTTCCCGAAACACATCAGGAGCACTTTTTGCGTCACATCATCACCGAGCTGGATGTGAATGTGCCGCACTTTAAGCTGGCGCCCGTCTATTCGCTCTACCTGTGCGCCAGGTAAGTAATTGCTTTTTATAACTGTTTGATGTTTGCCTGACCACTTTATAGCTGTATGTGTGCTTTATGTGTGAGCTGTGCTAACTCTTATTGATGTTTAATATTGCAAAGATATATATATATATATATCTATGTATATAAATGAAAAATAAATATAAATATATTTATATAATATATAAGAGAGATTACCTCTTAAGCCATATTGTGGAGATCAGCAGGACAAATGTGTGTCCTTTACATGAATTGACTTGGCTACTCGCAGCAGACGCTGTCAGTGTGATGCCAATTTGCTGAATTCCCCAACTCTGTTTGAGCCAATATCAACAATTCATTATCAATTATGATGATTTATCTCGACTGCTGACCCAATTTGTGCGCTATTAATATTAATGCCAGCCTCTGTCGGCCATCGGACTGAGTGGGTGGGTAGCGGTGGAGGGAGGATTTCGATAGAGTAAACACAGGAAATTGCAACGCTGTGGCAGCCACACGCTGCCATTGCCCAAACACCAGTGGATGGCAGCTCAGATGATGCTTGACAAGGCCACAAAAATGTAGAGCGTATGAAATAAATATTACGCAACTCAGGCCAGGCATGAAAAATTCAATCAAAAGATGCATTCCATTTATAGGCTTGCATTTTTGACAGATTTTGGTTGACACTAAATATTAAAGCAATTTGAATAATAAATGTGGGAAAAATATATCAGAAATTATGCCGAAATCAGAAAAGGATAGATAGATGTAGAAAAATGGAGCAAGGATTCAAAGTCTTATATAATATAGCAAATAGAGAGTTCCTATATAAAAATATATTGCTTAATATCAACTCAATATGTAGCCCTTTGACTTATACATAGATAAATACAATATACCCCACACTACACACTACATTACAGGGTATCAACATCAATAAATCCCTTCGTTTGACCTTTTTTTGTAGCTGTTGATTAACATGAAATCAATTGGTTCTCCTTGCAGATATCGCGCCTCCACCCACTATCGTCCCGAGCTGCAGCCCACTGAGCGCGCCCACAAGCTGACCATATTCTTGCATCATGTGGCGAATCTGGTCTATGGCGTTGTCCAGGAGCAGTACACAGATCCACGCATACTCGCCTTTTGGATGGCGAACAGTTCGGAGTTTCTGCATTTCCTCAAGTCGGATCGTCACATCAGCGCGTTTAGCGTGCAGGCGCAAGAGGTGCTCGCGGAGGCGGTGCAGACGGCATTTCGTAATCTGGTCAATTGCTTTCGCTTGGAGCTGTCGCAGACTCTGAATCAATTTCTCTCGGAGACGATTGATCATGATTCCGCGGCGGGTCTGGTGCTGACAGTGCTTGGCTCGGCGATGGCTCTGCTGCGGCGCTGTCGTGTGAATGCCGCGTTGACCATTCAGCTGTTCTCGCAGCTGTTCCACTACATCAATGTCATATGTTTCAATACGGTGAGCGGCGCTGGCAGGTGGACTCTAGATAGCCGCCAACAGGCCTCCATTTGCTCTGTACGACAGATCCCAGCACTGATGAGTTTTCCCTGTTTCTCTTTCACCTCTCCTCTTAGATTGTGGCCAATTCGCACATGTGCACCGCCGAGTGGGGCAAGGTGATGACGGAGCGCCTGCAGCTGCTGGAGCTGTGGGCTGAGCGCCAGGGCCTGGAGCTGGCTGCCGATTGCCATCTGGCTAAGATCAATCAGTGTGCGCAATTCTTGCAGGCGCCCAAATCCTCAGTGGAGGAGATACAGCAATTGGCCTGCTCCTGCTTTCGGCTGAACTCCTTGCAAATGGGCGCACTGCTGCAGCAGGAGAAGATACCACGCAATCTAGTTGACACGGCCATACGCATGGCCGAATCTGTAGCCGATGAGCTGACGCGCGCCGATGGACGTGAGGTGCGACTGGAGGAATCACCCGAACTGCATTTAGCCTTGCTGCTGCCCGACGATGGCTTCAGCTGTGATGTGGTGCGCGGCATACCCACCGGCCTGGTCGACTTTCTCAATCCCCTACAGCAGCAGGGCATGTGCCGGCTGGCTGCACAGCCCACCTCGATTGGACTGTGGACGGTCTATATGCATCAGTTCAATGTGAGTGACTAATGATTATTATTTGTCCATAAACAAAAGCAATTGCTAATATTTCTCCTTTCATTTATCCAGCAGGCACGCAGCTCCAGTGCCATGTCGAACAAGCTGCCCCAGCCCGAGGTGCAGCTGATTAAGTTGCACAAGAACAGCAACGGCATGGGCCTGTCCATCGTGGCCGCCAAGGGCGCCGGCCAGGAGCGGCTGGGCATCTACATAAAGAGCGTCGTGCCAGGCGGTGCAGCCGATGCGGATGGCAGGCTACAGGCTGGCGATCAGCTGCTGCGCGTGGATGGTCAGAGTCTGATTGGCATCACACAGGAGCGGTGAGTGTAACAGCGAAAGAGCAAGCTTGCGCTTATTCTATAACCTGTAATTTTTATACCTTTACAGTGCTGCTGACTATTTGGTGCGCACGGGTCCCGTTGTCAGTTTGGAGGTGGCCAAACAGGGCGCCATTTATCATGGGCTGGCAACGCTCTTGCAGCAGCCCAGTCCCGTTATACAGCGTGGTGAGTAGCTGGAGCTCAGGCCACGCCCAACCAATACAAACACAAACACACACACACACACACATGCATACATACATACATTAGTAACACTAAACAAGGTGCTGGGTAGCTGCTAAAGAAACAGTATATAATATATATATAATATAATATAATATAAATAAAGAGTACACACTCGACAAACACACACGTAAACTCACACACACATAGAGACACTCATACACAGATAGAGAATTTGATTCTCGCTCACTGTGTTGTGTAAGCTAATCCCCCCTATTCCTACGCATTCGCTCTTTAAACATGCTGCCAAAGAACCAACTAGTAGTAGCAGCAGCAACTATTTGCAACTGCAACAACAACAGCAGCAACAACAACATCAACTGCAACAACGTCGTCATTCGTCATACCAGCAGCAGGCGCGCTTTTACAACAACTCCATCTCGGATGATAGTCTGAATCGCAGTCGCCGCGAGTCCTTTGCCTGCATGCGTTCCGTGTCGCCGCCCGTGCGTCGACTGAGCGCCTCCTGCCTGCAGGAGGAGCTGTGCGCACTGGGCCATCAGTTGCACATTGATCCGAGGTACAGAGACACACGACCCATTGCCCGCTCGGCCAGTAGTCTGTATCTGTCGAATGAACCAGCTGCTGGCTACTATCAGCCGCCAGTTGCGGCGCCACATTTCAGTCCCATGCGTCCGCTACGACGCACACCGCCGCCCTCGATCTTCATCGAGGAGTATCAGGATGATCCGGCGCCAATTGAGCCAGAGGCGCGCAATTCCCAGGAATCGTTTACCAACTTTGCCAGCTACAGCGATGCCCATCAGCCGCTCAACGAGGAGAGCATTGCCTCCATGGCCGACTCGGGCGATATACCCTTCATAGACGACGAAGAGGAGCAACAACAGCAGCCAACACTCGATCGACAGCAGCAGCAGCAACGTCCGTGCCTCGCCAGCAGCAGCGGCAGCCATGCCACTCCCTCCTCCACGACAAAGCGTAATCCCGCCGCTGGCTACCGCAAGACGGTTAGCTTTGATCTCGAGCAGCAGCAGCCGCCGAGCGTGGCGCCCAGCATCGATCGCAAGTATCACACCCACGATGCCATCAGCAACTTCGCCATCAGCAACTCCTCGTCGGAATCGCTGCTCGCCGAGCAGCAGGCGAGCGAGCGCATGCCGCTCATACAGAAAATCCGACGGGAACTAAACACAAAGCGTGCCACAAATTGCTCCGCGGTGGATTACAGTTCCGGTGGCTCCGGCTCAAATAGTCAACGTTCCTCCAGCGAGTCCATTGAACGAATGCCGCTGCTGCGACAGCAGCAACAGCAACCGCAGCAACCGTCGCCGTGTCGACGCCAACTCAACGCGCAGCGTTCGCATAAAAGGTCAGGACTCTCTGTCACAGCAGCAACAGCAGTAACAAGCACAACAACAACAGCAGCAGCAGCAACTGTTGTTCCAATAGTCAGCATACAAGTTCCTAGTGACAGTTCCTGTGCTTGTTCCCGCACACAAAATGTACATAAAAGCAATCAATATTGTGCCAGCACAACTCTTAAGCCAAGCACCACTGAAATTTCCAGCAGCAGCAACAGCAGCAGCAATTACGCCGTAGGCAGCACACGTCGCGCTTCCAGTCATACGAATCTCAGTCCCAGTTTCCTCTCACCCCTTGGCCAGGGCAAGGTGCGCGAAATGGCGGCCTACTTGAATGCCCAGCACAGTTTGGCGCCCAGCAGCAAATCCAAATCCAAATCAACATCGGCGCTGGCCGTCGCAGAGCGTCCAAAGCTCACACAGAACGAACAGGGTGACATACTGAAGCAGCTGAGGGAATGGAGTCTGTTTGGCAGCGCGGGCAAGGATTACAATATAGAGCTGCCAAAGAAGTCGCAGGAGCAGCAGGAGCAGAAGCAGCAGTCGCAGCAGCTGAGCTGTGATTGCCCTTGTTGCGCGCATTGCCGGCCTGCAGCAACTGGCAGCAACAGCAGCAATAGCAACAACAGCAACAATGCCAACAGCAGTGTGACAGCCACTTTCAAGTGTTATGACAGTTGCCAGGAGGCAGACAAGGAGCCACTTGCTTCCACGCCAGCCCCGCCCCACACCCAGTCACATGCCCAGTCCTTGGCTTTGGCACGTCAGCTGCCCTGTCGTCGCAGCATCATGTGCAACAATCGTCAGTCTCATAGCGTGCGACAAATGAAACGCAACAAGCAGCAGCGACAAAAGCAACGCCCCCAACACTTTCAGCATCAACATCAACAGACCCGCCAGCACCACCATCATCATCATCACCACAGCCACCATCATCATCAGCAACAGCCACCCGCCTCACCGCCCTCCACAGCCAAATTGCTGCTGTCTTTAGCCAGCAGCAGCAGCAGCAACAGCAACAACGATTGCAACTGCAGCTGCAGCGATGAGGAGAACGATGATGAATCCTGCTCCTATTCCTGTTCCTCCTCCGACAACTGCCTGTGCGACAACGATGCTAATGCCGATGCTACGGCCGGGCCAGAAACTGGGCAACAAATGGGACCAAATGCAACAACGAATTGCTGCTCCACCCACAGATGACCAACCAAATGCAATGCACCGAGGTTCTACTTCTACTTGTTGTTGTATATTTTGATTAATCTAGTTCAGTTTATTATATATCATTTGATTTCCATGCAATTTGTTATTGATTAGAAATCGAGTTAGAAAATTTGTGGATATTTGATTGCAGTTCATGTTCAATATAAATATATATATATTATATATTATTTTTGAAGGACTGAAAACGTCAGCAGCCTCTTAATTGCTGTATGCCTGTCCATCTCAATTAGTCGCTCAATTTAAGAGCTTTTTTACTACATATAGTTAAACTACAATATATGAATTGAACTACTATATCATATAGCTTATGATTCGATTGAAAACTCATTTATTTTTCAATATATATTTCAGAATCTTGATTGATACTTTCTATATAACTTCTTGAAATTGAACTTGTTTAAGAATTTCTGTATTGTAATACCCTACAATATATGTATATAAACATAATACATATAATGTATAAGAACTTCTGTATTGTAGTACCCTACAATATATGTATATAAACATAATACATATAATGTATATCATACATTTAATATTGCATTCATTGCAATTACTGATTTGAATGCGTATTAAAATCAGTTTAAAATATTTAAATTTTTAATTCGAGTATTTTTACATTTCCAATTTATTTCATATATATATTGATTATATATGTAAGGGTAATTTGGCTTCGTGCTTTCAGCATCCTATATATCAAAAGATATAAAGAAATTTATTATATATATTTATTATATATGCCCCAGAGTATTTAAGTTTCGATTTGCTTTTGGAACATTGAGCCTTCAGTTCGTTATGCAATTATAACTTATATATATAGAATATTATTATTTTAAATTATTAAAGTTTTTATTACATTAATCATTTCATTTCGCTTTAGCAATTTGTAGGTTACTCCACTCGACGCTTTTTTTATTTCAGCCTTTAATAAGTGTTTCTGTTTCTAGCTTTAAAATTGTAATTTAAAATGCACGTTGTTGTTGTTGTTAATCTATTATTATTATTATTATTTAAGCTGAATACAATTTATTTACAATATATTTTTTTATGAGCGCGAGCAACAGCCGCATTTGTTGTATTTCAATTATTTATTCGTGCTTTATATTGTAATTTGATATATTTTTTTCCATTGTAGCTTTAGCTGTAGTTGTAGTTGTACTTGTAGTTGTATTTGTATTTGTGTTTGCATATGTTAATTACATTTTGTATGCACAATGCATTCAAATTGATTACATTTGCTCAAACACACACACACACACCCAAACACACACACACTTCCACACACGCACATAATTAATGAGTTAGTTGCCTACTCTAATAATGATTACTAAAACGAATCTATCTATCTATCTCTTTGACCATCTTTCAACAACCGCACCAATACCCTGTCCTGCAAAACTAATCAAATGGATTATGGTTATGGATCGTCAGGTAATCGCCGCATGTCCGAGCGCGATTTGAGTCGCATGGGCGGGGCCGAGTCGTCCAAGTCGTTGGGCGGCATTGGCGGCCCGCTCATTGCCAATAGCCATACGAGTCACAGTCTCAATCAGCACTTAAATCTGAGCAATAGCAACATCAACAGTAGCCAAACACACAGTCACAACAGCAACATGGTCAACAGCAACAACATCATGAATCCCCTAGCTGCACACCTCTCCTCCAATAGTAAATCGGTGCCGGCCCTGCATCATCACACGGGATCTGGCAACATATGTAAGTGTGTCTGCTAAGTCCTGCCTCAAACCGCCCCGGGCACAAACCACTCCTCATCAATGTTGTTCTCTTTGCTCTTTGCGCTTTGTTCTTTGCTCTAATTGACTTCTCTCTTCATCCTCTCGCCCCCCTTTACAGCGCTGGCCAATTCCAAGTCACGGAGCACGCACAGCTTGCATAACAATGGAGGTCAGCCAAATAGCAGTCACACTAATCCCAATCTGAATCCGAATTCGAATCCGAATGCAAATGGAAATGGCAACGAGCAAGGCTTCTATCAGAATTTAAGCGTGTATCGTGCACAGAATCAAAGTCAACCAATTTTGAACGAACGGTAAGTGCTGTAAATATATTCAATTTATAAAGATGTAAAGTAGACTTTAGCTAAAGAATATATATACATAGATATATAAAAAGAGGTACAGCAGTAGAAAACGATCAACTTAGATATTGTGCAGTTAAAGTGAGATAATTTCGGAAGTTTTTCTTAAAATACATATGTATACATTTTTCTTTGCATATGTATACCATATAAGACTTATTTGCTTCTATTTTTATACCCTGAACCCATTTTCATTTTTATTTGTGCTCGATTGGGATCTAATTTCCAATTAATTTATTAAAATACAATTTTAATTTGTAATAATGAGTTGCTAAAATATTTTGTTAAAATATTAAAATCAAAGTTTCATTTATAATAATTTATTTATTATTTACTATAAGATTTTGTTAAAAATTGGGAGTGTAAAGAGTTATTGCTAAATGAATCTACAACTTAGCTTAATGTTCAGACAATCTACTGATTTATTTAAGATTTACTACAACTAAAATGCTGTAATGCTTATTAATTAAGTTTTTAAAAATAATTATTGATTTTTTATTAATGTAGATATAGTATTTTTCTAGTTAGTTAATACTGAAAATTTATATTAAACAGTTATGTATTAAATTGTAATGGGACTATTATACATATCATATGCTAGTTGATATATATAATGGATCATATACATATATAAATATATCATATGATATATACCCTAGTCAAATTACTAATTAATATAGCTGCTTATTGATGCCTTTAAAGTTCTCATATATAGATAATGGATAGGACTTGTATATACTTAATACTAGAGTGCTATAATAGACTTATAGGACTCGATAACTAGTTCATACAGTTGCACTCGTCAGTTTGCAATCTCATTTGTGACAGCAACTGTTGCTACCGCTTGAATGTGTTGCTATGTTGTTGCTTTCTTTCAAGTTGATATTGCCTTAAAATACAAACTTGAACTTTTATAGGATGACATTACGTTTAAAGAAATTGCTTTACGGCTTTATACCCATACAAAGTGAATATCAGCTGCTAGAAATGCGACATGTACGTGAGTTGATGTTGTTGCTGTTATTATACTGTTACTGTTATAATTTATGTGGGGTGTGTTTTGTGCGTGTGTGTTGCTGCTGTACAGGCGCACCTGCAACTGAAGCTCATGAGCAGCACTCTGAATCACAAATCACAGTTTATTTCAAATGGCGGCACAGACACAAGTTTTTCTAATTAAGAACACGCAGCAATCGCATTACGGCAACACGACAACAGCAACACATGCGACGCACAACAGCAACAGTTGCTGTCAGTGCAAGCAATATAGATGATATATATATTTGTGTATAGTATTAACTCTTGTTATTTATTGCTTACAGACCCAGCATGTCTGCACATGCCGCCATGAGCGCCTACAATGGCAATTCCCCGCATGCCGCCACACTGCAACAACAGCAACAACAACAGCAGCAGCAGCAGCAACAGCAGGCCTCGCCCTACCAACAACATTTGCAGGGCAGCGCTAATCTGCCCAGTCGTCCCGTTTCCGCCTATTATCACAGTCAGCAAAGTGCACAGCAGCAGCTGCAACAGCAACAGCAGCAACAACAACAACAGCAGCAGCAACATGCACTGCAACAACAGCAATTCGCACACAGCAGCAGCAATCTAAATGGACAACAGCTGACGTTGAACAACCGCGCGAAGAATCAACCAAACTTTCAGCACACGCTGCGCATGCAGCAAATGTTGGCGCCATCCATGCCTAACATCAGCAACATGTACCAGCAGCAGCAGCAGCACCAACAGCAGCAACAACAACAGCAACTGTCCCAGCAGCAGCCACCAATGAGCGCCAGCCAGAGCATGCAGAATGTGAACGAATTTATGCCGGGCTATCAAAATGGGGGCTTAGACTATCAGCAACATGCTCGACGCAGTCAGCTGCATGAGGCAGCAGCACTCTACGAGCTGCAGCAGCAACACCAACAACAGCAACAGTCACAGCCTTCACCCAACTTTATAACGCTGCCACCAAAGCCCATTGGTAGCTTACAATCCCCAAGCAAGCCAGTAGGACCGCCCAGCACAGCGCCGAAGCCACAGCAACAGCAACAACAACTGCAACAGCAGCAACAGCAACAACAACTGCAACAGCAGCAGCAGCAACAACAACTGCAACAGCAGCAGCAGCAGCGACTGCAACAACAACAACAGGCAGGCTATCTGTCGAATCATGTGCTGGGCGAGGATAAGCCTCCATTACCACCGACAGCCACGCATCCGCTGTTCAAGGCAACGCAGCAGCTGGCGCCGGGCATGAATTATGTGGCCAGCACTTTGGATCCACCGAAAGGCAGCTATTTGCCTGGCAGCCAGTCGGCGGCCCGTTCACTGCACAGCGGCAGCAATCCCTGGGAGCGTGAGGAGCGCGAGAAGGATTTGGAAATGCGACGGGAGCACATCAGGCAATGGCGGGAGCAGCAGATCGCAGAGCTGTCGGCCATACTGGCGCGTAGTCCACAGCAGGAGGAGCAGCTGAAGACGCTTATACTCGAACGCGACTTTGAGCGGCGTGCACAGGAGCTGCAGGAGCAGGAGGAGGACCAGGATCAGGCCTACGACAAGGACAATGTGCAGGAGCTGTTCCGTTTGTCTGCGAGCGGTCAGGTGCAGGCCAGTGCCATACAAACGCCCATCACCAGCTACCGTCAGACAGAGATCAAGCTGGCCGAGATCGGGGAGAGCAGTCCAGTTGAACCGACAACAACAACAACAGCAGCAGCACCACCAACAACAGCAGCAGCAACAACCTCGACAGCAACAGCCACACCGCCGCAGCCACAGCCCAAGAGCATATTGAAGCACAATCGCTATACGGACGGTGGCAGCGGGGGCAGCGCTGCAGGTGCGCCCTCATCGCCGTCCAAGTCTCAGAAATCGGCTAGCTTTGCGGACGAACGGCATCTGCAAACGGAGCATCCCATATCCAGTTTGGCCAAGGAGCTGACACAGCTGAGCATGCTCGACAAGGACAACAACAATGAGACAGCCTTGGATGGCTCGGTGCCACCGCCGCCGCCGCCAGAGCGCAACAGCTCCTATTTGATCATGTCACAGCAGAAGCTGCGCGGCAGCATGGGAGGCAGTGCGTCCGCTAGCTCTTCGATGGGGCTGCTGAAGACGGCCACCAGCAATCAGGCAGCCGCCGTCGAGGTGAAGAAGGCGACAATGCATGGCATCACAAATAATAACAACAACAACAACAACAGCTTGAACAATAACACAATGCAATCATCGCCGCTGAGTGCAATGGAATTGAATGCCGCCTATGTGTCAGCGACTGGCACGGGCACGGGCATGAGCCTGGGCACGCCGCCGCCATTGCTGCAGCGGGACAACAAACGCGTGAGCTTCCACGACGAGGACAACAACCTGGTGAGCCAGCAACAGCAGCAGCAGCTGCTGCAACAACAGCTGCAACAGCAACAGCAGCAATATCTGTTGGATAGCTACGCGCTGGAGAATCAGGATTTGGACACCATACGCGAAGATGCGAGCGTAAGTGCCTAATAGAATAGAATATTTAAAGTTGTGCAGGATCATTAATCATTAATCATTTGTCTATCCTTATATTACAGTACATGCAGCACAGCGTGGATGTCTCCATGTTGCCCTCGATGCCTGCGACGCCGGATGCGGCGCTCTGGAATACCACAGTGCAATCAACGCCTGGCGTCATAGGCGCCCAGGAGGTGTACAGGTAAGTTGCAATGGTCCGCAAATAACTTCTACTTCTGCTAATTGTCTATATTGAATACATTAACAGAGATCCTCGAACACGTCGCCTGGCGGAGAAGCAACAACAACAGCAGCAGCAACGCGCTGGCGATGCGGTGCCTGAGAAGCTGTCGTTCAAGGAGAAAATGAAGATGTTTGCACTGGAATCGGGTGAGGATAATACGCCCAAGGACAAGCTGAAAATATCACGAGCGCAACGAGACATTGATGCAGTACACTGAGAGCAGTTGACAAATATATATATATATACCATAAGAATCCTAAGCACACCCACACATAAACTATATCACTCAGTCGAATTGGGGGCCAATAGCGCTATATAAATAAAAATATATATACACACACCAATATGTATGGACCACACATAGCAGACATATGACAAACCCTAACGAATTTGCTTAGCATCCAATAGTTGCATTAGGATCTATATATATATATATATAGATCGAGTAGTTGCGTAGTGTGAGTAGTTAAAAGAGAGTTGATATCGTTAACTGAATTCAATTAGTGAAAAGCAAAATTAGCATATTAAACCATAGTCTACATATACACAATATATACATATATACATACATATACATATACATTCATATACATATATAAAGATATTGAAAGCCTAGACAGGGCAACGAAAGTTGGGCGAGCCACATTTGTAAAGCAAAATGCGAATATATATATATGTGCACATATATAAGATAAATCTATATACATATATTTACAAACTGTTGCATCAAATGAAAATATTTAGTAATTACTTTTATCGATAGACATGTAAATGAGGATGTGCGTTAGTTTAGATACATTTACCTGGGAATTGTGCGGAACAACAAGAAATGTTTATTATTATTAACATTATTATAAATATATAATAGGAAACGATACGCCACGACGTCATATAACAAATGGTCCAATTCAATTATTATTAAAAACAAACAAGTAGAAAAAACAAAAACAAAAGCAAAAATGTATATTTACAAGCAAATCGAAAAATCGCATATATGATATATATATACATATTTAACAAATATATTTTTAATTAAAACTTTTTCGTACACCTTTTAAAGCAACAAACAAAAAAAAAAAAAAAAAAAAAAAACCTAATTCATAGACGAATTGAACCAATTTAAAATCAAATAGGATTTCACTACACAACAACCTAAAGGCTTTAAAATACAAAATATATATATATTACTATATAGTATGCAATTTATTCTGAAACAACAACAACAAATATATGAGCAACAAAATGATTTTTGTGCATTCCAAGTATATCATATATCTATATATATATAAAGAACAAAATAAAAATTGCAAAAAATTGATTTTTAGTTGAACTTTAAGCGCGTTTAGTTTTAAAGGAAATTTTTAAAATATATATATATAAATATATATCTATAAAGTTGTGCATGTTAATGCAAATAAAAGTTTATTAAATTAATTATATAAATTTACAATTTAAATTTGCTTGTTTATTTTTCTCAATTAAAAACTTGCATCAGCTGTTTTTACTCGTTGCTTTAGTTGGGAAGAGTTTTAACAGCTTTGGCGCTGGGAACAGTTTTCAAATTTAGAGCATGCGCATTTAACTGTTCTCAGTGTGCAACAGGTGTGAGACTTGACATAGATAAGTGAATTTTTGATGTCACAGTCACAGGTAAAACAAAATGAGAAAAAGGGTTTAATCCATTTGGTCCTAAACACATATATATATATGTACAATAAAGTTTTCAATTGTGGGGGATCCAAAATCTGTAAGTTTGTTAAAAGTTTCGCTGAGGTCTATCAAATATTTACCAATTCGTACAACTACAACTGAAATAAGTTTAAACTTGAACATTTAATTATAGCCGCCTTGTCTTAAACAAGTTTTTGGATATACGACTATGTATGTGACGCCTGCCGTGAGAGTTAATTGGACAGGCAAAGATTATGAGCTGCTTCTTATTCAAATTTCCTTGACGAAAGTTTTGAGACAAGTTTCACGCAAAGTTTTAAACACTTTACAGCCACAAAAATGTGACCCCAAAATTGTTGAAATGGCCGACTGTGGCTGACTGTGGGCGGCAGGTGTGAGCATATTATGAGTTTTCTGGGCATAAAATAATGCGTGATGCCTTAAAGCAGACGATATAAATATGAATTTATTTATTTTTAATTTTGTAGTTATTAAATTTTATTTAGTTTAAACTAAAAAGGAAATATTTTGTTGAATAAATTGTAATATGTAATTTTTATAGGTAAAGACTAATTAATTTTAAATTTAAAGCTTTTATAAATTCGTTGTAGGCCAAAATTGCAAATGACTTAACATATTGTAAAAAAGGATTTCACATTTATTTAGTCGTTTGGCAAAGCACATTCTTTTTTCTGGATAATAACACTATAGTATATGAATTTGCATATAGTATTTGATAAATTTCATTTCAATTGTGTTCATATTTTGTATCTATTTTTTTTGTCTATAGCATTGAAAGCCTTTACAAACGCCGGTCGAAGTTTAAGCTGCAAATAAATCAAAAAGTGATTAGGTCTCAGCTTTACTCGTTTCACCTGTAAGTTTTGCCTTTTTATGCCAGATGCTTTTCCGCTGGCCAGCTGTAAATTGTTTGTTGAGTGGCTGTGGCGAGGAAATGCGGAAAGCGTAAGGTGAAAATGTGGCAAGAAAATTCAAAGTTGGCCATAAAACTTTAGCTATGGCTCTTGCCTCCTCTACCATCTTCTGTTTGGCTTTGGTCAGCCGCGTTGATAAATGAGCTCGACTCGGCGCGCAGGCAGAGCCGTGGGGACGACAATCAAGAATAGCGCGGAAAATTATAAAGCCAGATTCCACAAGGCAAAAGAAAGGCAAAACAAAAGGCGTCAGCAGTTTCCTCACAATCTGCAACTTTTCTTCTCCATCTACTTCGACCTGAATTACGGCTGCTTCTTTTTCTTTTATTTATTTTTTTGGTTTTTTAATTTTATTTGCAACTGGAAATGTGCCTATATAAATAGATTTATATGGTAAGTGTGTACGCAGATAATTTGCTTGATAAAATATGGTAACTATGTAGTTCATAAGTTTGAATTGAGGCTAAAAAAAAAAAAAAACTACAAAAAGTTTCAAGAGCCACGCTTAAGAAAATTTATGGTTGCTCGAAATAGAATTGGAAAACTTAAACTGCAGCTGCTCTGCAAAGCAAAGTAATAAAGAGAAGGGCGTTGCGCTCTCTTAAAGTGTTACTCAGCAATGTAGCTCACAATTGCAAATACAACTACAAGTGCTTTAATAACATACTCAATGAGGAGAAAATAGTGAGCACAGCAGAAGTGAGAATTAGCCTACACTATGCTTTTGATCCCGTTACCGGTTAAGGAGCAGTCAGCCGAATGTGCTCAGGCAAGTGAACATAAATGGTTGGTGTCTATGCTGTTTGCATTAGTGTGATGGCTTAGGACAGGCATGAACCGAATAATTCTAATTAGTCAGTGCGTGTCTGTCCTGTCGATCGGCCGCATTATTGGCGCTCAGTGTATGTGAAATCCAATTAGAGCATAGTTGAATAAGCCCAAACGCGTTGATTTGTATGTTTTGTTTGCTTGGCGCTATTAATGCACACTTTGCTCACGCATGCTTGATGTGTTTAAGCTGTAGGGGGACAATTTATATGAGGTGTCGTCAATATGAACGAGTTAGTGTAAAGAAATAGAAAAATAGCGCTTTCGATGCCCTGACTTTTGCTTAGCATTCGGCTGACGCCGCTTAGGCTCTCCAGCGGAATGGTTTGTGTCTCTGCTGTTATCGTATTAGTGTGTCAGCTTAGCTTAGATGCGCGCTGAATAAATCAATTTAGACAGTGCGTGCTTATCCTGTCGGCCAGCTACATCCTCCGCGATCAAAGTACATACATTAAATTGAATTTTAGCAAAGTTAAATTAATTACAAGTCTTCAGTCGTGATTCGTGTGTGCTGAGTGCGTTTGTTAGCCTACTAAACATTTTAGTACATGCGTTCTACTTTTACATACATTTATTCACTGGTGTTTCATTGCTTTTGGCGAGCACTTTCGCTGCGGATAACATGTCGTAATTTATTCAGTGAGAGTGCACATGAATAAGAGAGCAAGTATCAATGTTTTTGATCCTGTTATAGCAGTAGTAGCTGAGTAAATAAGAGATTGTTATACAGCGTTTCTCTTGTCAATCGTTCCGCTGAGCGCGCGCTGTGCAAATAGAGTGAGCAAAAAAAAATTAAATGTGTTTTGTTTTTTTTTTATTCATTGGTATTACCTACTGCTGCACTTTTAAAGGTAAGTTTTAGTTGTTAAAATAACAGATTGACTTTTTTTACAGCAAAGTGCTGACAATTCTTAATCCACATTCAGTGATGGCAAGAGAGGACAAGAGAGCATTGTAAAACTATTCTAATAAAATATTTAAAGCACTCTTGTGTTGCGACGAACTCACTTTACTCTCACTCGGTTTATTTTCAGTGGAATCCAGCTTAACCTTCTAGCTTGCGCTTGCTATAAACGCATCTAGTTTAATAAAATCAAATTGCGACATTTTCTAGCTGCGCTGCTTTTCTGGGTAAATGAAACTCGTAGTTTTCCTTGAATTTTAAGATTCTTACTTAATACGCCTTTGGCTTTATTTACGCAAATATCTTTGTCTGTAACACAATTTTGAATGCTTAAAGTTAAAAATGCTTAGCAATCTAATTTCAAAAGCAATAACAAAGGACATGACATATTATATCTAGAAATTGTATAAAATACGGTGTTGAAATGATGTGAGAAAACGTCGCAAACACTTTCTTCCACTGGTGTCTGTAACTTGTAATTTAACTTGAAAAGAGTGTGCAATTTACCTAGATATTAATCTTATCAGTATTACTAAACAGATAATGCTCCAACTGGATGGCCTCCCTGCTGATGCTCATGTCTTATGAATGGCCAATAGCAGAAATATTAGCCATTGGTGGAAACTGTTGTAGACATGGCCATGCTTATACAATCCGGCTGCGGCGGACATAATTGCTGAAGCGGAATATTCACCTGCAGTGGAGTGAATAGAGATTAGATATATATGCATATATATGTAGGTAATTGATAGCTTACCGCTAAGCACATGCAGCTGTATGGAGACTGCTTCACTATTTTCCGGCTCGCAGGTGTAGTTACCGGAATGACTCTTACGCACTATGGGTATGATTAGGCTGCCAATCTGTGTGTATCAGAATTCTCTATAGATATTATTCTATTCCCTTATAGTTATATAGCTTACCGTATTGCGATTGTGCTCGGTGCTGCCAAAGATATTGCGATCGATTTGCGTATACCAGCCATTCTCGTTGCCGCTCGCCTCGTTCTCAGACATCACCTGTTGCTTCTCCCGGTACCAGACTATATACTTTGGTGCCTCCAAGGTGCCGCGCACAATGCAGTGAAGCTCCACTCTGCTGCCGGCCTTGACGAAACGCTGCTTATCGCCAATAAGTTCCGTTTTAGGTGCTGTGGGATGTGGGGGGGGGAAGTGAAAATCAGCGGGATTTGTTGTTAATGTATTCTCTTTGTTGTAAACCACAAATTAATTATGTAGATTCGAATTGAGACCTTTCTCAATATGTTTAAGCTAACAAACAACAACTGTCTGCCTTGCTTCCGTCAATGTGTTTAAGATTTACAAGGAATCTATGCTTAATCATGTGTGCAGTCAATCGATTGGTAATTGAAGTTAGCTGACTTACTTATCACAAACAGCTGCACTTTGGCACTCATTTTGGGCTCTGTGGCTAGCTGGCATTCGTACCAGCCCATATCCTGCAGATTGACATATTTGATGAGCAACGTCCAGCCAAGGCTGCTCCCGCTGCCATTGCCATTGCTGCTACTGCTGCTGCTGCTGCCATTGACAAAGTCCAGAAGGCTGCTGGTTAGATTAGCATGGGACGCTTGAAGCAGCGCTGCGAAGCGTGCATCATTGATAAATGTTGTGTGATCCACGGCTATGATATGTTCATCCCGTAAACGTATCCAGGAGAGCGGCTTGTTTGAGTGCTGATGCAGCTGTAATGGCCGAAAGGATATGGCATTTCAATCAAGATAATTAACTTGCCGCCCACTCACCTGGCACGGCAGGTACGCATGCTGGCCGGCCTGCACAGTAACGTTACGAGATGGCAAACTGAGATGACGACGGGGCAGCTGCTCCCGCTCACGTGCCAGCTCCTTCTCTCGCCGCAGCTGCTGCTCCTTTTGTTCACTATCGTAGGCATGCAGACGCATATGTGGCTGTGGCTGTGGCTGCTGCTGTGGCTGTTGCTTATTAAGAGTCGATTGCATGTGCTGGCCCGCGGGGATTGGATTGTGGCCCAGCTGTGCTGACGTTGTCATCGTTGTCAACGATGTCTGTGGCAAATCAGCAGCAATGAAATCCGGAAAAGGTGGCAAATACGTGGGTATCGAGAAGCCCTTTGTCAATGTTGCCGTATCGGGCCGCTCACTCCAACTGTCCGCCGCTTGTTGTTCCGTGGTGCTGCTCTCTGGCTCAATGCCCAATTGATTGCCCGGCAAGGCTGTGGCAGCTGTGGCAGCCTCTGTTGCTCCGTTCGTTGCCGCAATTAGCGATGAGTTGTCGCCAAGGGTCGTGGCACTTGCTGCCAGTGCTGCAAAATAGGTCAAGAATGAGGACATGAATGAGATTTTCGTCTAATCAGCTCTCTGTTCCTTTGATTATACGTCAGTGTCAGAGTGAGAGGGCGAGAGAGTGAGAGAGCGTGAAAGAGAAATTTAGATAATCAAATTGCAAACGCCTACTTTGTGCTGTATGTTGTAAATGATCCGGATCCGGATTGCCAGACAAGTAGATGTGGGGCATAGAATAGCTTATCTCTGAGGTTTAAATATTTTACTTACAAAACGAGAAACAACTAATATGAAAATGTTTTAGTTTCTATTCTTATATTTTTTAAGTATTTTCACTCTTTCTATCTGTTTCTCTGATTTAGTTGATAAGAAATAAGTCAATCTACATACAGTAATACTCTATACTTCTAACATGGTATCCACTTATACATACATACATAGTTATGCTCATGCATATCAACTATAAATGCCTACAGTGCAGCGGAGCTCTGCTCAGATGAATATCAGATTTCAGATCCGATGGCTTATTAAATTATTGCCTGTTCAGCGATTAGCCAATGATTTGCAATGAGGGCGTGCGAAATGAAAATGAAAATTAGTTTTGCTTGAATGCATCCAAATGTAGCCCAAGACAATGTTTTCGAATCAATTCATGAGTTGCGATTTAAATCAAAGACATTAGATGCTTCAATTGAATTCCATTTAAATGTGCCAGAAGATAAGATTCGTATTGGCTAATTACCAAATGTTCCATAATTTTAGATTTATTAAACATAAATATATTTATTTATTAAAGTAAAACATCAGTGGAACTTTTAAGAACAAATTCCAAGCAAGCCACAGCATTGCTTTGAGGTAAACTTCAACTACAGTTGGCTGGACTTTTAGGAAAATCAGCAAAAACAAGAAGAAGAAGAAGAAGAAGTAGGTAGTAGGCAACCGCAGTAAGCAAAACCACAAATAATCTGCTGAACGAGTATAGCTACTATTGATGCCTTGCGGTTGCCAAAGGCTTTGACTGATGCGGTCAGCCGAGCCACATCTCATAGATCCATCAGCTTGCCATCAAATTCAAGTGAACTATTGGCCGCTGTCATCCGTTGGGGCTTTGATCTGCTTGTTGTGCGCACCTTCATTTGATTTCGTTCTGTGGCAGTTGCCTGTCCCTGGCTGGTGCAATCTGCCGCCTGAGACCGCAACTTTGACTTGTTTAGTGGTCTTCCCACATGACATGACAGATTTCCACGCCTGTTGCGCCATCGTCCAGGGCAACGGATGCAACTTCAAGTGCAGTTGGCGCTTTTTGCCTGCAATGCCCTTGCTGCTGATGGCCTGGAGTGTGCTTGACTATTGTCATGTGGCCTCGACTTTGTTTTTGTTTCGTGTGAAATCGCGACTCACACTGCACTCGACCTCAATGCTTGGCGGTGTCTGGGAGATCCTCGGTGAAGTACCAGCATTCTTGTACTTCCCAAATATATAAAGTGTAGCTGCCTTTAAGCTAAGTAAGTGCCCAGCGAGGATTATTATTTGCTCTGTCTGCAGCTGCTATCAAAATGTTGCATTTATTTTAATACGCCTAATTTATCAGCTTGCTCTTTAAATTAATAAATTGATCCCGGCTGGCGGGGCACGTAGTTGATGTTGCCGCATCAAATCAACTTTGTTGCTCGAGGCCAATTTTCAATGGCGGAACGAAAAATGCCGCAGATGGCTCCCACAAAAAAAGAAAAAAAAAATATATATATATATATATATATATGTATAATAAAATGAAACACTCAAGTCTCTCTTGCATTGTGCACACTTCGGCTCCTCGAGGCTGACAATAACGCCCACTCGTGACTACGCCTACTTTTGCGGCACGCACTGTGCTTTATACCATTTCCATTTTCATTTTCATGTTTTCCCTACGCCATTTTCCACACAGTTTTGTATCCGTCTTGTATTTGAGCAGCCAGCTTTTCGCCTTGGGCACCAAATTTACGCAAAGCATAACAAATTATTGCTAAGTATTTATTATGTAAATAATGTAATACTAAATGAAAACACACACACACATACACAAACACATGATGGCAGCAACAGCAACTGCTCGCATAAGTTAAAATTTTTTATGAAAACACTTTGCTGAAATAGTTTTACCCAGTTTGGCAGGAGCAGGAGCAGCAGGAGGAGGAGGAGTAGCACCAGCTGCTGCTGGCCCACTAAGTGGCTAGGGCGTATATTATAATGATTATTATTATTATTATGATTGCTATTAGTTTCGTTTGGACTTGTTTCAAAATGCTAACTTTAAAGAAAAAGCTGCTCAGCGTCCAATCGAATAATGAACAAATTTACAGAGAATTTCTGCAACTTTTTACTGTAATCGCATTCGGGTTTTGTGGTGAATTCAACTAGTTGTGCATTTATATAAATTAATATACATACATATATACTTATATATATGTATATACGCACACATACATATAGCATTGCAATTAAAAACTGTTCTTTTTTTTTTTTTTTTTGCTGGCCCAGAAGTTTATAAAAATAATGCGAAATAAATTGAAACGAAACGAGCAACAACAACAACAACAACAACGGCAAACTAAAGCTTCAACAACATTTGCTGTGGTAATTAGTTGAACAGTTGTGTAAACCGCATAAACTGATTTCGGCTTTTCCGGTTTTACTCTATGATTACTTTACTTTGTTGTTGTTGTTGTTGTTGCTGCTGTGTTTTTTTCCATTTAATTGACAAAACGTTTAAAGAGTTTGTTTATCCCAAACTCTCGCTGCTATATAAATTGCAAATTTCTTTACAATCATTAAACAAATGATTAGTGGAGGAGCATTTGGCTGAGAGTGCGCCCATTCAGAGCGGCTAACAAAACACAAAAACAAAAACAAATTGTTTGGCTATAATTTAGGTCGTTTCGTTAAACTAAACGAGGAGCCGTTGGGTCCGGAGGGATTAGGTGTTTCTGTTCTGTTTGTCCCCAAAAAAAAGTACGGCTTTGTTATCAGTTGGCGCCTGGAATTACGCACTCAGTGGAGTGCAAAAGAATAGAGCAGACCCCCGCCACGAAATGGGAAATGTGAATATATTGCTTGCTTTTTATATGAAATGATCTATCGAATTGCTACATTGCTCGGAACGAAACGAATTAACGTCAAGTGTTCGATAGAGGCACAATTTCACATTTTGAATGAAACATTGAGGCAAATTTTAAATCTGTTTCTTTGCCTTAAGATTGCCCTAAAGGGCTACGTACATTGTCTTAGCCTTTGACCTAATTGTGTTGGCCAGTGTTAATAAATGGCTATGCTGAGCCGGCCTAATTACGCGTTGAAGATTGTGTGTAATACAGCCCCAGCTTATATACCATGCAAACGAGCTACTTTCTGTTTCATTTTGCTTGGGTAATTTGCTTTGTTATTAATTGCACATGACACAAACAAGTTGCTTGTTTTACTATGAATATATATATATGTGTGTGTGTGTGTGTGTGTGAATGTCGCTTGCATAAAATGTGTTTTTCCTTACTCCATTTAAGAGCAGAAAAAGCAAACTTTTCTTAATTTTTGCATGTCCAGCAGCGACCTAATTGTGGTTTCATCCAAGTAAAGTTTGGCAAAAAATGTAAAAAAAAAATAAAATAAAATAAAAGAAGAAACTTGCACAGAAAAATAAACTTGGAAATATGCAAAAAAATATATAAATATGGTTTAGTTGTTCATATCACTCAAAATTGCGAGATGTTTGTTTATTAAAAGTCTGCAATTTTCATGTTTTACATATATTCATATTCATATTAATATAATTTCTGATTAAACTAAATTAAAGTTATCTAACTAACTTTATATTAAATAAATTATATATATTGCCAAGTTCCTATTTTTGCCTTTTAAATAACTTTTGCTAACTTCATTATACCCGCCATTATAATTATTAATGGAATCATTAATAAGATTACTTCAAATGTTCTTCTATTGTTCGTTCCGCTTGTTTCTGCTTTTTGCCATTATTGTTGATTTGCATTTTATTCTATATTTTTTTTTGTATTCACTTCATTTCAAATTTAAAATAAAAAAATTAAATCAATATATTTATTTATTCATTTACTTGAGCTTGAGCACTTTAAATCAGTTGCCTTCCCATTGAATTTAAAGTTGAGGAGTTTTTAGTAAATCTCTCTCTAATCTCCGATTTACACTTTGTGCTTTAAAAGCAGCTCTAGATTTTCCCAAATACATATTACTATTCTAGATAAGTGCTGTTCATTTATTTCAATATTTATTTCAACTTTCTTAACGCTCGGCTAAGCTTTGACTAGGGCAGCATACATACATATATTAGAAATGTTTGCTCACACTTATTTTCATTATTATTATCTTTTTTTTCCACTTTTTTTTTGCAAAACCTTTTCACGGTCGCTTGACCTAATGTTATTTTAATTTCCATGCACATATCTTCACACGTTTGCCCTCTGCTCTTTTGGGTGAACGGAAGTATGCGATGTGGGTTAAAAAAAAAAAAAAAAAAAGGAAAAGGAAAAGGAAAATGAAAATGAAAATGAACAGCAGATGCCGCAGCAGCCGCATGACGTGGCCACGAAAACGGGCCTCTGGCGACCTTATATAATTTACACAAACACACACACATATATATATATATGCATATGTCTGTATGTATATAAAGAGCTTTGCACCCCAAAAAGCGACCACACTTATATATATTTGGCTATAACAGTCCAAGTTATAATCAATGCTGTTGCCACATTTGGCATACGCATATTTTAGCACATTAATTAGAGGGCATAACTCGTCATTTATGGGGTCATAACACACACACACACACACACACATACACACAAATATTGGTTGGCTCACGCACATGCCAACATAAGCACACATAACTAGTTCCATGCATAATCGAACAGCTCAAATGGCTGTCACACGCACCCAAACACAAACACACACAGACACACACACATACTTAAATGCTTACACTAGTAGTAAGTCAAGAAGTCAATATGCTTAGTTCCGACTGCGTTACAGAGCCACGTCCGGCGGCGTTTGAGTTTGGTAAAGCATTTCGCAAAAAAAAGGAGAAATAAAGAAAACATAAAGAAAACTTGACTGAAAAGTATGGGCTTGTAAGTATTCCCCTTTCCTCTTCTGCCACACACACACACACACTCACGCAGTCGCCGACCTACATCAACAGCTTTACCACATTTTTATCAAGGGCCGCACGTTTTCATTGTTTGCTGCCCTGCCAAGTGGGGCAATGTGATTGCTTCGCCAAGTTTGTTGCATCCATATATATTCCGGTTTGACTTGTCACTTCCTGCCCTCATGACAGTAACAACTGTGCTTTGGCAATGCGAGTGAGTTTATATAAATGTTTGTATATATATATATATATGTATATATAATAGTATAATGCACATTCATTAATTATTACATATTTTGTAAAGGCTAATAATAATTATTTGAAGTTAATGTAAAATCAATTACACTTATATTTCAACTATTTACTTTGATTTTGTAAAATGCAAATATGAAATAAATTCGTACAAATTATTTGATTACATTATTCACTATTCATTATTATTTATTTTACAATTTTTAGAATGCATTTGTAAATTAAAATTGTTTTAATAGAAATATTTTTCTAATTTTATATATTTTTGTGATATATTTTTGTGTCAATAGAAATTCCTAATATTAAAATACTTTTTTTTTTAGTTATTTGAGTTCTACCTTTAAAACTAAATTCTTCCCCTAATCGCCTTTTATAGAGTATTCCATGACAGCCGAGTGGAAGTCAACATGCTACGTCCGTCGTGTTCTTTTGCCAAATGACGGGGCGTTGCTTACATCGACATTTACTTTGATTCTGATTTTTTGCTCCCTTCGTTATTTTTTTCTGCAATTATACGCCTTAAGTGCTAAGTGGGCGTGGTGCGCATTTAACTCTTAAAAATGGAAGAGTCGAGTTCTTTTGCGCGCTCACCATGTGAACAGTGTATCTGCAGTACTTTCTGAAAGCATTCCGATGGTATTTTGCTATTGGAATTTGATATAGACACTCTCAAGACTCAGATATCAAGGTGTGAGCTGAGAAAAACTGGAGTTGGAGCGAAAAGTTCTTTAAGTCATTTAAGTGAATGTTGAGCTCTTCTGTAGTTGAGGATATTTGGAAATTTGGTTTATTGTGGCGTGACAAATGGAATAACTTTCGATTATTTAATGAACTTTAGTCTTTTCTTGTAACATGAATGAGTATTATGCAGTCGAGTACGCCAACATTCTTATATACTTTGATTGCTAAAAAGTGTTGCCTACTTTTCAGGGATCAATGACCCATACTTTCATTGCCTGCTGAGATGCCTTGTTACTGTTATTGCAGCATTTACATACACACAAACATAAATATAAACATATATGTTGATATGTCAGTCGAAGCAGATGCTGAACTGATTGTTTAGCCGGCTGCTGTTGACACAGCATGAGACAATTATTTGGGCCTTATCAGTCAGCCAGTTGCCAGTTGCCAGTCGAGTGGCATTATTTTGTAGAATTTTCCAGGAAACTGGTTACACGTCGTTAGTTAATACACAATGCACAAGCTGAGGAGGCAAAAATGAATCAATTAGTTAAGCTAGTTGTTAACAAATTGTGTGCTGGCCAGTCACAAAGTGAAGGCATTGAACTGGGCGTGTGTGGAATCTATAATTAATATGATGCATTTTGATTTGCATACTTAAAATTGAAAGGTATGTATTTACGGTAAATGTTTCGAGTGCTAATTAAATCTGTTGCTGTTGGCCAGGAGCAGCTTAGCCAACTCAGTTGCTCAGTTTGAGTTTAGTTTTGCAGATTTTAAATGAAATGTGCAACTCTCTGGATGTATATGGAAATGTTTGGTGGCCAGACAGATGGGGGCAACATGAAATATTGTTTTCATCCAGGGGGAAATGAGAATTTACAAGCTCTGCACGAATTCGGCTAATGGCTGTATTAGCGACGTCAACTCTTTGGCTTCACTTAGCGCAGTTATTTAATTAAAGCCTCGTTCCCGTCACGGCCACGCCCCCCTTTAGAAGTCAGAGTCGGGGCGCGCTACTGCGACGCCTCATAAATAAATTAAATGTGACATTTGACCGCCATTTGTCTTGGCCAGCATTTACTTGGCAAATACTTGTATCTTATGCTTAGCTCGTGTTGTAATTAACAAATGAGGGGAGGGTGCGGATGGCCCTCTCTCTCTCTGAAACTGACTTCAACTTTGACCTTGGCAGTTGCGCTGATTGATGGTCCAAGTGTTATTTGAGTGTCTATTTATATTTTGTATTCTGTTTGTTACGTTTCATTGTTTCTTTTTTTCTGCTTTTCATGCTTTTTCTATGACTTCTATGGAATGATATAACAAGTGGGCGCATGGACACATGTGTTATTAATGATATGTGCCTTGGCCTTGGCTATAACTCAACTGAGATTGATTAGTCAGCGTGCTGTTGTTGCCAAACGAATACAAGTTGCCAAATAACTGGATGAATATGAATATAATTATTATTGCCCTGCCCTTAGCTAAATGAATGTCTATGAAATAATAGAGAAAGCTGTATATCTTCTCATATATCACAATGTTTTTAAATCACATGCCAATTTCCTGAATGTGCTTGAACAGTTTAATTTCTCTTTTTTTCTGAATTGTTGGCTCAGCAAACAATTAAGGGAAAATCTGCTGCCAAGTAGATAAAATCATAAAGTACTGAAATTTTTACTAACCACACAAACACACACACACACACACACGCACACATATATTGCATAATCTCAATGGATTGTAATTTGAGCACGTAGCACAGTACTCACAATCTCGCATTATCCAGAGTCCACCTGTGGAAACAAAGGCGAAAACTTAATCAACGACAAGGCTCGGTCGGCTATGGTTGCATATTGAACAGCTGGCATTGAGCATTCTTTCGTTTCAATTAGGCCAATGTGGGATAGAATGGACCAGGATATGCCAGTCATTTTCATAAAGGACTCTCGAGATGGCAACAGTATTCTCGCTCTGTTCACAGTGCGTATGCGTAATGAATTTTTGCTGCATGTACAGAATGTAATATACAAAGTGACAGGTGTTTAGGAAATGTCAAGGTGTACATGTCCGTACACGTACGTGTGTGTGTGTGTGTGAGTGGATAAATGAAAATTTGCTTAGCTCGATTAAATGAACACGCCAAGCTAATAAAAATCGTGCAAACGAGTTGCCAACAGCAACAGCAACAGCTAGGACAGGGGCAATGGCAACAGCAACAAGAGATGGAACAACGACAATGCAGCCAGGCAAATCTCATCATGCAAATTAAATTTGGCAAATGCTTCCGACGCTTGCACAAAAATGTGCGAAATTGAATTAAATATGCATGCAAATACAGTCAAACGGGTATAAACAAACTGAAAAAATAGAAATAAAATAAAGGAAACGAAGGGGGAAACACGTAGCCAAAAAAAACTTTTTAGACCACATGTATGTGTAGGCTACATACATATTTATAAGCATACATTTACATCCACATATATATATATTTGTATACATTTGTGTATGTGTATCGCTGCCACATTTGTATATATATTTTTGAGTGTGTGTGTGTGTGTATGTTCCTGAAATTACTTTCACCAGCTGAAAGTTGGAAATTGAAAGTAATCTGCTTGGCGGTACTGTCTGCCTAGATATACGACTAAATTAAGTTTAATTAACTCATATGCAGCTTTATTTACACAAAGTGGTCCATATAATAATTTATTATTATGCACACTATTTAAAGTGAGAGACGATCTTAGCCATGCAATAAGTAAAGCATTTGTAATGGGTGTGCATGTCAGTACATCAATCAATCAGACTGTGTAGTCAATCAATATGACAGAGTTCATAGACTTGTATCATAGTATTATTTCTATCATATCTGTGCTATTTCTATTGCTGATAATGTTTTATACAATCGCACAGTCAACTCTCCTCAGCCTTTCAATCAATATCAATCAATCAATCAATCAGTATTAGTGTTGTAGCAATAAATTTATACTGTGTTTATTTTATCCTTCAACAAATTCAGGTTTGCATCCAATTTGTTTAACTTTGTCAATCATTTAATTAGAGTAAACTGTCGAATAGTTAAGCTTTGTGATTTTCTTATATATCGTATATAAATATATTTTTCTATATTTTACACATAGAAACTAATCCTTTTCAGCCTGGTTCCGAGCATATCTGTCTTCGTATTCTCATTCTCATTCTCATTCTTTACGTTTGATTATGTTTCGTGGAACAACATATTCGCGCTATAAAGTAGACGCTATTTATACTTACGGGTGTGCATGCCACGAAAGCTGACAGCTGCCAGAAATGCCAGCAGTGCGCCAGTGCCAGTGCCAGCGCCCCAGACTCCAGATGCGGGGCTAAATCTGCTGGCTCTTCTGCCAGCAAGTTTGCCACGCAGCTTCTCTCCTTCGCCTGCTCCGCCGGCTGCTGCTGTCGCTACTTTGGCTGCCCGTCGACAGCGCATTTTATTGCGTGAGAAGATTGGTGGCTGCTTTGTGTCACACCTTGGATATGTGTGGCTAATGTTGTTGTTGTTTTATCTATTTAAAAGTTGCTGTTGCTGTTCCTGTTGTTGTTGTTGTTGTTCTTGGAGCTTTTTATCCGAGATTCGTTAGCTCAAGTACCTTGTCATGCTGCACGGATTAAAATACACATACATATACATATATTTGCTGTTTAACTTTTCTCTCTCTCGCTCTCCCTCTCTCGCTCACCCTCTCACATATATAATAATATTTTGAATGCAATCCGCAAGTTTCTTTCAGCTGCATTTGCATCGACTCGTACGTGACTCTGGCTCGCCTGCCTCAAAACGAATCCTCAACATATTTCGCATTTTATTTGGCAAAGTCAACCGCAAAAGAAAGGCGGAACAAAAAGACCAAAAACTAAAATGGTGCAAAACGAGGATGAAAAAACGCTGTTAGACAAAACCACAAAACCAGCTTTTAGCCCAACTCCCCCCTCCACTCCCCCTTCCACACGTTATCAAGGTTATGTGATGAATGGATATTTATTTTGGTTGCAGCTTTCGAATGGCCGGTGCACTAACTGGCTAGAAATTGCATTGGGCCCCAGCTCTCGGGGCTGTAATTCTCGAACTGCTTTGATTGCGAGTCAATAAATTGCTGCTGAACCAGCCAGCCCCAAGTCTTGTGGGCTCCAGAAATTGTGCCTGTATGCAAATAGCAGCTGCCGGCTTGCAGTGCAAACTAATTTCTTTAGAATTTTGCTCTGGCCAAATAAATATGTGTCTCCGCCTGATATTGGCCAGGTAAATAGAGACCTTAACACTCTCCGGGGACCAGCTGCTACCGCATCCAATTTAAACTTTCACAAAATTATCGTGTGGCTTGCCACACTCACAACGGCACAATATGAAAATCAGAAAAGCAGCTACGACTCGTTTCTATGATGCAAGAAACAAAAAACAAAAACAGAAAAAAAGTAAATACATGAAAATGTGGCAAGAGCTTACACGTAAGCACTATCCTATCTTTGACCCCAATTGTTTGTCGTGACGATGAGGTGATGATAAAAAGCTGAAATATTCTTTCTTTTTGTCGAGTCTTTATAAATAAGTGATATTTATCTCAAATCTTGTGTTGTAAACACCAAGTGTGGATGGGTTTTATAATAAAGTATTTTTTATGTAAATATTTAACAGAGAATTTATTGCTAGTATTTCGAATATGCACGATATAAACAATAAGGAAAGAGGAAAATGGGGATTTCCTTTCAAATAAGTTAAGAATGGTATGAGGCGTTTCTAGTCCTTTTACCAATATTCTCTCAGTGTCTACTTGAGGACTAACATACTCAAAAAATAATGATCAGTCAAAATAAACTGGTATGTTATCAAAGTAACCCAACAGAAATGATCAAATCTTATATAGACTCAATTACCACAAAAGATAATAGTAAAAGGAAAAGCAAAATATAGCAGTTTCTGAAGTCCCCTTTCATCCACTTTGCAGCACTGATTAACAGTGATTGCCTAACCCTAACTGTTTGGCCACTAAATCTCAATTGATGTCAACAATCAGTCAATCAACGCTGCATATAGATATTTCTAACTGGCTTGTTATGGCTTACAATTAGTAATTAGATAACAGATAATTAATGTCATACTCGTATACCAGGAACAATTTTTCTTCGAATTACTTCCGGATAAACTGGTCTACTACCTGTGCCACACGCCTAATTGATTGTCTGTCAGTCAGTTTGCTACGCTTTTCACTTATTCCTTTATTTTACTTTTTTTATTACATACATTTTTACACCTAATGAGTTTAAGATCTACCTTTTCACACACCGAGCACACAATGCAAACACAATGGCGTGCTGAGCCTCAGAGCTCAGAGCTCAAAAGTCGACTCGGATTATCTATCAATATATTACATCATATAATATAATGAATGTGGCGCACAGGTGCGCCGTGGCACACGTGTGTCACCTACGCCAGCGACGCCTGGGGGTAACGGCTGCTGCTCCTCCAAATGATTTGCCACATTCTTCACAGTTCTCACAAATCGCGCATCCTTCACTTGTTTTATTTCGTATTTTACTTTTTATTGAGAGCGACTGCAAGGACGCAATCAGCGTTTGAAGTGCTGTTTGACGTCTTTGACTTTAGATCTTCTATTATTATTCGTATTCGTATTGTTGTCGTTGTTGTTATTGTTGCTGTTGTTACTGTTGTTACTGTTGTTGCTGGCTTTGGCTGTATCCGTTTTAATGCTCAGCAATTCGAAATGTGATTTTGGTGTTGATTTATAAAGGAAGCATTGCAATTCGCAGACACTCTTGAATTTGTTGTCTTGTATTCACACAGACACACACACACACACACACACGCACACAAGTACACACTCTGTGATGAGCACGCGGATTCACATTCATTTGCTGTTGCCACGCCCACTTCGTGCTATGTCATTTGTTGCCAACCGCTTTCCGTTACAATTTACTTTTTTTTTATTCTGAAAACTTTCGCACATTTCGCGCGTCGCCTTTAAATTTGATCAGCCTGGCGTAAGTTTGCGTTCGGTTTTCTGTCCGCCCACACACGTCCGCCACCGAGCCATGCAAATGTCCAACTAAATTGCCGCAGCAAAAGAAGTCGTGCCAACAAATTTAAAGTTTCATCTGATTTCTGATGTTTCGCGTTCCTTGTTGCCTGCTGCGGCTGCTGTTAAAGTTGCTCCTGTTCTCAGTTGATGTTTCATTTCTCACATTTGCTGCTGCTGTTGTTGTTGTAGTTGCTGTTGCTGTTGCTCCTCGCATTAAATGTTTCATTTCTCATCCTTCAGTATCTCATTTCGTTTTCAGGCGCTGGCATTGCTCCTCTCTTCAGACGTTTCATACCATTTCGTTTGTTTCGTTTTAAACGATGCTACTGTCGTTCGGGTTGTCCGACACTCATCTGCCTTTCCCCTCATTTAACTCATGCCCATGTTTCATTTGATGCAAGAGCTACTCTTCGTGCAGGGGTAGTGGAATATAAATGGGATGCTGTGAAACGTTGCGTGTTGCTGTTTGCAGCGCATGACTGTTCTCGGTGCTGTTAAATAACAACATGTTAACCGTTTCAGCAATACAGGCCGTTAAAACCCCTATTTGTTTATTTGGTTTGTGAATCTCAGCCAATTTAGCGTTGTTTGTTATGATATATTAAGGAAATCTGATGGGCTTATGGAATTAATATGAAGATCTTTATAGTTTTGAAAGATATATCAGAATAAACTTATCAATTACCTAATATTTCTACTGAAGAAACTAACCTATATTCATGCCCACTTCTTAGGCAGCCCATTTAGCCAACTAACTACATTACAGATTCATAGCCACTTAAGTAATCCCCATATCAATATAACATAATTAACGAAACACCCGATTCATGCTGAATTCGGGCCATCATCAGGGCCTCACTTAATATTAAGCAGCTGGGAAATCTCTCTTGATTCCCCTCAGTCTCGTTGCCTTGCGCCTGCTGCTTCTGACTTCTTCAGTTCTTTTGCATATTAAATGCGCATTTATATCCGCAATTTGGTAAATTCAATTGTGTTCGCTGAGCAAACAAATACAACTTACACTTCATACATTTGTATGACAGTTATACGTATGCCATAATGGCCATGAGACTGCAAATGTGCGTGTGTGTGTGTGTGTATTCATGTGTATATGTATGGGTAGCCAGAGGTAGGTAGGTAGCATGCAGCACAAGTAACGCACAAATAATTGAGTCTGCATCGTACAAAGGATTCTCGCCAGCTGTAAAAGGCGATTCGCATTGCCTCTGTGACTGTGACTGAGACTGCGAGGTAAAAACTGAACTACATCTTTTATTGAGAGACATGTGTTGTGAAACGCACAACAAAAGTTGCAATTGAAAGGAGAAATGAGAAATGAGTTAGCCAGGGCACCGAATATCCAATACCCTCGCCGACTTACTCTCAGGACTGCCTGACTCTGGCATGAGGTAAGCAAATCCCGACGACTGTAGCCGTTTGCTATTGCTGTGCATAATGAAGCCGTTTTGCCAGCTGCAATAAAATATATCACTTGATTGCCGCTTAAAAGTCAAGTGGCACGCGATTAAAAATACAGCCCTCGAAATAGGCAGCAGCAGCAGCAGCAGCAGCAGCAGCAACAAATTGAAAAGAGCAATTGCAAGGCGAATGCTGCTTGCAGCTGCAGGCTCATCCTCAGCCGGCTGGCACATTTTGAAGGAGTCTCAGCGCCAGACGGGTTGGAGTGAACTCCATGTCGACATCATTAAAAAGTATTTAAATAGTCGCTCGTTGCACGCTGCGTATACGCAATGAGCAGTCTTCTGCTGCAGGTGCTGCAGGCGCGCAGTGACTGACGTCAGTAAAGCAGCTCCACATTTGCATAAACCATCTTGCCAGATGTCCAATTGATGGAGCACCCCGAATGCAGTATGTAAATTTAATTAAAAAGGATTTCATGCTCTTTTATTATTCACGCAGTCTCTCTCTCACACTCTCTCTCTCACTCTCTCTCTTTCCTCTTGGCAATTTAGTTTAATTTCAGAGAGTTTCAATAATAGCCCAGGGCAGTGTCTAAGCAAACAGTTGGCCAAATATTTGGGCCAATGCCAGAGTTGGCAAACAAAGAGCCAAACAGCTGCAGTCGAATGTGTAGGCAGCCAGTGAATTTATAAAACAAATACATAGATGTGGATGCCCAGGCCGTTGCAACATTTAAATATTGCACAAAATATAAATATTGCGACAAGTTTGTTTTACACTTACTTCGAAAGGACTCACTTGCTACGACTCCTGCAGCAGGCAGACAATTAAAAACCTGAAGCTAAAACTGAAACTGACACTCAAACTGAAGTAGAGACAGAGACAGAAACAGCTTGACATTTAATACTATATAATTGGAGTTTATTTTTACAAACTCAAAAATTCACAAATTCACTCGAGAATATTTATTTAGACTATTGTTATTACAAGTAAATGAAATACAACAGGAAATTGTTGGTTTGTAATATGTTGAAGTCTTGTAGTAATTCAAATTCCCCATTTCCCTAGTCAGCCAACGAAATATTCAATAATTTGATTTAAAATAAATTTAAGCTTTAAAAAAAAAATGATATTTTATTGCATTGATTTAATTTCAGTTAAAATAGGTTTTAATACATACATATATACATATTTAAATTGAACCTTTCAATTGTTTCACTCAGTTTTTTTTTTTTGTATATTATAAATTATTTTAACACAGCTTTAAATTGATTTAATTACATTTAAAATAGGTTTATTATACTTATATTGTAATTTTTTAAATTACTCTACATTAATAATTTTATTTTTCAAGTATTTGAATTTTATAAATTTAAAATAGTTGTTTTTATTTTTTTAAATTGTATTTACATGATAAATTAAAATTATTTTCCTCAGTTCCATTGAAAATGTGAAATCAAGCGGAAGGAGGCGTGGCAGACCGCACAAAGTATATATATTCTTGATCAGGGCGACGAGCTGAGTCGATTTAGCACTATTCGTCTCTACGTATTTCGATGTACTTCTTCTAAGCATTTTCTCTAAGTATTTTATCCAAGTATTTCCGCTAAGTATTTCCTCTACGTAGTTCCTCTTCGTCTTTATTGCTTAGCTGATCGATCACACACTCTAATTCACTTTACTGCGCTGACCCCCACCAGGCCTGGAAGACTGAAGAAATGCTGCAGCTGCTGCCCTTTATATAGGGCGACTTCCACTCAAAGCACTGTCTCTCTCAACAGCAGGTAGAACTCGTTGCAGTTCCCCGTCGAGTGATCAATGGGAACGCTCTCTGCTGCTTCAAGCATTGTGTAGATCAACTCTGATTTCGGTTACACTTCCGAAATAATGTTTACATTGAGTACAAATATTATAGAGTATCCTAGCTGACTGCAAATATTCAAAAGTTAGATTTTTGTTGCCATTCGCAACAGTCGGAATAATCGATACGAAATGTGCTGCAGTTGATATGGGAGTGGTCAACGATTTACCTCATTGTCCTAGACAGACAGACAAATACAATGAGCAGAGTAGCAATTGCAGCAGCAGCATACCCCATGCAATGTGTTTATTTTCTAGTCCTTCCAAGTCCTTCAAGCGGACGACACTCAAGTGTCAGCAATGTTTTCACAAAGTTGGGCAGTTGATAAAAACTTTGGCTCCTCGCAATGCTCTGTTTGTGCGCGCGAGTGTTGAGGCGTGTGCCCTGATTGAATCCTTGAGCTTTGACCTGTTTACCCATACAGACAGACATATGTACATACACATACACATACATACACGTGTGAGAGTGTGAGTCTGTATGCCATGCATTTAGCCCTGGAGGCATTTGCTTAAGATCTTTGCATTTCAAATTTCCGCGACGGTCGCTGAAATGCCAAGCAAATGCCATTGAGTGCCACAATGAGTTGAGACAAAGTGCTTCGATGTTCGGCAGACTGATTAAAGGTGTGCAACATGTTTCCATTTGAAATTTAAAACGGCTTTCTCTGGCTCTCCGTTGCCAATCAAATGCTGAAGTTGCGGAAATTGTGGCTGGCTTTTGTTGTTGCTGATTTAAGCCTGCTGATTGGGTTGCTTTGTGTGCCAATGAAAGCCATTCAGACACACACACACAGGGAGGCATATACGCCCACACACATGCACACATACACAATACAGTAACGGTAGAGCAGGTTATCATAAATACGGCTTGGGCGCCATCCCTTTGGAGAGTCTCTGAGCATTAGAGGGCCATTTGTGGCAGGGCACGCTCTAAGTGAGTTGTGGCCAAGTGTTGAGCGTTACGTGGCTAAATCAAACACACACTCACACACACACACACACACACACGTGCATATTTACAATATACATATATAGATATATTCACACTTACATTGGTTAAAGCACTTGACTTGAAGCTTTGGTTGATTTAGGATGCGTGGATTTTAAAGGCAGCCGCTACTGTTGTTAGTTTCTGTTTACGATGGCCACTTCAGATTTGTTGCTACATACATATATATATATATATACATATAGATGCCCAACAATAGCTCAAAATAACGCTACTTATATCTCAGCTGTGCGGCTGGTAAATTATTTGTGCTCAAGAGGAAAATACTCTTAAATGGATTAGTTTCATGTGAGTGGGTGAAGTTTCTCCATTGCAGAAGACAATCAAATGGAAATGTAAAGTTTTGCCTTTAATTATGTCAAATTCATTGAAATATGCTTTAATGTTTGTTTGCCCAAGTGTAATGGCTGAAGTGAGAAATAATTGTTAAAGAGGATAATAAGTGAGTGGGACTTCTATATACTAATATGAGTGCTTATTTCTCTGACTTTATGACTGCCCGACTTGGGCATTTAAATATACAAATATGCATATGTATATGTGTGTATATAATTGAGTGTGTATGGATTTTCAAACTGAACTAAAGTTGCAATTGAAATGAGAAATGAGTTACTCAGGGCATCGCATATCTGATGCCCTCATCATACTAGCTCTCAGGTCTTCCCAGAACCTTTACTCTGGCACAAGGTAAGCAAATGCTCTCTCCCCTCTTTGCTATTGCTGTGCATAATGAAACCCTTTTGCCTTTTGCCAGCTGCATTGAAATAAATGCTTACACAGTCACTTGATTGCTGCTGAAAAGCCCTCAAATTAACCAGCAGCAAATTGAAATTGAAATGAGAAACTGCAGAGCATACTCGTGCCTCTTCAGCCGCCTGTCTCATTTTGAGGGGAGTCTCACTTATCATATTGCTCTCATTTGACGGCAATTTATTATTATTGATAACAAGTGATATGTATTTGTGTTTTTTTTCTCTTTTTTTCTAGAAACTCCACATCAAAATTGATTTAATTTAAATTTTATATATTTTTCTCCAACTATTTGCATACGTTTATTTAAATACGTTTTCTGCTACAGCTTGATACAGCTTTATATAATTATTTAATTTATGTATGCAGGGGATAATTTTAATATGTGCTGAAAGTGAAATTCTGTATACGTATACGTTGTCCACTAATGGAGTTTTCACTGTATACTCTAATTACTATTCAGTTCCACGTCACTTGCACTGCCATTTGATGCACTGTGAGGGGCTTTTCAGGTGAAATTCAAAAGAGTTTTGTGTATTTACCTGTCAGATCTGCTCAATTAGCGCAGCCCGCAGTTGTCTCTTCGTATTTGTTAGTAATTTCTATTCATAATGAGCACACAAAACCGCTGCTCAAAACTAATTAATTAGGCCTTGGCGCAGTGCACACAGAGCGACAATTTGTAATATGTACTTTATGGCCAATTGCAATGGCAAGGCTTAAATGACTTAAAGCCCGAATGATTTAAGGCCCATATGCAATGCATATGTGCATAGAAGAAATATTTATATAATATATATATACATAGTATATCTGTGACAATAAACAAAAAATTAAACACACAAATTGGATATCGATTCGATTGCAATTAATTATATGAAAATTGCGCTAATTTTGATTTCGGCATATTTATGCTGCGGCAACTTTTTTTTCTCTTTGCTATTGTTTTTGTTCTTTTTTTTTTTTGCCTGCTGAGCAGCGAAATCTATTAGCATAAATGAATTGTAAACAACATGAGAGAATTGTGTATTATTATTAATGGGCGTGCACTTGGCGTGGGCGCAATGACAATTTGCATGCACACATGTATGTGAATGTGTTTACCTATGGCTGGCACTGTGCCACTGTGGGGCATAAACAGCGGCCGAATTTGTAGTTGTCAGTTTTTCCAGTTGGCCCCAATGATATATTGGGCCGAAAGCAATCGCTACAACGGCAATTGCATGCAAATAAACATTACACAGGCCAACACAGTTGCGGCCGTAAATCACACCATATAAATTATGTTTATGCCAGCGGCTCATTGAGCATGCGTTGCCCCCCACTGGCCCACCGCAGCACCGTGAACTTTGACATGGCCAAACACTGGCAACACTGTCCTTCAAACTGTGACTTTGCTGGCGAGTGTGCTGCTGTCTGTTAGTGACATCTCAAAGGCCTTGCAGCAATGTGTTAATGGCAAAATTCAAACAAACAGCGGCGAGAAAATCAAATTTAACGGCAAACAAAAGCAAAAAGCACACAATTAAAAGGCGTTAGCCATGGCTAACGAGTTTTTCCCCTTTGCCACTGTAGCCGATTGCGTTAATGTCGAAAATTCGCAATTTTTTTTTAAATTCACTTAAATCTTGAAAAAAAAGAAGAAAAGAATAAATGTGTAGGCAATGAAATACACGGCCGGAAAAACAAGGCAAACAGAATGAAACTTTTCATTTTTCGGTAGCCACGCGCACGCAGCTTAAATTGCCAATACGAGCGGGTTCAAAGGCGCCGCCTCCTGCTGCTCCTGCTACTGCTCCTGCTACCCACCTGCTAGTGTTGCCTTTAAATGGAGTTGTTGCATACACAAATGTTTTTATTGCCTCAGCTCTTTGACCAATCGACCTTATCTGCTACATGCTGCGTACTGCGTGCTGCGTGTTGTTGTTGTTTTTTTGCAACCCCCTTTTGCCCAACCGCCCATGCCTGCACCCCCCCTTCGGTTGCCCGCACAATTAGCAGTTAACATAATTACAGTGTTTGCCGCCAGGTTAATGATGTCCACTTGCCAGCGATAAGACTCCCCTCTCTCTCTCTCTCTCTCTCTCTCTGTCTTCCTTTGCCCACATTCTCTTGCACTTATTTATGGGCTTATGAATGGCATCCTCATTACTGTAAGTCAGCAGAGGCAGCAGCAGCAGCAGCAGCAGCAGAAAAAGCAAAAGAGCCTTTGGTATCAGTTTTTCCCAAATGAGACATAATATTTTTCATTTCTGCTTCGGTTTCACATTCCTTGCCTACCACTGCGATTTTCCTTCTTTTGGGTCAGCGCAAGGCAAACGCATTTATATCAAAAGGAAATTAAGCAATTAAAAAATCTCGACTCGCTTGTTGCAGCCGTTGATGAGCCAGATGAATGCTGATGAAACGAAAACCGCACACAAACAATTTATTGATATCTATATATATATATAAGAAGATTGACTTAATGAAATTAATCAGGATCATGATGTGGCACGCCTTGCTGCAGTCGTGTGAGCTTCCTTAAATTGCAAATTGCGACTCTTGAATTGGATGTTCGTAGCAACCGGCCAAAGGAAGTCTGCGGTTGGAAGTTGCCGAAACAAATGGCAGGAGCCAATGAAAAGAATTCAGCTTGAGGCGACACGGCTGAAAATCAACAATCTGGCATATTCAATTTAAGGAATTTGCGCAACTCTCAGTCGCAAACTTGCCAACTTGTTCAATAACTTTTTACTCACTGACAAAATGCAATGGCTTCTAAAGTTGAATCAAATTTGAGTTAATTAAATTGTCAATAAGTTGAGCATTTAAGACAGAAGCACTGTGGGTATCTATAGAGACATAGGTAAGCAAGGTTGAATAAATTGAATTGACTATGACTCTTATAGAAATCAATCAATGTGATCTATAAGTCTCTTAGCTCCTGCTGTTCTGCTTATGCTACTATAAAGATATTGACAGTATATGAAAAGCATCCAGTCTAATCCAAACTGGGACCACAATACTCTTCTCTTCTTTTCATCAATTCACATACAAAACTCTGTTGGTGCGAGCATAGGGAGAGCCAAACTTGCCTTCTCATAGCTTCAACTCCAATGGTTGCTATTTTCAGTGTAATTCAAGTTATATCATAGCACATTAAGTGACTTGACAGCATAAGGCAGCAATAAGTTGATCAATCAAGGCATCAAGTACGCTCTCAATCAATAAATTATTGAAATACATTATTTTCTAATGACATATAATTCCATCCTTAGGCAATTACTCCAATAAAATAGTGTCATCAGCTCAACTATGATAAGAGTTCAACTAGACTATAGCTCCATCAATTAGTCAGTCAATCTGCCAAGCAATCAGTCAACACTTTTCTATATTTTCTATTCATAAGTCATCGCCTGGCAACTGCATTGTGCATGGTCAGTCATTCAATCAGTCAGTCACAGCAACTGCATTGTCCACATTCAATCAGTCAGTCAGTCCGTCAGTCAGTCAGTTAGTTCTTTCTGTAATCATTGCAACATCATAATCCAACCCATTCAAGCTTTTGTTAACTTTCGAGGGCAAACACTTGACATTTACCTGACTCTGACGAGTTGCATGTTATGTTTGTCTCTTGAGGGTTGTCCGGATAAGTTGGGAGTTGAGCATGTAATACATGTAGCTCGCCCATTCTCTCTCTCTCTTTATCTCTCTGGCTGTGCTTCAACTGCAGCTGCTGCAGGTGCTTAGGAGTTACTGTTTATGCTCTTGAGCTTTTTTGAGTTTATAGATATGTGGGCACGCTGCTTGACCCACAAAGGGCAGATTACGTGATTTGTGTGCCGGAAGCAGTGCACGCTGACGTCATCAACAACAGCCAACAGCCAACAGCCAACAGCCAGCAGCAACTGCGATGAGCAGAACGTTGAAAATTTCAAAGGGCATAAAAATTTAAATCACGTCACTTAGAGAGACGCTGCACAAAAGACACACGGCAATGGGGTTTTGTGTGCCGGGCTCAGGCTCCGGCTCCGGCTCAGGCTGGTGATTGCCGGTGAAGGGGTAGGGGGCGGTGGGGTTGCTTGGATTGTGGGCTCGTCGTGTCCGCATCCGGACATAATAGGGCGACATGTAAATAGTTGGCCTCGTCCTGTGGTCGCTCCTCGTGCCGTTCGTCCTCATTGTGAGCTGACTGTGCATGTGCATGTGTGTGTGCACTGTCTGTGTGCATGTTTGTTAAGCTGCTTTTGAGGCTGGCACTCAAGCACTCAGACAGGCTCTCCTACCTGTGTGTGTGTGTGTGTGTGCTCTGTGTGTGTGTGTGTGTCTGCCGCTTGTCATGTTGCTCAGGCGCGGCAAAATTCTTGTTACGCTTTTGAGCCGCCGCCTGCGGTTGACATGTCACGTTGTAGCCAACTTACACACACACACACACAGACACACACACACACACACACAACCTAGGGCAGCTCCTGCACGAGCTAACACTCAACTACAAATGTGAGTTGCGCCAGCCAAGCAGCACATTAAAACGCAATTAATGTTGCAGGCGTTAATTGTGCCGTTTGTGTGGTTTATTTTCTCCTTTAGTCGTGTTATATCATTTAATTTTTATTTCGTTATTTTTGGAACGTAACTTGGCAAAAATTAATTACTTTTGGCCTGCCAAAGTTGCCAAAGTCATTTTAAAAAGCGAGAGCAAACGCGGATTCTCTCGGCATCTCTGTGTTCCGCGAAACATTTGCGACTGTGAAACGCCCCCAAGTGATATTAGCCAGTATATTAGCCAAGTTGAAAGTTGGCCATTCTTCACCTGTTAAACGGCCATCATATTTTCGGTCAATATTTGAACTTGTTCGAGGCATTTCCCTTAGTTGTTCGAGCGAAATTGTGGTAATGAATCATGTCCGTGAATATTGTGCCGCTGGTTGCACTGTGAAGCGTACAGAAAGAGAGTGGGAGAGAGAGAGAAAGAGGTAGGCAACTTTTAGCTACAGCAGCATGCGTGGGCGTGCCTGCTTGAATGGGGTCACACACACCCACACACATAGTGTCTCACACCCACACACACAGAGAGTGAGACAGTCGTATGCCCACACACTTCGTCTTCCGGCTGTGTCCTTATTGTAACTCATCTGACCCCAAGACCACCTCCCCCACCCCCCTTACGTCGCTGCCCCGCCGCAAGTGCCCGTCGTTGCAGTTAAATCCGTTTGCCTGGCAACTTTATCTTTCAGCGCAGATTTTCAATAGCAGCAGCTGCCGCTGTCGCTGTCGTTGCATGCAGCAAACTTTTGTTTATTCCACTTGCCAGTGCTTTGCACTTGCTGCTGCTGCTGCCACTTTTTTCCTTTTTCTCCGTTATTTCTTTTTTTCTGATTTTTTTAATTCTTTATTTACTCTTCTTGCAGCTGTCGTGAGTTTTGGCTTAAGCGCCATTCGACGGCGACGTGCCGTTGAAATAATTAAGTTGGCAACGCAGGCACACAGAGAGAGAGAGAGAGAGGGGTGGGCGAATGTGGCAGACAGGCAGACAAACAGTCCGACAGACAGAGCAGGCTTATAGTTTAGTGGCATAGATTTTCAATTAGGCAGCATCAGGATTTGGAGTGCGGAGCATCGCAGCTCATTTTAAAGTCTCATTGCACGACTCGCGGGCCAGCGTCAAATTCCGTAAATATTTAACGACTGCATTCAAGCCGAAAGGTAAGCTGCATTCAATGCCCATTTGCATATTAAGGCCATCAATATATATACGCTCTGACAGCTGCATGATCAATGTGTGTGTGTGCAGCTGTCATTATCCTTGATATGCAATCATCATCGTTCTTATTAGTTTGTTAACGCTGATTGCATTCATCAGGCAGCTGCTGCTGCTGCTGTTGCTGTTGCTGTTGCTGTTGCTGTTGCTGTTGCTGTTGTTTTTATTGTAGTTGCAAATGGAAATACACTTTGGCAATTACAATTCAGAATGCGCACTAATGCTCTGTGTGGCATCTTAAGCTGAGTCTGTGTGTAAGTAAGCAAGCCTACATAAATTGAGTGCAGCGTGAAAACCGTTTAGGCGGCAGCTAATGAACGCCTGGCCAAGTCTAATAGCTGCCTGCCCCTCCCCACCCTTCCACCCCTCCCACCTATCTATCGTATCTCTCACTGCTCATGCTGTGAGCAGTCGAGCAGCTGCAGTGCATGTCGAACAGTTGAGCATATTCAAGCCACAGCAAGCGAAGAGCCCGCAACGCATTTACATGCGCCATGCGCCTGTGCCTCGCATATTACGTATACGCAACGATGGCGCCCACAGGCAGAACATGTTGCTGCTGCCTCGGTTTTGGCTTGAATTGTTTTGAACTGGGCTGCTTTGGGTTGAGTTGGGTTGGGTTTGGGTTTTGAATGCCTGTGCCACAGTTTTTGCCATTGTGGCTGTTGGGCAGAGCAACAAAGTGGAGCAGCGCAGTGTTAGGCCGTTTACTTAGTCGCTTTTGGGTTAGTGTGTAAATTTTTTAGTCTAAGGCAAGTGGAGCACGTTTAATAAAAGTTATAAGCAGCTGCTATGCAACAAAGGCTGCAGCCTTAACGACTTTAATCAATCAAAATCAATCATTTGCGTTGCCTTGCATAACTGTAATCTTTGCTCAGCTCAGCTCAGCCCAGCTCGGGCTTACATTGTATGTCCACAAAGCGAAGGCGATAGATTCGTCCTTGACAGCATAGAGCATCTGTATATGCATTGGGATTTTACTGTAAGAGAAGCTAAATAGAAAATTAATGTGCAATCAATCGATAGCTGAATATCGAAGAGCAGCAACGGGATTATAGCTAGAAACGGGAAAATAGCGGCCAAGTTGTCGAGCAGACATTTTTCTGCTTGAGTGACGCTCGAAGCACTAAAGCAATTTTGTCTGCACCACCTTAAAGTTGTGCGGAGGGGCGTTGGGTGGGGCTACGCAAATTTAACGAACGCATCAGTGAATATTGCTCAGCAAACCGGCCAAGACATTAGGCAACAGCATCAGCAGGAGTAGCAGTAGCAGCAGCAGCTAAAAACTTGCCCAAATGTTGGCACATTTTCAATTTTTAAGTCAATCAGCTAGAAAAAGCGAGCAGAAGCAAAAACATTCAACATTCTGGCTGCCAAACGTTGCTCGCCACTCATTGCGTATACGTAATTTGCAAGACAAAAACTTTTGCAGAGTGATTAGGCTTAACTTTTGGCAGCTTTTAAGCCACAACTTCTGCCATCATATCCGCCTTCATAGCCGCATCAATTATGCTAAGCCACTCGTGTCTTCGTGTCTTCGACAGCCGCTGACGTCCAATGAAAGCCCACTCAACGGCCGTGGATCTCTGCCAGAGCGATGTTGATGTGCTCGCCCAGTTGCGACAGCTGCAATCGAATCATCTCTGCCTGCGTCAGCAGCTAACTCAACTGCAACGCGACGCATTCAGGCGTCGGCTGCTGCACCAGAAGAGCCTGTTCGAGACGCGTGCCGCCCTGGTGGCACAGCTGCGCCGGCTGCAGCTCAAGCACAATCGACAATGGGGCCTGTAAGCCGTGTGGGCGTGGCCAGACCTGGCACAGTCGGCAAATCATTTGTGTGATGCATGGAATGTGTCCGTCAATCAATTTTAAAATTATACCCAGTTCAAATTGCAACTTTGAAATGAATAAATATTAAATATTAAATAAATATATGTATGAATATACATATATATGTATATATAAATAAGTAAATCTATAAATATATATAAATTAGCATTAATTTTGATTAAATTTTGTCATCCTAGCGAGAGACTTGATTAAGAGGTTTTTCATTGTCTAGTCAAGCCTTGAAAAAAAATAGTCTGAGTGCGACACATCAACAGCTTACGTGAGTGTGAATGTGTATGTGAAAGAGAAGACGAATTAACCGTGACCTTCTCACCTTCGTCTTATGCTGAGAGCGTTAATCGCAGCACTCCCGAAACGAAGCTCTTTGAATAGCAATAGCAAAGAACACTCTCACACTAAGACAAACACAGATTAAGCATGTCGTATACAGGCATCTGACGCTCTCAACGACTAGCAGGTAGTGGAATGGAACAGACTGGGTATAAAAGCCCAAGCACAGAAGAATGAAGATCAGTGCGAAACTGAACGCCAGGCGTGTTCCTTCCTACACGACTGTTCTTGTTCAGAGTGAGAGCGAGTCTGTATTTATTTTTCCATTTATATATCTCTGAGCGTTATTTATTTGCGAGCTAAGAACGGAATGCATTTAAAGCCGCTGGCAGAACATTTAATAATGACGATGTTTTTAATTAATTATTCTTGTTATAAAAATAAATATATTTAGTAATATTTTTAATAATTTAATTTGAATTATTATTTTTTATATTTTCTAATTATTTTCTTTGCAAAATTCAGCATTTAAAATTTACTAAAAATATTTTTATATATTTTATATATTTTAAATATTATTATACAAGCCAGCCCCCAGATTTGGCACCCATATTTCCAGATTGGCGCAATGTTGTAAACTGTCACCTTATTGGTGAGTGACAGTTTACTGCGCGAGCAGAGAAGCCAAAAATGCTTCTTCACTGCCGCACGTAACCGCATTGTAATCGCCGTTACGTGCTTGGAAAAGGTGAGCCTGCGATCCAGTATCACTCCAAGATATTTAGCATCATTCGCCTGCGGCACTGGGCTTCCCTCCAAGAGCACGGCTGGCGGCGTTCTCCGCCTCAGCGTGTAACTACTTTACTGACTTTAAGCAAGCAGTCGAAACGCTTTAAGGCTTGCATGTGAGAGTCTACTATGATCATTAACACACAGCTGAAAAGTATGCAATGCCTTTTGAAAACTCTTCAGCCTGTGTGGCCTCCTGCTTTATACACTGCTTTACTGACTTTAAGCAAGCAGTCGAAACGGTTTAAGGCTTGCATGTGAGAGTCTACTATGATCATTAACACACAGCTAAAAAGTATGCAATGCCTTTTGAAAACTCTTCAGCCTGTGTGGCCTCCTGCTTTATTCACTGCTTTACAGACTTTAAGCAAGCAGTCGAAACGCTTTAAGGCTTGCATGGGAGAGTCTACTATGATCATTACACATTACACACAGCTGAAAAGTATGCAATGCCTTTTGAAAACTCTGCAGCCTTTGTGGCCTCCTGCTTTATACACTGCTTTACGGACTTAGAGCAAGCAGTCGAAACGCTTTAAGGCTTGCATGTGAGAGTCTACTATGATCATTAACACTCAGCTGAAGAGCTTAACTTCTTTGAACTCTTATTCTTTATTTGTGTTTGTTTTTTATTTATCTATTTTGTTTATGCCCTTATTGTATTATTTTGACCTCTTGCTTTACTGACTGCTTTACTGACTTAAGCAAGCAGTGGAAACGCTTTTAAGTTAATAATGCGCTAAATAGTCTTAGACAATAAGCTGCAATAAATGAATTAAAAAAAAAAAAAAATAAATAAATAAATAAATAAAAAAGTCGAAACGCTATAAGGCTTGAATGTGAGATTCTACTATGATCATTAACACTCAGCTGAAAATTATGCTGTAGTGGTACAGTTTCTACAAAAGCTCTAAAACGCATTTTCTAGATTGAGGCCACAAATAGTCAAAGATTGGCCCTGTGATTTGTTGATCGTCATGGCGAAGGCATGATGATGATTTCTCGAAGAAATTGCTGAATATAGGTAATGGCCGTATTCCTGTTGACGAAAGGAGTGGCTTGATTTCATTTCCTCAAAATTTTTGCATCTGTATAATAATCAAAACATTCTAGTTTTTCGCTAGCGCTAAGCAAGTTCATGGATTGGCAATCAATCAGTCAGTCAGTTAGTCAATCAGTCAATGAGTGCAAATTGCTTTATATATTATATATGAAGCGCAGATAAGATATCAAACACTTTGTAGTTTTGTGGCCATTAACAAAATCCACATCAAGTGACATTTGTGACATCTAGCTTAACGCAACGTTGGCCAATAAATCAGACCAGAGTCTAGCCACAAGTTGGCCCACACTGCTGGCCATGAGATTAGCCCCATTCTGCTGGCAAGTGCTGTCGCCTATAAACGCAACCAAACACACGGGCTAAGCAAAAGAGAGAGAGAAAGGGAGAGAGAGAGAGACATCACAATTACTAAACACCCTGTGCACACATTGATGGGCGGGGTGCCCACGCCTCCTGCTATTTATAGTCCAACAAGCCATTCTCGATCAGCTTTGCACCGAGCTCTGTCTGAGCTTGTCTCTCGCTTCGCTTCACATTGCCATTGGGCACACACCCACACACACACACACACACACGCACGCATACACATGCACAAAGTGGCACAGTCGTGTCGCCTGTAAATGACACCTAGCGTGTTATCATTAAATCCTTGGCCATACAGGGATGCGAATGACAACACTTAAGTGGACCATAAACGCCAACAAATGCAAATGCTGAATGGAATTATTGCAATGTAGTCAAGGGATGGGCGCTGCTGTGAATGCTGTAAATGTGTTTGCATATGCAAAGGCACACGATCGACCAGCCACGCCCCATGTGTGCGTGTGTGTGTGTGTGTGTGGGAGTGCATTGCAGCGATATAAATATTTATATAAGTTAATCGGTTTATGGAGCACAAGTAATTGAATTCCGGCTGCAATGGAGACCCATCATAGCGCCCGTTTAAAGTAACGGCTGTTGCTACTCCTGCTGCTGCTGCTACTCCTGCTGCATGGCTGCAGGTGACACGCGTTGTCCAAGCTCTTATGAATTTTTGCTGCCGCTGCTACATGTGGCATCCAAATTGATGTTCAACTTTTGCCGGAAGTGTCAGCTGCACGCTGCTTGCTGCTTCCTACTGTGGATGCTGTGCCATTTCCGCTTAGCTAAACATTAATTGCAATTAAATTTGACATCTCAAAAACGCTTTAACCATCAACTGCCACGCCCAAGTGGGCGTACCGTTCGTCCACTCGCTGCCCAACGCAATGCAAACAACGGCCAGTTCATGCTCGCTGCAATTTTTGTTGCTACATTTTCCACTTCTTGCATAATTTAAGTTGTTTGGCTTTTGGCTGCTACCAAAGTTGTCGGGCATGAGGCGGCCGAATGGGTGGCTGTGTGAGTGGGGGGCGTGGGGCGTTGCACTGGGCGGTGCATTGGTTGGTGCTGCCCTGTGTAGATGCTCATTTGATTGTTGTTGTTCTTGTTGTTGTTTTCAATTAACTGTGCATCTAGCTAAATGGCAAGTAAATTAATGTTTATAGTGCATAAATATACATTTATGTGTGCGTGAGTGTGTGTGTGCGTGTGGTAGCAGTATATGTTAAAGGCTGTACAGCGGCGCCATTGTTGCTATCACTTAACTATTATGGCATTGTTATATGGCATGCGCGTATATTGGGCATGGGGCGTATAAATTATGAAATCAGTCAATTTGATGTATTGCCTATGAATATTGAAAATCATGCTGGAAATTTGAAAATGAGAGAGGAAGAGAGATGAGGGTCAGGAGCGAGTATGCAAGAGTAAGAGAGAGGAAGCGAAGAAAGAAAAGGGACTAAAGGTAAGAGAAAGGGAGAGCGTGATGCAAAGGTATACAAAGAGATAGAATGAAAGACTATAAGAGATAGAGAATGAAAGAAAATTTAAGAAAACGATAGTAAGAGTGAAAATTGTGGATTGAAAAGAGTAAGAGGTAGTAAGAACATAGATAGATAAATAAATTTAAAGATAATTGGGAAAACGGAACGAGTGAAAATTGAGAGATTGAGACTGATAGAAAAATCGAGTCTGAGCAACCGAGAAATACAGTGAAACACAGTAACATACAATAATCACACAAAATGATATTCTGTTTGCCATTCCCACATTTATACGTACTTCGTATCCTGAGTTCTATTCATGCAACATTTTTCTCTATATATTTGTCACCTTTGACACTCAACCCTCATAACTCAAAGCTATGTTTGTTATATATGGCTTTTAGTTCCTGAAATATAATTCATGTCTAAACGCCCACAGGCCATATCTCCCTCACACACACACACATACACTGACAATAGACAGCCATGCCAGACACTTTACAGACACGAATATGCATGGAAAAAATCAGAGAAATAAAGTGCTTAACTAACAGCTCCCATTGTTGAGATTGAAATGTGCTTAAGCCAACCGCAGACAGATGGAAATTATATACAAAAATATGAAACTAAAAACCAGCTCGAGAAACAAAAGATGAAATTTTAGATAAGCAGACAGGCGTTTGTAAGCGTTTCACAGTTCTTGTATAATAAATAGTATGCTATATATGCTGTATACCCTTTAATGTAGATGAAATAAGTGAGGATATTAACTGTTGCTGGTGTTAAAATGCCTGATTTAGATTATATACACATATTGAACTCTGTATACCCGGTTTAAGAGATGAAATGAAAAGCAGAGTATATCCTGTAAAACAGATCAAATTACAAGAATATAAGATATACTTTCTTTTTACAAGGCATATATTCTATGGAGTCCCTGAGCATTTGTTATGAATATATGTAAATATAATATACATCATCAATATAAATATCATCATCACCTTACTCAAACAGCTCATCTGAAATTTCCTTTGAGTAACGCTAAGTATGTATAAGCCATAAGCCAAAGTGTTTGTTAAGCACCTGTTTTAAGCAAAAAAAGTTTGTGAAATGTTGTTTGTTGTGCTCGTTTGAGTAAATTCAATAGACTGCGATTCGATTAAAGCGTCTCTAGCTGCTGCTTTCTAATTGCATAACACATACTTTCAGGCTGCTTGTTGCTTACACTTCGCTGGCAACTTTGTCACTTGCTCTGGCCGAGTGGCAAGGCTTGTGGCAAAGCAAAGGAACGTGGCCGGGGGGGGCCCAGCTATATTGGTGCCAAAGGCAAAAGTTCATTTTAACAAGTGAACAACTTTCAATGGGCAATTAAAAGGGCATACAAAACAAGGGGACGACTACAGCAGAGTTCAGTTCAAGTCTTTGCCAGCTGGAAGCTGCACAACGCCTGTCGACCAGGCTGTGCGCAGCCTGTGAAAGGGGGCGTGGCCAGTTGAAGTTGCGCTGGGAATGCAGCGTTGCCGAAAAACTCACAGGAAATGTTAACAGAATGCACTGCGCCGAGTTTTCCAAAGTTTTTGGACGAAAGGCAATTAAAGTTTTGACAACAACGGCAACGGCAACAACAGTTACACCAACAGCAGCAACAGCCAAAGAAACGCTGCGATATGTGCTGAGATTGGTTAGGGTCATAAAAGTAACAGAAATTGCCGTTGTACCAGCCGAAACACTTCCGGCATTTTAATTAATAGAGATAAAATCAATTGCAAGAGATCAAATCTACCAAAATATATTCGAAATAGTGTACAAAAAAAAAAGAGTCAAGTGAATGTGAGCTCAACTGCAAAATATGCTTTATCTCTCATGAACTATAAGAGCTGGCGGCATATCTCCTATCTCCTATTTCCTCCTCGGCTTGTGCTTCCTTTGAAATGAAATTAGTAAATAAATGTGTATTCAAATTATGAATTTTATTTAGTGCATTTCTTTGTTAATATCATATGATTTATTTATAAGTTAAGTCTATCTTTTATGCATGAATAATATAATATATATATATTAATATATATCCTAAGTATTAATGCACATACGATGCAATAAACACGAATACAAATTTAGATACATATATTGCCAGGCACATCCAAACTTATGGACAATAGAAACTTTAGGAGTATATTAAATGTTAGAGAATATTAAATTATCATCTGATTCGAGGTTCGACACGGTCATAGCAAGACATAGCAAGAAGTTTTCCCAATGTCTTACAATTATCAATCAGTAAAGTAAAATTCATTTTGAAAGCAATTTGAAAATTTCACTTTGTGAAGCCTGTGGGTAAAAAAAGGCAGGGTATATAGAAGTCGTGTGACTGAATCTAGGCCATAACAGCTCAACGAGATAATACGTTAGTCAATCAATTGCGACTACTGTTTTCCTTAATCAATTGATAATTTCGTAGAGAGGAGGAGGGAGTGAGTAAATTTCTCTTCATAATAATACCATATCATCTAACACCCATAATCCGGATAAGTGCATCAGTTGCGACTGCTATCAGTCAATTGATCAATATTCCAAACTCCACGAACACTAACAGAGTGCAATTTGTGTGCCCAAGATTGCATCAGCTGCGCATCCTGCACTTCCTGTGTTTACTCGCCACAGATGTCGCCATGTCTCATTAATTGAGTTTGCGATGTCTCTTCGCCTATGCCACGCCCACTGCACAAATAATTGGCGTCAAATAATTTAATGAGCATCAACGTGTCAATGTCACGTCTCACTGCTCCAGCAAGTGCACAAAGTCAAAATATTTACAAGCTGCGGCATAATTAGCATTAACTCGAGACGAACAGCAGTCAGCACAGCCAACAGTGCCTGCAATTCGTATTATGCAGTCAAGAGGACGCTGGATGCAGATGGAGATGGAGATGGAGATGCGCTTGGATTGCTGCGGAAATTTAAATGCCAAGACGTTGCTGTTGATATGGATATGATATGGACGGTGCTTGTGTGCGTGATGTGCATTAAAGCAGCTGCTCGTTTATTTCCACATGCAACACAAGCAGACGAAGCAGCAGCAGGGAAGGAAATAGCAGCAGCAAAAGGAGCTCCCGTTTAAAAACCCACAGTAGCAAAAGGAAATAAAAAGAAGCAGCAGCAATAGCAGGAGTATCAATAACAATAGCAGCAGCAACACCAATGGCAACAGGAACAACAACAACAACAAGAGCAACAACTGCAGCAGCAGTATTTAAAGCTTGGAATTTCCAGCGTCAGGTGAGGGTAGACCAGGTTGTTGCGGATGCATTAACACCTTGATGCCAAAGCATCTCACATTATTACACATTCACCCACACACACTCACACTCACTCACGTTGCTTGCCACATGTTGCTGTCAGTTCATGTGACACGTAATGACATGCGGCTGCCAATGCTGCGAACGCGTGAAGCCATTCACTGACAACGCTTCTATAATAATTTATGCAACAGAAGTCACACAAAAAACCAACAAATCTAGTCAAGGAAAGAGCTAGAGCTCTAGAAAACTTGGCCAGGTGAACAGCTGATGCTCATGAAAGTCACGATGAATTGCAGTAAGACTAAAGTTTCATGAGAAACCTAAGATATACACATACATATATATATATGATTAAGTTGAATATTATTCTAGCAGCGAAATTCATTTTCGTGCTGTTCTAATATAGTTTCTCCATTGCCATACTCCAGGAGTTTCCGTAATATATGTTTCACTTAGCGTATAAAAATGTTTATTTAAATAGGTGTTCAGCGTGTGAGGCGTTGATTATATAAAAAGTATATACAAAACGTGTGTATAAAGAAGCCATTCGCTAAACTGGAATATTTGATGGATAGTAGCAGAAACCAATGTCCGACCAAGCCAAGGCATTCAGCTCATCAACATCCGCACGAGCTGCAAATAAAATATCAAAATTAACCAAAATCATACAGAATTACAGCCAATTAAATCTCACACTATAAATTCAACTGGATATTTTGTCAGCCACAATCAAATACTGAGCATAGGGCATCCTTGACATTTTGGTGGGCATCTCGAATAGTTGTGGAAAGCTGGGCGAGGTGGGCCATTTGGCCAAAGCCATTTCCATGGTCCAGCGCGCCGATAAGTCCTTGTAGTAGCCCTGGCGCAGAGCGTCCACCTGCTCCAGTTTGGCCAGATGCGTCAAGCTCTGCTCATGATAGCTGCTCACGTCGATGGCGCGCATGAGCAGCGCACTAGTCAATAACGTCCACTTGCTATCTGGCTCGTATTCCAGCAAGTCTAGGCAGGATTGGAGCTGAGTTTGTAGCTCAGCGAGCAGCTCCTTGCTGCAGCTGGAGGTAGCATGCGGCGGCACAAAATAGTAAAGGCTCTTATCACTGGGCTTCACGGCCAGCTGCATTCGTTGGCCAGCAACATCCAGGAAATAATTCTGGCTTGGATCGATTTCTATAGCCTGCTCGCATTGCCATTGGGTCTTCTCGCTATTCACAGCAGTCCATGGCTGCAGCTGCTGCGTTTGCTGTCCGCTGATCAACTGCACCGTGAGCTGCGCCAGCTCTGGATGGGATTTCTTTAGCGACAGCTGCGCCTTATGGGGCCAACAGCGAAAAGCAGCCACGGTGGCTGTTTGCTCGCTCTGCACTCCGCTGCCCAGCAGCCAGCGCTGATAGAACCAGGCGCTACTGTCGTTTGGGTCTGTGAAGGCCGCTGTCAGCACCATTTCCAGCTCCTCTTTTAGCTTGTGCTCGCTCATGGGCCGATCCTTCTGCTCGTTGGGATACAGCTTGGGCAGCAGCAGGCTGCGATGGTGCCAGCTGGAGTAATTGGAGAAATTCACTTTGATTTTCTCTGTGCAAAAGTCCAGCTCTTGCTCAGCGGGCACCGACGCCTTGTCGCTCACATAGCGTCTGTAGTCCCAGGTGTGAAAGTTGCGCTCATCGTATTTCAAGTACTTGTTGCACAACTGCAACTCCCGCTGCCAATCGGCTTGAGGATTCTGCTCCAAGGTCCAGCAGCGATGGTGCCAACCATTGTAAGACTTCGGGTTCACCATCAGGCACTGTTCGGTGAGATCTAGCTCCGTTTTATAGATCGACTGGAGCTGCTGCGCCAAGATCTCCTTCGTATCGTTTTTCTTCTCTTCATCTGCCTTCTGCTCGCCTGCCTTCCGCTCGTCTGCCTTCTCCTCGTCTGGCTTCTTATCGCCGTCACCTTGTTCTCCCACTTTCGGCTTGTCGCTCTCGTCTTCTTCTCCCACCTTCGGCTTCGCCCGAGTCTCATTTTCCTCCAGCGCCTTCTCCAATTCTGCCGTCTTCCTTAGCACGCACTCACGTCGTATATTCCACAGCGTCGTTATATCCGGATTACGCAGCAGTATTTGTACCGTCAACCCAAGCATTTCGTCATCCAATTCGCCGAGGCTGCGTTTTTTCTGAATGCGAGTCATGGCAGCTCGATAGGCGCGCATCTTGAGCACCTGCTCCTTCTTTTTGCGCTCGCGCTCCTCCTCTGTGGTGCGCACCTTAACACGACCATGCATTTTGGCTAATATAAAATAATTACACTACAAATTTCAAGTCTAAAAGGTCCAAATAAATTTAATTCGCGTAATGTCTAAAAGTAAATCAAGTGGTTGACTATCAGCTGTCTTAACATTTTGCTGACTGTCCGCTCGACTGATGCTGTTAAGTTGTTAAGAATGTCTGTTAACAGAGAGCACTGCTTGTAAAATGTTTAAATGTTAACATATATTGTCTGTTCAGTATAACAGTTGATTGTGTGAGCTAGCTAAAGCTGGTTGCTATGAAATCTGTTCAGTTGCTTGCTAAATTTTCAGACATAGATGGCGTCCCACATTTAAGCGACTTTTCTGTTTACTTTAAATAAATATACCAAGGTTTTCAAAAGGGTATACAAATATTGAATTTAATAATATTAATAAGGTAAAAATAATACTATTATTTTTGTATTTGAGATATGTATTGCATTTAAGCAACGTTCTCGCTTTGAATTTCGGGTAATTTTCACCCGATTTAATCTTGTAAAGTTTATTGAACAAGCCATAAAATTTAATTAGAAAAGCATTTCCCGCTAGAGATGCTACACAAGCAATCGAACTTCAATACAAATACCAACAATTTTTTATTGTTTTATGGCTGCGAAGCAATAAAAAATAAAATAGTCGCATAAACGAAGGCCATCAAATGGGACAGCCAGCTGCCGCCCACACCCCCTCCGCCCCACATGTCTGGGGAGCAATTGAAGTCGTGGCAGGACTAAGCGCAGGTGCGATTGAAGGACACGAATGCTGCCGACGTTGTTGTCTTCTTAGCTGCGGGCGAGAAAATCAATCGTGCAGCAAAATCAAAGAGGATATTCTCGTATATATATATATATATATATATATATATATATATATTTTTTTTTTTTTTTTTGTATATATATATTTGCTTAGGCGCGTTGAAATGTAGGCGTGGCAGCAACCACACCTCTCGCACCCAAAAGAAAGCATAATTCAATGGGCCCCTGGGCACGTTTATCAAAGCCAGTTCCCGAGGGTTGTTCACTGAGCAGCAGCAGCAGCAGCACCAATAACAACAACAGCAACAGCAACAAGGACACCAGCTACAACGTCGTTACCGTTAGCTGCTATCCTTGCCGTTGTTGTTGCTGTTGTTGTTGTTGCTGCTGACGTCTAATGTGATACGCATCAATTTATGAAATTTGAAATATTATGACTGATTTTGCAGCTCGTCCTTTTTGCGCCCGCTCGCAGCTCACTCACTGGCAGCCCACTCCGATGTCGCGTTAATCTTGGTAACAGGTCGCGACAGGACGATGGGGGTGGGTCGAGCATTTCGAAGGATAATAACAACAAAGCAGCGCCGCAGCTTAGGTGCAAAATGTTCGCCAAGCCATGATTCAGGCAATATATCACATAACGTGGCCCGTTATGTGGGCTAAGCTGATGACAGACAGAAAGGAGACAAAGAGAGAGAGAGAGAGAGAGAGAGAGAGAGAGAGAGAGAGAGAGACAGGCAGACAGGCAGTGGCAGTGAAACAGAGACAGAGATAGACATCGCATTGGTAATTGGAGTAACAAAAACCATGAAAATGAAATGAAGCGAGATTTTTATTTTTATGACACACACACACACACACACAGAGGCGATTTAAAGTGAAGGTCGAGGAACAGGAACAGCATTTGAAGACCTCACGGGGCATTTGCTCATGCGACTTAGTTGATTGGATATGCCTCGCTTAGGTGCCCGAGCAGCGACAGTGACAATGATGGGAACAGTGACGGGTCACAGTGACGGGCCACAGTGACAGCCCAAACAAAAGACAAACAAAACTAAATTTGGGAATACGGAAAAGCTGTACGACATGCTGTGCGATATGCACATGCATATTTAATGGGCTATCAATTTTCATTTCCATATTTCCATCTTAATAGATTTTGGAGGGAAATCGATAAGGAAATATATGAATTATGAAATTACTAATTTATGTATGTCTTGTATATAATTATACAATTAATGATTATATTAAGCGTTAGAGAGTGTACAACTATAATTGCGATTCATGCATATTTATATAGCTAATCGAAATGAAGAACTGATTTGATGTACTCTTTCGCTTCCTTATATATTATGTATGTATGTATTTCCTAATACTATATGAAACACTTGCTATTTATCTACATAAATCTGTTTTAGGTATATTCCCGATCAACAAAACATTGAGAACTTTAACGTCTCGCCTATGATTGAGCTAATCATGTTTTTATATAACTATAGAAAACAGAATGCGCATTAAAGAAAACAAATTAGCTGTACTTTACTTCTGATCATATAAACAAAAGCTGTTATTGTTAATTAACGATATATACAATATTTCAAGCTATTAGAAACGTGTTTAGAGCTTACAGTTGGAGTGTTTATACTCTCGTTCACAAAATGAAAGGGGTATATTGGTGCTTTAATTATTTACTATACAGACTAAATATACATATAAAATATGATATTTATTATGCAATATATACATTCCACTTATAATATATACTAAATACTAAATTTTACATGATATTTCCTTGTCTAACTTATGAATTGACAAATAGGAAATATTTATAAATGTTTTATGACTAAATCAAGACTCATATGATGTTGATAATTTATGTGAACTGACTAATATTTGGCCTCCTGAGGATGTTGTAACTCATATAGGAATGTTGTCCCCCATATGAAGTCTGCACATTCCACACTTACAGATTCCGAGTGGGAGCTCGGGCGAGAATACTGGAGGCGAGTACTATGAAGTGAACAATATTCCAGGTTCCTCGTTAGCTTAATTTTCAACTGAAAGCTTAGCCAAAAAGTTAAAGATATTTCGCAATTGCATTTAAGAGCGGGCTTAGGCCACACGTAGACTCAGGTGTGTTGTTGTCAGTTCAATTACGTGACCCGCTCGCCGAGTAACTGATATCTGCATCAAGCAGGTAAGACGAGACAAGGGAGAATAAAAATAAAATTAAACGAACTATAGCAGTTTGCCTTCCTATACATGGCAGCCCACCAAGTGGCCCGTGATTTTTCCGGCGTAGCAGCATTTTCCACGCAACGAATTGACACCAAAGACGCAGGCAGCGTTGCCGTCATTGCCACCGGACTCTGTGCCGTCCCGCATCCTCCCTCATACCAGCGCCGGCTTGGCAGGACTCGAACAGAGTGCGCAAGCAATTGACGTAAATAAGAAGCAGCCTGGCAACGATGTCAGCGACATTCGCATCGACCACGATGACGATGCTGATGCCAATGCCAATAGCGATGGCGATGGAGATGGAGTTGGAGATGACGCGGCTGTAACTGAAGATGGGCGAGAGTCGGGTGTGTGTGGGTCGCTGTGGTCGTGTGGCTTGTGTGGGCGTGTCTATGGCTGCTGGCACATATGCGACGGCCTCGGCCACAGCTTGAGTTGTGAAATTGAAAAAGTTATGCAAATCTGCTGCTGCTGCTGCTGCTGCTGCTGTTGACGACAGGACATCGAGCAAGGACAGGACAGGAAGCGAGCGCACAAGAACTGAATTAGTTTTATGCAATTTCCTGTTGCCATTGCCTTTGCTGTTGCTGAGCGCTGTGCAGTTGCCAAGTAGCAAGGACCAAGGACGAGCAAAAGTTTCATGTAACTGTCGATTTGTGCGCGCAATTATTATAATTGCTATAATATCAACAATAACAGCAACAGCAGCAGTTGCTGATGACTTGCAACGTGACAGGGGTGGGTTCTACCAACTGTGTCCAGATCTCCTACCCAGCTCCTTTATTCCTCCATCAGCAGCCAGCCGGTTGGCTGCGTGCGTAAGCGCCTCAAAATCGCATCTTTGTTTGAGCAGAGCATTAAAGGCTTTGCCTGGCGGCACGTAGAGCGCCTAAATAAATACGCAGCAGCAGCTTAGAACGAGAAGCAGACTGAAACGAACAATTGCTGTTGCTGTTGTTGTTGTTGTTGGCTGGCGAACAACACTTTAAACCTCTGCTGCTGCACGACTGTCTCTCATATTCAGTCACCGAGCCGGTGCTCGGTCTACCTCCGCTTAATTACAATTGCAAACGCTTGGCTGGCTTTGACAACAGCTCTTACCCCTCGTCAACTGGCGGATACAACAAACAAGGTCCACTTCGTACGGCCTGATCCTTACGTGCTTAATGCCAATTAAGCGTTTAGCAAATGTCACCAGGCTCAACGCTCTACATGTTCCACCCCTTCACCTGGCTTCTATTTACATTTCGGTTTTCAATTTTTCACTTTTCATTGATTTGATTTTCCATTTCCATTCAATTAAAAAAGAGAAGAAGGAAAACCTTTTGCCATGGCAGCACCTAACATATTTTCCATTTCAATTGGGATTATTGAATTTAGCCATTATTATTTAAATACTTGTTTTTTTTTAAATACAATCGAAATTTGTGTAAGCGATTTATCTAGTGTGAAAAGCAGGAAAACTAGCTGGGAAAATATTTAAATAAATTAAAGTCTGAGAAACTGCATGTGATGAATTAATAAGATATAAGAATGAATATTGATAATACTGAAAGGGAACTCTGAGAAATGCTCAGAAGATATAGGCCTTTTAGAAATTCCTCATATTTATGTTGAAATGTTTTCACATTTCTTAAGAATCAATAAGTACAAGTTTTTTATTTTATTTTGTAATTTTTACAATTTTTGACATTCACCTAAATTTTGTTTAAGTTGAGTACATAAATCTAACAACAATTTATTTAAGCATATTCTTAATATTCTTCGTGGAAAAAAAAACTATCAAAATACTCAAAGAGATATTAAAGAAAATTTATAAATTATAATTCTGAGTGAAGAAAACTGTGATTGGTGTAGCTTAAGTTGAGGAGAGGAATAATTTATTTAATAAATAATAATAAATATTCAGTAATATAGAAAACAAAACAAAAACTGTAGAAATTGATCTCTAAAAAAATTATAATATAAAAAAAATAAATAAAAAATAAATAAGACTTTCTAAAATAAACATAAAATATGTATGTATATTAATATGCTATATTTCTATGCAGATAAATACGTAATGAATATACCTATAATTATGATAAATTATTTACACATATTTATCTACAATAATGATATGTTATTGATATAAGCAATATATACAGTTCCTCTCTTAACAAAAAGATGGAACGTTCAACTGCTCTCATCATTCCAATTATGAAACTTAGTCATTCAAAGAAATTTCAAAACAAATAAGTTTTGCCCAAACCTCACTCATTTCGCAGTCATTTTGAGGCCCTGCTGCAGGCCTCACCTTCTGCCTGATAGCGCCATAATCAAAAAGCCTTTGCAAATTCCCACTTTATCGTGGTGGATTTTCAGTGGCATATGCTGAAACATGAGACAAAGCCTGCTTCGAGCAGGCAGGCACAAAAATGAACACAACAACAACAAAAATGAAATAAAATAAAGAAATAATGAATAAATAAAAAAAAAAATGAGAAAACGAGAAAATAGCTTGCCGCCAGCCAAAGATCAAATGTTGCCAGAGCCGGGCTCAAATCTCTCAGATACGCAGAGACATGGGACTGCGGTTGGTTGGATGACTGGCTGGCTGACTGGCTGACTGGCTGCTTGGCTGGTTTGTTAGCTGGTTGGATGAATAAGTTGGCTGGTTAGCTGGCTGGTAACCGCAGCCAAGGGTCGCCCAGCGGCAGCCAAGTTCAAATTGAAACGCGCATTGAAACTTTGGGAACGGTAGACGGTGCATAATTTGAACTTAGTGCCTGACGATCATTGGGGTATCCAAAGGTATTGGCCTTTTGTGTATGCAATTTCAACTATAACGTCAAGAATAATAACAATAATATGATATTATGAGTTGAGCGAGAGAGAGAGAGAGAGAGAGAGAGAGCAACTGATGCTTTGACCAGGCAGCATTTCCTTTGTTCCTGTTCTGTTCTTCAACTGCTCTCTGCTAGCTGTGTTTGCTTTATGATAATATTGTGCGCTACACGCCTCGATTTTTTTTGCTTTTCTTCTACGTCACTCAGTGAGAGGCATTGTTGTTGTTGTTGTTTTTCTGGACGAGTGACTGCCTGGCTGTCGATGATTATTATGTATGCTTAAATTCTATGCACGTACCGGCAGTGAAGCTTATCTGTATCGAATATGATTAAGTGTGCTGTGCTGCCTCGCCCTAGACTGGCTGGTTGGGCTCTGTGCTCTCTGTATGATGGGTCTAGCCAACATACGCTGTGAGACGTGCAGCATTCAAAGGCCACAAAAGACCGAGACCGAGAGCGCTTAAATAAATATACAACAACAACAACAGCAACTGCTGCTCCCATTTGGCTTGGCTGGCTGGCATCCAGGTCTCTGCCGGCACTGCCTGCTCATCTCCGGCGGTCTGCATATTAAGGGAATGGCAACTCAGGGAATGCTAAATGACATTTGGCATTTGCATGTTTTTTTTTTCTCATTTTTTTGGTTAATACTCCGTTGCCTTTCATTGAATTGAAATGAAGCGCAATTTGCATAAGCTTCACGGCGTTTAATTTCTTACAATTCTGCTTATTATTATTATTATTATATATATATATTAGTGGAATGTGCAAATGCACTTTGTGTAATATTATTAATTTATATGCATTCGACGATTATTTCATACGTAAATCAGCTGACTCAAATATTTCCATACAAATTGCCAGTGCAAAACATGTTTCGCTTACCTTTTAATCTGTATCTTAAATGCTATAATATTACATTTAATTATTGAAACGCCAGCTGCATAATTGATGGATATAACAAATGTATTGTACAATATTTGAAATTTATACAGCCAAAGACGGCAGAGCCCAGATAAAATAAACAATCTTCTTAGGTCAACGATCGCAGTCTACTCTCCCTACAATTATTTGACTGCCAAATATATGAGTGATCTTTTCCCATTCTCTAGACATACATATATCCATTCGAGGTTTGTTTGATTTATGGAAATTGCGTTTGATATTCAAAGAGTTATTCAGTGTAACTGAAAGGTATTCAGAGTCATACAGCTTTGGCTTTGTCGTGCCACTCGAATTCGGCACTTCAGGAGACGCGAACAACGCATTTAAATTTCATTTCGGTTCGCAAGCACTTAAAACGCAGTCCTCGTCGACGCCATGAGAAATGCTTACTACTTGAGATACTTTTGTATTTACATACGTTTGCATATGTGCAGTTGCCTCAGCAGACATACAGACATATGTACATATATACATACATATATATACTTAGGATACTTATTCCATGCCCCAATGCCATTTCGTTGTGGGTCTCAAGTGAATGCGGCTCGGCTTTGACTTAATACACACACACAAACACACACACATACACACTTACACACTTACAAATACATTTAGCTATACACTCACACAGTTACATTGCGAGTGGCAGCAATTTTCTAAAGGGTTTTCCATGTCCATTAGGGGTTGCAGATAGATTGCTGGGAATTGTTTGCCTAGAGCAGCACAAATAAACAGAATGCATATATTAAATTGCTTTCGAATGGCATTAATAACTCGAGCAATCCCCTGCCACGGTCTTAACGGCAACCTGTCATTAAGCAACCAGATACAGACATCCCTCTTCTCGCTTACCTATCGCTGCGGAAGGTGCAAACATCCTGCCTGTGCAAACAATGAGAAATGCAAAAAAAAAACACAGCAACAACAAAAAATCGCATCAACAAATCCCAAGAAATTCACACGAATCCCGAAAAACCTGAGCCGCGTCCTTTTCGGCCCAGGCGCAAACAATGCCAGGCAACGGTAAATTTTAAGGCCAACAAAAAGCGCCTGCTGTGCAAACGATTAAACTGCAATGGCCAAGATGCAGCCGGCGGGGGCAAGATGGGGGCGTGGCTGCACATCGCAGCAAGGTGCCGTCCAGGGAATCAGCCAGCTTTGCGACGCCATGGCACTTCCGCAATCCCATACGCTGCAGAGCTATAAATGCAGATAAAGATACGCTTACAGATACCGATGCAGTGACCGGATACATATGCATACGTACATACGTATGCAGAAACCGATACAGTTACAGTTATCAGACACAAATGCAGAAGCTGAAGATGCACATGCCAAACACAGAGGTAGATTGAAATGCCATTCAAGATACTGCAGCAGATGCAATACAAATTTATTTAGATACAATTAGAGATACATTTGCAGATACAGATACCGATACGTTTATTGATGCAGCTGGATATTTAAGCTTGAAGTACAAAAAAAAACATATGTTCCTGAAAAACAGATACAAATAAAGATAACAATTGAAATACAATATAATCAAATCGAGAGACAAAGGCTTAATTATATCAATAAAAATACAGATACAATTACTTGTTGCACATTCCTACATTAGTAGGAATATAATATATGCAAATATATAGATATAGATATAGATATTGATACATTAGTGGGAGTAAAATATATCTAAATATATAGATATATAGGTATATAGATATATAGCTACATATATAGATATATAGATATATAGATATATAGATATATAGATATATAGATATATAGATATATAGATATATAGATATATAGATATATAGATATCTAGATATATAGATATATAGATATATAGATATATAGATACATAGATACCTACTCTATAAGTACAAAGACAGCTATATCAGCTATGATGTATTCAGCAATTACTAGTTACACACACATCTACAAACTCAACTTTATATATTATAGTACATACAATTGCCTCGACAAACATAGGTAGATCCAAAAATTCTTAATTAAAAATACCCCCCCTGGCACCTTCTATTCTGCTACGCCCACGCGCGTCAAAATTGTTGCCGATGATTGATGGGCAACATGACAATTGAATACGAAAGGCCAATCGATTAATAGTAACACGCTAAGCTACCCTCTGAATGCCGGCCACAGCGCACAGGGTATGCACAGAGTGTAAGCCCAGGGGAACCTTGGAACTGCTACCCCGTTCGCTGGGTCCTGGTGCGCGGCTCCTGAGCACCGTCCCGTCGCTCGCTGTCTGAATAGAGCGACAATTATGAATTATATTTACTTGTTCGCATGCGTTGCATGCGCAACGCGTTCCACTTAAATGAGGCATGCAACGAGCACACTCAAAATTAGTGAATACGCAGCGCGGGTCCAAAAGGATTTATATTCCACTCTTTTCAGCTGGGGAAACGCCCGCCTGCCTGCCTGCGCATTCATTTTGTCAAGGCCCGCAATGTTTTTTTTTTTTTCCTTTTTGTTTTTTCTCTTCTTCTTCTTTTTTTTGTGTGCTCGCCATGCGTATAGAATTTCATTTGATTGAGCGCTCAATCAAGCAAACATTAACGTGCACTTATTAATAATAATAAGTGCTCGGCATTCGAAATTCGGTATTCGTTTATCTGCTCAGTCGTGGCTGAGTGGAGCCGGATCCCGTCCGGTCACGATGATGACGACGCTGATGCGAAAGGATGGGCCGCAGCGAAAGGATGGGCCGCAGCCAAAATAGGTGTGGCTATGGCAGTTAGGGCATACATATATGTAGTCTAATTCCATCTAAGATCTGGAAGTAAACCAAAGTGATTAAAATGCGAGCCATGGCCGACATTTATTGATATATTTATATGTGCAAATCTTTATAATATTTATATTGCATGGGAATAACAGAAACTATATGCGGTTTGCTGTTAAGTTTTGTTATCTTAAGCTGAGGACCACCCATCGACCACTTAAAACAGCTGGCGAAATACACTTGAAAAATATTTATAAATATGCATGAGTGAAATCAATTAATCAAAATCAAGTACATAGTTTATAATATTTTATATTCCTATATGAGAGTTTATTTTGCTAAATTTATATATTTGTCAAAAGTGTTTATATTACAAACATAATTTATGATTTAAAGGCCTATTAAATATTTTACAAAATACATACATACATATATACGAGTTTAACATTTATATTTATTTATAAAGTTAGTCTGTTTGACTTTTTCAAAATGTATTATAATAACTAAATATAAGAAAAAAGAATTAAAATAAAGTATTTTCTATTAATTAATAATAACTAATCTCAAAGAAAATATATTTGATATTCATTATTATTTATAAAATTTAAAATGCACTTTAAGTAACTATTAATATTTTTCTTATTTATTATTTATATTATATATTTATATTTATTTATTATTTATATATTTACATTTATTTATTATTTACATATTTATTATATTATATTATTTATATTATATATTTACATTTATTTATTTTTTATATATATTATATGTTTACATTTATTTATTATTAATATATTATCTATTATTTACATATATGTAACACCTAAGTCGACACCCTGCTTTTCGCTAAGTGTACGTGGCTTACTTAGCTCTGTGTCAACGGCTTTGAGCTTCGACAGTGTTGAGGATTATATAGTCTACAAAGCTCTCAGTTACCGACTATGTTGGGCCTAACAATGGGCGCCCTTTATAAGATTCTCGCTGCAGAGCCAACGAAGGAGAAAAAAAAAAAAAAACAGTTTTTCTAAACGTCTATTGTCTGGCCAGGGCTTGATTGTGGTTGTTGCTGTTGTTGTTGTTGTACTCGCTGCTTGTTATTATTTTGCGTATTATTAAAGCGCATCCATTCTTTATCAACTTCTATATCTGATTGCTGATGTTGTTGTAGCTGCCGGCAACGGATGCGACGGATGCGGATGCGATGTGGTTGCTGGGAATGGAACAGAGAGCTTAAAGCGGCTTTTTGTTCCGTCTAAAAGTCTGATTGTCTGCTTGGAGTGTATATGGGTTTGACTAAGTGAATGTGAGTGTGAGTGTGTGTGTGTGCGTGCGAGTGAATGAATTGAACTGCCGCCTTTTGCATTTTTCAACTGCTTTTTGTTTTAGCTTGGTGCTTTTTTATTTATTTTTATTTTTTTTTTTTTTTTTTTGCACAGGCCTACAGCAAATACGATCCAAGCCTCGATCCGGACCGGGTCGGGGCCAGGCAAGCACTCATAGAATTTGTATGAAATTTAAATACCCATTCAGCATTCAAAATGCGAAGCGACAGCCGCACAGAGACCTAAATACTTAAGTAGTTTTCGAGGGGCTGCCAGACACATTCACAGACACAGACACAGACACAGATACAGATACAGCTACAGCTACATGCATGACAAAAAATATACCACATGGCGGTGCTTTCATATATGTATGTATATTGTACATATATATATGCGACCACACGTTTTGTTAGTTACAGATACAAATAGAGGAGGCCAACGGATTACAGATTCCGATACAGATACAAATACAATGCCAGCTGGATTATGCCTACATACACTCTGGCTTGGTGTGTGCACAAGATTTAATCTTTATTGATTTATTTTGTTAGATTTTAATTTATGACACCGAAGTAGGCAATCATTTTTAGTCGCGAGTTGCATGTTTCTCAAGTTGGGGATGAGGCAGCATGCAGCCAGCAGCTGCCCCTGCCCCCACACTTCGGCCACAGCTCACCTGATTAACTGGCTGTATGCCCCTGCTTGCCATCCAGCTGTGCGATCGAGGAGATTGTAAAAAAAAAACAAAAACCAGCTGACGGGCAATTTGCATTGTGGGCGGCTTAATTGATCTCCAGTTATTGCTGACAGATTTGGTGAGTCATCAGCTGACTTTTAATTAATAAGAAAATAAACGTACATGTCTTAGCTTAAAAAGCAGCTGCATATTAGCTATAGGGCATATTAATGAGTTATTCTTAATGACTTATTGCCACTTGGGTCAACAAGGGAATGGGATTAAGTTTCTATGATATACATATATCATATATGAATATGTATACATAAAGCTGATCTATCATTTGCATTGCTGAATTCCTTTACGAATGGGCTTTTGCTTCAACCATATACATATATGATATATAAATATATATCTCAGGTCTTTCATCTTATATGATATATCAAGAGAACAGCTCTTCTAATAGGATTTTGTTTCTACTATATAAATATATATGTGCATCTCAGATCTTTCATCTCATATGATATAGCTCAACTAAAGTGTAATCTCTTGCTTTTCATTCTACCTTGAGCAAAGCGAACATTAATCAAGCTTAACAATTATAAAAGCTTAAATATTAAAAGTGAACTTTTCGACTTTCCCCACTCAAGGAAATCCGAGCCGGGGGACGTGCGCCACGTAATGCACGAGTAATGCGTGTGGCAAGTTACCTCGAAAGTCTGCCACAACTTTTAGTCCGTTAATCAAAATTAATTACAGCGCGCCCAGCTGTGTTGGACTAGAGACATCAGCCTACAACAGCTCACAACCAGCCCCCCCCTCAACATAACCAAAAAATAAGCAAACAGTGGCAAGACATGGCAGAATGCCACGCCCCAATGCGACATGCAAACAACGGCAGCAACATAAATTGTAATTTACTTTAATGAGCCGCATTTAGGCAGCCCACATGTCCGACAACCTATGATTCGACTAGACGAGGGACAGAGAGTGTGAGTGAGAGAGCAAGAGAGCGAGAGAGGGAGAGTGCGCTGGGCTGGAATAAGAGCTGGTTGCATTATCGTCTCCATGGTGAGACTCGAGTGATCCGTTCCATAATTAAAGTTCGCATGACTAACAATCGCATTTGGAGTTTGAAGCGGTTCGTCGATTGGCTGCTCGAATGGGCGCAATCTAAAGCACAAGTCACTGCCAGAGCAACATCATCATCATCATCATCATTATTATTGTCAGCAGCAGCAGCAGCATTTACTGTCGACGTATTGTTCCCTGACCATCTACGAGTAGTTGGCTTTTAATGTTTGTCGATTCTCAGCTGCCATTGATGAGTTGCTGTTGTTGTTGCTGTCCGGTTTCATATGCATGGCAGGTATTTAAGTAGGCTGTTAAGTGGACATTAGGGGCATGCTATGGAGGCACACATATGTGACCTTATATAGAGCAGCCCCGTCTTGACAGCCCACTTACTTGCCAATCGCCATCTTCGAGTGTGTGTGTGTGTGTGTGTGTGGACAAAACTAGGCAAAAGAAATGCAAAGAATGATCTTGAATTTTTACTCCGTAAATAGCTAACAGACGTGTGCTGAATAAGTAGTTTACAGACTTTTTTTTAACTTTTATGTATTTCATTTTTTGTTTATTTTATTTTTCTCTCTTTTGGTATGTAGGTTGCCGGCAATTGCCAGCCAGCTCTCTCAACTGTGGCCGCCCACTGATAATGGATGTTGGTTATTCAGAAAACTTTGAGCTGGAAAGATAAGCCTTTCTAATTATTATTATTATCTAAAATTTAAGCTCTAGCGTTGCTATAATCAAGTATTGCTTTATTGTTATTAGAAGTCATGAATTCATAACTTGAAGAATTCTAGTAAATAATAATTATATTAAATATTGTGTAATATCTGTCTAACAGAAGTTTAGTTCACTTTTCTCCATATAGAAATTGTTTATCAAACAAAAATATCAAATTAATATTTTAAAAACACTTTTTAAATATATATTTTTTTAAATATACTTTTAAGTCTAAATAGTTCCAAATCTAACTCCCTCATTCTCTATAAAGATTTTGATAAATGAATTTCTTAATTCTTGGTTATTTTAAACACAACTTGTATCAAGTACTCAAGATATACACATGAATCCTTTCTCTTTTACAATCTTTTGCCTCCTTCTTCACCTCTCTCTATCTCTCTCTCTCTCTCTCTCTCTCTCTCTCGCATTCATAATTATTGATTTCAAGTCATTTGCATGACTCCAACGACATTTTTCAAATACATTTTGCGGTTTATGTCATTTCATATGGCTTACACCAGCCAACAGCCGCCCGCCCGCTCGTCCCGTCTGCCCAGTGGGCAACGCAAACCCTTCCCATGTGTCATGGCTGGCGCATTCATGTGGAAATGAGTGCAGGCTGCACACAAAGTTGCATACAACATAAGAGTGAAAAAAAAAAAACTTTTAAAAAAGCACAAAAAATGAGAAAAAAACGAAAACAAAACCAAACCAAGTCGCGCAGTGGGAAAACAATGGATATGGCAATGGCTGCTGGCCTGGCTTTTGCTCCGGCTGTGGCTGCGGCTGCAGCTGTGGCTTCTGATGGTTATGGCTTGCACACACACACATTCACACACACATACACCAACTTACATCTATAAGTGGTAATAATAATTCCGCTCAAGAGGCGTCGCCCGGCCTTTCATTTCAATGACACACAAACCAATGACGCCAACTGCAGCGTTGTGGTTGCCTGATGATCATAATGATGACAATATTGTTGTTGATGATGATAATGATGTTGCTGATAATACCACTGCTGACGATGACTACAAGCGAACGGTAGGTGCACTCACCGCCCCAGCCCTAGCACCAGCAGCGTTTGCTGTCATCGACAAAACTGTGACTGTGACCCGCATCGTCTAAGCAGCGCACATAAGCTGATATGCCCCAAGCATATGTATTACGTGGGACACTCTGTTAAACGAATGCCAAATACCCTTATTCAAGCTGCAGTTTAACTGTTTAGCATATCAGTTAAAATTAACTGAAACTGAGTCATATTATATATGTATGTAGGCCTTGATAGAATTAAGTGAGCAACTGCATCTGCATTTAACTGTGATCTGGGGCAGAGTAGGAGCTGTAGGGTAACGGCTGGAAGTGCTGCAAATTGAGCTGCTAAAAAATATAAATATATTTATTCTATTCTAAATATATTCTATAATATTATATATATCATAATATTAAATAATAATATACTAGAATTATTTAATTAAATTCTATTCTAATCTATTCAATTACAACTCTTATTGGTGCAGTTGAATTCATTTCATAGTCATATTCCATTTCATTACATATATACCCACAGGGCGCTGCACGAGCTAAGACTCTGTAAATTTGATAAGCATCAATTCTTAGTCATAGTCTATTCAATGCGCCTCGTTACAAAGGCTCTCCAGCCATCAATATGCCCTTGCTGGCAGGGCTTAGCACTGCGCCTACCAATGGCTTAATATTGCGTATGCAGCACTCGTCATTCATTCATGACTCGCCCGCTCTCACTTGCTCCCCCTCTCTCTCACACACTCTCCTTCCACCTCTGTTCTATTGTGGCTCCTTTGATTGCATTGTCTCGTCATGGTCTCGAGTGGTTCCTGCAGCACCAGCTCGTCCCTCTCTCTCTCTCTTTCTCACACACTGTCTCACTCTCTCACTTAGTTGTGCTATCTCTATCTTGTCATTTTACTTTTTATGGCACTCCCCATACCCAAGTTTTTCTCACTGCGCTCACTTGACATACAATTATGTTGATGACATTGTTGTTTATGCCGCTGCTGCTGCTGCTGTCGCTGCTGCTGCTGCTGTTGCTGTAGCTGCTGCTGCTGCTGCTTCCTTCTGTTGCAGCAGCAACAATGCCGACAAGTTTTATGTGCATTCTGCGTCTGCTGCATGCATGCCCCATGCCCATATACAGAAACACACTCAAACTGAAACTCATATTCGTAGTGGGGTACTCGCATTGTAGGCCCATATATCTCCCGCTCGTATCTCTTGCGCGTATCTCGCATATCTCTATGGCCATAGCTGCATTTTTTTATTGTTATCGTTTCATTGCCATTTGCCATTGCAGCAGCAACTGCTGCCAGCTTAGTTCTTTATTTTTTTTTTTATACCCATTTCCCATTTTATTTCAGTTTGTTGGCACGGCCTTAATTAAAAATTCTTTTGGTGTCAAATGCGGCGCTGAAGAGGCTTCTAGGGTTTCCCTTAGACAACTCTATGGCTGCTCCTAATCAAATAGAATATACAATTATTTGTGTTCTGGGAACAGTTCTTCTTTGGCTATATAAGATATGTCTTTCTGTCTTCATGCTCATATTTGATTTGGGTTTTCTCAATACGAACAAAACTTATCAATATAGCAAAGTTTTTGGCCACACACCCGACAAAAGTTTGCACCAAATCACTTCAGGCACTTGTTACCCCGTCCCCTGTCCTCCGCCCTCCCATTCGAATGAAAGAAAATGCCAGCCAGATATTGTTCCTTGGCCTGGCTAAAAGTTCGTATAAATTTTCCAACACGTAACACAAAATATGCGTGTAAATTTCTTCTATTGATTTATAGATGCCAATAACAGCAGCCAAACACACGCAAGAGTGTGTGTGTGTGTGTGTGGGGTGTGTGTGTGGAAAACATTTGTATAAATACGCAAAATAATGGCGTCTCCAAAGTCTCGCTGCGAATGGCGCAAACATCCTGGCCATAAATCAAGATGAGCCCCAGCCAAAAACGAAATGCAGCGCGAATCATGTTTTCCCCAGCTTTCCACATTGTCTGCACATTTTTCTTTTTTTTTTTCGCTACACATTTTCATGGCTCAAAAAGTAGTATTTGATTTCGTATTAGGGCAAAATGCTGTGCGCACATAAATTCTGCTTTTAACGCAAAAATTAGTGGGTAGCTAGATGGGGAGATAGGGCCAGAGAGCGGGCAGAGATTAAAGTTGGCTACGTGCTAAAGTACGTGACTGGGAAATCGCTGGCAAAAAAGGAAAATAGAAGAGCGAAAAAAAAAAAAAAAAACAGTCAAAAACTGCAGTGTCAGCTTCTTGGAGCTGCTCCACCTCCATCGCCAGCTTCTGCTCAAGTGGGCACGTGGCAACGGACGAGCAAGTTTTGTGGACCAAAAAATTAGTTGAGCAAATATTGCTTTGTTCAATAGCCCAGGCGGCGGCCCAGGAGCACAGCTGCAAAATTATGGAAACGCAAATGCGAACGCACAATGGCAGCAACGCAGACTCGAAAGGAGAACAGTGAAAACTTGGTGCCAGCAATTAGAAAAGTTCCGGCTAAACTGTCAGAGAATGTTCAAACTTTGGCTGCAAATTAAAAATCAATAGCCATGACAAGCCGAAAACTTTATTGCCACAAATCAAAATTGAATTTCAGCAGAACAATGACAAAAGTCGGAACCCTTTTAAGCCGCATCCAGAGTCGACAGCGGCATCGTGGTCGTATTTCTCTATTGACTTTACAGCTTTAATGAGCCTTGGGACCGGGACCGGGACCGGGTCCGGGAACACGCTCGGGACCGAGCCCGGCTGTCAAGGCTGTCGAGCGCATGCCTAACGCCTTTACCAAATCTTTTAATTACACACGATCGTAAAAGGGCGAGCATCGAGCTCGGACTTGGGTCAGGCACAGGGACTGGAACTGGCACAGGGCCAGGGATTGTTGATGCACAGGTAGAGGTAGAGTGCTGCTCTATTCCCTTTTATTTATTTATTTATTTCTTTGTTCCTGCGCCCTTCTGACCGAACCGGCAACATATGGCGCAGTGAGAGTGCCTCGTAAAAATTATCTGCTGCATTGTCTCGCGGCACGGTTGGGGTGCCATAAAATCTCGCAATGTGGCCTACAAGGTACCCAGATAGACAAAGAGAGAAAGAGTGAGAGAGTGAGTGAGAGAGGGAGAGCGGGCAATTCGATGTCGGCATAAATCACTAGGAACTTGTTAATTGTGCGCTAGTTTTATTATAGGCATTTGGTTTATTTTTTGGAACTAGAAAGAAAATTGATGTTGAGGTGGTAAGTAAGCGACAAACAGGTGCCTTTAATAGGGTGTGTGCACTCTATAAGATAAGCGAGACTAGAGAGCAGCAAAAACAAATACGCTTCAGCTTTAGAATTGGGTTAAGAGCAAAAAAACTAGTTTAGTTCGATGTAGAAAACCGAAAACACTTTATAAACTAGTTCAACGCTTAGCAGATATTTCTAGAGCTTATCGATTTGTTTATATTGAATTTGATTTTGAACTATCATAATTCCGTGAACTATGTAACTAGTTCAAAATGACCTCAACTCGAATGAATTTCATGTTCAATACTTTATGACCCGTATGAAAAATTCCTTGGAAACGTGTCAAGACTATTTCTTGTTCGTGCTATTCTATTGTCGTGCGCCCCTTTGCCCCCCACCTTTAAGTCAACATCAATATCGATTCGAGCGATCGTCAATCCAAACCATTTGTATCAACATAACTGCTAACAAATATTTATGAACATGTTTTCATGCGATCTATGCGTCTATTTATTGTGAAACAACTTTTCCGTACAATGCAATGTATTTTATTTTCATGTTTTACTTTATTTTTTTTTTATTTATACATTTAATGTTTTTATTTGGTTTCATTGGTGTGTTGTTGTTGTTGCTGTTGCCGACAATATTGACTTGTTTTTGTGCCTTTGGCGTTGCTGGAGACGGCAGGCGACTGGAGGTAACTATTTAGAGCCGCAATTGCTAGCATCGCCGACGATGTCTACACTGAGAGAAAACAAGAGCAGAAAGTCGATTGATATTTGATATTATATTAATTTTGCAGCTTTAAGTCGCATTAAAATTAATAATAATAATAATAATAATAATAATAATAATAATAATAATAATAATAATAATAATAATAATAATAATAATAATAATAATAATAATAATAATAATAATAATAATAATAATAATAATAATAATAATGATAATAATAATAATAATAATAATAATAAATTATTAATTTCAATTAAAAATTTAAAATGTTCAGATAAACCACTTTTTACTGAACAAATAATTAAATAGTTAATTTATTTATTATTTCTTGAGGAACGAACTATTGATATATGCAAGATTTCAATTAATTCAGTTATTCAAGAAACTTGAAGTTCTATTCAGGGTTTTCCTTGCTTCTCCGAGTGTACGTATGTATTATCTATGAAGCTGGAACTGGAACTGGGACTGGAAGAACAGAGGACACTGGGAATGGGACTGGCACTGGGCTTGAGTTTATATTTATTTAGTTGGTTGGCGGCGACGAAGACGCTCACGACGACGACGCCGACGACGATGTTGATGATGATTGCCCACTGTCGACAAGGGTCTCTTTTGTTGTCTATTTATAAGAATTATATTTGCACCCATTGGGGCCCAGCTCGTCTCATTTGTATGTCCGACACACACGCACTCAGACAGACAGACAGAGGGACAGGGGGACAGTTGGACGGACAGTTGAATAGATAGACATTGAGTGCACACATGTTGAGTTAGCTTCAATTGCTTTCATAAATTATCGATAATTGGGGAATGGTTATCAAGGCAAGCGCGCGTTTCTTGGATACAGACACTGGCAGGTGCCAGCGCTGGGAGATTCATTAGAAATTCATAAGCTCATTAAATTTTCAGCAGACGACAGCAGTTCCCATTTCCCATTTCGCATTTTCCATTTCCCAGTTGTGCGCTCTCAGTTTGAGTTTCTGTTTCGAGTCGTAACTTGGGCAAATACAATTAAAATGCCATAAAGCAAATTAGCCAAGACAAACTTTTCATATTCTGCAGCCAGCTGGAAATTAGTGGCGATAGACACACGGATGAGGGGCTGGCTGCGCTTTGCTGAGCAGAAGCAGAAGGGCTAAGAATGGCGGACGGGTGAGCAGGCGGACGGGCGGACGGACGGTGGGTGTGGCATATTGAGCCAGTTGCCTTCAAGGGAGGTTGGGCACTACTAAAACACATCCTGTGCCTGTGCCTCTGTCTGTGCCTTTGCCTGTGCCTGGGTGAGGGCTTGGGTAATTGCCAGGCGTGTGCTGCAACTTCAGCAAATTGTCGGCAATTATGTGGCACAAAGTAACGTAAAAATACGTACACACACACACGTACACACGCCGACAATGTGTAGGGAAAATTTTTGAGCTTGCATTGAAATCGTGTCGAATCTGTTTCGGAAAAATCTCCACATAGTCAGTTGGGGTGGCTATGCAACCTGCAGCAGCAGCAGCAAAGTGTATTAAATTATAATTATTTGTGCATGACAAAGGGTCATGAAACATGCCTAATGACACATTTGCCACAGCCTCGAACAAAACGCGCTGCCACACCACTTAGCCACAGTCAGAGCCACAGTCAGGGCCAAAGGGGCTGCAGGCCAAAACGAGGAACTGAGCTGTGTCTGGCTTTGGCTCTGACTCGTTCGCCTCGTATATGGTTACAATTAACAACGCTCGTTACGTTCGAGGCGTGCAGCAGTCCAAAAGAAATTAAACAAAATTGCAGCACAAAATGGCAAAATTTCTACTTGAAATGCAACACCAAAAAAAAAAAAAATACACCAAAAGCTAAAAAACACACAGCCCGCTGCTGCAGCGCTGCTCCTCGCTCAGCTGGAAACCTCTTTCCGCTTGCACACGACGGACAGACAGCAGGTTTTTGCGGACTTACTAATGTCTATTAAGCGTTTGCCCTCGCTGCAACTTTTGCATTTTACTCAGACTCAGACATAGATACCACTGAGCGAGCAAGGGGCGTGTATCAAGATAAAAGCAGAAGATGCCAGACATGGCGCAAATCTTCAACTTGAGTTGAGAACCCAACGGATTTTAAAGGCAAAATTACACTACAAAGAATGTCTTTAATATTCCGTTTTTGAAATAAACATTATTGAAGACTTTAAGCATTAGCAGAAAGGCCAAGGCATGGGAAAGTGAAAGATATCTTTAAGTAAATACATATTAAAGTCATAAATGCTGGAAGTTGGTTAAGTAGGGTTTAACTATTACAATTCATTCTAATGTTACGGAATATATATTTCTTTATTTATATTTATTCTTTAATGATATTGTAGTATCATTCCTTGGGTAATTTTAAATTCCTTATAAGTCATAAATGCTGGAATTTAAGTAGGGTTTGACTATTACAATTCATTCTAATTTTCCGGATTATATTTTTATTTATGTATATTCATTCTTTAAGGCTATTATACCACAATTCTTGGAGTATTCTTATCAACTAACCACTTTGTATATATATAACTTTAAAATATAATTTAAATACATTTTATTTAAGTAAACCATATCTTTAAGGACTCTTACTTTTAATACATTTATACATATATACAATGACATTTCAGCTTATGACATTCTCGCTCAAAATACCCACAGCTTAATTTTGAAATATGTATGAATTTTTAGCTGCAACCACTTCCCTTTCCATATGCCAAGCAGTTGCATTTCTGTCTGCCTGTCACATTGTCTTCCCCTTAAAGACACGATTACAGTGTGCAATCGTATACCCAGGCCAAGTATCAGCTATCTAAGGGCTTACGACTAATGTTTCCTATGCCAACACGCAACGAGCAAACCCTCGATTCCTTAAGAAACTCAAGCTGCGGACCCTAGTGTCGCATTCCGGTCAATGCAGCTCAAAAGAGAGTGAATGAAATGAGAGAGACAGACACAGAAAGAGAGAGAGCATCTATTGAGTTGAGATAAGCCATTATCATAGTGCGTGAGTCCAAGGCAAATGTGTGCATATGCAACTGAATCTACTCTCCATTCGTTGGGCGCCATTAATATGCTGTTAGTTATATTTATTTTGAGTCCTATGCGAATTGCTGTAATTAAAACGGAAACTCGGCGAAATTAGTCAAACGGGACGAATCCCTGGTGGTTTTTATGCCGCACATGGCAGGGCTCTGTCAGCCCATCAATTTGTGTCAGACTCCCAGCAGCAGCAACAACATTACAGCAGCAACAATTGCTGCCAGCTGTGCTCATAATTTGATATGCGCAAAATTTGATTCGAGTTTTGCCTGCTTTAATTAGCTACAGTTACTGACTTTTTAATGGACAAACAGGGACTGAAATAGAGGGACACATGACGCTGCGAGCCTTGGACCGAGTGAAGAGAGATACCAAATAACATGGGCATTGCATCGGGTTTCAGGTTCGTTCCTCTGCCTGGCTCTTGGGCATGCTTATCAATTGCGTTTAAATCACGCTCACATCAATTACCGTAGTCAGGCACATGGACGCGGACAGCGACAGAGACGGAGACGGAGACGGAGACAGAAACGGAGACAGAGAGTGGCACTGGAACTGGTTATCAATAAACTGTGTGCTGCGTTTCACGTTACTTTGAAGCGATTTAATTGAAATACAAGCCCAAGGCAGGCATACCCAACCAGCTATAGGCATGACAAGCCCATGGAAATGAAAATGTGGAATTGTGAAATGAAAATGGGAATGGAAGTGGAAATGGAAATGGAAACTAATACAAAGTCACGTTCGACTTGAGTTCCTTGCAATCGATACGCTTTAAAATCGTCGCCTAGCGACTTGATTTCCTCAGAGATTTGAAATTGTGTCGAGAAACGCCAGTCCATTAACCAGTTGAAATACCTAAAACGAATTCCCAGCTACACTTAGCCAGAATCGGGGTACCAGATGTGCGCTTTAATTTATTGCTGAAGATTCTTTTATGTAATCAATGGATTCCAATTGTATAGAGTATATTTCTTTGACTCCCGACAGATAAGCTGCTATGCATATGTCCTTTGGTATGGTAGCTAATCGGGCTCTTTACATTTTACTTTATAATATAATTTATGTATTTAACTGAATAGATTTAAGATTTTCAATAAAATAAATCGTTAGCATATAGCTAGATGAAATATTTCTACTGATGAAAGATTTCTTTCTGTATTTATTTACATTAACTATTTATTGTATTTATAACTTTTAAAATAACAAAATAAAACAAGGCAAATTTATTTAAAAATATAATATGATATCTATCGGGATCTCATTTTCTACAAGGGTATACAACGTTCGATAGATGCCTATCTATATAACCCTTCAATTCATGTTTTATGCGCTTATATGAATATATTTATATGTATATATCTATACATATATACGTTTTTATGTTGATACCATTATCCCTATACAATCTTTTATGTATTACCACTTGGGCTGCCCTTGTCAAGATCTCATTATACGTTTCTTTCAAGGCGAAGAAGACGACGTGCAAGATTTACGCTTCAATTGGTTTCATTTAAGCGCGAAATGCAGAGACAGCAAAACCTTCGAATCGGACTTCGTCTTCGCCTTCGCCTTTGTGTTTGTTAAAATGCTACATAAATGATTATGGAAATGCATATTGGAAGCGGGAGGGAAAGTAATAGCTAGAGCCAGTTGCAATGATTTGCATGACAATTGTTGAGGGGGGGACATGAGAAAATGCAAGATACGGACGTGAAAAAATGCAGGCCCTATCGACCCCTAGGTAAGAGCAACCCCATCAACAGGCAACCCGAATCAGTGTCTCTGTGTATGGGTGTGTGTGTGCTGTATAATTTATAAAGAGCCAACACCTCCCTCAATCCCAGCTAATATCTTGATGTTTATCAAAGCAAAAGCAAATCATAAATGAGTACAGGCGGAAGTCAAAGTAGAGCCCATCCACCCTCAGAATGCCAACTCCGAGACGCTGAAAACGATGCCCAAAAGTAAAGTTATGCAAAAACTTCCAGGAAAGCAACCCTCAGCATTTCCCACACTCTATGCGAGGGCATAGTCAAGTAAATAATTTTCAGACAGTTGCAAAACAGAACGAAAAGAAGTAAAAACGAAAAGAAAAATCAGTTGCCAAAAAAACAGAAAAGAAAAGAAAAACGAAATGATGGAAAATAAAATGAAAAGTCAGTAGTAATAATTTGCATTTTGCTGCCAAATGAATTTAGCCACTCGGGCGTGGCAGCAGGCGAGCGAAGGGCTGCGGGTAGTCAAGATAACTTAACTTTTAACTTCACTTTGAGCCAGAGAGAAGTTTTCCACTTATGCTGCCAGCGCCGCTGCTCTCAGCCACCTGCTGCGAGCTCAAGTTCATAATTTGGCTCAATACTTTGGCATATTCTGTTTGTGTTTGACTAGTTATGGGGTTGATACCACGAAGGGTAGTCTTAGAAACAGACAGCCAACACACACACACAGACACATACACGTCAAGCTTGAAGTGTACTTGAAGCCGTACCGAAAATAAAACTTGGCTAAACAAATTATTAAAAACAGTTGCCAAGCGGCATTTCATGTAATTTAATAGAAATCCAATTTTCATTTAAATTCAAAGCCCTAAATATATTAATACCCTGTACGGTTGTTGTTTATGGATCGTGTAGGCTTTAAATAAGTATATGTTACATTAGCTAATAGATTCTAAGTAAAATCTCATTAAAATTATATATCATCATCAATATGGATAGATTTTCGGAAATATATATATACAATAGTATTAGAGTTGAGTTTTTTCTAATCAAGCTGAAGAAGTCTGATAAAAATGTAGAAACAAAATGTATTATTACATTTGTTTTATAAATATATATACCCGAGCTTAGCTTAATTCTCTTAACTCTATTCAGAGTATTTGGCAGTCGTTAAAAAATTGTATGAGAAATTCATTTAAATGTTGCAAAAATACCTTCAAATCATAATTTGCCTGAAATACTTAACATATTTGGTGTCTGTCCAGTCAGTCCATGCTTTAGATTTTATTTGTCTCGACTGCTTTGCCTTGAGAATGTTTCTACACATTTTGAGGAATATTTCGGAAGGAATTTTAATCGTTGGTCCTCTTTGATCTCAGCCAGCACGATTCTCCCGACTGCAGAGCCTTTCATCATCGCCGTTAACTAACGCCCAACATCTAGGCTGAAAGCGATTCTCAATTGCAAGGCAAAGGAAAGACAGAGAAAGAGAGAGAGAGAGAACGAGAGAGAGCTGCCTTTCATCTGTTGGCCCAGCCCATGGCTAATTGCCCTGCCTTTCGCGGCAACGGGTGGCAGAGTCAAACCAGAAGATCTCTACAAGCAGCAGCACCAGCAGCAGTAGAAAAAGCAGCAGCAACAAAATTAACGGCAGCAGCAGCAGCAGCAGTCGCATCCACAGCCAAATTGCGAAATATTTGTGCAAATGAAATGGCCGCAAGGCAGGCGGGCCCAGACAAGGTGTTTACACACATACTCATGCACATGCTACAAGTGTAGTCCTGTACTGTTAGCGAATACACTTGAAGAAATAGTTTTGTACAAATTTGCAGATTAAGGATGAAGCGGATGGAATGAATCAAATGAATGAAAATACAAGATATTCATTTTTGTTGTGCAATCACACATAAAGACAACTTTTAAATATTTCAAACCTAGTCTCTCAGTGTATTGGGATCAGGGTGAGAGTAGCTAGAGGAGCGCATGAACTACAACTGAAAACTACATGAGAGCGGCAATTACTACGTGAAACGTCAGAGCCAAAACGAAAGTTGGCAAAGGCAAAGGCAAATGGTAAAGGCAATGGGTATGACCAGGGGTATGGCAAGAAGCAGACGTAATACCTGCTTCCAACTCCTGCTGGTGCACATAGTACGTAGTACATAGGCGTTCCAGACAGTTGGACAGACGGCAGACAATTGAACATGGCAGAGCAGAGGCCCAAGCAAAGGCCAAACCCAGACACGGAAAATAGTCGGACAGTCGAACGGACGGACACTCGGACAGTTGGACGGGCGTACAGAGGTTGAGTTACACATAAAAATTTATAGAATATTTACGTGGCCCTGCAATTTTGTTAGCGCTGCTCTTGGCCGGCGGACCGAAGGACCATCGGACAGAGCAGCGAACATGTCGAACGGCAATGCCAAAGTTGCCAAAATTTATAAAATTTTACGGCGGCGGCAGCTTATTTAAATGAACTTTGGCAGCTCCGAGCGCGCGGTCAGTCCGTGGTTATTTTCGTTTAACAGTTGCCGGTCTAACAAGGCACGAGTGGCATTTTTATAGAATTTAGATCTAAATGGAAATGCAAATGGAAATTGCGAGTGGCTTAACTTTTTAAATCGCATCGAACTAATATGCTTTTACATTTTTCGCAAAGTAGGGGATTTCCCCGCCCAGGGGATTTCCCCTGGGCAGCTGCCTGACAAAAGCTGAATGCTATATCACTCAACAATATATATTATATAATTTCGTTTGTAGAGGTACAATCTTAATGAAACTTTCAGAATGTAATAATAATGTGCAAATGTGTGTAGACTCCAAAGCACAAGTCTCTAGCAATTGATACTCGTTTTTTTTCAAATTGGTGGCGAAAGGGGCGTGGTATCCGAAATCTGTAAATTACAAAATGTGTATATTCGTAAATAGATGTTCCTTACATCGAGTCTTGTAGCAGTCAGCTTTTGTCAGGCAGCTGCCTTAACTCAAGTTTCAAGTTTTATTTTTGCAACATTCATTGGAAGAATTGAGCACACATTCATAGTCAATTATAAGGCTAGGACGTCTATTTAGCGAGCAAATAAGATAAATACTTCCAGCAGTTTCAAAGATGTCTTTAGCATAGATGTTCCTTACATCGAGTCTTGTAGCAGTCAGCTTTTGTCAGGCAGCTGCCTTAACTCAAGTTTCAAGTTTTATTTTTGCAACATTCATTGGAAGAATTGAGCACACATTCATAGTCAATTATAAGGCTAGGACGTCTATTTAGCGAGCAAATAAGATAAATACTTCCAGCAGTTTCAAAGATGTCTTTGGCATAGATGTTCCTTACATCGAGTCTTGTAGCAGTCAGCTTTTGTCAGGCAGCTGCCTTAACTCAAGTTTCAAGTTTTATTTTTGCAACATTCATTGGAAGAATTGAGCACACATTCATAGTCAATTATAAGGCTAGGACGTCTATTTAGCGAGCAAATAAGATAAATACTTCCAGCAGTTTCAAAGATGTCTTTGGCATAGATGTTCCTTACATCGAGTCTTGTAGCAGTCAGCTTTTGTCAGGCAGCTGCCTAAACTCAAGTTTCAAGTTTTATTTTTGCAACATTCATTGGAAGAATTGAGCACACATTCATAGTCAATTATAAGGCTAGGACGTCTATTTAGCGAGCAAATAAGATAAATACTTCCAGAAGTTTCAAAGATGTCCTTAGCATAGATGTTCCTTACATCGAGTCTTGTAGCAGTCAGCTTTTGTCAGGCAGCTGCCTTAACTCAAGTTTCAAGTTTTATTTTTGCAACATTCATTGGAAGAATTGAGCACACATTCATAGTCAATTATAAGGCTAGGACGTCTATTTAGCGAGCAAATAAGATAAATACTTCCAGCAGTTTCAAAGATGTCTTTGGCATAGATGTTCCTTACATCGAGTCTTGTAGCAGTCAGCTTTTGTCAGGCAGCTGCCTTAACTCAAGTTTCAAGTTTTATTTTTGCAACATTCATTGGAAGAATTGAGCACACATTCATAGTCAATTATAAGGCTAGGACGTCTATTTAGCGAGCAAATAAGATAAATACTTCCAGCAGTTTCAAAGATGTCTTTGGCATAGATGTTCCTTACATCGAGTCTTGTAGCAGTCAGCTTTTGTCAGGCAGCTGCCTTAACTCAAGTTTCAAGTTTTATTTTTGCAAAATTCATTGGAAGAATTGAGCACACATTCATAGTCAATTATAAGGCTAGGACGTCTATTTAGCGAGCAAATAAGATAAATACTTCCAGCAGTTTCAAAGATGTCTTTGGCATAGATGTTCCTTACATCGAGTCTTGTAGCAGTCAGCTTTTGTCAGGCAGCTGCCTTAACTCAAGTTTCAAGTTTTATTTTTGCAACATTCATTGGAAGAATTGAGCACACATTCATAGTCAATTATAAGGCTAGAACGTCTATTTAGCGAGCAAATAAGATAAATACTTCCAGCAGTTTCAAAGATGTCTTTGGCATAGATGTTCCTTACATCGAGTCTTGTAGCAGTCAGCTTTTGTCAGGCAGCTGCCTTAACTCAAGTTACAACTTTTTTTTTTGCAACATTCATTGGAAGAATTGAGCACACATTCATAGTCAATTATAAGGCTAGGACGTCTATTTAGCGAGCAAATAAGATAAATACTTCCAGCAGTTTCAAAGATGTCTTTGGCATAGATGTTCCTTACATCGAGTCTTGTAGCAGTCAGCTTTTGTCAGGCAGCTGCCTTAACTCAAGTTTCAAGTTTTATTTTTGCAACATTCATTGGAAGAATTGAGCACACATTCATAGTCAATTATAAGGCTAGGACGTCTATTTAGCGAGCAAATAAGATAAATACTTCCAGCAGTTTCAAAGATGTCTTTGGCATAGATGTTCCTTACATCGAGTCTTGTAGCAGTCAGCTTTTGTCAGGCAGCTGCCTTAACTCAAGTTTCAAGTTTTATTTTTGCAACATTCATTGGAAGAATTGAGCACACATTCATAGTCAATTATAAGGCTAGGACGTCTATTTAGCGAGCAAATAAGATAAATACTTCCAGCAGTTTCAAAGATGTCTTTGGCATAGATGTTCCTTACATCGAGTCTTGTAGCAGTCAGCTTTTGTCAGGCAGCTGCCTTAACTCAAGTTTCAAGTTTTATTTTTGCAAAATTCATTGGAAGAATTGAGCACACATTCATAGTCAATTATAAGGCTAGGACGTCTATTTAGCGAGCAAATAAGATAAATACTTCCAGCAGTTTCAAAGATGTCTTTGGCATAGATGCTCCTTACATCGAGTCTTGTAGCAGTCAGCTTTTGTCAGGCAGCTGCCTTAACTCAAGTTTCAAGTTTTATTTTTGCAACATTCATTGGAAGAATTGAGCACACATTCATAGTCAATTATAAGGCTAGGACGTCTATTTAGCGAGCAAATAAGATAAATACTTCCAGCAGTTTCAAAGATGTCTTTGGCATAGATGTTCCTTACATCGAGTCTTGTAGCAGTCAGCTTTTGTCAGGCAGCTGCCTTAACTCAAGTTTCAAGTTTTATTTTCGCAACATTCATTGGAAGAATTGAGCACACATTCATAGTCAATTATAAGGCTAGGACGTCTATTTATCGAGCAAATAAGATAAATACTTCCAGCAGTTTCAAAGATGTCTTTGGCATAGATGTTCCTTACATCGAGTCTTGTAGCAGTCAGCTTTTGTCAGGCAGCTGCCTAAACTCAAGTTTCAAGTTTTATTTTTGCAACATTCATTGGAAGAATTGAGCACACATTCATAGTCAATTATAAGGCTAGGACGTCTATTTAGCGAGCAAATAAGATAAATACTTCCAGCAGTTTCAAAGATGTCTTTGGCATAGATGTTCCTTACATCGAGTCTTGTAGCAGTCAGCTTTTGTCAGGCAGCTGCCTTAACTCAAGTTTCAAGTTTTATTTTTGCAACATTCATTGGAAGAATTGAGCACACATTCATAGTCAATTATAAGGCTAGGACGTCTATTTAGCGAGCAAATAAGATAAATACTTCCAGCAGTTTCAAAGATGTCTTTGGCATAGATGTTCCTTACATCGAGTCTTGTAGCAGTCAGCTTTTGTCAGGCAGCTGCCTTAACTCAAGTTTCAAGTTTTATTTTTGCAAAATTCATTGGAAGAATTTAGCACACATTCATAGTCAATTATAAGGCTAGGACGTCTATTTAGCGTGCAAATAAGATAAATACTTCCAGCAGTTTCAAAGATGTCTTTGGCATAGATGTTCCTTACATCGAGTCTTGTAGCAGTCAGCTTTTGTCAGGCAGCTGCCTTAACTCAAGTTTCAAGTTTTATTTTTGCAACATTCATTGGAAGAATTGAGCACACATTCATAGTCAATTATAAGGCTAGAACGTCTATTTAGCGAGCAAATAAGATAAATACTTCCAGCAGTTTCAAAGATGTCTTTGGCATAGATGTTCCTTACATCGAGTCTTGTAGCAGTCAGCTTTTGTCAGGCAGCTGCCTTAACTCAAGTTACAAGTTTTTTTTTTGCAACATTCATTGGAAGAATTGAGCACACATTCATAGTCAATTATAAGGCTAGGACGTCTATTTAGCGAGCAAATAAGATAAATACTTCCAGCAGTTTCAAAGATGTCTTTGGCATAGATGTTCCTTACATCGAGTCTTGTAGCAGTCAGCTTTTGTCAGGCAGCTGCCTTAACTCAAGTTTCAAGTTTTATTTTTGCAACATTCATTGGAAGAATTGAGCACACATTCATAGTCAATTATAAGGCTAGGACGTCTATTTAGCGAGCAAATAAGATAAATACTTCCAGCAGTTTCAAAGATGTCTTTGGCATAGATGCTCCTTACATCGAGTCTTGTAGCAGTCAGCTTTTGTCAGGCAGCTGCCTTAACTCAAGTTTCAAGTTTTATTTTTGCAACATTCATTGGAAGAATTGAGCACACATTCATAGTCAATTATAAGGCTAGGACGTCTATTTAGCGAGCAAATAAGATAAATACTTCCAGCAGTTTCAACGATGTCTTTGGCATAGATGTTCCTTACATCGAGTCTTGTAGCAGTCAGCTTATGTCAGGCAGCTGCCTTAACTCAAGTTTCAAGTTTTATTTTTGCAACATTCATTGGAAGAATTGAGCACACATTCATAGTCAATTATAAGGCTAGGACGTCTATTTAGCGAGCAAATAAGATAAATACTTCCAGCAGTTTCAAAGATGTCTTTGGCATAGATGTTCCTTACATCGAGTCTTGTAGCAGTCAGCTTTTGCCTTAACTCAAGTTTCAAGTTTTATTTTCGCAACATTCATTGGAAGAATTGAGCACACATTCATAGTCAATTATAAGGCTAGGACGTCTATTTAGCGAGCAAATAAGATAAATACTTCCAGCAGTTTCAAAGATGTCTTTGGCATAGATGTTCCTTACATCGAGTCTTGTAGCAGTCAGCTTTTGTCAGGCAGCTGCCTTAACTCAAGTTTCAAGTTTTATTTTTGCAACATTCATTGGAAGAATTGAGCACACATTCATAGTCAATTATAAGGCTAGGACGTCTATTTAGCGAGCAAATAAGATAAATACTTCCAGCAGTTTCAAAGATGTCTTTGGCATAGATGTTCCTTACATCGAGTCTTGTAGCAGTCAGCTTTTGTCAGGCAGCTGCCTTAACTCAAGTTTCAAGTTTTATTTTTGCAACATTCATTGGAAGAATTGAGCACACATTCATAGTCAATTATAAGGCTAGGACGTCTATTTAGCGAGCAAATAAGATAAATACTTCCAGCAGTTTCAAAGATGTCTTTGGCATAGATGTTCCTAACATCGAGTCTTGTAGCAGTCAGCTTTTGTCAGGCAGCTGCCTTAACTCAAGTTTCAAGTTTTATTTTTGCAACATTCATTGGAAGAATTGAGCACACATTCATAGTCAATTATAAGGCTAGGACGTCTATTTAGCGAGCAAATAAGATAAATACTTCCAGCAGTTTCAAAGATGTCTTTGGCATAGATGTTCCTTACATCGAGTCTTGTAGCAGTCAGCTTTTGTCAGGCAGCTGCCTTAACTCAAGTTTCAAGTTTTATTTTTGCAACATTCATTGGAAGATTTGAGCACACATTCATAGTCAATTATAAGGCTAGGACGTCTATTTAGCGAGCAAATAAGATAAATACTTCCAGCAGTTTCAAAGATGTCTTTGGCATAGATGTTCCTTACATCGAGTCTTGTAGCAGTCAGCTTTTGTCAGGCAGCTGCCTTAACTCAAGTTTCAAGTTTTATTTTTGCAACATTCATTGGAAGATTTGAGCACACATTCATAGTCAATTATAAGGCTAGGACGTCTATTTAGCGAGCAAATAAGATAAATACTTCCAGCAGTTTCAAAGATGTCTTTGGCATAGATGTTCCTTACATCGAGTCTTGTAGCAGTCAGCTTTTGTCAGGCAGCTGCCTTAACTCAAGTTTCAAGTTTTATTTTTGCAACATTCATTGGAAGATTTGAGCACACATTCATAGTCAATTATAAGGCTAGGACGTCTATTTAGCGAGCAAATAAGATAAATACTTCCAGCAGTTTCAAAGATGTCTTTGGCATAGATGTTCCTAACATCGAGTCTTGTAGCAGTCAGCTTTTGTCAGGCAGCTGCCTTAACTCAAGTTTCAAGTTTTATTTTTGCAACATTCATTGGAAGAATTGAGCACACATTCATAGTCAATTATAAGGCTAGGACGTCTATTTAGCGAGCAAATAAGATAAATACTTCCAGCAGTTTCAAAGATGTCTTTGGCATAGATGTTCCTTACATCGAGTCTTGTAGCAGTCAGCTTTTGTCAGGCAGCTGCCTTAACTCAAGTTTCAAGTTTTATTTTTGCAACATTCATTGGAAGAATTGAGCACACATTCATAGTCAATTATAAGGCTAGGACGTCTATTTATCGAGCAAATAAGATAAATACTTCCAGAAGTTTCAAAGATGTCCTTAGCATAGATGTTCCTTACATCGAGTCTTGTAGCAGTCAGCTTTTGTCAGGCAGCTGCCTTAACTCAAGTTTCAAGTTTTATTTTTGCAACATTCATTGGAAGAATTGAGCACACATTCATAGTCAATTATAAGGCTAGGACGTCTATTTAGCGAGCAAATAAGATAAATACTTCCAGCAGTTTCAAAGATGTCTTTAGCATAGATGTTCCTTACATCGAGTATTGTAGCAGTCAGCTTTTGTCAGGCAGCTGCCTTAACTCAAGTTTCAAGTTTTATTTTTGCAACATTCATTGGAAGAATTGAGCACACATTCATAGTCAATTATAAGGCTAGGACGTCTATTTAGCGAGCAAATAAGATAAATACTTCCAGCAGTTCAAAGATGTCTTTGGCATAGATGTTCCTTACATCGAGTCTTGTAGCAGTCAGCTTTTGTCAGGCAGCTGCCTTAACTCAAGTTTCAAGTTTTATTTTTGCAACATTCATTGGAAGAATTGAGCACACATTCATAGTCAATTATAAGGCTAGGACGTCTATTTAGCGAGCAAATAAGATAAATACTTCCAGCAGTTTCAAAGATGTCTTTGGGATAGATGTTCCTTACATCGAGTCTTGTAGCAGTCAGCTTTTGTCAGGCAGCTGCCTTAACTCAAGTTTCAAGTTTTATTTTTGCAACATTCATTGGAAGAATTGAGCACACATTCATAGTCAATTATAAGGCTAGGACGTCTATTTAGCGAGCAAATAAGATAAATACTTCCAGCAGTTTCAAAGATGTCTTTGGCATAGATGTTCCTTACATCGAGTCTTGTAGCAGTCAGCTTTTGTCAGGCAGCTGCCTTAACTCAAGTTTCAAGTTTTATTTTTGCGACATTCATTGGAAGATTTGAGCACACATTCATAGTCAATTATAAGGCTAGGACGTCTATTTAGCGAGCAAATAAGATAAATACTTCCAGAAGTTTCAAAGATGTCCTTAGCATAGATGTTCCTTACATCGAGTCTTGTAGCAGTCAGCTTTTGTCAGGCAGCTGCCTTAACTCAAGTTTCAAGTTTTATTTTTGCAACATTCATTGGAAGAATTGAGCACACAATCATAGTCAATTATAAGTCTAGAACGTCTATTTAGCGAGCAAATAAGATAAATACTTCCAGCAGTTTCAAAGATGTCTTTAGCATAGATGTTCCTTACATCGAGTATTGTAGCAGTCAGCTTTTGTCAGGCAGCTGCCTTAACTCAAGTTTCAAGTTTTATTTTTGCAACATTCATTGGAAGAATTGAGCACACATTCATAGTCAATTATAAGGCTAGGACGTCTATTTAGCGAGCAAATAAGATAAATACTTCCAGCAGTTTCAAAGATGTCTTTGGCATAGATGTTCCTTACATCGAGTCTTGTAGCAGTCAGCTTTTGTCAGGCAGCTGCCTTAACTCAAGTTTCAAGTTTTATTTTTGCAACATTCATTGGAAGAATTGAGCACACATTCATAGTCAATTATAAGGCTAGGACGTCTATTTAGCGAGCAAATAAGATAAATACTTCCAGCAGTTTCAAAGATGTCTTTGGCATAGATGTTCCTTACATCGAGTCTTGTAGCAGTCAGCTTTTGTCAGGCAGCTGCCTTAACTCAAGTTTCAAGTTTTATTTTTGCAACATTCATTGGAAGAATTGAGCACACATTCATAGTCAATTATAAGGCTAGGACGTCTATTTATCGAGCAAATAAGATAAATACTTCCAGAAGTTTCAAAGATGTCCTTAGCATAGATGTTCCTTACATCGAGTCTTGTAGCAGTCAGCTTTTGTCAGGCAGCTGCCTTAACTCAAGTTTCAAGTTTTATTTTTGCAACATTCATTGGAAGAATTGAGCACACATTCATAGTCAATTATAAGGCTAGGACGTCTATTTAGCGAGCAAATAAGATAAATACTTCCAGCAGTTTCAAAGATGTCTTTAGCATAGATGTTCCTTACATCGAGTATTGTAGCAGTCAGCTTTTGTCAGGCAGCTGCCTTAACTCAAGTTTCAAGTTTTATTTTTGCAACATTCATTGGAAGAATTGAGCACACATTCATAGTCAATTATAAGGCTAGGACGTCTATTTAGCGAGCAAATAAGATAAATACTTCCAGCAGTTTCAAAGATGTCTTTGGCATAGATGTTCCTTACATCGAGTCTTGTAGCAGTCAGCTTTTGTCAGGCAGCTGCCTTAACTCAAGTTTCAAGTTTTATTTTTGCAACATTCATTGGAAGAATTGAGCACACATTCATAGTCAATTATAAGGCTAGGACGTCTATTTAGCGAGCAAATAAGATAAATACTTCCAGCAGTTTCAAAGATGTCTTTGGGATAGATGTTCCTTACATCGAGTCTTGTAGCAGTCAGCTTTTGTCAGGCAGCTGCCTTAACTCAAGTTTCAAGTTTTATTTTTGCAACATTCATTGGAAGAATTGAGCACACATTCATAGTCAATTATAAGGCTAGGACGTCTATTTAGCGAGCAAATAAGATAAATACTTCCAGCAGTTTCAAAGATGTCTTTGGCATAGATGTTCCTTACATCGAGTCTTGTAGCAGTCAGCTTTTGTCAGGCAGCTGCCTTAACTCAAGTTTCAAGTTTTATTTTTGCGACATTCATTGGAAGATTTGAGCACACATTCATAGTCAATTATAAGGCTAGGACGTCTATTTAGCGAGCAAATAAGATAAATACTTCCAGAAGTTTCAAAGATGTCCTTAGCATAGATGTTCCTTACATCGAGTCTTGTAGCAGTCAGCTTTTGTCAGGCAGCTGCCTTAACTCAAGTTTCAAGTTTTATTTTTGCAACATTCATTGGAAGAATTGAGCACACAATCATAGTCAATTATAAGGCTAGAACGTCTATTTAGCGAGCAAATAAGATAAATACTTCCAGCAGTTTCAAAGATGTCTTTAGCATAGATGTTCCTTACATCGAGTATTGTAGCAGTCAGCTTTTGTCAGGCAGCTGCCTTAACTCAAGTTTCAAGTTTTATTTTTGCAACATTCATTGGAAGAATTGAGCACACATTCATAGTCAATTATAAGGCTAGGACGTCTATTTAGCGAGCAAATAAGATAAATACTTCCAGCAGTTTCAAAGATGTCTTTGGCATAGATGTTCCTTACATCGAGTCTTGTAGCAGTCAGCTTTTGTCAGGCAGCTGCCTTAACTCAAGTTTCAAGTTTTATTTTTGCAACATTCATTGGAAGAATTGAGCACACATTCATAGTCAATTATAAGGCTAGGACGTCTATTTATCGAGCAAATAAGATAAATACTTCCAGAAGTTTCAAAGATGTCCTTAGCATAGATGTTCCTTACATCGAGTCTTGTAGCAGTCAGCTTTTGTCAGGCAGCTGCCTTAACTCAAGTTTCAAGTTTTATTTTTGCGACATTCATTGGAAGATTTGAGCACACATTCATAGTCAATTATAAGGCTAGGACGTCTATTTAGCGAGCAAATAAGATAAATACTTCCAGAAGTTTCAAAGATGTCCTTAGCATAGATGTTCCTTACATCGAGTCTTGTAGCAGTCAGCTTTTGTCAGGCAGCTGCCTTAACTCAAGTTTCAAGTTTTATTTTTGCAACATTCATTGGAAGAATTGAGCACACATTCATAGTCAATTATAAGGCTAGGACGTCTATTTAGCGAGCAAATAAGATAAATACTTCCAGCAGTTTCAAAGATGTCTTTGGCATAGATGTTCCTTACATCGAGTCTTGTAGCAGTCAGCTTTTGTCAGGCAGCTGCCTTAACTCAAGTTTCAAGTTTTATTTTTGCAACATTCAGGCGCGTAGCCAGAAAAATTTTTAGGTGGTGGGGGGGGGGGGGGGTTTCAGCAAATATTAAATACACATATTCGTACTTAATAATATACAAATTTCAAATTTTTTTCTACAAAAGAATGTCTATTTTCCGACTTGTTTTCGCCATTTCGTTCTACAATAAATAAAGTAATTATTTTATTACAAAAGTATCTTTCCAAATTTTCGACTATTTCGGGGGGTTTGAACCCCCGAAACCCCCCCCCCCCCCTGTATACGCGCCTGCCTAGGAATATTATCAGCAGATAGCACAATGATTCTTATGAATTCTATTATCCTGGTCTTGTCTAACTATTAAATAACAGACATTCTGAGAACTATAGAACTATTGGAACTTGGCCAACTGAAACCCATTTTCATCAAATTTACTCTGGCTTCCCACCCTAGCAAAATTCTATTTGCTTCGCTCAGAGGTCATAAAAATCTGCTGAATTTTAAATAGTTTGACAAGCAGTTATGTATATGCTATGTAATCAAATAGGATTGGCTCTGCTTTTGCAGTTAATTTGGCTAAGAGTGTTTCTGGCCAACTCTGCGAATGTCTGGGCCAATAAAATTGTTAATTACATTTTATTAGCGCAAGCCGAAGCCCAACAAAAGTCGTTAAAGAATCAGGCAGCTCCCTGGAGTTGGTTCCATGATTCCATGGTCTGCCGCTAGCTCCGGCTATAAACTTCTTGGATTTCGGCACAGGCTGGCCGCATATTTAATAAGATGTCGGGCGGCGTCAAAGTTGCTGGCTCGCCAGGCTATATAATAATACACACTCCAAATTAATATTAATTTCAGGGCAGAGCTAAAACTTTAACTAGGTTGCTGCCAAATGGGAAAACGCAAGCACAGAGTGAAAGAGAGAGAGAGAGAGAGAGAGAGTGAGTGAGCTGGCCGCAAACTAAGACAGCAATTTATTGTAAGATAACGCGGCACATGAAACGTTTCCACAGGGTTGCTTCGGACGGGGAGCGTGAGTTGCAGGTTCGGTGGGTGGAAGCCTGTTACAGGCCACACACTTTTAGGCATGCTCCATTTAAAGCCAAAATTTATGGCACGTGGCGCTGGTTTGAATTACAAAAGGGCGCTGCTTGGGCGCCCCTAATGAAAAGCCAAGCCAAGGCTGAAAGCGTGAGCGTAACCTGAAGGATAAGAGGTAGCAGATAGTTCTGGGGGTAAGGGGATTCCCCATGGTCTGAGGCACTTTTGAGCTATGCGCTTTGCGCTTTGAGTAGAGTGAAGGCGTAACGGCTTTTGTCTTTTCAACTGTCGCAGTCAGTGCAATCATTTCCGTAAAATATCTTATTCTATGTGCACTTATCTTCCGTCCGACTGAAAAGGCGCATTTTCCCACTCGCATCGCCTGTCCCTTACTCTTCCCCTGCTCTCGGCCCTCTCGGTGTTTTGCAATTTGCTTAGATTTCCGCCGCTGGAGGCGAACTGCTGCACCATAATTATATTCCATAACAAAGGACTGAAACCCGACTCGGAAATGGGTCAAAGAAATTGAAGAAAAAGAAAAAAAATGAGTGCTGCTACAAAGGAAATTAATTCTCAGTTGAAGCTGCGATGTAGCGCATCGATCTAGTTCAATTTAACTGCAAACTCAATATTGTTAACTTCATTTGAAATGACTTGGAACTAATAACTCTTGTTCGGATGAACCATACAAATACTGCAACGAGCTACTGTATGACGAGGAATCAGAAGAGAAAAGCTTTTCCAAGTGAACAATTGAGAGACGTGGCTGAACTACTACTGCGTGAGCGATAATGCGAATGGAATAGCAATTAGCGAAATATAGAAAGTCGTGAAACTAAGTTAATAAATGGAATTTTGGGCTTGACTTTTTCAGTCAGTTTATTTAGTAAACAATTTAAGTAATTGAATTATAGTTAAAATTAATTTTGCCGTAAATGGAACTGTCAATCAACTTAATATATTCAATTCATTATCTAACTTGGAATTTTAGAAATTATATATAGATTAGATATTTAAGCTAATCTAGAGTAGGAACTAGTTCAATTCATTTGCAAATTAGATTTGAGCTAGACTAAATATCGAATATTCTTAAAACTAACTAATAATAGTTTCACTTTGGCAAGCATTAAAAGTAATGCAGAAATTGTGAAACTAGTTCAATTTAAGAAATACCATTAAACTGAGCTATAGTGAGACTTGAATAATAACAAGTTAATTTAAAATATACGAACTAGTCAATTGAATTTGGATGACTCAACTACAAGTCATTTTATAAAAATAATTTGTTACCAAAATGAACTAATGAACAAGTTCCATTTTAAATGAATTTCAAAAGATTGTGCGGAGTGGATGAATAAATTAACTAACCATAGTCATATGTATATGTATTATATGGTTAGTGATCAAATTTAAAGGAACTTATTTATGTCAGAAACCGAAATCTAGTTCAAGCGAGTAAATGAGCTCACTGTAAATGGCAACTGTACACTCAACGACTTTTCGAATGCTTGGCAACTCTTATCATTAGCTGACTTGTGCTTTAAAAAGAAAAAACTACATGTTTTATTACCAAAAAATAAAAAACTATAAAACTTTTTTGAACAGTCATTTAATGTACATAGTCGTATATATGTATATATGTATGCCATGCCTTGCCTTAGCCTGGGGCAGCTTTTTTTTGGCACTTTCCGTTAGCCGAGTTGCGTGTTATCAAACGATTTACAGGCCGCAAGTGCGACTGCATAATTTATCAATAATAACAACAGGCAAAAAAATAAAAAAAAAATAAAAAGGAACTGTGCATAAAGCAACAGACGGAGTAACAAAAAAAAAATGCTAATGAGTTTGCGTCTCGACTCTCCGCTCCTCGGTCTTGGCTGTGGTCTACGGCTAACTGTCAGCATTTCTCTAGGGCAACGGCTGCGGGGAGGGCCAAGCAATTTCGTTTCGCTTGATTTTGAACGACTTCCTGGGCAGCCAAACCTGGCCGCACCCCGTCCCCGTTGAGCTCAACCCCTGACCCAGCAATTAGCGACAGTTGCAGCATGGACATAACTTTACCTTCCTCCTCTTTCATTTACTTTTTTTTTTGTCTCATTTATTTTTTTTTCTGTTTTGTGGTATTTGGTTTTTTGTCCTCGCTTCAATGCGTTGCTGTATTTAGCTCTCCCGCTCCCTCTCCCTCTGCCTCTCTCCACATCCCTGTCGTTGTCTACGTCTCGCTTTTTTAATGACAATTTGTGTTGTTAGAGTCGCATTTGGGTATTGTTGCATTGCACCGGTTAATTTGGAAACTGTCGATTTTCATTTATTCGCTTCCGGTTTTTGCATTTCGATGATGAGAACCAGTGAAGCGTGCCAGCTGCTCGGAACTAGCTCCGGCGAACGACATGGCCATAATCAAGCGTTAAACCAGTTCGAATATCAATTGCTTAAGAATGAAACCCGTTTGCCCTCCAGCTCTATCTAACAACTAGCCCAAAACTCACCCCGTTTCACAGAATCCGTATCGTTCAGGGTCCCGGCAGTCGATAGCGCCCGTTTTGCCGTACTTTGCGTTTCGCTTCTTTTTTCTTCATGCTGAAAAGCGTAATTAATGCGTTTTTCCTTTCACAGGCATTTGGGAATCACGATTTTTTTTTTTATTTTTGCGCTGAGCGTGCAAAAATACGCAAAAAAATAAAATAAAAGCCCAGCGGCCCTTGGTGTGTCGCTGTGCACAAGGCGTGGCACTGAACAATGCCGCACACACACACGCACAGAAAATTTGCTGAAGTTCCACTTTATCATTAAGCATCCAAAAGTAACTTTTATGCTTTATTTCCGTTTCGGGCAAAAACGAGAACAAATGCGAACAACAAAAATGAAATAAAAAAGGAACTAAAGCTTGAGGCTCGTTGAGCCGCAATATCGCACTCAAGGGTTTAATTTATAGTACGTAACGGTATACGTATAGATATATATATGTCTGTGTATGTGTATGGGTAGGGTTGGCCAGCAAGATAAATAGATGCAGGATATTACAGCCAGCTGCGTGTCCTTTCGATCGACTCTCAACGTCTCAAGTGCCGCCCGGAACCCGATTGGATTCGATTTTCAAAATCGCAATTGGGGTTCGTGCCACAAAGAGTGCGTCCAAGTGCAAATGAAATGCCAATTTAGTAGTCAGGGGAGGAGGGGAATAAATAAACCACAATGAGATTCAATTCTCACTGAATCAGCGGACAGTGAACGGTACAGTGCAAACTCTAAGATAAACAGAAGAATCAATACAAAGTTTGAGCAAAAAATAACATTAAAAGAATTTTTTTAATTCACAATAAAAAAGTTCATACTAAAAGTATTTCAAGTAGAGCAAATTTTATTAAGTAAGCCAAGCAACTGAGGCCCAAATTAACAGAGTTTTATTAAGCTCTCTTTGCCAATTGTATTAATAAAACTGGGGCTAAAGTCTTTAAACATAATTCAAGAAATTTAATTAGAAGACTGTTAAGAATTTTCAAATTTTTAATTGAGGCAAAAGTCTTTATCAATATAATATTAATAATTTTTTTAGTTTTCTTATTATACTGCTATATCTGCTTCTTATATAGTTTCCGTAAAATTATAAATAAATCAATAACCAACTAAATTAAGCAAAGGTGTAATACTCAGTTCAAAGACACTTAAATAAATATTGACGAATCAATATTTAGGGATTTAAATTTAAGGAATATTGGATATACTTATCTGCTTAAGACTTTGAACTCATTAGCTCTAAAATATAGTTTTTTTTTTGTCGATTTGAGGCGGAGATATATGTATGTATGTATCTACTAAATATTTATGGACTTGTGTCGCCTACATTCAAATAGAATTTCCGCTACACCAGATATGGCATTAAGCCAAATCTTTTGCCATTTGCGTCTAGTGGGCGTAGCGAGGAAACCTAAAGACTTTATGAGGCAAGGCTATCAGCAATTACAAATTTCACTCCGGACTTATGTATATTCTATATGCAAATAGAAGGATGGACAGCAAGATGTATAGATAAATATTAAAACAATGTGTTCTAGTCAATATGTAAAGGATTATAATACATATATTTGAAATCTATAAGAATTCCGTTGCAATAAATTATCTCTTAAGTTTTCGCTGAGTGTATTTAGCTGATGTTTAAGGCATTTCTTTCATATTGGACTCAACAGAACTTTCCCAACTGCTGAGCACATTAGTTCCCCCACTTATATGAGGCTCACACATATTACTCGAGTGGCATCTATTTAAAAAAAGGAAAAAAAATAAATAAAAAACGTAAAGTACTAGAGTAACGAGAGGGAGGAGCAGGGGATGCTAGGGGGTCAGTGTAAAGAGAGGGAACAAATCCTATTGGACGCATGATTAATGACTGCAAATTCATTTCCGCCGGCGCGTTGAACACGAGAGTCCGGACGGACAACGAGGCCAGGGCAAGGGCAGGGGGCGGTACGATGCCCATAAAGATTTGTGTTTGCCCACTCTGGCTGGCAGAGAACTCGCTGAAGTGGACCTCGACCGGACTGGACTTGGCTGTTCGCTGTCGGCGTCGCAGCTGGCGTCGCAGTTGGCGTCGCATTTATGTTCGTATCTTTTGTGTATCTTGTGCACACTTCCTGGAAATGCCTGGCAAACAAAAAAGAGCTCGTATCTCTGCAGGTAGCGAGGCCATGTGTGTGTGTGTGTGTGTGCCTGTCTATAAGCTGGAAATTACTGTAAATCAGCAAATCAGGTCATTAGATACATTAATCTCGACAGCCTGCACAATTTATGCTAAATTATAGCGTATGCAAACGCTGTTAGCCTTAATCCCAGGCCCTTGGATACGTGCTTAAGAGTGAGTATGTGTGTGTGTGTGTGTGTCTGCCCAGGCTTAAGCCACACATGTATGTATGTATGTGTGTGCGTGTGCTTCTTCTCCCTCGGGGCAGGTGCGACCCTTATAACGAGCGAGCCCGCCAAACAATTTGTATAAAATATTGCACCCGCTCCACCAAAAAGGCCACTAAATAACGCACTAAAAAAAAAACCAGAAAGAAGAACAGTTAGCGCTAAAAGCCCCCATTTACCAGAGAGATGCCGAGGTAGGGCAAAAGAGAGAGGAATACCCCCATTCATTACGATTCTTCATTGCAAGTGACAGTTTTCGAGTTTTCAAGTTTTCGAGGGCTGCCCGCTTTTTGTTCTGCTTCTTTATTCTTATTTTGTATGCTGCTTCTTCTTCTTCTTCTTCTGTTGTTCCCTTTCCACAATTGCAGTCGAATTGTTACAACTAACTGAACACTAAGTAGCTTAAGCTCTAAACTACAGTACAAAGTCTGTTGAACGAACTTACAAACTTCGTGCTGTTGTCTGTTGTCAATCGATGGAGAACAAAGAAAGAGAAGAAGAATGTAGAACTTTGTGCGGCCACAGCGAAAAACCAAGAGAGAGAAACAACTGTGAATAGAATAGAAAAGAGCAATAGAATAATTAAATATCATTTTATATTATTTGTATATTTGAATATATTGTTTCCATATAAAAATGCGAATCTATTAAATAAGAATTTTTTTTTTTTTTTAATATTAATAGTAATATTTCAATATATGTTTATTGAACTTAGGGAATGCTAGGTTTCTCGTATATAAACTATATTCAATCTATAACATCTGAAATGTAGCTAATCTAGAAAATAAATAATGTAAATTAGCTGGAATACAAAGTTGCTTTAGTAAAAAGAATCTCTTGCTCGAACTAGCTGGAATGTAAAGTGTGAAATATCTTAAGTTTAAAGAGAGACATGGAGAGCTGCTAAACACTAAGTCCACAAGCGAACTGAAACAAAGTCATGGAAAATACTTGCTAATTGGACTCCTTAAGCTAGCAGCACATTCCGTTGTTGTAAAATGTAGACAAGATTATGGCAATTGTTGCTATACGCTCTGGGATCGTGGCAGATCCACTGTTATTATTTTGAAATTACTTTAAATATACGCGGCTGGGCTTTTATTTAATCTTTATGACAGCCAGAAGGTAGACGGGCAGAGCTCAGATCAGTTCAGTTCAGCTTAGCTCAGCTCAGCTCACCTTAGCTGTGCGTGCTGTTGATCTTCTTCTAGGGAGGGAGTGGCACGGCCTCGAGAGTAGTTCAAAGAAAGGGTGATTAAATGATGAGCCATCAGCTCGTCTGCCGCATGTATGTATTATTATGAGTCCCATCAAAAGAGCTCCTCTCTGGAGTCTAATATATCATTCAGTAGTGCGGCGTATTATCTTCATTTTTTTGTTGTTTCCTATATAATTATTCGAATACAAACAACAACAGCGGGGAACATTCCTCAAATAAGCAAAGCTATGTTATGTCTATAATTTTTGTCAGTCAGGGTCGTTTTTTTTTTTTTATTATTAGAGCAAAGGGTAACCGAGCGACATTCCAGGCAACGGTTTGTTTCCAAAAGTATTTCAAGGGAATTCGTTTAATAGCGTTTGCAATAAAAAAAACTGGAAGAAAAATAAAAAATTCGGGTAGTATTATAACTGCAATTTGCAGGGAGAAAAGGCAGATAGAGAGAGAGAGAGAGGGAGAGGGAGAGGCAGAGAGTCTCGCCCCTTCAATTGGCTCGTCGAAGGTCAGTTTAATTATGCATTTGACAGCTGCCAATGGAAGGGCTGAGCCTAGTGCGGAGTGGAACTCGTTTTTGGCAGCCAAATAGCTAGAATGCCTGACAATTAGTTGCATAAGTTGAAGCAAATAAAAAAGAAAATATATTTAAAAAAAAAAAAACACACACACACACACACAGGACAGAAATAATTGAAATTGTTTACAACTCGAGAGCGACCGAATGCGGAATACAATGAAAATGAATAATTCCCGATGGGCCTGTGGGGGCTATTAAAAAGATGCCAATGTGTGCCCAGCAATCAGCAGTCCACAAAAATGGCCATGATGAATCAGTAAGGAGCTGTCGGACTCTGGACTAAAGTATATACAATACATTATAGTTGTATACATACATACATATGTACATACCTACATACATATATAAAGGCAGGCAACTCTGCTATGGGACGAACAACTTCGGCGAAGCCCACACCACAAAGATACAAAGATACATTTTTAAAATGTTAAATTGATGCAGGCAGCAGTCAACAGGCAGCGGGCAACTGGAGGGGGAAAAGGTGGAACAGCACTAACCATAAAAAGGTATTTAGCAATTTAGATGCATTCGACGTCGTGTCCGAGACGAACGCGATCTCCTCCAACTGGAGTGTTCAAGTAGTGCTTCGCTTTCCAGCTCCTCAAGATTGCTGCTGCTGTTGTTGTTGTTGTCGCTGTTTCCTGAGTATCGCACGCTTCGATCTCTGCTGCTGATTGCGCAGCTGGAGGGGATGGGAGCGCATGTGTGTGTGAGTGTATCGGTGTATGTATGTGTGTGCGCCTTGAAAAATGAATTGCTTAGCGCTCGCCCAAATAGTCCATGGCATAAATTCCGAATGGGAAACGCATCAATCAACGGTTTAAGCTCAGCGAAGAGAATGGAAGAACAGAGAGGGCAAATTGCCCAGCAGTTGTTGTAGTTGCTGTAGTTGCTGTTGGAAAGGCAGCGCTGAATACCAAAAAGCTTGGCAACGGCAAAAGAGAACGGCGCTGGAATTAAAGAGCGCGTGATGATATTGCTGGAAAGATTAGAAGGCGCAATGGCAGCCAAAAAACGAAAAGGAAAACAACAAAAAATCGACAAAAATTAAATAAGAAAAGATAACAAGACTAAGAAAGAAACTAGGCATGAGCCCAAGCCCAGAATACGTGGAAAGGCAAACAAAAATCAACAACAACAGCAACAACAGCAACTGCGACAGCAATAACAGAGCGCAGAGCTGAGAACAAATAGGCGAGTCATCGGCATATGACCATGGCAAGCGGATTAGCTTACCTGGCCCAGGGCGGACGAACGAGCACAGCGGCGTCTGAGCCGCTCCCCTGAGTGTCGGTGCCCGTTGCCCGTTGCCCGTTGCCCGTTGGCCGTTGGCCGTCGCTCAGTGCCAGCTAAAAATTTACGATTTTAGCACAGATTGTAAAGTAAATTTTCCTGTTTTTATTTCGAATTAACAAGCGTGGCCCAGGCAAGCAGACAGCGAAAGATAGAGAGAGCGAATAGTGAAGAGCGAGAGGGAGACAGCAACAGAGAACAAGAACAAGCAACAAGAACAGCCTCAATCGTCGAGGCTCGTGAAAATAAAAAACGAAAGTTTCATGCATTTTTTTTCCACTCTCTTTGGTTTTTTTTTTTTGTTGTTTGTGTTCTTTGTGTGATTCTTTTTTAGAATGCGCATTACAGGAAGCCCATGGATCGAACCGGTTGGTTCTTTCAACTCGGCTAAGCTGAGTCGAGCCGAGCTGAGCGGTTACTTAATAATGCAAACAGGTTTCCGACGGACTCATCTAAGGATGTGAACGCATGTAGTAGAAAGGCCAGCAAGGCAGCCGGCCATCCAGCCAGCTAAGTTATGGATATTGATAATGATGATGACGACGACGACGGCATTGATGATGAACTAGCTTTTTATCAAGGCGATGACAAAGCGCGATTAGAGAACGTCTCTGCACAGGAAATCTGAAAATGTGGGCTGGATTTAATGAGCGACGGGCCGCCGTTTAATAAAGAGCGAGAGGACAGAAAGAGAGAGAAAGAGGGAGCAAAAGTCCCACATTCAACCGTATAGGGTTTCTTCTTTTGTTATTCATTTATAAAATATACAATGGTATTATTTTAAGACTAGTTATAAATTCACGAGAACACACAATAGTTTCATGGTACAACAACAACAACAACAACAAATATGCCTCTGTGCTTGTTCTTTGTTAGGAGGATTCTAAAAAGAGAAATGCATAATTCACTGACACACACACACACATATACTACACGCAAACACGTTCGCAGTGACAATCATGTGCATGTGTGTGCGTGTCCATTCTGCGGCAGCGCCTAAGCTAATTACCGTTGATTCAATTTACCCATTGCTTATTTTCTTGGGCAATTTCCTGTTTCTCTCTACCTTGCGGTCTTCGCGTACCTATTTTCTTTAATTTGAGCAGTTTGGTAATTTAAAAATTGGAGCTCCCCCGTGTGCCCTTACCTACAGTCCCATAATCAACTGTAATGCGGCCGACTCGGCGTTGAGCACGCAAGCAGGCAGGCAGTAAACAGCAAACAACAACAAGAGAAACGCAAACAAAACATATGCTTCAACAGCAACAACAACTACAATGGGCACGCCAAATTCACAAAGCTTCACACACAGACACATGCCCAGACAGTTCAGCACTCACACATCGAAATAATATTGATACACGGACACAGACACACCTCCCCATTTCTGAATAGCACTCGGGCACTCGTAAATTATTGCCGACTTGCGTGTGTTTGTGTGAGTATTTCACGAAACAGCTGATTTGTTATCAAAAGCGCTGAATAGCCACACAGACAGTGAGAGAGTAACAGAGACGCATACAGCACGAATGAGAGAGCACAAAGCCTCAAGTGCTGAATTCTCACGCTCAGCAACAGCAGCGCACTAACAACAACAAAAAGGTAGAAGAAATAAAACAAAAACAAAAAAAACAACGACGCCAACTGCGGCTGCTGCTATGGCAACGACCTTCCTTATTTATTACAATGTGTGTAATCGTCTACTGCGTATGTGTGTGTGTGTGTCTGCATGCAAGTTAGTATGTGTGTCGTATGTGTGCTTGCAGACGACGACTACGACGTCGACGTAGCTGTTGTTATTGTTATTGTTGCTGTTGGTGTTGGTGTTGTTGTCGATGATACTGATGATGACGGTGTTGCTTATGCGAAAGAGGGAGAACGGAAGGCGCTGACTTAAATTGCTTAGTTTTTAGTGCAGAAATGTCTGCAACATTTAAGTTTAATGCTGGCTCGTTACTGTTGTTGCTGTTCTGCTACTGCTGTTGGCTGGTGTGTGTTGTCGCTTCTTATGCTTTGTTCGTTTTTCTGTGTCTGCCAGATGGAGAAGGGGCATAATCTCTTTTGCTGGCTGGCAGCTTTTGCACTGAAAATCTTTGTGCTCATTGCGCAGTTTCCGTGTGGCTTAGTTTGAATTTTATTTCATGTAGTTGGTTTTGTTGTAACAGGGCAGCTGTCGTTGGCGCTGCCGTTGCTGTTGCCGTTGCTCGGCTGTGTGACTATTGTTGTTGTTTTGCTTTTGCCTTAGTTTCATTTTTTGGGATTTTATTTTAATGCCGCACCTTTGTACATAATGTAGAGTGAAAGAGCGAATAGAAAGATGTAAGAGATGACAGCAAATTGCAGTAAAATAGCAAAGCAAAAGCTTTGGAATGAATGCGGAACAGTGAAACGGGAATAAAAATGCAAGGCGAAATGGAATATTTGTTCATACATTCATACATAGTATGTAGGCATGTGTGTGTATATTTGCATTGTAGTATGTATTTATGAGCAGATATTAAAATTATATTTCATATCCATGCATACATGCATACGTGCTTAGATATGTGTGAGCGCTCAAGAGCTTGTCGCCAGGGCTATTAAATGGCAGCAAACAACAGTTTGATAGCACATAAATGATCAAAGCAGCGCATAAAATTGAAACTGCGCATAGGCTGAGGCCATAAAAAAATCATAAAAATTAAAGCAGGGCAACACTTAAAACGCACGCTCAAAAGAGCGAGAACGGCAGCAGAAATATGATTACAAAATAAAAAGGCAGCGACGTCGCTCTCTCGCACAACACGAAAGCAGTTGTAAAGATGGCCGCCGTGGCTATTATATAGCTGAATTTGTAAACGACACCAACACTTAAGCCGACACACACACACATGCACATAGCCAGACACACAGAGAACACAAGAGAGACAGAGTGAGAGCCAACATGTGATGCGGCATGTGTTTCAGTTACAGCCACTGAATGCAATTGGCTTAAGCGTTTGCAGCAACGATAACAAAGCAGCGTATGTATGAGTGAGTGCTGAATACGCGCCGACGTCACGGCCCAGTCGGCAATCAGCTGTGCGGCAGCTATATCCATCAGCAGGTAAAATGCTGGCCAGCAAAAAGGGCCACACTGCGAGAGGCAGTCGCTTGAGAGAGCTTGACGCGTGCAGACGGCTGCGTGAAAAGGACTCGGAAGTGTTTCTTACAACAAATATCATAAACTTTTTATTTCAATTTAAGTAAATTGAAAATTACATCAAACGTTGAAGAATAATAGCAAGCATTTTATAAAGTGTCAAAAAAAGTTCAGCCACATACTTATGTGTGTGCATCAATGTTGAAAAAAAAAATAAATAGTCCAAACGCAAAAACAACAACAAACATCTTCACATTGACGTTTGCGTCGTGAAACAGCTGTTATTGATCTCTCTCTCTCAATTCAGCACGTCTCTGCCGATTCAGCATAACGCTCTCCTCGCTTCGCGCTGAATGCTCAACCGAAAAAAAAAGAAATGAACTAAACTGAAGCAGTCGTTTCATTTCGCTTGCGCTGCTCAACGTGAACGGACGTGTTCGGGCAAATCTCTCCGCCTGTCGTTAGCGTATGATAAATAAAACTGTAAACTGCACGCGTGTTTTTGCATATAAATAAAGACTGAACCAACAAAACAAATAAGCAAAACACAAACTCAATTTGCAGCTTAAATAGTTTTCGAAAATAAACAAGACTGATTAAACAATAGAATAAACGGAAAATAATTGAATTACGGGTGCGACACAGCAACAAGAAAAAATAAAACATCAACAAAACTAAACCGAAAGCAAATTCCAAATAAAAAAAAAAAAATATTTACATATAAATAATCGCAGCAGCAGCAACATATGGATTAACGTTCCTCTTATACACACAAACACACACACACACTCGGATAAACAGCAGCTTTAATTACAGTTAAACGCTGTCTATATCTCTCACTTCTTGGATTACCAGTGCCAATTCAAACAAAAAAGAAAAGAAAAGAAAATACAAAATTGTCAAAGTCTAAGTGCAGTGAAAAGCTCTTAAAAAGAAGAAGAAAAAAATAAAATGCTGAAAAATTAAGCAAAGCGTAAACAAAAACAAAATTAAAGCTTTAAATCTTGTGTGTGTTGAACAAAAAAAACCAACAAGTATAAAATGACGATGGCTGCGTGTTATGCTAATTACGACATGTCCTCCATGTCGTCTCTTTCGCACAGCATGTCGGCGGCGCTGCAACAGCAGCAGCAGCAGCAACAACAGCTGCAGCAACAGCAGCAACAACAGCACCATCAACAGCAGCAACAGCAACAACAACAGCACATGTACCATGCTGCGGTTGCGGCGCATCAACAACAGTTGCTGCAACAGCAACGTCAACAACAACAACAACAGCAGCAGCCACCCGCCAACAACAACAACAATGGACGTCATGCAGTTGGGACACAGGTCGCTTCTGCTAGCAGCCAGCGCGGCAGCAATGTCACGGCAACAGCTGCTGGCAACGGCGCCAGCAGCAGCAGCGGCGGTGGCAACAGCAACACCAACAGCAGCAGCAGTGGCAACAGCAGCTCAGTCAGCAGCAACAAGGACTACAGCATTCCGTTGCACGTCGACTGCAGCGTCGAGTACGAGCTGCCCAATCAGCCAAAGCCGCCCGCCGGGCAGCGCGTGGAGCCGCTGCTGATGATCCATCCCTGCTATTTCCGTAAAATGGAGTCGCAGCGGCGCAGTCCGTTCGTCAACAATATGCAGGCGACGGCAACGGCGAGCGCGCGAAGTGCTGCCAGCAGTGCTGTGAGCAGCGCAGCGGCTTTGGGCAGCGGTGCGGCAACAGTGGCGTCGGCGCCCAGCAGCAGCAGTGCAGCGCGACGCAAGACCCAAATGCAACAGCAGCAGCAGCAACAACAACAGCAGCAGCAACAGCAACAACAACAGCAGCAACAGCGACAGGCAGCGTACCAGCAACAGCTGCGGCAGCAACAGCAGCAGCAGCAAATGTCACAAATGTCGCAGCAGGCGCTGTATCCAGTGCAGCAGCAGCAGCAGCAGCAACAACAACAGCAGCTGCGACAGCAGCAACAGCAACAACAACAACAGCAACATCGCAACCAAAGTCGTCAAAGCCAAAGCCAAAGCCACGCAGCAGCCAACTCAGTCGCAGCCGCCGCAGCAGCAGCGGCAGCTGCAGCAGCAGTAGCGACGTCTGCGTCGAGTCAATGGGAGCAATTGGCCGCTGCGCTGACGCCACACCAGCAGCAGCAGCAACAGCAGCACTCACACTCACACCCACATGCGCACACACACTCCCACCCACACTCGCACTCGCACCCACACACACACACACATACGCATCAGCAGCTGCAGCATGCGGCGTCGCTGTATTCGGCAAAAAGCAGCAACGCAACCGCCTCAGCCAACACCGGCGGCAAACGGGACGCTTTGCTGTCGGGCAGCAGCGGCAACAGCAACAGCTACGCTAGCAGCACTGTCAAGCATCAGCAGCAGCAACAGCAGCACTGCCTGCCTCCGCCTGTGGCGCCTTGGGATGCGGCGGCAGCGGCGGCGACTGCGCTGCTCATTGACCGCTCACCGATGGCGACTGTTCCTAGCAATTATCAGGCCGGTCCTGAGGCCACGCCCATGCACCGGCTGCCGCCCACGGCGTCGACAGACAAGCTGAGCGGCAAATACCGCCAATATCTGCGCACGCAGCATCGCATGCATCCCTACGCAGCAGCAGCAGCGGCGGCCGCCTCCCTCGCAGCAGCAGCGGCCGGCGCCAACTTGGGTCCGGCTTCGTTTGTGCCCTTCGGAACGGCGGCGACGTCGGCGACGGCAGCGGCAGCGCCAACATTCCAGCAACTGCAGCAAATCTCCTGCTACAACGTGTGATCCTCCTCCAACAACAATAATAAGAGCAACGGCAGCAGCAGCAACAACAACAACAACAACTGAGACAGACGCTTACCAAGTAAACGTCAATGAAGTAGAAAACAGAAAAAGAAAAAACATAAAAAAGAAAATCAACTGCAAAACGCTTTTTGAATATCCTGTTATACTATTCTCTTATTCTTTCACTGTATCCTGTTTTACTGTAGGGCTTGCAATGTGCCTGGTGTTAAGCATGTAAACGAAACGAACGGTATGACAATAAAAAGAAATGTGCATAGCCAAAAGAGAGAGCGCAAAGCAAAAGAACGGTGCCCTAAGCATATGCATGTGCATATCTAAGTCTATGTATTGGTGTAGGTATGAGAGCGCGCTTAGAGGCTCAAAAAAAAAAAAAAAATTTGCTGAGTGCAGTGTGCAGTGTGCGTGAGCGACGGCATTTGATTTGCTTCGCTTTCTATTTGAGAACATGAGAATATAAGAATAAAACAGAATTGCAATTGTGATAAACTGAAAAGAAAAAGATAAGAAATTTTGTTTTAAAGTTCAACTCATGCCATATTTTTTTATTGTCATACAAAATGTTAATGTTAATTGGAAAAGTGTTTCGTATTAACGCCCAGGCAATTGGCAAGCCATTAAATATTTAATTATTGATTTATAACTAAATTAGCTGCGAACAATTGTTGCCAAAAAGCCCAAAAGAGAAGAAACAAAAAAATAATTAAAGATTACTTGTTTTTTTTTTTATTAAATGTAATTTGTAGTAATTCGATAAACAACAAACAAGTAAGAAGAGAAGAGAAAAGAAATGAAATGAGAAAAAAAAAAAACAAACAAAACAAACAAAAAAATGCAAACTATTGTAGTGATATTTGTTATAAAATAATTTTAGTAACTAATTTAATTTAAATTAAACAACAAGGAAAAACCAACAAATCTAAACACAATGCGTGTAAACCAACAACAACAAGAAAACAACAATAATAACAAGTAAATGAAATGCTAAAAACTAAAACATATGCTTATTTAATTATTATTATAAACAACAACAAATACAGCCCATGCTATTACTCAAGTCAAAGTAAAATGATGAAAATATGCTAAATCTCTTAACTAAAGGAAAGAATGAAAGAAGAAGAAGCTAGAAAACACATACACACACACATACATAGTGCAAACATATTAAAATGAAAAATAAAATTTATTCCCAAATTTTGCGACGTAATTCGAAGCGAAATATGTGAAGAAAAAAAAAAACAAATTAAAACTAAAATGTAGCAAATTGTGTTTTCAATTGACAGTAGCTAAGACAGAGAGAGATGGAGAGATGTAGAGAGCGAGAGAGACAAGGCTGCAGTTCAGCATTCGATTTGACTGCCGCAAAAGAGCGCAGTAACGGCATTTGCCGTCGGTACTTTGTTGGATTATTTTACAGTTTGTCGCCTCTCTTCTAGTTTTTCTTCTTCTTTTTTTCTTCTACACTATATTTTATTTCGCCTTGCCGTTGTCACTGTGTGAGCTGCTTTAATTTGATTTCTAGCTCGCCTCGGTTTTGGTGTCAACTCCCTCTTCCCCCTCCGCATCCCGCATTCCACATCCCTCGCGCCGTCTGTCGCTGTGATTGATTGTTGTCATTGATGGAAGACTTTCTAGCGCACGCACAGTGGTTGAAAAGCAGGATGGTCGCAGTCAAAGTCGTTAATTATGAGCACAGCCCACATAATAATAATGAGCGCTTTATGTTTACAGAGATTAGTTTTATGCGGCCATGCAGAGCATTTTCAGCTGTCCGTGCGATAAACCGTGAAATCATATCATTTAATTAAATTCAAATATTTTCGTTCGCTTGATAACTTGTCAAATTTCCTAACGTATTTCGCAACATATTCAATTTCTAATTTCCTGCTTACAAAATCGAATTTTATAGGAAATCCGGCTAAAAGAAAACAGGGCTAGTCATCTCTGTTTCTTTTTTTTTTTTTTCAATATTTATTTATGTATAAAACAGCTGTCGATTCAATTAAACAAAATGCTTCACTCAAGTACAAAATATATAAAGAAAGATAAAGAGAGAGAGAGAGCGAGAGGCGTAAAGCAGAAAACGACATCCGTTTCCCATTGACCAAAAGTGGACTCGTTTAGCCATTTGATTTGTGACTCGGTTAAAGCGAATCCATTCACATGATTCACTTTAGTCTCTGCCCTAAATTCAAACGAGTCCGCACTCATGTCAAGACAAGACAAGACAAGACAAGAAAACAAAAACTGAGACAGGAACTGGCCACGACTGCTTATGTGGACCACAGTTCCAATTATAGTAGTATTTATATATGTATATGTATATATACATAGGTGCATGTATGTGTACTATATGGCATACTATATAGAAAGCAGCGTCATCAAATCTTGTTTGGATTTAAAAGAGAAAAAAATTAGACAGACAAGCAGAAAAATGTTCACTTTGTATGTTGTTATTAGTCTGACAAATGATTGCAATCTATTAGTTTTTAATTCAAATATAGATTAGAATGCCGTAGATATACATACGCCAATTGAGAGTCATTAAAAATTACTATAAAACAGTGAAATCAATTGAAAGTGCGCAAAATATCAGCTGTTGCCCACTGTTGTCTGTGTGTTTTCCATCTATTGCCTCTCTCTCCGGTCCCTTGCTTTGAGTCTCTTTCATTCAGTGCGAGGCCGTTGTCGTCATGTTCTATGGGTGCATGCATGTTATTTAGCGCATGTGTGTGTGAAGGTGCTTGAGCTTTAGCTAAATTGGAATGAAACAAAAGCTGCACTTTACAGTGGACTGTTGATTGTATTTTTAAAGCAAATCTTCAAAGATAATGGGCCTGTTTCTCAAGTGTAGCACTCGAAGATTCAAGTGTTCACTTTTATTATTTTTATTTTCAGTTATTATATTTTTATTTACATATTTAGAAATGAGCTCAGTACCGGTGTGTGACTACGTAGTCCAAGAGTCTTTATCTTTTGTTTATTTTTTTTTTTTTTTTTTTTTTTCGGTAATTAATCAGTAGGTGAATGAATAATTCGTATAGGCAGAAGTTTTTTTCTTTCAGCTTTCTTCTATTTACATGCTAATTAATATGTGGGTTTATTTGATTTTGCGTTTGGCATTTATTACGGTATCTCCCACCAGCCTCCAGCCCATAGTCAAGGCAAGGCAGGTGCCATTTAAAAGTCATCAACAGAGATAAATAAACTCAATAATGGTCCAGCCAAAAACACATAAAAGGCGAAAAAATGAAATACAAAAAAGCCAATACAAAAACAAAAGCATGCAAATAAAACGGCACCCAAAGCGCGCATACAAAATCAAATTAAGCACACAAACACAGAGGCACACGAGCCACACATGCACAGAGATGATTAGCTATTTTTAAATATAAGCTGAAAAATGCAAACAGTAAAAACGCACGAAAATTGTTCAAAATGAAATGACGCAAAGCGCATTAAACAAAGTCCAGCAAATAAAAAAACAAATATAAAGTCACACACACATATGCATATATACACAGAGGCACGCAGAGCAAGCGCCGCCAACAACAGAAAAAAATGCGATAAAAACTGAAGTAGAGCGCAAAATGAAAAGCAAAGACAGACAACGACGTCGACAGAGGAAGCTGTCTAACAAACGGTGTCTGTGAATGTGTGCGGGAGTGCGATTGCTCATGTGTGTGTGTGTGTGTGTGGGTGCAGCAGGTGACGAAGGCGGGTCGGGTTAACATGAGCATTACAGGGATGCCGCGTCGCATTGAGGCTGGTCATAAAGCCCAAGTTTATGAGAAGAGCAACAGAGACAGACATAGAAGTAACGAGCGTGTGAGTGAGCGTGTAAGCGCGACGAGACGCCGACGCATGGGCAACCAGTTTGTGTGTTGCTTTTGTTTTTGTTTCTGTGCCATTCATTCATTCATTTTTCGTCTTTTTTCGCACTCTTGCAAGTGGATGAATTTGGGGTCAGACTAAGATCCGATTTGCGAGTTAATTAAAACATTTGCCCACTTCGTAAATATGCATATTTAAATTTCAGTTTTAAATACATTAATTTTCTATGCGTGTTTCGCTGAAACTCGTAATCGTTTTTTATATACACAAATACATACATACATAACTTATCTTTATTTATGTTTTTTTTTGTCGCCCTTTCGGGATTTTCGTTAATGACAGCCAACTTTTTTGAATAGCTTTTCAGTATTAATTAAAGTCGTAAATTAAGTACCGCATTTACAATTAAATATGTATTTATGCCAAACGAATTTGTTGTATTGTTTTTTTTTTTGTTTTTTTTTTTTTTTTTGCATTTTAGTTAGTGACAGTTTTAATAAGCTTAATTAAATTGTATAAAAGCGAGGAAAAAAAAATGAGAAGAGAGAAAAAAGCGAATCGTTAGTTGCTGTAACTAATTAGCATAATTTGTATGCGTGACTGTGCAGGTAGAGATGCGGCAGAGCAAATTAAGCGGCTTTAAATAAATTAACTAAAACTCAAATGCATTATTAATTAAAAATAAAGTCTAAATTAAGGCATTAGGATGAGCCAAGCACAGCTCGGTCATAAATATGCGGTCAAGCCCAAAAATGTTGTATAAAAAAAAAAACAAAATAGAAATTTGATTTGGTGTTTTATAATCGGGTTTTCACATCTGCATGAGTCAGAGCTGAGATCAAATATTATTTTGATATTTTTATTTTTGTAGAAATCGAGCCACCCAATGCAAAATTTAATTGAATTTCGAAATACCCAATTAACCTGAAATTGCGACATTTAGCTTGAACTGAGAAACCCTGAAAATATTTAATAATAAAAAAATATACACACACACACACACAAAAAACAAAATTAATTATGTAGAGCTGCACTTTTGGCTGGCCCAAAAGTCGTGAAAAAAAAAGAGAAATAATATTTATTATTCATACTTAGCGAGCAGCTCAGCCAAAGTCAAAACACTTAAACTGCCCAAGTTAAGGAGAGTATGTGTGTGAGAGAGAGAGGGAAGGTCGCAAAGGCCTACGATTAAAAGTTGAACTAAAAACTTTACACTGAGCAACAAGCGAATAGTTACAAATGAATATAAAACGTGTAAAACTAGCTAGAGAAAAACTCAAAAACTAACAAAATAAAAATAAAAAAAAAAGAATTCAAAAGCATTAACGCTTAGTGCTGCCTAAGTGCAGTTGGGGTATACTACAAATACAGTTACAGATAAAGATATATATATATATATATGTATATTCTCTACATATATGTATGTATGTGTATATAGAGTATATGTAGCATATGAGCACATCATATTTGAAAAGCAGCAATTAACAAAAAATAAAAACTAAATTATAATGTGGATGTTGCAAACACAGATAGTATAAACATATATACATATACATATATACATACATTTATGTATATCTATAGTACATGATCTATACTTAACGAAAGCCGCACACGCAAATTAAATAAATTATATGTTATGATATTTGTTTATATGTATTTTTTTTTGTTTTTAGGCTTTTCATTTAAAGCAGTTATGGAACTAACATTAAACACTAAAGTAACATCTAGTAACGTCTACATACATACATACATATATGATAATCTACATATAAATTAGCCAACCATATTGTGACTTACAACAACAACAACAACAACACCAGCAGCAACAAAATATAAATATATATCTATAGAGATGACGATATAATGCAACTAACTATATAGTAATTAGACAAGAAACCAACTACGCCTATGCAGACAGTCATAAGAAAAATACCCTAACAAAACTCTAGAAAGAGATAGAGAGAGAGAGAGCATTAAGCATATACTTAAACTAACTAGGCCATCAACAAATTATAGTACATGAATATAAATACGAGTATATATATATATATATATATATATATATGTATATGTATGGCCAGCGGTCAGAGGTGAGAGCCCCGATAACTTATGAAGCAAAAACAGAAAAGCAAAAACAGAAAACAAAAAAAATTTAAGCGCTGAATTAACGAAAACCTATTGAGCGTAAAAATGCAAAATATGTTAAAAAAAAAAAAAATCAGAAACAAAATATAAGAAAAAATAAATTAAAAAATAAATATATACATATGCATATGAAAAAAAAAAATATTATAAATTTCTGCTGTGAACAAAAATTAATGTTTAAATATGCATTAATTTCCAATTTTTTTTTATTGACGTTTATATATGTATATGAAAATAAAAAAAGAAAATATGCTAAATGTAAAATGGAATTTCATATAGAGAGGGCGCAGAGCGGAGTGAGTGGGAGAGCTAAAGAATTGCCAAAGCTGAATGGAAAAAAATGAATAAAAAAAAAAAAAAAACAAAAATTAAATAACAATTTGCGACAAGTTTTCACATCTGCTTTGCGTGTATTCATCAGTAATAATATACATATTTAGTTTCTATAGTTTTCAAATATCATATATATGTATACATAGATACATCTATTTAAATGTGATAGTAGTTTTATTCAATGATTGATTATGCACTCCAAGTTTCCAAAATACAAAAGAGCATTTGGTTTTTCCTTTCGAGTCTTAGCTGCTTAACTATTGTACATGAATTTATATACATAACAGAAAAAATATATATAGATATATATATAGCATTTAATTAATTATATGTATACCTATAAATATATATGGATTAGCTGTCAGGTCAATCGATTTATGTAAATTATCCAACTGAAAAACCTAACTAATGCAAGTACATATATATATTATAATATACATATAAATATATATATACGGATATGATTATTGTATAAACCATCTGATTTGTAGCATATTATCAACTGAATTCAATATAGTATATTATTCTATATGATTAACAAATATATTGGGCTGCATGCATAAGAAAACCTTGAAGAAAACAATAATATAAAAGGAAAACACGATACGATAAGCAAATTAATAAATCATTAATTTGAGCAAACAAAAATGAAATGCAAACTTTTGTTTTTCTTGAAGTTGGGGAGACGAAATTGGATATACTAAAATATTTCTGGGAAGGTCCACTCTAAAACTTTGTTTTTGCCTGAAAATTCATTTTATTAATTTTTGCAAACTCAAGATAGCTTATCTCACAGATGTATTTCATTAAGAATTTATATTTGTTATTCAAATTGAAGTATGATTCATGCCTAATTAGAAAATACTTGAGTCAGAACTTTCAGATGGAGATTAGGCCTGCGCCTGTTTTTGTGGTCTCGTTTACAATAGCAGTCATAACATAATTGATGGATGATGAATAATGAACAATAAAATGTAATATCAGCGCATGTATTTGCCATTGTTCATGGCTCGATGGCTTCTGCTCTGGCAGCTCTCTGTCACTTGCCTGTGCCCTCTTTCTCCCCCTCTCACTCACTCTTGCTATGCCCGCACCTATATATAAATATATGTATGTATGTATGTATGTATGTGTGTGTGTCTATTTGAGTATTATCAGCACTCACGAGGCTCATGTTTCAAATGGTTGACGCAGTCGCCTTTGCAGTTCGTAGTAAATGTGGGCTGCCATTTCCCCTCCTCTCTCACTGCCTCGCCCTCTATCTATCTATCTCTGTCTCTTGATTTCTTTCATTGTATGCTCAATGCAGTGAAGTGTTTTCACAATCATCTCTAAAACGCCACATGACTCGGACACACACACACACATACAGTTGAAATTCGTGTTGTGCCCGTTTCATATTTTCTAAATGATGTTGCAAGTTGTGAAGGTTGAACTCGCTGCCAAGAGGCTATCAGCTTGAGTTTTAGCTAGAACTAACCCCGGTCTCTATGCTAGACCCAGTGCCATTCGTAATACCCACAAAGAAAAGAAAACAAAAAAAATAACAAACAAAATTCAGACGTCAGCTGGTCTGGCAGCGATTAACAGACTAAGGCAGCAATTAAAAATGCTTTAAAATTACCTCAGCGAACGACGCTGCCTCTGCTGCTGCCGCTGCCGCTGCTGACGTCGTTCCGTCTTGTCGCTGCATCGCCCACACAACTGAGAAATGTTATAAACATTTGAATATGCGAATAATTAAAATATTTAAAATAGTTGCCCGGCGCGTCTTTTAATGAGCAAACATCAAAAATCAACACGTAAATAGTATATCATTCGCTTTTAATTTTCATTTCACATTGAAGATCTTATAATTACATATATATTTTTTTCGTAATAGACTGAAATTTGTAGCTAAGCAAGCTGGAGAAGACCTGGTAGGGAGTCCCAAGGCGAAGATATAAAGCTACGAAAATAAACAAATGAATCGAATTCAATTTGTTGAAACCAAATTGAAAATGGAAATGGAAATTGGAATGGGAATGGGAATGGGAGGAGAACGTGGCAAAGGTTTAATAAATTATAATTTATGTTTATTGAGCGATATGTTATTCAAAGCTCGTTTTGTTTATTGATTTTATGCGAGCAGCGAGCAGCGAGCAGTGAGTCGATGTATCTATGTATCTTGCAGATGCTGCAAATGAGTGAGCATTTGTGCGACATTTACGACTTGTCATATTCTAGTCTATATATCTGTGTGTGGGAAGCCATAAATTGTGCCACACACACAGACACAGACACAGCGATGTGCCTCAAATGTATCTTGTAGTTTGTATCTTGTATCTGCCCCCCTGCTAGCCGAGCTATCGAGCAGGCCGCATCTCACTCGCAGTTACTTAGTTTTTATGCACGTTGTTCGCTCATTGTTTGTTTGTTCCATTGACAATGCGGCATGCAGCGTGCGGCGTGCAACATGGTGCATGGCAGCCTTTGCCCGTCCCGTCCGTTAGCCGCACTCAAATCCCAGATGAGTAATGATTGTAGGGCTAGGCACAGTCGCGTATTGCACTCTTAATAGCCGTGCCAGCGACTGCTGCCTGCGGCCAGCTTTAAAACAGGCAAACAGACAGAGGGACGGACGGACGGACGGACGACGACGGTATATAAAATGGAATGAAATGAGATGAGTTCCGATCTGAAGCGAACCAATCCCCAGCTAAGCTGCACTGCAGACTGAAGGCATAAAATACAAAGTACACACAGAGATATAGCCGGACGGACAGCACGTATCTATGAGATACAATTTGGTCTGTGCGTTGGCCGTTGCGCCAGCACCAAATTATATACATACATACATACATACATATCTATATATGTCTATACATATTAAAAGATTTATTACACACATTGTGACAGTGCGAGCCGTCAAATGAGTTTTTCAGCGTAATTACCGAGCGTCACAAAATATGTTCGAAAAACATACACAAAAGTGAAAAAGGAAAAAAACATATTAAGTGCGCACTGGTATGAAATAAGGGAGCTTGAGTGTGTACAACTAGTGGTTACCCTAGAATATGCCTAAAGAGCCAGACATGTTAATGTCTGAAATGTGTAACTGTGAACAACAAATAGTTAAATTAGCAGTTAAATTAAAAGAACTAAATATCGATATTTATCGATTTCTGGTAAAAAGAAGCAATAAAGGTAGAGGCATAGGAAGGAAGAATACGCAAGGGGGTGGGGTGAAGGCTTACCCCAAACGTCGAAAGAAATTTTTAGAAATTCTCATTTAGTTTATGCAAAATTTCAAACTCTTAGCTTTACTTTTAGAGTTGTAGCTTTACTTTTCAGATTGTAATATTGTAAAGGTTGTTCTGTTAGAGCAACAGTTGATGGAATGTCTAAAAATTCAGCATAATATGTATATGCAGAGGCATAGGCAAAAGGTAGAGGCATTTAGTATACCTTTAGTTTACGCAAAATTTCAAACTCCTAGCTTTACATTTAGAGTTGTAGCTTTACTTTTGAGATTGTAATATTTGATAGATTGTTCTGTTAGAGCAACAGTTGATGGAATGTCTAAAAATTCAGCATAATATGATGCCCTATAAACAGTTCCTAATTACTGTGGAACTTGATCTATACCCAATAACTTGCGCTCTATCGAGTAGCTAATCGAGTAGGTAACTGTATATAGACATATCATTAGAAAATGCTAGATGGCCCAACGTTTACTGAACTTTGTTTAGGCTCTTAAACAGATCACATCCATGGACACCTCTTCATACTCTGCACACACTGAGTATGAGCAATCGAAATAGAAACAAAAAACTAAACTCATGTGGGCACAAATATCATTTTTATGTTTGTATATGCTTTTGTTGTTGTTGTTGTCTTTTTTATGGCCTGGCATTAAGTTTTTTCCTTGTATTTTGATAATCGTGCAGATAAAGCGGCCAAATGGGAAATGGGGAAAAGTCTCTGCCAGTCTGGCAACTGTCAGCTCGGTAACTGGCAACCAGCAAGCGGCAACTGCCCTCGTTTGGCATTGCCTGTGTGAAGGTTACCGCCGACTAGTTAGTTGTCCGCCGAGGCACGTTAATCATTTATGAATGACTTCTTCTTCTATGGCAACTGGCAACTGGCGAGTGTCGAGTGGCGATTTGGCCCTTGCAGGCAGACACAAAATGAAAATTAAGGCGCTTTAATGACCACAAAAGGTGATGGCCGCGCTCACACAGAGGGCCCAGCAGCTAGACAAATACAATCTCAGATAGACAACAGATTCAGATACAGCTACCTCTCTAGATACTGATGAATTTAGCCATGGCAAACGTAACGAGATAAGCGTAAATTGTTTATGCGTTAATTAAGATTTCCTTTAAGCCAGGCCAACTTAAGACCAGCTGCCTGTTTCGGCTTAACAATTAATGCTCAACAAACCAAAGTTCATCAAAGGTTTTTTTGTTTCTCAGCAGTGAATGGCGTATTTGTGTAATATGCCTTCAGAAGTAAGTAAACGATATTAATCACTCTTTGAGCGAATTCCGCTTAACGTTGTCAATGGACGCTCAAAGCATCTTTGAAGGAAATCTCTTTGCTTTGCAAATTCAAAGTATATTTCGGTAGAGTTAAGTCTTTGAGCTATGCAATAAATGGAATGGGAATAATAGCTGTTAAATCTTTAGAGATTTAATATATTAAAGAAAAAGGTCTTGAGAAACCATTTATGGAATAAGCGCAACTTTTCTTAGTTAAAGTACAATCTCTCTCAAGTACGTTCCGAACTTCAATAAACAAAAATCCATTCATTATTTTAATTTTGATGGCATTTTTCAGATTTTGGTAGCAGTTCGGGAATACCATAAATATTCTAGCTCAAATTTACTTTCAAGTTGAAGATAAAGTTCTACATATAAGTATTTTTCTTTTTAGCCTACTTTACTTGACTTCTGCTTGATATTTTCTGCGAGTGTAATAAGTAGAACTAATTTTTTCATAATCTCTGATGCCATGACATAATCAGAGTCTTTTTTTTTTTTTTGTTAACTTGTGTAGGAATCTAATTGACTGACGTCAAGCGACACGAATCTTAGTTGGCATTAGACATTACGCTGATGACGGTGATTGTGATGAGTGCGAATGTGACTGCGACTGCGACTGCGACTGTGATTGTGATTGACGGAAAAGTCACAGTTGGCGAGCAAAGTCGAAGCGGAATGGAGCTAAATGCGAAAGCCGAATCGTACGTTTAGCTGTTCATGGCGTTTTGTTTTAATGGAACGTGTTTTTCTTGTAATCGTTAATCTGGCATTTGCACTTAATTAAAAACATTTTAGCTATTATTAACAGTCGTTGTTGTTGCTGTTGCCATTCGAGCTGTTGCTCTGGCTATGCGCCGGCAGCAGCTCGAACGATTTTATTATTTGCTCTGAAATTTGTTGCATTTAAATTGTGGAATATGTTTATGGATTTGCGTGATTGCTTCCACATGCCGCTAAGAAATCGTGAGTTACATATGCCGCACGCATACACATACATATATGTATGTATAACTGAATACTTAAAGTGCTTGGCGTATCGAATTGAAATTGAAATTCGAATCGGTTTCGGAATCGGAATCGCAAGCGTTGCATGGCTTTGCCTTTGGCTTTCTGGTTTTTGCGAGAACTCGTTAATATCAATTTGCCTGAAATTGTTAATTGATTTTGCAATGAACAAATATTACGCGATGATTGCTTGATATCTTAATGTTGCTGTTGTTGTTGCTGTTGTTGTTGCACTTGATGAAGGAATTTTTATAGTTAATTTGAAATGCGTCGCGCCTCGTCCGTATACTCAATCCATATCATTCAATTTCATTTCATTTCATTTTGTGGGCCTTTTAAGCTTCGCATATAATTTTGTGAATTTTATTATTTTGTTATTTACAGCGTTGCCCCGAAGCATCGTCGACGTCGGCGTTGCTGTCATGTGTATACAAATATTTTAATGCCAGTTTGTGACTTTCACGAAATCAACAAATTTTGCACGTATGTGCGTTGTCTTTGTTCAAGTTGTTGTTGTTGTTGTTGTTGTTGTTGCTGTTGTCGCTTGTCTCTTGTTGTCTGTTGTTGACATTCACGATTTGTTGTTCTTATTTGACTTTGCTATTTAGAGCGATAACAATAAGTTGATTGTGACGTAGGTGGTCAACAAAACATGCTCCCTCGAATCACACACTCTTCGAATAATATAAAGTTTAGTACTACTTAAATTAGTCGAAAGACCACTTGAAATGTGTTATGGCAATATCATAAATGCGAATGAAATTCTTTAATCTTGAAATGTTTAAATACAGCGCTCACATTAGTTTATTGCTCTTTGCGAAGTAATCAAATTCTTGAGTCAAAAGTTTTCAGCTTGCTTTATCAACGTTAGCCCTCCAAATAACCAAGAGTCGAGCTCACTTTATCTTAGTCTAAAAATAAAATATCAATGCTTAGAGCTTCTGGTCGTAAATAATGTTCTGCCTAAAATAGTTTACTTATTAAAATTGATTAGAAAGAAAGAGATAGAGAGAAAAAGGAAGAGAGAGAGAAAGAAGTTTGGTTCTTAACTAAAGTGGAAACATCTTAAATTTATATCAAGCTTCATACTTCCTATATTTCTACATTTTTTGTCAGTCCAAGCATTACTTAAGTTTCTAAATACACTGAAGAAAGTATATCTGCTTTGGTCATCTACTTAAGGTCTGTCTTAACATGATTGTATCATAATATATATATTTTTTTTTTATTTATAATACATTTATAGTAATATTTAATAAGAGAACTCTAATGATTTGGAACAACTTCGGTATCTGCTCCGAAATTAGCACACACATACATATGCAGTTCGTGGGCCATGATGATAAATGCCAACTGAATGAATTTATAAATATTTACAGAAATTTTGAAATCTCGAAAGCGTGAAGTGTTTTGCGGTTAACGCTGATTGCCAAAGCACGTGGAATCAAGCTCTGGGGTAGCTGACGTGACGGCGATACGATACAAAGAATGCCCATGGAAATGATATGGGGACAGCTTGTGTGATATGACCGCCCATTACAGTAAACAGAAATTCAGAAATATATATAATATGTATGTACAATATATGTATGCATATATTTAACTAAATCACGAGTGCAAAATGTGACAAGAGCTCACGAATTTCATTCCAGATATGGCTCGAGTGTTGAGCACAAATTTTAGCAAGATCTCATGTGCATGATAGGTGGGCATTCATTTACATTTATCTCACTGCTTGTGACCTCTCTGCTTCTTCAACATCTTCTTCTTTCTCTTACTTTTATGAGTAACTCGGGCACAACTTTGTTTTATGGAGTTGTCTTTAATTGCTGTTCGGTTCCATTCAATAGATCTCTAAATGGCATTTTAAATTAACTACTGCGAGAAGGCATTCAACTTATTATTACACAAAATTAACGCTTAGATCTTTTCTATAGAATTCTGGGCAGCTCTGTGTGTGTGTGTGTGTGAGTGTAGGGGCTATATAATTAAATTATGAATGCTTTAGATGGCAACTTTATTGTTTGCTTTATCGCCACGCACAAAAAAAAACAACAAATAATAAAAAACTTAACTTTTGTTTTGTGTTCTTTGAAAGGCCTCCAACAGGCCCTACTTAGAGAGGAACTCGTTTCGCAGCAATACATAAAAAACAAAAACAAAGCACAATACCAAAATAATTTCAAAAGTAAATACATACATACATATATAAATCGATTAGAGGCACAACAATAATGCTCTAATGAATCGTGGAAATCAAAAATACATATATGTATAATATATTATAGTAGTATATTTAAAAATAATAATAACAATAATGAATGCGCAAAAAAAAAAAAGAATTAAGCCAGTACATAAATAATTTATTAAAATCCCCCTTCCCCCCAAAAAAAACCTTTTGAATTGTTCGCTGTGCGCGACTTGAACTGTGTCTGACTGGCCTGGGCCCAGGTCTGGGTCTGGGACTCTGCCTGGGACTGGGGCTGATTTCGGCCATAATGCCTTAAATTATGGCCTCATTGTTCAAGCTATTTGCTGCTACAGTTACGTGGAGATTGGCAATGGGTTTTTGGGCTCGAAACTTGGAACTTGAAGTGGAACTGCTGGAGGGTGCGGGAGAGCGAGCGGGGGCTGGCAATGGAGCTACAAGACGAAGCGATAATCGCATCAAAGTTGCGCCTTATTTCTGTTGGGTAATCTAATTTATGGCGTTTTTCTAGCAAACTAATTGCAATTTCCGCCCCTCGGACATGAGGCATGAGAGTGCCGAGGGATTCGGGGCTGGTAATCAAATTACGCATGCGAGGCGTAAATACAAAAATGAAAAAAAAAATCTACATATAAAAAACATCGCCATGCAAAGCGCGAAAACTGTTCGAGTCTAATCATCGTGCGCGACCTTTTTTCTTCCTGCCCAGATCTAAAGCCCAAATGAATCAGCTCCATCTGTTTGCCTGTCTGCCTGTCCGTCCGACCGTCTGGCTGACTGACTCAACTGCGGCTTTGTTATGTTAATTAGACAGACCAAACGTTTGTTTTAATTACGCTTTTTTCTCATCTCTGTCTATCCGTCTGGCTGTCTGTCTGTCTGTCTCTCTCACTCGTTGAAAGCCTACCCACTCAGCATTCAGTTCACTTCCACTTCGAATTAATTTTCGAATTTGAATATCAAAAATGTTTTATAATTTCTGGTATAGTTTATATTGCAGCTGATTTGAAATCAGTTAACCCCGCCTTAAACTGCGTAATACTCTGCTCGAAAAAACCTCTTCTCTGGTATTTTAATCTATTCATACTCATAATCATGATCATAACCATTAATAAAACAATTTAATGTGGTCTGCTATAAAGATGTGCCAGCCATAAATGTCATATATACTTATGTACCTTGGTATGTCGTGTGTAGCTTATGAGATTATTGAGAACTTGTTTTCCATATTGAATATATATAAAGACTTAAGTCTCTATAGAGTTTTAATAGAATTTTATTCAGGCCTACATTAAATTTTGATGTTTTTATGAGTACATATATGACGTATATTTCTAAAAATATAATGAATGAATGAATGATTTGTATAAAACTTGTATGAAGTCTATATCAAATTCCTAGGTTACCAAAAAATATCAAGAGATCTATCTAGAGATTTCTATAGAACTCCATTTGAACATACAATTCTAACAACTGTATATCGTATGTTTTAAATTATCTAGAGATCATTTTTGAATTCCAAAAGAATTTCTAATAAATTTTTATGCATAGCCATAAAATATATAATTTTTGTAAACATTCTTGTGAAATTCCATTGAAATCAAATTACTTTGTTAGCATATATTATAGCTTTTATAGTATTTTATAAATCATTCATAATTAAAATAGGAATATGTTGCGTATATACTCGTATATGCACATATATATTCTACAGTATATTTAATATGCATGAGCTCTAAGAAGATGCTTAATGAATTTAATTGAAATCTACATAAATTTCTTTTGATACACAAAAATCCAATGTTTTGGCTTTGACTTCATTTTAAATAAGTAAAATTAGCATAATTCTTTTCGTCTTTGAATACTCATTGAATGTGCTTTCGAATGGGTATGCTTAGCATTATATATACCTTCAAGACTTGAAAACAATTCTCCTCTGTTAGTAACTCTTTAGCATTGAAACCTATCTTCAGTTCCTCTTTAAAGTGTGTAAGCAATTCGTTGTCTCTTTCTCTCGTATACCCTGCGGGTATTTAGCATTACAAATTAATGGAAATTAATGCGTTAGGTGTTAAGTTCTTTTGCTATTGTGGGGCGCGACTCGTGCGCATTGGCTTGGCGTTGCCAGATAGAGGCACACACGAAGGTCCCGTCAGCTTTGCTTAAAGCGCTCAAAGCTAATGCCAAAGTATTCTGAGAATGCTTTACTCTCTTTACAAACAAGGTACAAAATACAAAATACAAAATACTTGTAGCCATATATACATATATATTTTTAAATTGATTTGCCACCCAATGAGCTGGCCGCAATTAACCCAAGGCAAAGCCCGCGGCGACTCTGACGGCCACATCAAAGGCGCCCGGGTGATTAGGCACAAAGGCAGCTGATTTGGGTATCGAGTTGCCGACGCGCTGGAACCTGGAACTTGGGCCCCGGCTCTGGGCTCTGGGCTCTTGGCTTGTATCTAGGGACTGCATATCGCTCGATATGTCATATCAGATATGAGTATCAGTGAAACCGATTGCAGCGCCATGCATGCATGCATGCATGCAGATTAAGATCTCTCGCTCTATAAGCGTTTATATTCGAAATTTCCAACTAATTAAAAACAATGAAGAAATATTGTGATCATAAATCGAGCGGACTTTGCTTGTTTACAATGCGAGCGGATACACTGGAAAAATAGAAAGTGACATCAGCTACACTGCACAAAATACTTAAGTGATTTACGAGATAATTGTAAAGGGTATATTAAATATTTATAAAATATTTTTAATATATATATTTACAATATCTTAACCTATAAATTTTATCTAAACTTAATCTATATTTAAGCAGATTTCGAACAGTGTATAGTAAGCGATTAATGCGCTGCTGGATGCCTCGTGCTGTCTGATAAGATAAGCCAAAATGCCGCTAATCCAATTGTTATATATTAAATATATATATATATATTTTGCACAGATGTAATCTGTTGTGGTTTGTTTTCCTATTTTGATTTTCGCAAAGCTCTGATTATATATGTCAGACTATTCAAGTGCGCATGTATTTATGTTGTAGCCCCGCTGCCCGTTTATGGGCGTCACTCGATCTGTCGTGACTAATGTGTAGGCCCCGCATAGCTATAAATAATTTCACTATCATTATCTTTTATGTATGTCTGTGTCCGTGGGGGATTGCCCCCAAAAGTCGAACTCGAAGTCGAACTCGAACTCGAAGGCGAAGTCGAAGTCGAAGTCGAAGCCGTAGACGGAGACGGAGTCTGTTGCTAAAGTTAAAATCGCTTGCATTTGACGTTTGACAAGCAAATACAATTAAGTCGGCTCGTAAATTGTGGCACAATTTAAATATACAGTCACATAGGTATATGTATAATTCGTAAAACCCGTTGGCCGCCTGTCGAAATTATCTAATGCAAAGTATCTTAATTAATTACTGATTAAAGCTGAATAATCAGGCAGCGTCTATCAGGTGAGTGGCAGCTCGCAATATCGGTCAATTGCGCTCAAGTGTGATTAAGTCTTAGAGCCCCGTCGCCCCCACTTCTCATCAGTTGTTCCCCTTTGCCCGTTGCCAATGTCTTATCGTTCACTTTCGTAAGCCTCGCAATTCATTTGTTTACGTCTCTCATTCTCTCTCTCTCTCTCTCTCCCTATCCCTCTCTCCCATTGCTTGCCTTTCGATTTGAAGTGGATTTGCTTTGAGGATTTATGACGCTGATAGCTGGTCAAGTGGAAATGCCTACGTCTCATCGGGAACTCGTTGATTGACCGAAAGCTCACGTCACGAACCGATTCAACTCGATTCGATTCAATTCAATTCAATTTGATTCGATTCGATTGATAGTAAAGTCGTGGGCCGGGCCTAGACAACAAGTAGAATTGAGCTCATGTTCTTTAGACAGCTACGAATTGTTGATTGACCTGCTTATTTTCCATCGTTCTTTGTATAGAAATATCATATGATAGAAACATTTATATGTATATTTATTTTTGTTGAAATTATCTAGTCATTTATGACACTTTTGTTCTATTTAATGGGAAAACTTGTTGCTGGCGATAGCTTATCAAAAATTCTAGAAAGGGATTTTCCATTCAAAGATTTAATGCAACTCGAGTTTTGTTTATTTGGAAATAATCTCAAGTTGGTTTTACTAAGAAACAGAAACCGAAAAAGCAAAACAAAAACCTTTTAGTTGGCTTATGAAATGGTATTCCGGCTAATCTGTTTACGAATCCTCAAGAGGCAGCATATATGGCTCTATAGCCATAATGTTTAGTGCCTGTTGCCAGTTGCCAGTTGCTGAAGGCCGTAAATATTTCTAGACCCATGCCCATATGAGTGAGACGAAGTCTTGGTTCGTTGCGCAGCTGATTACGCATGGCCAGGGAAACTATATATATATATATATGGACTATGCCTGATGAATGATTGTGCCAGACACTTGAGTCTCTATATAATTGTTGATGTTGCTGTGTGTGACTCGTTTCTTTGGCACTCGAAAAGTTTTGTCAATATCATTTAGTGGGCATTGTAAAGATTGCCAAAGCCCACTCGAGCTCTCGGCAACTATGAAGAGTCATTGTGCTTCGGTTTTTTTTTTTTTTGCTCAAGACATCACCTTTTTTAGTGTGTGTATTTTTGTTATAACTTTTCTTTTTGTTTATTTTAGCTTTTTTTTTGGTCATGGCATGAAGGTGCTGCCAGTCAAGCAGTCAATTTGTTTTGTTTTGAGTGTTTTATTAATTAAAGTGCCTAGTCTCCAGGCTGTTATGCAGTAGTTTTTTTTTGGGGGGGGGGCTTTCATAAATCATTTGGGCCGACGGCTGCTGAGACTGTTAATTAAAAATAAAACAAGCAAATAAGTTGGCGCGACGTTTAAGCGCATTTAATGAAAATTAATGCGCCTCCATGCTGCCTAGACGCGTCGCTCGACCCGACACCGCATTATCAGAACATAAATAAAAGTTTCCTGGCGAGCAGACCGGACGAACGGACGAACCAACGGCCCCCCCCTGGACTCTGGATGCGGTCACGAAAGCCGCCTAGGCAGGGACACGGACATGGCTATCGCTATGGCTATGATGGGGGCTGTGGCCCCGACTATTGAGGTTTCATTAGAACAAAAGGCTTGGCCGCATGATTTATGCAGCCCGAGCTTGGGCTGCCCTGCATCACCTCTGCGCCTTGCTGACCGTTTGAGCTATTTGCATTAAAATTTCATTTGGGCTGCTTATCGCCGAACGTGGCTAAGAGCAAACATTAAAATGTCGGTAGGCAGACGGGTCGAAGGGGTATTTCTGCTTAGATACACATTCAAATAGTCTAAGGTATTTTCTATTCGAACAACTCGCTCGAGCTGCAGGCCTCAACTCTTTTTTATGACACATTACTTAGCCCTACTCTAGGGGGTAGGCGGCGTTTGCTGATAAGGTGCTTTGTTTATAGTTCTGCTTGAGCACCGGGAATACTATTTGCCAATGTTTATTTTCGGCCATAAAGCTAAAGCCCAAATGCAAAGCCTTAAAATACTTTAATTACGCTTAATTTATGAGCGAATGAGGTTATTCCAGGCGCATTGAGGGAACGTCTGGGCGCTACGCTGCCTCGAGACGTTCGATTCGAATCTAATTAGTGCCTGGTCACACCTTTAGCCAGACGGCGCCGCAGGCCCCTACGATTTGGGGCCCCTTTTCCGAATTGGTAATTGTATTATTATTTTTATTATTATTACTACTATTTTGATTGCTGGGCTCTCTGGTCGTGCCTGGAAAGAAAAGATCATTAAGACGCCTTTGCTTTGCCTTGCCACTTGCCACATGCCGCATGCCGCATGCTTAGCTAGCGGCATTTTGATTGTTTTTAATCAATAGTGTTCTTTTTTTCAAGGAATCGAAAGATATCGAAAGAGCAAGCACTCCATGAATATTTATTAGTTGCCTGCTCTTTTGGGGCGTTGTTCATTTTTATAAATCAGCCGAATGGGAATTTATGCGAGATGCGTCCCGGCAGCTGCTGTTGCCAGGAAATGCCAGATAGAGAGTGTGTGTGTGTGAGAGAGAGATAGCGAGAGTCAGGAAATGCTTGTTAGGCAGGTAAATTGACTGTCAATGTGAATTACAGAACTTGCAACGGAGTCATGCCCCGAGCTGATAGGCAAACGTGAAGAGTCGAGTGTCGGTTGTCGGCTGTCGGTTGTCGAGAGTGTGGGCTGCTCATTAGAGCAGTTGTCTGCCTAGTCAAGCAAAGTAAACACCCACAGTCTGCTGCAAAAACGGTAGGGTAGAGGCGTGGCCACTGGGCTACACTTGACTGAGCTGCTGTAAAATGCGTGACAAATGCGGGTTAACGAAATTGCGCAAAATACGTATTACTTTAAAGGGTTAAGTCGCATATGCGGCCCGGGATAGTGGCGGGGCAGGGCGGGTAACTGATAGTAAAGGAGGTCTTGGGGTGTTGCTTGGCACAGATGAGACTGCGACGTGAGCTGGCAAACAATGTGACCGCATTTTAGTCACAGTCACACTCGACAGTCGTTCGATATCAGTGGAGGTGTGTGTGTGTGTGTGTGTAAGTTGGTTGTGTGCACTGCACCGGGCATAATTGAGTTTGTTTCAAATGCTTTTTTACGTAGCACGACCAGCAGCAACTGCAGCCTGCTGCCAGCAACAGCAACGACAGCAGCAGCAGCAGAGGCAGCAACAGCAACAACAATGGCAAACAACATTGTCGCCTTCGACAATGTCTGTGGGTCTTGCGCTCTGTGGGTTGTTTGCTCGTTGTTGTTGTTGTTGCTGTTGTTGTTGGCTGTGGGCCTCTTGGCTCTTGGTAGTTTTCAACATCAGCGACGCTGACTCGCATCGGCAACGGAATCTTAATGAATTTTACGAATTTAACATGCTGTGCACTTCAAAAGGAACACACAGAGACGACAACGACAACAGCAACAGCAACAACAACGACACGACGCACGCACATCGCCGATAAGTAGAAGTATGTTTGTCGTGCCATATATAAAATTATTACTTTCGACATGCATGCGACCGAACGGGCCAACAGTTGTTGCTGCCGCTGTTGATGTTGCTGTTGCTGTTGCTGTTGCAAGTTGTTGCTGCACACCCCATAAGTGACTGAGAGCTGAGAGCTATGCGCTGCTAAGTATGGCTCTGTTGTTCGGCAGGAAGAGGTTGCTTGGTAATATGTTTGGCCAGGCCAACTTGTCATATCTTCAAATTAAGACAAAGAGCGCGAGAAAGGGAGAGAGAGAGAGAGAGAGAGCTAAAGAGACAGAGGAAGTAAGAGAAATAAAGTGGAGCTAAGGCAAAGAAATATTTAGCTGGAGATTTTTGATTTAAGCTGAGAATATCTATTATAAAATATATATCTAATATTTTTAATATAATTTAGAATATATTTCTAAGACATTTGGGTGGGTATTCGCATTTTGTTTTCGCTGAGTGTAATAACAATTTTTATATATGCAGAGGAATTGCAATTGACAAATGAAATATTGAAATGAAGTTTGCGTGCTTCGATTTCGGCAGTCAACTTGACTTTGGCCAATGGAGTTCACTGACAATTTGGAGCCATTTGGTGAGTGATTAATGCAGCTTAGTTGAAATTCATTGGCAATGTCTATGGAAATGGCACACAGATACAAATGCTGTCTGTGCATGTGCGTGTGCGTGTGTATTGCCTAAAAATGAGCTGACAATTGATGGCTATCAAGAGCAGCTGCTTATCAATCATGCGATTGGCATGCCTCACGGGCGACTTCAGGTGACTTGAGGCATAACAATCGCATTAGTCGACAAGCGAACTGTGTGGGGCGCGGGGGGTACAATGGTGGCAGGGGGCGGTTGGGTTTAATGCGAGGCCTCTGGCCGCAGGAAATACAACGCCATATTACTAATAAAATAAACAGCAAATAAAGTTAATAGCATTAAAGAAAAAACGCGCTAATGAGCAAAGCCAATTAACGTCTGAATACAAATTTCCAAACCAAATACAAATTGTTAGCTGAAATCTTTTGCGGCCAGGCAGGCGTACAGCTCGAGCCATATCGAGAGGCCTCCCCCCACCACACTTAAAGTTTTCTCTATTTCTCAAGAGAGACGAGACCTGATACGTGGTGCACACAGGGTCTGGGCCTGAACCAGGGCCTGTTGAGCCGCGAAATAATTGTACCGCTTTTGCTCAATATCATTGCTACCAAAAACTGATTTAGCCATGACGAGGCAATCTTTAATTGCTTATCAAAATAATATGGCCGAGCGACTTTTTATAACCAGCTGTGAATGGAAAAATGGCTAAGATACAGATACAAAATGATGGCATGGGCTAGAGGTAGGGTTAGCTGGATCTACAGGGTTAAAAGGGTTCTGGTAGAGAGTTGAATAGACTTCTCTTCATTTTCATTTCTTATATATCATTATGCAGATCTATGAGAACTTGTATAGCTCTATATCATGCTGGAGTTTAAAATTGTATTATTGTATATCATATCTAATTACATTTTGTACTAACTGCTCTCTAACTTCTACTAGTTGACATTGAAGAGCATTTGTTAGTCATGCTCCACTAATTTTGCCGTTATTTATTTAACCCGAGTGTGGCAGTCGCTCAGCTGGCAGCAGCTGATTTAATTTTCAATATTGTGCGACATTTTTGTGTGTGGCACGATTTATATGTTTTTTTCTCCTGATGTGTTCCATTTAATCTGTTGTGCACACAATTTAAATAATATAATTATTTGCGCATTGCACTCAAACGAATTGAATTTTCAGTTTTACGGCCAACTTAATTAACAACTCGACTGCAGTTTGTCGATATTTTTTATTAGCAGCGGAACGCAAAGAGCTTCCTAATTACAAGCCAAAGCGTTTTATAATTAAGGCAACGAAATTACCAAGAAAAAAATGAAAACAAGTATTTATACATACATACATACATACATACATACATATATAAAATTGAAGCCGCAGCACGAAAATTGTTGAATCATTTAATTAAATTTTTGTTCAGCATAAATTTTCAACAAGTTTGTGTTTATTTCAGATTTCAGATTTCTTGTTGCTTGAATTGCTATTTCTTATTTTTTTTTATGAATTTTATTTTTCGTTTTGTTGCTGATAATTATAAAATATTTAATTATAAATCATTTGCCTCTGCCGTCTCTCATGAAAGGTCTCACGCGCCGCGAAGGTGAAACTCTGAAACTCAAATCGATTGCCATTTACAAATACATACACAGACAATCAGACACACACAGATACATGTAGATATATGTATGTGTGTGCCGCTTACATTTCATTAAAAGCTGGCTTAAGCGCATTTAAATATGATATTATATATTATACAATTCTTTTTGTTTTGCTTTTTTTTTTTTTTCTGCCACATGCATATGCAAATATTTGGAATGTATTTTGTAAATAAATATGACAACAATTTTAATACTCGCTGGGGTTTTTTTTTCCACTATAGTTTTTGTTTTTGGGCACGTATCGATCAATGTGGGGCGCTGGATAATGATATGGGGGCTCAATTTAAAGTGCGCATTAAATGTTGTGCAATATTTGAAATCGAGTTTAACAATTGGGCGCAAGCAGCTGAAAATTGTTTGCGACTCGAAATTGAAATTCTGTGGGGCTGAATTACTAGAGAATATATACATACATATATTAAAACTATAAATTTGAAGTAAAAAGTTAAATGCATTCAAGGGGATTTCCCTTAGCTGATAAATGATGATAAATGGTGCTAAGAGGATTCTGAGAAATCATTAACTCAAATTTACTTTCATGGAATTTTTAATAAAAAACTACATTTAATGCGTTTGTTTACTAAGAACAGAGCTCGAATGAAATTTTAATATTTATTTTAATTTTCTCTTGAAATATATTGTTTATCTCATTGACTACTTGGACAAATAGACGCAGTCAAGAAATTGTTCTTAAAAATGTGGCATATTTACTCATCTCTCATATATGTATATCTGTATATTGTATATATAGTACTTATGCCAAGTATGCGAATGTTTTTCATCTGATTTGGACTGAGCATTGCGTGCGCTCTAATGTTGCTGCCCCCTAGCCTCATGCCGCGTATTGCGGAATTGTTATTGTTGCTGCTTTTTGGCACTTGGAAATGATTTGTGGCGGCAGCGGCAAATGTTGTTGGCTGTCTGCGCTGCGGGCCATAGCCGTAGCCGTTGCCGGACAATGAAAGCCACGTGTGGGCGTACGTTTGGCCCGTGAGTATCTTCTGTATGCCTTGCCCCCACTTTCAGCTGGCTCCCTGTCCCCGCCCGGCTGATGTGCGCGGCAGACGATGTCATTTCGTCTACTGCCCACACAGCCAACAGTCAGCAGCCAGCAGCCAGCAGCCAAGAGGAGCACAAATCTTGTTTGTAGTTTAACACAATTTCATTTCATCTTCCAGCCAGCTGATAAGCTGAAGCTGAAATTGCAGCAGAATATCTGTACTTGTATTCGTGTAGTCTGAGCGGCGTGGGCCGTCTTTTGGCATTTCAAAGCAAATGTGTGCTAAAAAATATTTTCCGTTTATGCTTGGCTGTTGTTATTTTGGCTTCTGCTACACAATTCATTAAAGTGTCAGCCACACCTAACAGCGGCACCACCAGAATCAGTACACAGGTACATAGATATATAGGTATATGGATAGATAGATATATGGATACATAGATACATAGATACATAGTTACTTAGATATAAAGATACATAGATACATAGATGCAGATACAGATAGAGATACAGATACAGATACAGATACAGATACAGATACAGATACAGATACAGATACAGATACAGATACAGATACAGATACAGATACAGATACAGATACAGATACAGATACAGATACAGATACAGATACAGATACAGATACAGATACAGATACAGATACAGATACAGATACAGATACAGATACAGATACAGATACAGATACAGATACAGATACAGATACAGATACAGATACAGATACAGATACAGATACAGATACAGATACAGATACAGATACAGATACAGATACAGATACAGATACAGATACAGATACAGATACAGATACAGATACAGATACAGATACAGATACAGATACAGATACAGATACAGATACAGATACAGATACAGATACAGATACAGATACAGATACAGATACAGATACAGATACAGATACAGATACAGATACAGATACAGATACAGATACAGATACAGATACAGATACAGATACAGATACAGATACAGATACAGATACAGATACAGATACAGATACAGATACAGATACAGATACAGATACAGATACAGATACAGATACAGATACAGATACAGATACAGATACAGATACAGATACAGATACAGATACAGATACAGATACAGATACAGATACAGATACAGATACAGATACAGATACAGATACAGATACAGATACAGATACAGATACAGATACAGATACAGATACAGATACAGATACAGATACAGATACAGATACAGATACAGATACAGATACACAGTAGCGTCTTTTAATTGCGCTTCGCTTAATTTGTGATTAGCCTTTGACTTGGTTCTTGTGGGCATGGAGTGGCGGGTGTTGGTGGCTGCCCTGTGAGAGGCATTCATCTTTTGTTCATTTATGTTTCCGCTCCACGAATCGGCTAGATACAGTGAGCAGCAGCCACTTGGCAAACAATGCCGCGCAGTTATTGACGCTTCCAGCAGCATCTGTGGCTAAGTATCTCGGTGTGCAGCTGTGTGGCAGCGTCTCTCTGCGGCTGCAGCATTGTTCGATTTATGTGCGTCCGGCTTCGTGAGCGGCTCAATTAGTTACGGCAAGAAAATTACTTTGCTCGTTACTCGCCGCAAAGTTCTTCTTTCGATTTTTCGGCTTCCTGCGGCGCCCTGTTCGCCCAGTTCACCCGTTGCGTCTGCAAAAATTTCCTATAATATTTTAGCAAAGTCCGCCCGCCCGCTCTCCCCTCCATCCCTAGCATAGAGATTGGGTAACGTGTTCTGCAGTTGTGCAAAGCATTTTATGTCTGCTTATCTGCTCGCTTCTGCCTGCCTCCTGCTCCCTGCTCGTTGGCTTTTTTTGTGGCCTTTTGCAATAGATGTACTGTGGAGCGCTTGGTATCGGCTGTCCGAGTTGCTTAATTCTTTATATAAGAATGCTTACATGACTGCTGCTCGCTCGTATCTTGCAGATACTTTACTCGAGGCTCTCAGTGCCCGTAATGCGGATGTATTTATCACACGTCTGCAGTCTCTCGCTCACTTACTTGCTCGCTTGTTCGCATAAGCATCTGCCAGATAAGCTCAAGGTTTTTTGTTTGTTTTTGCTTTTGTTTTTGTTTCCATTTTTGTTGTTGCTGTTACTTTTACACAGCATAACAATTTCAAACATTTCCAGTTGACGGTTTTTTGTTTCTTCTTTTCTTTTTTTTGTTTTTTGTCGATTTTGGCCAAGTTTTTCACGAGTAATTTCTGAAAGCCATCAAAATGCCGCTGGCAAAGTCAATGCAAGAGAGAAAAAAACACACAATAAATATATGTACAAGAAAAAGAAATTCAAAAGACAAAGATAGCATTTTTTTTTTTTGTTGCTGAGCAGATTTAATAAGAAACGTGGCATGCAACATGCCGGGCATTAGGTACGGGCTCGTTTCGTGTCTTACCTGTGCGCCGGCACACAGGTGATTGATAATGCGCAGTGCTGGCAGCATAATGCGCGCTGAGACAATGCCAACGCCGCCCCTTTGTTGCAAGTATCTGGGCATCTTTCAGATACGCGCGACACATTTGCCAAGCAAATATATACATATATATATATAGGTATAAGGTATATATACATATATATTTCGTGTGAAAACTACCTGATTTTCCAGCTCAGTTGAAGCAAGCTGTGTCTCTGGCTTCGCCCATATATCCCTTCTTTGGTCTCGGCCGCTGCCTCTGTCGCCGTCGCCGTTGCCGTCGCTGTCATTGTCCATTAGCATATTTTGAATAACTGCCAATCAGCTGTGAACTTCCTCGGCGCAGCTTGAAATTCTCGACAATTGCGTCCATTGTGCCAAAGTCGACGTCGCGTCGTCGCAGTAATTCAAAGCAACTTTTTTTTTATGCTACCATCGCATATTTAAATTACTTTATTTTGCAGTCGGACCCAGTCTTGCTCACCCTCTCCCTTTTCCCTCTCTCTCCTCCGCAGCTGCTCTCTGGTTTCCATTTGTTATGCGCTGAAACATACAATAAAGATATTAAGCAGGCAGCCAGATATAAAACACACACACACACACATACACACGTATCTAGATACTTTTTTTTTTTGCATCTGAGCACGATTTAGTTACACGCATAATTTTGTTAAATTCGCATTTATTATAATGACTGTAGATCCGCCGATTCAGGCTCGGCTCATGTAATTTGCCGGTGCAATTGCTGTTGCTGTTGTTGGATATGTACTTATGCCCAGCAGGCACAATGCTGATCACATAAATAGATACAGATACATTTTGCATAAGGTTCGCCTTTGTCCACTGTCCACTGTCCACTGTCTGACCCACTTAGGCAAATGAATGCGCACACTCTGATACCCTATACGGCTCGGCAGCTGCTGTATTTCCGGCATTCCCAGCTGAGCTAATCATTAATCAGACTTTGGTTCATTCCAAAGTTCTATTCAAGCACCAGACATTGTTCCATTGTGGTTTGCTTTATTTATTTAATGAATAGCTGTGGATTGTTTCGGCCTATTGATGACTAACGATAGTTTAGACAATACTTTCCTTAATTAGTATACATATGCTAATCATATGTTTAAATATAAAATTTGCGTATATCGAGTTCTGGAAATAGAAAATGGAAAGTAAATATGTAAATCTCTCAACTGGTTCCTCTTCAAGTTGCGAGCGCTGTCCGTATGGATCTATATATATATATATGCTTATGTATATATATATTTTATATGACATTTAACATTTTTGCATGAGCCATTAAATTTTTGTATCTGTTCTGGTTTTTTTTTGCTGTTTCTCTTTTCATTTTTTGTTGTTGTCTGTTTGCCTCATTTTCATTTCGTTGCGCGCTGCTGATGAATGACAGGCCATTGAGTAAGCCCCATGAAAAGCCTGCCCCATGTTGTCTGACCGTCTCGCCCGATTCTCCCTGCCACTCCCCCCACTGAACGTCAACGAGTTGGCGGGCATGGTATTATGGCATTTTTAATGTGCGAAATTAAGTGTCGTTATATCTATGGGAATTATTTCATCAAAATTAAGTAGCGCATAAATTACTTGTGCATGGCGCTGCTTAAATATAGCTGAGCGTGTGTGCGGATGTGTGTGTGTGTGTGTGTGTCTGTTTGTGTATTGTCCTTGAGTATACTTATGTGGAGCTACAGCTGAGTGTTGCAACTAGGCTGACATTAAGGATTTCCAATCTGCCAATTGGATATAAAAGCTGTCTAAACGAATCGAAAAATGCTCTCAAATCTTAAGCTTAACCTCGAGTACGTGTGAGAGAGAGAGAGAGAGAGAGAGAGAGAGAGAGAGAGAGAGATGTACTAAACTGTAAAAGTAAATAAAATATGTTGCCCTCTCTGAGGCAGAGCTCATGGATTGCATGTGTCGAGCCCATAATCCTCCTCACCTGGAAATATATGACGTGCGCGATAAGAGCGCAGGCGAACGGAAAATAATTTCAGTGTTTCAGCCAATGCTTCTCCAGCGAGAGAATATCAACTATAAATAAACCATAGATAGTTAGTTGGTTAGATGGAAGCGCCTTATCAGGCAGCCCAACAGGAATTATCAATTAAATGTGAAAAGTTTAAGCCCCGGTCTGAGTGCAGTGTCAATACGATTAATTGACCCACAACTGGCAAAAGATAAAGTAAAAAAAAAGTCTCCACTCTGCAGCGCAGTTCAGTGGCTGAGGCAATGGCCCCAGCCCAAACGCGAGGTCTTCAACTAATTGCTGCACCACACTTTTAATTGACCTTCGCCTCTGGCGACGCCCTGCGGTATGCTATAAAAAAGGGCCGTCGACGACAGGCCACATAATTAATTAATTAATGCAGGCGCAGACAAAGATGCAGACAGCAAAGAGAGCGAGCGAGAGAGAGAGAGAGAGATTGAGAGGGGCGCTCAAGTGGAGCTGGCTTAATGGATTTAACTTGGCTATTGCGTGCTTTCATACTTTTGGCTTCCATAATTTCATTTTAATGTTGATTATTTTAGCATTTGCGGCATTTGCTTTGCAGATGACAAGAGAAATGACAGCAAATGTCATAATGCAAAAACAAAACCAGAAAAGAGATAATAAAACACAAGCGGCGAGCAGCAGAGGAGTGTGGGACAAGATATAAACATTAACAACGTTAACCCACAAGTGGAGCAATGTCGTGCCACAGACAAGTAAGCAAACCGCAAGGCAAATGCAGAGCTGAGCAGAGCAGAGCAGCGAAGGGAAGTGCGGGTCTGGAGTGGAGCAGCAAAGTTGGAGTGGAGCTCAATTGCCGGTCGTAGCAATTCAGAGACCCGCAGCACTTGCCCCACAGCCCTCACCCCACACCCCACACCATTGTCATGGCACATAACGTGACCAACATGTGCGTGCCAGGCGAACGCTGGATGAGAAGCAGCCGAAAACTGGGGAGCACCAGATGGAGACGAAGTTGTGGGGAAGCAGCAAACAAAGTGACTGTGACTGTGACTGCGACTGCGACTGCGACTGCGACTACAGCAGCAGCAGCTTAAACTCAGTTTCAGCTAAAGCTAAAGCTAAAGCTAGAGATTTGGCTACAGCTTCTGCTTTTGTCTGTCTATTGCAAAAGTGTTCGTATGTGTCATGGTATTCGCATCCGTGTCCGTTGCCATGCCCACCCCCGTTGCTGCTGCACGCTCTTGTGTAACCTTTTAATCCGTTTTGTAAGCAGAACGTAACGCACGTTCCCATAGAATGCCACAACATTGTACAGACAGGCAACGGCTACGGCAGCGACGACGCCGATGCCGGCGATGTCCACGTTGTTGCCAAGCTACCCTACAAAAGTTGAATTGGGAATAGCGACAGCTAGTTGTATAGTTTGTTCTATTTCAATTAATATTTAATAATTAAAATAATAAAATAATAATAAAATAAAACAAGTAAGAAAGCTCTAGTCGAGACTGCTCCACTAGGAAATCCCCTAAACCTTTCGGAGAACTGATATTTCAATAATTCTTCTTTCAGACGCACATACATATACATAGACACACATAGGCACGCATGCGTACAGTACTTGAGTAAAAAAGGAGAGAAGAAATGCAGAAGATCATTAAAGTTGTCTATGTGTATGCAGCAGTTCTCATTTGGTATTTGTATTTAGGTAAAACGAAGCTAGAATGCTCACAGCAGCAGAGAGCTTTCCATTTGCTCACTTGAAGCTCAACTGCTGCGAACTCTACCTGCCGTAGGGCTCAGCATTTGGGAGAGACAGTGCTTTGAGTGGAAGTCGCTCTATATAAAGGGCAGCAGCTGCAGCATTTCTTCAGTCGTCTAGGCCTGGTGGGGGTCAGCGCAATAAAGGGAAGCAGAGTGTGTGATCGATCAGCTAAGCATTAAAGACGTAGAGGAATACGTAATGGAGTACGTAGAGGAATTACGTAAAGGAAATACGTAGAGGAATTACGTAATGGAATTACGTAAAGGAAATACGTAGAAGAAATATTGTACTTAGCGGAAATACTGGCAAGCAATACGTAGAGGGAATACTTAGAAGAAATATACAGTGGAATTGTGCTAAATCAACTCAACTCGTCGCCCTGATCAAGAATATACGAGTATATACTTTGTGGGGTCTGCCACGCCTCTTTCTGCCTATTACATACATCAACAAAACCATTATATCCTGAATTCCCATTTTCAATTTAAAATAATTAATTATTATAAATAAACTTATTTTGTATACCTTCTGTAGCAACGATAACTTAGGGAATTAATAAATTGATTGAATTAATAAATTGACAATTATATAATTAATTATTATTTATAAATGGGCTTATATTTATACCTTCTGCAGCTAACATTAGCGTAGGGAATCTCTTAGCTCAAAGACTTAATTTCCATTTATGTTGCAGTTGCTTAGTGAAATATTCAGCAAAAGTCATTTATAAATAATTATTCAGTTGGAAAATTCATAATTTAATATTATAAATATACTCAATACAGTTTTATATATTTTTCAATAGAGTTAGCATATTTTAGCACATTTAGCTTAGGGTATCTCTTAGCTTAAAGGCTTACATAGCATATACTAGAGTGTCTGTGAGATGAATGTTGCGTCAATGGCGCCCGCTGTGCGTTGCATGCCACATAGCCTGGCGCTGTGACAATGCCCGCTGCAGGGTATTCAAACGGCGATGCGGGAAACGAGCTGCACACAATGCAGCAGCCACAGTTGCAGTTGCAGTTGTTGTTGTTGTTGCTGTTGCAGTTGCAGTTGTTGTTGTTGCTGCCGCAGAGTAAGAGACTATCCAATCCGGATCGAGTTGAGTTTGGGCTTTGTGTTGCATTGCGTTTGGGTTTGGCTTCGGTTGGTTTCGGGGCTCGGTTGATTGTTGCTGTTGTTGCCTTTTCGCGAATTGTTTGCGGATAAATGGCGAAATTGGTATAAATGATGGAATTACATTGTTTGAGGTCGCAGCAGACAGATGCCGTCGTCGTCGTCGTCGTTGTGAGGCGTGCCAGTGGGCGTCACGTCGAGCTTAATTCATGTTCGGGACTTACAGCGGCTGCAGGCTTAAATAATTAAAAAAAAAAACCTGAGAGAAGCAACCGCAACGGCAACACTTGATACTTTCGCACAGCCAGTCAACAAAACTCAAAGCTCGCCCAGCGAAAACTGTCACATGTCGTGACTGTCGCTGCTGGCCTGGAAAGCCAACCGAAAATCCAGAGCCAATCAAAAAAAAAATGAAGCATTTTATTTGTTGTTGCTTTTGCTTTTGTTCGCTCAAAGAAATAGGCCTCCAAGGGCGGTCACAAAACCGAAACAAAGGCCACTTTTGTGTGAATTGGATCGAATCGAATCGAATCGAATCGAATTGAATTGAATTGATTTATAAAAGTCAACGCATGCAATTGACAGGCAATTGGCAATTGGCAAACGGCAAATGGCCAAGGGAAGGGCGGGACAGCAGGTGTTGCGAAAGGATCAAAAGTCAGCCCTTACTCTCAGCTTGAATGAAACGCAAATATATAAATATATACATATTTGGTATTTTAATCACATTTTAATATGAATTAGTATTTTTCTAATAGGCTAGACTAGTCGAAACTCTGCTCAAATATTGCCAGCGTAAGCGCAAATCCAATAATACAATTTATTATCAACGAGCTCGAGCTCGGCTGAGAGTGAAAAGCACCCCCCTGAGAGCTGGGGCATGGCACGCATAAATAACGCCGCAAATGGAGGCAACATTCTTGCAACATATATATATTTCAAAGACTGTGACAGGGGCGGAGGCAGCAGGCGGAGGCGAAGCAGAAATTGGGTGAAATGTGTGCGACGACAAGAAAATATAATTAAAATCTAATTAGCTTTTAATGAAAGCGAAATAATTAAATTATAAAGCGCGGCGCAAATAATGTGTAATTTATGCCAATTAGACAGCACGCAGAGCAGAGCAGAGCAGAGTAGTGTAGGGGACGACATTTGCAATTGTAGATGCGCCTAGGCGAATAGTTGGAACTGCAGCTACGACCAAATATAGCTGCATTCAAATGGCTGTTGTGCAAGCGTCCAAAATTGTAATCGGAGGCCAAACGGGCGCGTAACTGGCACGAGAGTCAAAGCTGCAAGAAACTAAACTAAAAAGGCAGCTGAGTAGAAAAGAGATACACAGCCAAAGGCCGAGATACAGATACGCAGATATAGTGCAGCCGCTGAGTACGCAGGCAACCGCACATATGGCGTGCGTATCTAGAAGATTACGTTACCCAGTTGCGGTTGCAAACACTGAGAAATTTGAACTGAAATACGGCCATACAAAAAAAAGTAAAAGAAAAAGAGAGAGAAAAAGAGAACTTGTGCTAAAAATGCAAACAGCGGCCACTCTGACAGACACACGGACACGGACACAGATACAGATACATTTACAGATGCAAAGATACCGCACATTGTGCCGATACGGTTACTGTGCCAAGCCGGGGCCGCTTGCGTTGTGTAGTCTGTGAATGTATCTGTATCTGAAAGATACGCATAAGGCTGACGGCGACTATTAAGGGGCGTTTCATTTTATGTTTCATTTGCGCCGACGTCGCTGATGACGACAAAATGATAATGACGACAACGACAACGGCAACGACGGCAACGGCAACGACGACGACGACGACGACGACGCTGGCTACCTGTATGAATGAGCTCTGAGCTGGCGGCCAAAAACGTGCGGAGGGGCCAACGGCAGCAACAGCAATAACAACAAAACAGCGTGCAATGAATGATTCGTCTGTCTAACCGTGCTTCCATCCGTCCGCCAGTCTGGCTGGCCGTCCATCTGTTTCCCTGGCCAACTCGTCTGCGTCTGTTTGGCCAAGCTAAAAGCCAAGTTAAGCGCTGGCCCCGGCGCATGACTAACAGCGTTGGCGCGCTACAACAACAACAACAACAGCAATAACAGCTACCAGCTAAAGCTACAACAACAACAACAACAAGGCGGCACAGCTTGTCGTGTCATCGTCGTCGTCGCCGTCGTGCAGCAGGCACAAAGAAATATTTAAGCAAGCCGCACAGCAAATACTCTCTCGATTTGTCATTTTTAATATCTTATTAATAATTAAGAGTTAATCGGAACTCTTAACGAAGAATTAGTTAAAGCTTTAACAAAATCAATAAAATAATAAAATTAGTAAGGTAATAAATAAAAAATAAATTTAATGAATTTATTATGAAAATAAATTAAATAACACTCTGTACAAAGTAAATAAATTTATAAAATAAATTATACATTTTGGCATATAATTAAAATGTAAGCAAATTTATAAATCAATAAAATAATAAAATTCGTAATAAAATAAATAAAATAAAAAATTTAATAAATACCTTACAACAGTAAATGAAAAATACTCTATGAAAAATAAATACATTATTAAAATAAAATATAATTTTTGATAAACAGATAAAATATAAACAAATTTAAAATTTAACAATATAATAAAATCCGTAATAAAATAAAAAATTTAATAAGTTCCTTACAACAGTAAATGAAAAATACTCTATGAAAAATAAATGAATTATTAAAAAATAAAAATACATACATACATATATGTATATAAAACACTTTCAGCTGTTTTCTTAATATACAAAAAATATATTTTTATAAAACTAACATTTTCAGCTGTTGGAAAATGCATTTTCCACAACAAGTCGCATGAGCTGAAATTCGAGGGTATATAAAAAACCACATATAAATAATCAGATAAGACAAACGAGTTTGACGCTTCAAATAAATGATTGCCAGCTTTGCTCTATGGCTCCTAGTGTGTCACTGTATGTGTGCCTGTGTGTGTGTGTGTGAATGTTGGCTATATCTAACTATGGGCCGACGTCGCATCGGAACTTGCATGTTTGGCGTTGTTTGTTTGCTGGCCATGTTTATCAGTGTAGCTGCATCTTGCGGATGCGACTGCGACTGGCGCAGAGTATCTACATTTGTATCTATATATAGTTGTAGTTGTGGTTGTAACTGGTCAAAGCAAGGGGAAATCGTTAGCCTGCAGGGGGTATACCATGTTTTATTTCTATATATACATTTAGGCATACTTGCATACATATATATACATTGTTTTTGGAACAGCTGCTGAGGCCAGGCCAGTTGCCAATGCGATTGTGCAATTAATTGTATCTGCTGCACAAAAGTATCTCAGGGCTGACACGTGCGGCAAGTGTGGAGCGATAAGTTGACATTTGCGGAGAGCAAAATAAAACAGACAGCCAACAAATGCCAGAGCAGATCCATCCGTCCACAAGCCGCAGACACATGTTGCACAGACTTGAGCAGACAATGCGAACATCATCATAAGCCAATGAGCCGCTGGCCTTGTACCGTGCGGCCTAACAGAAATCCAACTAATTTCATTTGACAGTCTGTTGCCGGTTCAAAGTTTGACGGGCCGCTGGCCTGATGGGGGCAGCTGTGGGGAGATGGAGAGCAAGAGAGAGAGAGAGCGCACTGTGAGCCGCTGACATAAGTGCAAAAACATGTTTCCCAACATCCCAAGAAACGCGAACATCCCCCGTCTAATGCGGCTCCATCTAGGGTTTGCGGGTTAGGGTTGGGGCTGGGGCTGCGGTTTGTGCGGCTATGATAATCAAGTGAGTGCATTGAGTGGATGCTTTAGTGCTGCGCCATGCAACATTAATGCTCAACGTGATGTGGAGGAAACGCAGCGGAGCATTAGCATTGCGGACGCCGTATGGAGGAAGTTTTAAATTAATGAAAACCTGACAAGTCACTCGAATTGTGTTTTATGGACTATAGAGGCAGTGACACAGCTTAAGCAATTGAGGATCGATTTGCTGAAAGACGAGTGCGACTACGACTAGAGAGGGAAAACAGTAAAGTGCGGATGGATTTCCAATCGAATTTCTGTTAGCTACTTGTCTAATTTATCAAATGATCTCATCTAGACTTGGGCCACAGCCCTCAAGCAGATGGAAACACAATGCCCGTAGCCGAGATCGCATTACAAAGAGCTCCATAAAAGCGAAAACTAAGTCTAGCCGACATCAAAACCAAACAAAAGCCGCTTTCAAGCTCATTCACAAAGGCGAACATTAAGATTTACATATACATTTCAGGGCCCGACTCGACACAAGCACTCTAGTTGCTTCGATTCTATTCACAAGTCATTAGAGACAACAGCAAATACACATTATAATCATCATATTAACAAATGAATATTGAAAATCGAATCGGAAAGCAAATGGGAAACGAGCATTGGGCAATTAACAAATATTAAGTTTGCGTTTCCTCGGACCAACGTCGCGGCGTCAACCTTCACAGACATAAACGGCATAAAACAGAAATTAAAGTAAATATTAAAAATAATGGGCTGTGACTCGAGTTGATAATGTCAGAGACGAGGGTCGCCTGATAAAAGGTGCCAGCTAACGAGTTTGTTTGCCCAGCTGCTACCCTGTAAGAAGCAGATACAAAAGTATCTGCAAACGGAAAAAATTAAACGGATTTATCTGCAAAATGCTGTGTTATCTGTTGGGTAAGAAAGTTTCAGAAAGATTAAAAAATATCAATGAAAATATAAGAACTATCTGTTATGAATATATCTATAAAATGCAAAAGTATCTGCATTACAGAGATATCAGAATCTTGATGATACAAAGAACTATAAAAAATAAATGGATAAAGTATCTTTTCAGATATATATAGGTATCTCTTTGGTGTCTCTTAAGATACAACATATTATGTGACATATTATGTGTTTAGCGGCAGAAATATCTTTGTGAGCTAAAAGTATCTGATAGTAAAGAAGTATCTTTCAGCTCGTTGGACACTCTTAGGTATCTGTCAAATATATATACATCTATACATCTACTTAGTTCTTATACACCCCACTTGGTGCTCTTCAATAGCTGCAGGGTATTTCAAACTAAATGAGGCGCAGCAACAACAGCAAAGCAAATGACTTGGCATTTACAACAACAGCAACAACAACAATAAAACAACAAAAAAAGAAGTTGGCATAATAATGACATCAATAAAGCAAATGATTGTTATGATGCGATAAGGCCGAAAACGTAGTGGCCAAAAGTTGTCAAAGAGAAAAAAAATGTAAGAAATTCCTATATAAAAACAAAAATATAATTGCACGAAAAAAAAAAGAACAACTTTGCGAATGAGAAGGGGAGGCCGAAGTGTAGCAAATGAAATGTCATGATATTTTTGGTGCCATTAGAAATGGCAAACACAAGCAGACTAATCATTGGCAATTGTTGTTGTTGTTGTCGTTGTTGTAGCTGCGATTTGTTGTAGTTTTGATTAATGAACCTCAATTAAATGCCAAAAAAAAGAGATTAAATGAAATAAATTGTTGATGGCCCAGCGAGAACGCCCTTTATTTGTTTAGCATGCACCAAGGGGCGTATGCGTAATATTGCTTTGCAGCTATAACTATATCTATCTATCTATCTATCTATCTATCTATCTATCTGCCTGTCTATATATTTATAGTTGGATGACTGAGCGGGGCGTTCGCTTTGAAAACGTTTGCTTAATTACGCCTATAAATAATCTGAGCTGAGTGTGTGCTCTGGCATTAAATGTGTGCACACTCATAATAATCAGCTTTACTATTTGTTGTTGTTGTTGTATCTTTTCATTTTTGGCTTTTACAGGGTGCAAGTCATTAAATGGGCATTTCAACAAAGCAGCTTAGTATGCCACCGACGGAAATGGGCGTGGCACTATATTAAATCGGAGCAATCAAGCTGTAATGGACGAGCTCTTTGGCTCATAGTCCTAAGCCACTTTTGTCAAGCTGCGGTCGCTCTTCAGACTGACGGCATTGTAGGGTATTTACGGTGCACGTTTGCCACAGCTCGTGGCGCAGCAATTTTCCAGGCAATGCTAATGTAATTTGCGGCAACATATGACGTCTCTAATTATATGAATTTGGCGCTTATCTCAAAGCAAACACGACAAATGGAAATGGGCGGCACTTGTGTGCGAATGTCGCTCCATAAAAAACATGCGTTGCAAACAACACACACACACAGAGAGAGAGACAAAAAAAAAGAAGAGAAAAACTACAACAACTATAGATATTATGGCACTGGAACTGCCAACAATTTTCACTGTGACTCGCGCCCAAAAGCAGCAACAATTATCCATGAACAATTTTGGCCCGGCCAATTTGACAAGTGTCGCTGGGTCAGTGGAGAGGGGAGGCTGGCAATTTCCTTGTCGTGAAACCTGTACTGGCCAAAAAGCTAGCGACCGAACACAACATAAATGTGCAATTAACACAGAAAACGCTGTACGCCAAGCTCGACGACAGCTCCAAAATCGACAGACAAACTTTGGACATGTTTTTCACTCCGTTTTGGCAGGGGCCTCGTCAAGCGGGGCAACGGCAAAGGGGAGCGTATCATTATAAAAGTGCAATTTGTGCGATAAGGCAGAAGACAGACGCAGGCTGCTGCTGCTTGTTGTTGTTGTTGTTGTTGTCTTTTTACGACCTGGGCTGGGCCAGGAAAACAACATGCCGAACATTAAAACCGTATAATATTTAAGCCGTGTAATTAAGTACAAGGAGAATCTCAGAGAGCGAGAGAGTAAGGCTGGCATATAAAAATAAAAATATAATAAGATCTACAGGTTGAGTGCGTGTTGCTGTTGGTTTTAATTACCACCAAACATACACACACACAGGTACACACTTTATTGTTTGCCTGACAAACATTTTAAGGTCACAGTGTGACATTGTCGTGGAAATGCCCAACGGGCGTACGCAAAACAAATGCCCGCTGCAGAGGAAAACCAAAAGAAAAGCAGTGAAATAAACCCGGAGAAGTGCCGAACATTTTGTGTGGCCTTTAATGACATTTGCCTGTGTGTGTGTGCGTGTGTGTGTGTGTGGGGATTAAGGCCAACAATTCTGGCTGGATTTGTCTTATTGCACTAGATAGTAATGGACCTGCAAATGAGACTTAAGCTCTGCTTGGACTTAAGAATATCCAAAGATGTTTGTAATCATATTTCATGCATATTCACATATATAGGTATGTGTATGTGTATGCATATAAATTTACAGCTTCAATGCTGTTGCTCAACCACTGTACCTGACATCGAGAAATCTACACCGCAAGGCCTTGGCATGACTCGGCTATTTGGCATGCTGCAGATTAGGCCAACTTCGACTCGGATGCTTGGGTTCTCGCTGATGAACTGGCATTACGAGGCTGTTCCTGTCCATCACCAACAGCAGCAGCTGTTTTTAGACCGACTTGGCGAATACAGTAAGTGGTAAGCCGCACTTGTAGGTCTGTATGTCCACGTTCGGCCCCTACGCTCGGCCTGCCTTCCGCCTTACCTTTTGCGGTTACTGATGACCGTTGTCAGCTTAGCTGCTGCCATGTTTGCGGCTTAAAATACCCATTACACCTTAATATATCGTGCAAATGTCATAAAAAATTCATTTTAACTTGAGCGCGTAACCCAATCCCAATCCCAGTCCCCAACCCACTCTAGCTGCGCGAGGTCTGAGGTCTGAGGTCTGTTTCCATTCGATTGTAATCACATTTGCTCAAATATTAAATTGCCTAATGACCTCGATTGCCTTCGGGCTTGCGTATTTTGCGGCCCCATTTTAAAAAAGGCCACGTAACCACTTTGACTAAAGGGGTCAAAAACAAAAATATATAACTCAGCTCAGGGACTGTCTGAGCTAGCTTGAGCTGTGCCTGAGAAACGCACCGGCTGCTCCTCGGACTTTGACTTCAATTTCCACATCCCCTTTCATTTCCACTTCCATTTCCCTTCGCATTTCCACTTCGATTTCCATTTCGAAGGCAGAGTGACGTGTCTGCGACTCTAGCGAGCAGCTCGACTATTTAATTACGACCGCATGACGAGCGGACTCTGTAATTTTCATGAGCCCATTTTAGTTTGCATCGATGCCAGCCAAAGGTTGATTGCTTTTTAGGGTGACCCACCAATTACATGTGCCCAGGGCCGCAGATTACAGGGAAAACTACGACAGCGGTTTATCGGCTGAATAATGCAAAAAGCACAAAATGCGGCAAATGCCATAATTGACTGTCTTGCGCTAGAGCTTAGTTTGCTTGTGTAATTACAGGGTATTACGGATGTTTAATTGAACGCTGAACTGCTTGCTCTATTTCACATACTCTCAAATTCAATTATAATTATATTCGCATTTAATACCACACTATACCCAATTATCATTCCATCAACCATGTCAAAGCGAACCCAAAGAAACAAAAAAAAAACTCTACTGCACAAAGGCCCAAAAGTCATTCATAAGTAATCTATCAACTTCATGCCAAAAATCGAACAAATCGCCCGCATATGTGAGTGTATATATATGTATGTATGTATGTACATATATCGACTTATATAAATATACATACATATATATTGAACATGTGTGCACATTCGGTTATTCAACCAAATTCTATTGAATATCTCTCGGATAGACGTAGTCGCTGTCTGACGCACTGTTTGCATACAATTAGATACAAATCAAAATCAGCTGCGTCTGGCAACGCCCTGACGTAACGGTAGTCTTTCCCAATCCCATTCCATGCCCAAGAATTCATTTTCCATGTTCAAAGCATTTCGCTTATCGTTTGTCAACCGTTTTGACAAGACAAGAAAAGGGCTGAACCTGAGCAGAGCAGAGCCTGAGCAGAGCGTGAAATCATATTCACTCTCTCTTTCCATCTCCCACTCTCTCTCACTCTGTCTCCTGCTCTCTTCTAAGCTTCCTGCTTGCACAAGCCCAGGCAGAATAAAGTTTTAAATTTCCGAATTTTTATTTCTCCTCAATTTTATTTTATATATAAATTATTTTTGCTCGTGGATTTTTTGTTTGTTGTTTGCATTTGGCACACAGTTTGAGCTGAATGCCGCCAACTTTAGTTGCGTTTTTGTATCTTGATTGTGTGTTCGTATCTCTCTCCCCCTCAGCACTCCCTGCCCCTAGTTTATCTGGTTAGCTGTCTCATTGGTGGCCCCAACTGCAACGGCAACTGCGAATTGTTTGTTGTGCACAGTGCCGCCGTTTTGTTTAAATAAGAAAAATGCGAATTTTTTTCTGTTTTTCTGTTTTCTTTTTTTTCTGTTTTGTTCCCCTACTTTTATTTCATGTTGTTTTACCGCCCGCCTTTAATGTAAAATTCAAATGTTTACTTAACGCGGGTTTCCTCGACGAGCTGAGGGCAAGGCTGTTGGCCGATGCCGGGGCAACGGACCCAGCGGGTGCGGGACGCTCTGGCTTATACAACGGGCGGACGGGCATGGCATTTGCATGGCTTGCCTTGCCTTGTATTTGCTATTGCCGTTGCTGCTGCTGTTGTTATAAGAAAGAAATTTAAATAAACCAAAAACATTGTTTGAGTAACGTGTTGAAAATAAACGAAGCCATTCAGAGGCGAGCTGTGAATCGCATATGAGTGGGCTTATGTGGGTATTCATATTTATACTATATACATGTATATCTCTGTGTGTGTGTGTGTGTGTGTGTGTAAACTTGGGAACACTCATCATTTGGCTGCTTGTGCAATTTCCAGGCCACTGCCATTCCCATTCCCAGTCGCAGTGGCAGTCGCAGTTGTAGCCGCAGACCCCTCAATCATGCTCAATCATGCATCATGGCGCCTCGAGAAGTTGAAGTTGCGTTTCCTCAAATGAATGGCGACATACTCGGTAAGTGGCATGCATTCATTTTGCCATGACAATTGCCACACAGCGAAACAGAAGAGAGAGAGAGAGAGAGAGAGAGAGAGAGAGAGAGTATGAAGGGATGTGATTCGAATCGATTCCCATTCCTGTTTCGCACTTGAATTCAATTTTTTTTTATATTTTTTTCATTGAACTAAAAATCTTTTGCAAATGTCTTCGAATGGGCACGTTTTTTATGCGAATATTTGCGCACAAAAGTCCCTCCACAACATCCGCGACCCGCACGACTGGCTCTGACACATGGCAAATATTTATTGAGCACGATTTTTGAAATATGAACATTTTCAGTGGAGCCATGGACATGGCGGGAAGAACGTGAATTGCAAACGGAAGAGGTTGCCCCGCAGCGCTTCAGGTTACGCAAGCAATTAGAAGGGACTTATGTCCTATGCGAGGGATGTCATACATATGAACATGAAAAGGCCAACACCGAAAGCGAATACGAACACGAACACGAACCCGTAACCGAACCCGAACCCGAACTCGAACCTCGAGGCAGTCAAGAGGAAGTAAGCATCAACTACTTATAGCGAGGGTACGTGACGTTAGCCTCGATATACCAGCGATACCAGCTCTCCAGGGCACTGGCCAAACAAAGGACCTGGCCCGATACCATTTGCTCAGCTCCTCAGTTGCACCGCCGCACACAATGCTCGTTAAGCAGCTCACGCAAAAAAAAAAGCTTCCTTCTGATCGGCCCAAAGAACCCTAAGGGAATAACTCAACCGCACGTAAGAGCTAAGAAAAGCCTCTTTAAATTTCAGCCCAACCCTGGCATATGTTTCTTAAGTAAATACTTTGAAGAATGATAGTCTTATATCTATTGCAAATCATTCACAATGCTGTATGGAAATATCTTGCCCAGGAATTAAACTAAATCTGATTTTTATCACATAAATTCGCAGTCTTGAGTGCCACTCAAATGTTACCAATTTTTGTGAATAGAAAATTCGTATAATAGAAAAATAAAAGAAATATTATTCATACACAATGCAATTAGTTTATTTAAATTCAGTTTCACAGATGTCGTTTTATTTACTTGGTATAAATTTAATGTTTTATCATGAAAAAAACCTACAAACTAGGTATTTCAATTATTTATGTATACTCTCATAATCATATAGTATGTAGATATATATAATATATTGCTATTAGCTAGTTTTATTTTGCTTCAATTGGTTATTTAATCTAGGATCTCAACAATTGTTATTTGATTTCTATCTATAATATTTTATTTATTTATCTATCTATTTGGTTTATATCTTTGACGTTTTAGTTATTTCTTATGGCAGTATTGACAGCTCTTAAATCATTTCAAATACTTTCTCATTTGACAACAATTCCACTCTACTTTGTGTAGTATTTCATCCTTGTTGATTGACGTTAACATCCAAATTGGTTTCATTTTGTTTAACAACATTCGAGTAAGAACTTTGCGTGTGCTACATTCCTGTCGGGAGGGTGAATTTTCTGTAAATAGGAAAATACAAACATTTTAGAATATGTTAAATTAATAATAAAGCTTTTTCATTCTTCCGCCTGCCTAATTACTTGAGCCAGAAAGGGCGAATGTGGTAGGAAATGATGCGTTTCCGTTAATAGGGCTTGCGCTGACTGTCAGTCAGCCGAAGTAGTTTTATATAGATTAGGTTTCCTTAGTCTAATGGACTTTCTATGTCTGTAGAGTGTATTGTCCATGGCGTTTCGTAACAGTTCCTAATGAAAATTCCCACATGCAAGCCGCACATAAAACGCCCCTTAAATAACAGCTCGGGTCTATCTCTGAAATTGGCTGGCTAGGCGGCGTTTCGTGCGTGTCGGATATTATATATGGACATGGGATGGGGTGCGGCCCCACCAAATGCATTTAATAAAATAAAAAATACTGATAATCACGAAATTTATAGGCGTATGCCAACACATCAAAGTCTATGGTCGCGGGGCAGGTCTCTCGTGTAATTTGCGGATGCTTATCAAAATGTAAAATCAACTTTCAATTCTCGTCGCTGAAGCGGCGACTGGTGCTAGAGTCTCAGATAGTGGAGGGGGGCTGGCGGAGCTGTACGAAGGGGGCGCACCAAACAAGAAACAAGAAACACGAAACAAGAAACAAGAAACCCGTGCAATAGGCAAACAAGACAACGATTGATATTTTGTGTACTCCATGTACTCCATGTACTCCATGTTCTCCATGTACTCCATGTAGTTGATGTAGTCGACGTAGCTCTCCGCGTTCGCCATGGCAATAATTCTGATTATGAGAAATCGATAAAAATCAATTTGCAATTTGTAGACAACGGCCGCACCCAGTGCCACGAGGAATGCCAACAGAGCAGCAATCTGACAGTCGTCGATTATTCGATAAGTTAATCGACACGTTGAGCCAACTTTTAATTACAAGCGCCTCAAATGAAACGCAATTATAGCTGAGTAAATGCATAAGAAATTACACACTGATTGGCTCAATCAATGTGGGCTACGCTACGTGCTGGGTCGTCGAGGGTCACGCGACGGGACGGAACGGAACGGGACCAAGGGGTCAACTGGGACCGAGTCGCTGTAATTAGAAGGCGTGTGAATGTCGCCACCTGCGCCGACGTGGCTCTCGCGCAGCCCGAGCAGAGGCAAAAGCAAATCTATTTAAAAATGTCAAAGTCGTCGCATGGGTTAGACGTCGACTCCCATCCACTAATGAATGCTGTGCAACAGGCCGTGTGACATGGGCAGAGCTGCGCTGAGCAATTCCACTACTCACCCCGGCCGCTGACTTTATTTTAATAGATAAAATTCAGCTCAGTTACTGAGCAGGGGGCGGCACTGGCAGCGGAGCAAAAGCAATCATCAATGTCTAATGCTTCCAGAATGTTTTCAAATTAAATTGAAATGGACCCTTCTCTGTGCTCTGTCCGCTCCACGTTCGTTCGGCATTTCGACATTCGCCTAGCGACTTTTTCTGTTCTGCCTGTAACTGGCGAAAACTTTTGTGCAAACATTTGGCCAAAAGTCCGATTTGGCCGTAAATACTTCAGCGCTGCTCTTGGCCCAGTTGAATGCGCCCACGTTTGTTTGGCTTTTGGCTCGCGAGGGAAATAAACAGGAACAGCAACAATAAGAGCGCAATAGATGAGCAAAAATACACCATAAATAAGAGCATGGTAGGGTATATACTATATACATATGTATGTATGTATGTAGATATATCGGACATGATATATTATTTACTTGTACGCCATTCGCAGTTCTCAAATTATTATTGCTGATTCGACCTCCAATTTCTGAATCATTTATGAGAACAATTTATAAATCTTTAATGCCAATTGAGTGTCATAATCGAAACGTGTAGAAATTGCTCTATCATTCAATAATCGGGCGAAAAATGCTTAAGTTAAACTCATTAAAATTTCATAGAAATCAAAGCTGAAAACTTTTAAGGTAACACGAAACTAAGAGATATAGAGGATAAAGTGTTCTTAGTAACTATATATAGTTAATATACCCCTTTTAATATTAGTTTACAGCGTAAAAGAAAATAACAAAAATTGTTCAATTGGGAGCTTGACATTTGATCGCATTACGCCGCGCACATGGCGTCCGCCCATACAAAGTTGTTCGGGCCCGGGGCGTCATCTCTTTTGCAGTTTTTCTGTGTTTTCAGTTTGTGTATTTTGAAAACAAGGCGAATAATAATAAACCAAGAGCTGAAATTATGATGAGGGTCGTCGAAAGACGCGTCACATCAAGGGATGTGGCAGGACGTAGACTACAATTCCGAGCAGACTCTGCAAAGTCTGTGTGATGGACTGATAGGAAACTGCCAAATATCGTGAGTCATTTTATTTAATTAGTTTTTTTTCATATCAAATGACACTGTATGGCAATTCAGCAGAGGCCAAACTGTTTAGGCTTAGTCACAACTCTTATAGCAAATATTTAATTGCTAAAATTGTAATTTTACTTTATAATTTGTAACGCTTTCCCACTAAGCATCAGCTCGTAGGTTAGCCAACAATTTATCAGATTTTTTTTTGGTTTTGGCTTTGGCTTTGATTGAGCCTGTTTTTTGTGCTCGCCAAATATGGCATAGATCTCCAAGTGTGCGTGTGTGTGTGTGTGCCGTCACATCAATCACTGCCTGAGGCTGAGGCCGGCTGACAAGGCACCCAAATACATCAGCACATAAGTATAAGTGTGTGTGTGTGTGTAATGTATACTATATTATGTAGGGGCTGGCTGGCTGGCTGGCTGGAGGAGAGAGGTGCTCATTCGATATAATCTCGAGTAAGTCGGCGACTTATCGCATATGTGCATTACATTAAACTTAATTAGTATGCTTCGAAAAGAAAGAAAGAGAGAGAGAGAGAGAGAGAGAGAGGAACAAGGCTGGCGGGTCGAGGCCGGTCTGGGGTCTGTGGGAATACTACATGGACTGTGGCCGGCCCCTGATTAATGGAGCGTTTTGTTCAGCATTTTTATGCATAAATTGCGGCACGTACAATAAATAACGCAAAATAATAAATTGTAAATTATGCAAACAACATGAAAAGTTTCAAATAATGAACGGAAGGTCGGTCGGTAGCTCGTTTGCTGGCTCGGTCTGTCGGTCGCTGGGTCGGTTGTTTGCGACAGTTGTGCTACTCTTTGAGAATTTATGGCCCATTGGCTATTCTCATTGATGGCAAAGAAATTTGCAAACCCGATTCACTTGAAACGAGCTTCAGGCAATTGCACAAAACGAATTTGAATCCGAATTCGAGTTGTTTGTTCACTTTATTTGCTTAATTACAGTTGGCTATGGAAATGGAAATGGAAATGGGAATGGGAATGAAAATCGAAATGGAAATGGAAATGGAAATGGCAATTGCAATTGATGTTCCAATGAAAATTATGCGACTGCTTTGAATTTGAGTTGAGTCGACTCCACTCGACTCGACTCGAGTGGCCATCGAAGTAACTCGCGAAAAATTCATTTGAATTATTGCAGTCGCCTTTTTCCATTGCAGTCGAGGTAATGAGTTTCATTTTCTCATTTATTTGAATTTTTTTCATATATATATATATTTTTTATAGCGTTAACGTGTCAAGTGTCGCATGTCTGAGGAGTCAGCGACTGTGGGTGTCCCCTCGCATGCGCGCGAGTGAGTGTGTGGGCCGAGAGACTCACACAGCCAGAGATGCAGACCTCAGTCAGCAATTAACTTGAAAAGTCGCCTTTGACGGCTCTGATGATAACAAAGTGCTCTTGATGCGACTCTGAATGCGCATTTTAATTAGAATGCGGCCAGGCCAAAGAGCCACAGATTACAAGGGGGCGGCATGAAGTAAACGTGAAGATGCGACTGTTAAATGGAAATTAAAACAGAGCTCAGATAGTAATTGAAGGACATATGCATTTGCATGAAATGACATAACACGATAAGAGTTGTAAAACACTTTTCAGGAATGCAGAGCATATCTCTATATCTCTATATGAGTAAAAAGCTGATTATAGAGAACTTCCTTTAGCAGCTCAAATGAGAGAGGAAATCAGGTGAGCTGAAACTTTCACAACTAGAAATTTCGCTTGCAGTTGGCTAACCCTTGAACTGCAGCTTATTTATGATCCGAGCCGGGGCCAAATAGATCGCGCAGCACTTCATCTAGTGCTGACTGCCAGCCGTCGCCCAAGATTGATGGCTAACACTTTTCGCAAACACCGACAGCGCTTTCAGACTCTGTCCGACTCCACTTGGCAAGGCAGCGGAAGAGCCAATGGGCCACTTGAATGGCCTCCCTCAGCACAGACAATACCCCATTTGCAGACGCATCGGCAACTAAAAAACAATTTAACAGAGCTGCTAATATGCCATGTACATTGTATCGGTCTCATATACAATACAGTATGCCTCAAATGGGGGCCTATTCCAGCGCACAATGTGGGGCTATTCCGGCTGTTATGTGGGGCAATCTCTGCTTTCTGTGGCACTACACTCAGAGAAATGCAGTGTGAGAAGGCTAAAGTTGATGATATTGTAGGAGTCAATCAGTGGAGAAGTACTGGAAGTACTGAACTTTAATGGAATATTAAGTGGAAATATTTGATAAAAATATTTTATTTTATCTAAATTTATATGAGTGTAGTCTGAGCTTTGTTGTTTTTGTGTTATGCTCGACTCAGTTGATGTGGGGGAAATGATATTTTTCGCCAAGTGTGGGACAAGTGTGATTTACAATACACTCAATTCACATTGGCAGTTAAGGCGAAACGAGCGCGGTGTGAGAGATCGTAAAGCCGAAATGCCCGTGTGTGTCGGCATGGGCATTATCTGTACAAGCTCTCTGGCAGAACCACTTTCGTTAGCTCGTAAAACTGTCTATAAAATGCAATGATAATAAAAAAATCAGTCGGCCAACGAATTTGTAGGCCGACAGCAACAGCGACGGCTCATTTAGGACTGTTGAAGAGGTCAGCGGCAGAAAGAGAGAGAGAGAGCGAGTCTCTGAAAAGCGATCCCAGCGGACTGACAGACTGACGGACTGACTCGTCTCATCCTCATTCGCATCGTCATCAGCCTCGAATTGAAGCTGTTTGCAGGCATTCGTTGCGCTCCAGCGCCTTCGGTTTTATTCTCCTCGACGGAGAGGATGACGCGTCAGCAACGCCGTCGTTGTCGTCGTCGTCCTTTAGTGGCACTTACGAGCTGTGGCTCCGGGCTCGGAGCCCCAGATCTGAGTACCGTTTGGCTCTTGTGTGTCTGCAAGCGTATCGCCTTTCACGTCGCCTTTTGTAAATTGCTTTTTGAATTTTGTAAAAGCGAGCACACACACACACACACACACACACTCACCCAGTCAGAGTCGGAGAGGCGACTCATAAAGCGACGCGCTGCTGCTACAAAATCTTTTATGGATTTCTTGACTGGACTCGTTTTTATTGTTGGCCCGCTTTGTTTTGTTGTTGTCACCAACTGTTTTGTCGTCGTCGTCGTCGTCTTCGCTTTATCTACACGGATCCTTTGACATTTGAATAGTTCATTAATTTCGCAAAAGAAAGAAAAATACTTTTCCTATACACACACACCCTACTGGTAACTTTGAAAGTAAGTCTTTTTCTATGCAACATTTTTCTTTTGTACGGGCCTGGCCTTTTGTTATTGTTCATCAATTTGAAAGGCGACACAGACACGGCTATGCTTTCGCCCCTTGTACCTGCATTTACCTTTCGTCTTAAATTCCTCTCTCTGGCTACTGGGCATTTGCAGCTCTGAATTTATGTTCACTCTGTGAGTTTTCATTCAAGCAATGACCAACAATTTTCCTGTTTTAATTGAGAACACTTTGGGGATTTCTCTATGTCCCTCTCTGTCCCTCTCTCTCTTTCTTTTTCTGTGCCTTTCGGGCTTTTGAATAGATTGATTGTCGTTTTGCACAATGACAATTTAAGGGCACTGATTGAGCTTCATCAGTTCACAGACTTTTGAAGGTGAACGTCGAGCATAGACAAAGACTCAAATTGGACAAGGAGAGAATGTGAATATGTATGTGGCTTCTGTTTAATTTTATGTGTATAAATTATACAATTGAGTATAAGGTCTATTTCCTATAATAGCTATATTAGAAGAGCACGATGTGACACCACCCTTCAAGCCTTCAAGGCTCTCTCGCAATCATGTCTATAAAAATATTTTATGCACTCAGCAGTGCTCAATTTTTCGCAGAAACCTCTTGTTCTGGCTCTGGCAGCAACAAAGACAAACTATTTGGTTATCTGTCCTTCTGCACAACTGAGCAACTTAGCCGAAAAACAGAGCAAAACTCGTACTCAAAACTCTAAACTGAAAGCTGAAAACACAAAAAAATAAAAGTCCAAGCAAAAAACAAACATTTTTCGGGGCAGTCAGCTTGAATTACGGAGCTAGGTTGGATTTCCTGGAACCTTTGTCCAAAGAACAAGTCGCACAACACGTATACAAACTACACACACACACACACACACACACACAGACATCTGTATCTATCTATCTATTACAATTTTACTGCTTTATTTTCAATGCTCCGAAACTTGTCCGCTGGGACCGCAGCCATGTGGCCGGTTCTCATGTTGCCGTCAGAGATGATTATGTATTAATAAATGTACAATATATGTTTCGGCATAAAACCCCTCCCAGAAAAAAAAAACACGCTATAACAACTGGCCCATAAAAACGCCAAATGTAGTTAAAATAGCATTTTTGGGGTCGTCTCCGAAAGAGTCGAAAACCTTTTTTGGTGCTAGCTATAGTCGAGGGTCTGTCTCCGGTCTGACTCCGCCCAGTGGAGGCTGTCACGGCCTGTGCGTGAGTTTTGGCCATTCACGCTGTAGCTCCAGTTCCAGCGAATCTCCCGGTCGTATCCATTTTTAAATTGCCATTCCATTTGGACATCATGTGAGCAACGACTGCTGGACTCTGGGATTCAGGGATTCAGTTTACATTCTATTTTCGTGCGCTGGCTTTTGCCCCCCCACATTAACTGAAGTTTAAATATATGCTGGCCAATGGTCATTATAGTCGGAATTGAGAGCTCAGCTGGTTGTTCAATCAGCTTTAAAAAAGGATTTGAAAGCCAAGTGATTTAAGCTCCCGCATTTCACTTCGCATTGGGCATAAGGATATCATCCAAGAGCATTCGCATCCTCAAGTAATGGCTCTAATCACAAAGGCTGCTGCCTAGTCTACCATTTCAGCTCATATTTCCTTACAGCGAACCGCAGCCTTCCAGCCCGATGCACTCACTCTTTGCAAAGGGCATGCGGCATTCGGCTAGTCCTGTCGGGCTATTTATCTTATGCTGGCTGAATGTGTTATTGTTCTCGGTGCGGGCTGTGTTGACATGTACGATGTACGGACGTATGTATGTATAGAACAACAGGAACAGGACGTGCTGCCGCTGCTGCTGTTGTTGTTGTTGTTGTTGTTGTTAAGGGGAAAAATGTTCCAAGTTTTCTTTTGAACAATTCACTTTGAAGGCATAAATTATGCCTTCAGTTTTTCAGTTCGCATGAATTGCTGTTGGCTGTCAGCTTGTCGCCTTGCCTGCCTGCCAGTCTACCTCTCGCCCCTCTCCCTTCCCCCCCTCTGTGACCCTACTTGGCTACATCCCTGTCTCGTTTTTGAGAAGCTTAACTCGCCTCTTTTGTGCGCAAAGTTTGGGGCGTCGCTCCTTGAGCGCTGGCTGCAGCCCCTCGGCATAAGAAAACAATCTTCAAGGGTTGTCTGACAGTCAGTCTGCCCGACGGACGTCAGACTCTGTGCAACTGCCACTTGCCTCTGTGCCCCTTGCCCCTACGCCAATGGCCTGTGCAAGTTTTCTGGCTGCTTTTGGGGCCTCTGTGTAATTAATTTGATATGCAACGAAGCGTTTTTTGAAGTTTATATTGTTTGTTTTACTTGAATACGTTGAGGTCTCGAGGCCAGAGCGGCCTTAAGTGCCAGCCGGCACTCAAAATTCTTCTCCTTCATCTTCTTTCTCTCCCCCTCTCCCGCTCGCTTGTATAGCCACTTGGCTCAGCTCTTCATTTCGAATACGAAATTCATAAATTTTGATTTACACACAAGTTTTCGTGCACGACTCTCCAAAAAGCGGCTCAGACAATAGTTTTTCCATTCTCCTAAGACTTCTTTGTGTCGGCACACTTGTCTGACCCGCAGGCTGCCTGACTGCCCGACTGTTCGACTGACTGTTCCTCGCAGGCAGCAGAACTGAAACGGGAACGAGCTGAGCTCATTGTCATGCATATTGTACAATTGTTATGTGAATTTATACACACACTCACACACACACATACATATGCGTACGTCTTTGCATCTGCCTCTGTGCCATTGAATGTCGCATTTGATTCTCTGGTCTATTTCTTAGAAGTCTTGTTTATGCCTTTTCTTCATGACAGCAATTTTCAATTAAAAACGCTCCTCACAATTCACAACGTGTCGCGGCACCTCAAGAGGTGTGGCCCCCCCAGCTAGATTGATTGATCTTAAATTGCTATTGAAATCATGTGAGAAATATTTGAATGTGTTTCAATTTCGATTCGTTTGTTATTCAAAGTAAGGAATTCAATGCAGAGCCGAACTATCGATGGACTTCTCTTATGTTAATGTATATACAAATCAATATATATTGCACACCTGTCAAATTAATCTGCGCCACAGCTCGCCTAACTGTTTTTTATGCTCTCATTGTATTATTTTGCTCAGCGCATATGTTACACCTACAACATGCAAGTGTGTGTGTGTGTGTGTCACAGCAAGTGCCGGCAAACGACCTCAACTTCACTGCACACAGACACACTCACACACTCACAGCATTACTTTTTCAAATAACGAAGCCAGCATCCTAGAGCCGAGTCCATGGGCCCCGTCGCCAGCCGAAACGGCATCAATATCGACATTCGTTCGGGCTTAACTTAATTACATGCCGGTCGACGCCTCGTTGCATAAATGGGAAACTCTCTGCATCTGTATGTGTGTGTGTGTGTGTGTGTGTGTCTGTTGTGGTCCAGCTGTGCGCTGAGTCGTTTTACAACTGTTCGCAACGACCTTCCCAAAATGCTGTTTGTTGTTGTTGTTATTGCTGCTGTTGCTCTTTTGTTGTGCTCTCTGGATCTGCTGCTGTGACACGCCCGTCCAGTGCGCAGGTTCGCCTCATCACATTGGCCTCCCAATCGGCTGAATAAAGAGCGCTATGGCCACTGCGCACACTCGCGCTCCCCTTTGAACCCACGGGAGCTGCTCTGGCGAGGTGGCGGCCTTCCAATGAACCTGAAACAGACTCTAAGCTGCACTGGAACTACCTATCAGCAGGAGTAGCAGAGGCAGCAGCAGCAGCAGAAAAAACTCCCCATCTGTCTCTGCAGCCCCCGTTTCCTGTCGCTGCCTCTCAGCTGTCCAGGTCTGGCTCGGCTCATGAAGTTACTCAGACATGCATAAAAATGCCGGTTTTATTATGTCGTTCGGCTTGTGTGTGTGTGTGTTTGTGTGTTTGTGTGTGTTGTGGGTGTGCCGCCCCGGCGTGTCCTTCGAGCGTCTGGCCCCGTCTGGGGACTTTCTGCTGTCGTTTTGAGCTCGAGCCGACGCGACGCAGACGGAGTTGGAGACGTTTTTTTTTTTTTCTTTTTAAAGCCGCTTTCGACTGGTTGTCTCCCCTTTCTATGGGTGCCGCCGCTGGCAGCGCACCGCCCCGCTGCTAGCAACAAACTTTTTATCTATTTCTCTTTTTTTTTTTTTTTCGTGCCGTATAGAAAACTGAGGCAATTTGGCAGCCTGTGTCGCTGCAGTTGGGCAGCCACCCACACGGCAAATGCTTGCCAGAGACTATGTCGTAAACTGGGCCGTTACCGCGCTACGCCCCTCTCCACTCTCCCGTCTCCCCTCTCCCCCCTCCCCTCTGGCCATGTGACTGAGCCAACCCTTGCCTAAGGCGAGTTTTATGTAACAGTCCTCTGCTCATAAAATAAAATAGGTATATACATACATATGTACATACATATATATCAAAGTTTGCATGTATGCGTGTGGATATATAAAATGCTCGTTTGTGTGTTTTATTGTTGGCTTTCATCCTTGGCCCGACAGTGCTGGTGTGGGCATCCCTCTCACTCACACACACACACACAGACAGAGAGACATATTATGTAGATATAAAAAGATATACACACATATATACATACATATATATTTTTGAAATATGCTTGTGACTAATTTAATTTATTTGCCATTGTTGTTTGGGAATTGTGGGATTTCCTTCGGCTGCTGCTGCTAGTGCTGCTGCTGCTGCTTTTCTAGGTTTTCATTGTTGCTTGGAAAATTCTTTGAAGCATTTTGGTTTGCTGCTCTCGTTTTAGCAATTGCCCTGCCATTGATTTCACTTAGTTTCCCATTGTTGTTGCAGCGCCTCACCAAAGAGCTATGACCATGAGCGCTATGGGAATTCTCTAAGTTGCGTCTAGCTCGTTTTCTCGTTTGTTATTTACTTTTTGTTTGCTTCAAATAAATTGCCTCGATTTTGTCATAAAAATGAAAACTTTTACAATTAAGAGTTTACCTTTTTATTTATGAGCTGCGGATGCTGTGGCAATTGCTGGCTCCAAGCGGGGAATGCAACGGAAATGGTGACAACAACTGAAACGGAAATATTGATAAATTAGCGCCATCTAGCGTCAGCCATGCTGGTGTCTCTACTACGATAAGTAATTTATAAAGCTCAACTGAAGTTGACTTAAATATACATACATACACTGACAGAAATTGCTTAGTGAGGCCTGCACTTTGGTGTGGGTGCAATCAAAATTCACAAATAGCTCTCAGTTCATAAATATTGAATTCCTATGCGAATTTTCACTCAGAGAGAATGCATTGATTAATTTAATTTGCTTTCATTGTGCATTGTGCACATTACAAAGCATTTACCAAATGGCATATATCAATTTTTCCGCACACACACACACACACACTCGTATATGCATATATAGCATTGATTTTGGATTTATGCATATTTTATGCCGCTGGCAAATGCCAGCTGCCGCCCACAGAGACACCCACACGACCTTCGCCAAGCAGGAAAATACAAATTGTATGTGTGTGTGTGTGTTAGTGTGTGTCCAATAATTTGTTGTGCATGGCAATGCCAAAAATATGCAACCCACAGCGCACATAATAAATTGAATTAAAAGAAGCAATAAAAAATGAATAAAATCAATGGAAGAAAAAGAAGAAAAAAAAAAAAATAAATATAAGCAGAAATGAGCAAAAAAATAAATAAATAAAATTTTGTAAATTGCGCTATTCGTCTGCTGGCAGGCAACTAATTTATGGCATTTACAAGACGACAACAACAACATTTTTGCACATCAACAATTTCCACTGGTTGCAGCAGCAAATTAGCCAGCCAACAACTGCAGCAGCAGCAACATTTTTTTTTGCAGCAGCAGCAGCAGCAACAGCCGCGTGCATAAATTTTGCAACAGCAACAAAAAGAACAGCAACAACAGCAACAGCAACAGCAACTGCAACTGCAACTTCAAATGATTTGCCTGTTGCTGCTGCTGCTGTTGTTGCTGCTGCTGCTGTTGTTGCTGTTGTTTGTATCTGTCGCTTGTTTTTGCTTAAATTATAGACATTTGACTGGCTGTGCAACAGCAGCATTTGGCATGCAATTTTTCTTGCCTATTTGAATGAGTGACTCGCATTTGCATTCGCATTCGCATTCGCATTCGCATTGGTATTCACATTTCTTAGAACTTCCTGAAATGTTGCCTTACAATATTTGTAATTAAGCAATTTGTTTCGAGGGCGTCGCAACATTTCCGCTGGCCAATTGATTGAGCAGCCAGCGATTCTCTTGTAACGGATGTGCCCATTTGGGTCTTGCCACATGCGACATGCGACATGCGACAGCAACAGCAACTGCAATTAGTGGCAAGCGAGCGAGTGAGAGAGAGGGAGAGAGGGAGAGAAAGGGCAGCCCTTGGCCAAAGTTCGGTACAAAGTTCTTACAGTGCCTGCAGCAGCCTACGCATTGCTCTTACACTGAGCGAAATAGTCAACGAGCAATACTGAAATGATGTACTAAAGCAAGCCGCTTCTTGGCCGCACTCTGCTTGCTCGAAATACTTGAATAGAGTAAGTACCCCATTAATTTTTTGTAGTGTATTGGACTTTTGTACTCATATGTCTTCACTTTTCGATTGATTTCAGTTGTCACGACATTTGCGTCCTTATTGAGCAACTTTTCAAGCAGCATCTTCTTCTGCATCTTTCCCATATGGATTTCTCATTGCGCTGCCAGCAACAACTACAATAATAATAATAATAATAATAATAATAATAATAATAAAAAGAGCGTAGCGCAATATAATTGGAATTTGAAATTGTAAATTGGATATTTTTGCAATGAAAAGACCGCACAAAAAAAGAAGAAGTCACAAAGCAGCAACAGCAACAACAACAATCAGCAGTAGCAACAGCAACATGTGAGTATGTATTTGATTTTGATTATTTATTCAATGAGCGTTTGCCGTTGTATTTGGCTTCATTGTGTGCATGTCCAGCGGACAAGTGAACCAATCGAGCCAATGGGGCATCAATGGCTATGCCCGTCGCCTCCGCCGCCGCCGCCCTCGCCCGAGTGAACATGTGTGCCATGCATTAGTCTGCCACACAAAGGCCAATTTAATTTGAAACACAGCTACGTTGACTGACAGACCGAGAGACAGACTGTTAGACAGGGGAATGGCCATAAAGCCAGACAGTCACCAAGAACCTGAAGCGAATAAACGCAAATAACTCAATTCAACTAAAACTAAAACTAAAACTGAAATTTGAGCTATTGCTGCTGTTGTTGTTGTTGTTGCTGCTGCTGTTGTCGTTCATGTTGTGCATTCAAGTCAATCGAAGCGAAACACTTAAAGTTTTCTATCCATTGTTATTAGTTGTTGCCAGCAAACGAGCATAGTTAAGTGCTTAAATGAAATAAACCTTTCAGTTATGCAAAGCAAACCAGTTAGCAGTTGGTAAATATAACAATAATAATAATAATAATATAACTGCAAGCTCGAAGCTACCGATAAAATCAATAGAAAAATACTAATCAAATTACAATTGAATATGTTAATGGGGCAGGGGGTGGGGGAAGGGCCATTAAAGGGGCTTAACTCTAGATAAACGTGGCCCATAATAAATTGAGTAATGTCGGCGAGATAGCTGGAAAATCAAGATTAATCAAATGGAATTGCTCATTTGTTAGGCAAATGCCAAGTCTCAGCTATTGTTGCTAATATACGGGTATGTAAATATTTCGATAATCTGGCTCGACCGACTTCCTGACTGAATAAACATGATATGATAAAATATCAAGTGATCCAACCGACCTGAGTCAGCATTTCTATACAATGCTCTCCAGAAAAATTGTGTTGCTCCATGTAGAGAGATCTGGGCATGGAGTTGAATGTTTATAATTAGTACACTATCGTATCTATTTCAGTTTTATTGGAAATTTCTACATTTTGACCTTGACTAATTTTAGAAAACATTTAAGTACATGTTTCTTGGCCACAGCTGTGTCTGGGCTCAATAGATTACAATTATGATTGTTGGATCTCTCGAAATTGAAAAGCAAACACAAGCCAGACCTATAATGAGGCCGACTCATAGCAGCACGTACAGCCCGGCTGCATGCCCCCATAGTGGAAGACTTAGGCCACATACCATTTGTCAGATAGAAAACTTGCACAGCCCTAGCAGAGCAGCTGTGCCTCGAGCATACTAATAATATATCGTATATAAAGTTAATTTGAGGCGAGTTTAGAGATAGGTTTTTTTTTTTTTTTGGTCTTTGGGTGTGCGGGTAATTATAATGCGCCATAGTTACGGGCGGCAAGCTGCATAAATATTGAAATTAAATAATCACAAATGCCACAGAATAAATAAGCCAGCCAACTGTAAAAACAATACGTAATAGCAGCAATCGTAAAAAATTACCAACACATGCGTTCGAAATTCCCAACTGAATGTATAATATAATATTTTCAAATTTGATGTTTATTGTTGCTATTGTTGTTGTTGTTGTTGTAGTTGGTTTCTTTTAGAAATGTGTCGCCTTATGGCTAGAAACCCAATGGGGCTGGTTTAAAGTCGAACTGTTGTTGGATTCTGGCTTCTGGGCCAGCCCCAGAGTTATTCAACTTTTATTTTAATTTCCTTTACGAGGGCAGCTCGCATTTTTGTTTATTTTTTTCGCTTTTCGAGAAACCAATAATGCCGCACTTCAGCGGGCCATAAAAGTAGCATAAAAATGCAAAACGAAAGCTAAACGCGGCCCCCACGCTGACCCACCCAACCACCCGGCAACCCCACTGGCAACGTTGCTGCTGGTGGTGGTGCGTCGTGCGGTGCATAAAAATAAGTAATATCGTAAAAATTACAGGAAATAAAAATCGCTACGTAAATACGTGCAAGTGCAGGAGAGCCACAGTCAGAGCCACAGCCACAGCCAGAGCCCAAGCCAGACACGAAGGTGGAGTTGGCCAACTTTCTCGCCGTCTGAAATTGGCAGTAAAATTATGGCAGACAGCGCTGCGAAAAATGAGGAAAATTGTAACAGACATTCGGGCGGTTGGCAGAAACGTGAACGCAAACAACTATTAAATATTTTGGTCAGTCTGAATGGCAGTCTGAAGTTCAAGTTAGCAGCGAACGACTCTGGCCGTATTTCAATAAGGCGAATAACAAGTATACGCCACATGCGCCATGCATAATTCATGCAGCTCACTTTTTGAGCCACATTCAGCATAATTACTATGCAGAGTCGAATTACATCCTCAGGCTTTGGCATCTCTGCATTGTTATGCAACTGCCAAGTTATTAGCTGAAAGGTAATCGTGTATTAGTTTGGGCTTTAATCTAAACAAAGCCAAGACACTCAGTCAATTACGACAACTATGAGAATGCAAAATAGTTTGCTCTAACAATGTATAGCCATGTTAGAGACATTTCCTTTACAACATCAACAATGCAACTGAATTTCCAATTACACAGCGAATGTGTATGTATGTCTCTCTCTCTCTCTCTTTGTGTGTGTGTGTGCATGTAAAGCCCATAATCATTTCAAATGGCAAATTATGACAGCGAGTAGGGGCCAGAGCAACAACAACAACAACATGAACAACAACAACTACAACATAAACGAATGACAAGCAAATGAAATGAGCTTTTAATCAATTTCCGGTATTAAAGCGCAGACAATCATTCAACAATGATTGCTGTTGTTGTTGTTGCTAGTGTTGTTGCTGCTGTTGCTGCTGCTGCTCATGCTGCTGATGTTGCATTTAATTAACAAACAATTTATATTCATAAACCTCAATCGGTCACATGCAAATGCACATGAAACCTGGGCACATGGCACACAGAATAAAAAAGAAGAAGAAGAAGAAGATAATAATGTGTTCGAGGGGGCAAACAAAATATGATTTAGCAAAAGCGGAAATACTCTTTCAAAGGAAAAACAGTTCAACTAAGAGGTAACTAATTAATAATAATAATTATAAAAAAAAAATAAAAGTAAAAATAAATATAATAAATTAACAATAATAATAATTTATAATACAAATAAAAAATAATGAATTAATAATAAGAATAATTTATAATACAAATAAAAAAATAAATAAATTAATAATAATAATAATAATAATAATAATAATAATAAATATAATAATATATAATAAAAGTAATAATAAAAATAATAAATTAACAATAATTTACGACTAAAACTAATTTATAATAAAAATAATAAATTAATAATAATAATAATAAAAATATCTAATAAAAGTAAAAATTAAACAGAATAAATTAATAATAATAATATATAATAAAAATAAAAATAAAAAATAATACATTAATAATAATAATAAAAAAAAATAAATTAATAATAATAATTTTAATGATGTATAATAACAATAACTATTATTATTATTATTATTAATTAGCTTAAACTTTCTCTTAATCATCAGCCCAGAATATTTGTGAAAAATATCTAAATTCGCTGTTTAAGTTTAAAATATTCCCAATCAAATTCAATTCAATAAATGCCTAACACATTTATTACTGAATTTGTCACAGTGTATGCACATTTAATCTGCTTATGCACACATAGAAGACTGCGCAGCAAGCTGACTGATAAAGGCAATATGCTTCCGTCAAGGGTATGCAAATTATATCAAATACAGTGGATGTAATAAATATTGCAAATGCGTGCCAGGCAATACAAAACTGAGTGTGTGCGTGTGTGTGTGTGCTCCGCGGGTATGTAGCAGAACTCTGAGGGCAGCAAAAAAAAAAAAAAAAAGCAACGGCATGAAACGAGCGTCCAATGTGCAACATGGCAACTCATTGGGGGCTGCCTACCTGTAAGCCTCCCTGCCACCCTGCCTCGCCCCTGCCACATGGCAAATCTGTTGTAAGACAGACGCGCAGCGGGCAGCCAAACAAAGCGCCACATTGTTGATGTTGTTGTTGCTGCTGCTGCTGCCACGTGTTGGCAACATATGCGGGCCACATCAACAACAGACCAGCGCAGCAGCAGCAGCAGCAGCAGCAGGAGAAGGAGCAGCAGAAGCATGCCCACAATTGGGCATGGCCATTGGCTAGGCATAAGCTGCGCATCGACTGGGCTCGGGGAGGTGGGTGCAGCTATCATGTGGTGTGTGAAAATGGGCGGAGCGAATGCTCGCCAAAATTCCTAATGCCCCTGACACACAATTAGCCCCGTGACCAGCGCCAGAGACAGACAGAGAGAGAGAGAGAGAGAGAGCGAGAGTGCGGGATAGCGAGCTTAGCGAATCATTAATTAAACCTGGCGAAAACATACAGCAAGAAATTATTATAATGGACGCATGGGAAATAAGAGGAAAAAACCTCTGCGAGTCAGCTAATTAGCATGCTCGAAATTTGTTGCCAGTTGCCAGAGCTATACTGCGGGGTGAGAGGAGTGGGGGGAGTCACTCAGCTGTTAGAGGGGCAGCACTATTTTTGTTTGTCCAATTTAAGCCTGCGCGCTAAAAGAGAGAAACCGAGAAAATGCCGCAAATAAGCAGAGACAACAACTACAGACTTCACGGATCGCCCCGAAAGGGCAAACAAAATTAAGACTAAAGGTCAGCCAAGCAAACAGCACAAGTATGCCAACAGAAAGACCCAACAACAAATACCAAAACAGAGACGACGCTAAATAAACAAAGATAAGCACCGGAATACCTGGGAATGAAACGAAACGACAGCAATCCTGATTATCCACTTAATGCTGCTGACTTAAGCGTTAAAAGTTCTATTCAGATTTTAGTTAGACTCTAGCATAGTTATTGATTATCAGGCAGAGAGATAATGCGACATTAATTAACAGTTTAGTTAGAAAAGAATTGAAACTGAATTTAAATACATATTTTATTTTTATTCAGTAGGTATCTAGATGACTTCCTGATTGACGATCTAATGCTTGACAGACTTAGTCAATGTTACCTCACAGTCAATCATGATTGATAAACTGTTATACAGCTTGATACATTTAAGGATCGTCGTAGTAGATAAAGCAGACAGTTCGTTGGCCATTAAATCGGCTATTCAGAATATTAGGGCATTATGTATAGAAAATATATATTGATAATAATAAATATATATGTATATCTCTCAATCTCAAATAAATGATATATATATATATATATATATATATATATATATATATGTACTTACATCTATCAATTTACGTATATATATACATATTTATATTTATTATTTAGTTAGTCAATCAATCAATTAGTCATTCAAAGCTGCAAGTTGTATATAAATTGATATAGACACATACACATACACATAGATACCTACATTTATATCACTGAATTAGTCAATCAAGCAGTCAGTCGATCAATCAGTCAGTTAGACAGAAAAAAAAGAAACAGTTATATACAGTGGTTCACAGCTTATTTCAACCAGCACCTCACAAAAAGTTTGCATGTCTATAAAATCCAAACTATTTGAGATATCGAAGAAATTTAAACGCAGGATGTTAGTGTGATGTTTAAACTAATACAAAATTAATCCATTTATTTTTTAAATATTTTTTTAATATTTAATAATGCTCAAAAACCAAAAAATGAGACCAAAACAGTTCCACAGCTTATTTCAACCACTTATGAAAAAAAATTATTAAAATTAAGTGTTTATTAAAAAAAAAAAAATTAATATTTGGGTGACCACCCTTTTGGTTAACTATCATTTTAAGCCTTTTTGGGATAGATTCCACCAACTTTTTGGTGACTTCTGGAGTAATTTTATCCCACTCCTCAACCAATACAGCTTTAAGGTGTGCTTTGTTCGATATTTTGTAATTTTGAACGTTTATTTCTAAAATCGATCTCAAATTTTCGATCAGGTGACTGGACATTTCCATTATAATGTTCAGACATTTCAATTCATACCGTTCAGACATTTTCAGAGCAGCCAAGCCTGGACAATTCCCGCAGTGCGTGTCGGGCCAATATCTTGGTAAAATCTGAAATCCTCCTTTATGCCCAGTTTCTGAGCACTTTGAATTAAAGTGGACTACAAAATATCAAGATATTTGCCTATATTCAACGTAGCCTCTATAAACTCCCCGTTTCCAACGCCGGCTGTTGACATACAGGCCCAAACCATAACGTTACCTCAGCCATGCTTTACTATAGCAATCATAGTTTTGCGTCAAGCTGTATATTAGGCTTACGCCAACAATATGAGGGCCCATTCGAACTAAATAAATTAAATTTGGACTCATCAAAAACTATGACAGTGTTCCAGAAACCAGTGTCCTTATGCCAGTGCTCCTTGACAAATTTTAGGCGACACTTCTTGTTTTTATCGTTTATAAAAGTCTTGTTGCGTGGTACTCTGTCATTAAAGTCATGTTCCCGAAGCACACGGCGAAAAGTTTCTGGGTGTCATGACTTGCCAACTCCTCCTTAACATCATTGACCACTTTTCGACCCGAAATCCTTGGGTTATCCTGGATTTTTCTTACAGTATAGCGCTCGCTCTTGGGATTAAAAATTTTGTTAGGAGCATTTCTACCTTAACTGCGGGCTCTATTTTTACGGACAAATCGGCATATGGTGCTTTGAGCTGTAGAATCACTAAATCCAACCATATCACTAATTTTTCTATGGGTATGGTAATTTTTAAAGGGTTTGAGAACAAGTTTCCGTTGCTCAATAGTTGTTTGTGGTCCCACTGTGATAAATTCACTTTCCTGCAAGTTGAGCTCACCAAATTAAGCACAAATTTATATCATCACACTGCGAAATCAGTAAAAAAGCATAGAACAAGAATTTCTAGTTGAATTGCAAAATAACGGATCTTTGATCAGTTGCAAAGTTGGTGGTTGAAATAAGCTGTGGAACTGTTTTGGTCTCATTTTTTGGTTTTTGAGCATTATTAAATATTAAAAAAATATTTAAAAAATAAATGGATTAATTTTGTATTAGTTTAAACATCACACTAACATCCTGCGTTTAAATTTCTTCGATATCTCAAATAGTTTGGATTTTATAGACATGCAAACTTTTTGTGAGGTGCTGGTTGAAATAAGCTGTGAACCACTGTATGTATGTATATACATATACATCTATCTGCTTTTGGCATAGCCACAGCACAAACTCATTAAAGTCGGCTCCGCTTGGCTCGTCCGTAAGAGCGGGCTTTGGTGTATAATATAGACATTTCCTATAGATAGCCAAGTCAAAAGAGCTGGCCAAAAGCGAAAAGCGACTGCAAATAAAAAAGTTGCCTTTAGTTAGTTACTTTATGTTTACCATTGTTATTGTTGTTGCTGCTGTTGCTGCTGCTATTGCTGCGGTTGTTAGCGGCCAAAACGTGCAATTAAATGCTATGTAGAAGCGAAGATGGCCAGGCAAAAAAGCAATGGCCAATAGCCTATGGTCAACTTATTGGCCGTCGCTTGCCAAATGCAATGATTGAAGCAGAAATAAAAAAAATCTCTCAGAAAATTGCACAAAAAAAGGCAGCAAATAAAAAAAAAATAAATAAGTAAACAAATAAAAGAAACGGAATAAATAAGCAAACCGACAAGCAATGCCGAGCAGAAGTTGAAATACTCTACTTGGAAGAACTTTGAAACTGAATAAAATATGCCAGATAATAGTGAAAGTGAATAGTTTAGTTCAGATAACCTCAGGCAAATGTTGTTGCAGATAGCGATAGACAGATGGTACAAGGCCATGCCTAAACTACTCAGACAGATTAGAAATTAGATTATAAAAATTCAAACCTTGATACTTTTTTATTGCTGTGCCAAAATGTTATTACCCTCGGCTAGAGAGCAACACACGATCTCACGATGAGTAGCGATTCCTAATGCATTTTTATCGATTGCCAACCACAAAGATACATTTTGCAATGGCACTCAGATACAGATACACAAGGCAGAGAGACACTCGCCTAGCGTTGAGCGTTGCTCATAATGATCTTCATATCTACCTCTCTCCGATACCTGCATTTCTTTTCCGCCTCGTGCGCTGTCATTGACATTGGGATGCAGAATTCTGCGAGCTTTGCAAATTAGTTTTTCGTTTTTGTTTGGGCCAAACGCGTCGCGAATTCGCACAAATGGGCGCATTATAATTATTTTTCGCAACTATCTTCAATTGAATTAATAGGGTAATTACGTACACCTATAGGCATGTGTGTGGCTATATACCCTACATATATGTATATGCTCAAGGATTGCATAAGCAAAGCCAATGTGCAAAAGTCGAGCGTCAAATTGTTAATTGTTAAATACAAATGCCCGATGTTGTTTAGTGATGTGAATTGCTATGTGAATTGCAATTGCTAATTATCAGACGATTATTTATAACTAAGTGTGCGAGTGTGTATGCGTGTGCGTGTGTGCGTTTTAAAGTTCAAATGTGCGTTTGTCGGAAGTAGTTTATTCATTAAAAGGTGTCTATAAATAAAGTCGACATTCACGGCGACAACGACAACGACAACGACAACGACAACGTTAACGTCGCATGTGTGGCAGCCAAGGCGGCGTATACGTAATACCCTGATAGCGGCAACCCCTCGTGTTGCTCTAACTGCAACTGTTCAGGTTTATGCATACATAAGCACACCTTTTGCTTTATAATTCTCAGCGCAAGTGGGTCATGCAAATGGGCAATTGCCGATTGCCAACTGAGTGGGCATGCGGCTGCTAGAGGAGGCGGGCAATGGGGGGCGAGCAATGGGTTGCATGCCAAGATTGCGAAACGAGAGAAGCCTTGCTCCACTTACAGCCCAAATGGGCGGCAATGCCAATCGTCAGCAGCTAAATGCCTTCCGCAAATCTCGCCCAGCGTTGGCCTGAATGGCCTGAAACATCCTTGAGCAATGCCCAAGCTGAAATTGCTCTGAGATCAATTTCATAATGTCACTCAGATAAAATGGCAAAAAGTGTTACTCACAGCAGTTAAGCAAGCAAGCAACACATTTTTAAGACTTTGAGCTTGATTGAGTAGCTCTAGCACGCCTCTCAACAATCTATAATATTCCAGCTGGGATTGTGTGATTATTTTTTGATATAAGTAAGTTTCAACTTGGTCACGTTAAGACTTTCACGCAGTGCACACGTTTTCAGTTTGATATCGGAAATATCTATGTATATACATATATTGATATTTATAGCGCTGCTCGTGTAACACTTTAATTATGGCCAGATTAATTGTATGATGTGAAATTGATTACCTGAATCACTCGATCAATTTTCAACAGCTCAATGCACAATATCAATTAATGAAATTGGCTTTGCCAATGTAGAATCACCTAACAATACATACACAGAAAAAAAAAAACAGATTCAAATGAATTAGAAACTGGTTCTAATATCGGGAACACACGATTGCCAGAATTTTTACGTTGGCCCCAAAGGGCAGTCACATTAGCATTAACATTAATCATGACAACGTTTGCCATGCAATTAACCAAATGAAGCCTGCCTGCATTTAAGTGCTGACAATGGCAACAGCCCAGCAACAACAACAACAACAACAATGCTGTTCGAGCTGAGAAACTTGACGAAATCATTAGGCTAATGTGGCCGATAGATAAGTGACTGCCCCACGGTCAGCCAAGGGATGGGAGGGAATGCGGTGTAGCTAGGCCCAGCGGAAATGGTCTGGCTACACTGAAGGGGTGCAGAGGGCAGCCTAATGCGCATTTAATACGCCTGTGAAACAAAGCAGCAGAGCCCAATAGGTTTCATGCGTAAATCAAAAATGAATTACAATTAAAATTCAATTTTCAATTAATAATGAACATGAACTATTGAGGCTCATTTATCAGCTATCAGTGAAATTATTAGGCACATAATTGCCAAAAACAGAATATACGAATATAATAATAATGGAAAGTCATATGAGATTTATCAGTTATACATATGTACATACTATTCTGAATACATGAGATACAAGGTAAAGATAGGTTTTCATCTTGGACTTTTGTTGTCGCCGTACAATAGACATGAGAACATTAAATTCCGATTATTCAGTCATATATACGCATTATGCATATATGCATATATGTATAGTCAAGCGATAGACAGCCATATCGGAGGCCACAATTCAATCAGTCAACTGTCAAGTGGGGGTCGACCCGGTCGTGGCCTTTTATAAACCAAATATATTTATACATATGTACATGTATGCATGCATGTGCATGCTATAATTGAAAATGCACTTAAATGGCAAAAGTGTATAGACATCGTGAAATTATAAATATTAAACAGAATTGTTGACTTTTACGCAATGGCAAAAATATTTTAAGCACAAGCACAAATATAGCGCATACGCCGCATTGTTCGCATACAAGCGAAAGAGACTGCACACAAATTTAAACAAAAGTAAAAAAAAAGTATATACATATATAAATAAGACATGAACTTGTAGTAAAGTTCATTAAGTTTATTGTGCAGATAGAAAATACTTGTGTAGCTGGCATGCTTTTTGCTGCTCTGTAATTTTTGTGCCCGGGGCAGCAGAGCCACGCCCCCATTTACCCAGTTACCCCCAATCACGTGCTGGCAGCATGATTTATTTCGTCAATTTATGTCGAAAGTGTAAAACGATTTTCTACCGTGGCAAATGAAAAATTATGATGCACGTATGTATGTATGTATGTATGTATGTATGTGGCGTATCTGCAATATTTGACTATCTGACTCATTGATTGACTGACTGAATGACTGACGGGCTGACTGACTGCCTGCTACCCTCTGGTAAATATTCTGTTGATATTTTGCAATTTCGCAAGGGGGAAATTACGTTTAAATTGAATTGTAAGCCATATAAAATGATGATTTCGAATGCGATTTATTGCCATAGCAATGTAGGTGTAGGTGTGTGTGTGTGTGTGTGTGTGTGTATTGGTGCAATTGCTAATGGAATACATCTGTTTCGCTACGGGTTGGCATAAGGAAAAGCCTTGTCCAATCAGAGTTAGACAAAAATGAGGAAATTGTTCTCTGTGCTGTCAGCACATGAATTCTCGCTCAGTGTATAAACAAATATGAGCAAAGAGTAGGTTTAATGAACACATTATATGGCCGCCTGTTAGAGAATTGTTATTTAAATATTTAATTTTGTTATTGTCTCAATTGTTAAATGTAATGTGTTGTTGACTTCAGGGACTAATGAACTCGTCATTAATTTTAGTTGCATAAATAACAGAATTCCAATTTGCATCTTATTTCATTTAGCCGTGTGTTGATTTGTTTTTCATTCGCAATAAATGCAAATGTATTTATTACTCACCCACTCGCATGCACACACAGACGCGTATAAAATGAAATTTTAATTTATTTAGCATATGGCGAAATTACACAAAAGCCGACAAAAACCAAATATTTGAAATGCAAAAAAAAAAAAAAAAAAGGGAAACAGCAAAAAAACAAAAAACTAAATAAATAAATTCTCGTATTTGTTTTTGAACATTTTTGCTATCTGGCAATGTAGTGAAAACCCACATTTCTATTTAATCTGATTGTTCCGATGCGGGCGTAGCACAGAGATCTGGGCAGCTGAAACCACAAAGCGCCAACTAATTAAATGAATCGACAACAAATGCGAATGGCAAACGAACAAAAAACCATGAGTAAATGCTGAAATGCTGAAATGGAAAAATGCTAAAATGCTAAACTGGTAAAGACCCAAACAGAAAGCCGCAAACCTTGCCTCGAATCAAAATGAAAATGCTGGAAATATTTGATTTTTGATTATACCTGTGGCGAGTCAATTAAAATTAACAAACGCATAATTATTTATATGCAATTAAAGTTGCAAATAATATGATTCGTATTTTATTTTATTTTATTTCGAACTGTTCAGCATTTTGGTTTTCATTTTTGTTTAGACAAGCGTTCCTAATATTTGCCCGATATGCAAGTTATGCAAATGCCAGGCAAGCATATGTAGCTGTATCTATATCTGTATCTGTGTTCGTATCTGTGAGATATCAGATACTAGATACCAGATACCACAGACCCCAGACAACAGCAACTTTATCGCATATGTGCATTTTTCTTAGCTCACGACGTGAACGACGCCGACGCCGACGCCGACGCCAACGATAAATGCAAATCTTGACAGTTTTCTTTAAATATTTTTATTTATTTTTTTGGCTACAGCTTTTTAGCACAGCCAACAACAACGACAACAATAAGACTGCAAGCAAAGTTGGTTCGCATCGTTTCTTGGCTTTATTTTGTCATTGTCTGTCGACGTTATTGGAAAAGCACGTTTCGCATCTTGTGCATATCCGTTCGCAGCAACAGCAGCAGCCGCAGCATAAGTTGCTGCAACCTACACTTGGCGAAATAGTTGTGTCAATAAAACAGCAGACCTACTCGGAATTCAACTTAAGCTGAGAAGGCTTAAGTGAATATGATGTGCAAATTCTATCTTCATTTCTCTTTGCTATAAATATACTTGGCGTAAAAATCTATTTTTATCTTTTAATGAAAGTCTTCCATAGAAAAAACTATCCTATCTTAAATGTATTTATTTCACTTGTGATTTTTTGAGCAATCTTAAATATTGTTACTAATATTCAGATATAAGTTTGAGAGGAAGAGTATTTGACTTACTGGGGGAACTTTGAAGGAACTGCGCTAAGGCTTGAGGTTCTCTTAAGTTCCATGAGCTATCTTTATTTACTATTAAAGCTTTTGCTTTTATAAGTCTAGTTTTAATTCAAGCTTAAGTTTGGTTTTGATTTTCAATACTTTAATGACATTAAATCAAAAAGGAAAGAAATGTCCTATACATATTCATGCTAAGTATTTCTGTTTAGTTTTCTGAGCAGTTTTCCATAAAGCAATCGGAAATTTTGTGGTCTTTGATAAAACATCTTTTTATTTTTAAAATGAAGAACATAATCAGAGGAATTCCGAATATAACTTATATAGAAACACACTCAATTTGAGACTTTATATATTATCGCCTCAGTTAAATTTGGATTTCTTTAGTATTTCTCTTCACAACACTGCTTTCTTTGAGTGTACACACACACATGCATAAGCGAGTAAATATACAGCTGTAACTGGGTCTCTTTAGAGCGCCGCTTAGTCATTGGCGGCACAAAACTCTCGCCTAGCAGAGCAACGGCAGCGACAACATTCGATAGCCGTTGGCCAAATGCTTTGAAAGTGCGCATATATCTAGGGGCCGTCTACAAAAGAAGAGCACGTTTCCCAATGGGCAACAACTGCCCTAGGCTAACATATGTGTCGATGTCCTATAAAGAAAAGAAGCACACAAATTGCCGGCAATCCACCTACGCCATAAATTAATTTAATTGCCGTAACCGCAATTGTTTAATGCGAAATGCGAAATGCTTATTAATCTGGTATTTGCAATATTTCACAAACGATTACCCCCACTCCCCGTCAGCATATATTGTATGAATTTGTTAGCAGTAGTAAATGCGGGTTTTTCACTCTCATCTGGGACTTGGAATTGACTTGGGTTGGGGTTTACGAGCGGACCGGCTAGCGTGGCAACTCACAGCCAAAGGTTGCACAATCCCGATTCCAATATCGGCGAACGCGTTCCTCATGCATAATTCATTTTGGCTGGCGTTTAATAAGAAAACCAATTAATTAAACGCTCAACAACAAGCGTCACGACTAAAAGCTTAGAAATTACTTAATAAATTACTTTCATTAAAGCCACAAAGGAAAAGTTGAGCCACCCCCCATACCATGCCCACGCCACACGTCACCACGCCCCCCCCTCGCAACATCCGAGCCAACGGGATGACACAGACGGGCGTTGATTTATATTAATCGACCCGCTTCCACAGCTCAAAGCATTATTTATTTTTCAAATATGTATAAAACAATGCAAAAGACGCCAAGAAATTACTTTGTGACTGCGACTGCTACTGCGATTGTGTGTGTGTGTGTTTGTATGTGCCAAGTAATAAATTTAATGAACATAACACTGATTCAATGTGAATTGGGAGTGGTATATATATATATACATCAATATATATACTATAGCCGTATATATATAGATCGATTGTCTGTAATCAATTTGAGAAATCTGCGCTAAATATACCCTGCTTATACAACATTGTTGTAAATAAATTAAGAGAGCGTAACGATATTTCAATATTTGTATTTTTATAAACATTTTGCTTTTTCCGTTTTGTTGGCTAAATCGCTTAGATCTTAACCGAATTGGATAATAAAAGTAACTTTTAAACTAATTCCTAATCATTTTTGCTGTGTTTATAATAATATCATGTTAAATTCACGCTTTTGCCTCTGCCATATTCAAAAGCATTTATTTAATGCCCATTGTAAACATACTCATGCAGAGGGTATCTGCAAGTCAGTCACTCGTTATTTTCATCCCATTTTTTATTCAAATTGCGCACACAACAAAGCAAACGGAACGGAACCAGCATGCCCCACATGATTTATTTGCCAAAAAAGATTAATTCTGCTTAAGTAGCTGCGACAAGAACACACACAAATTGTGTGTGTGTGTATGTGTGTGTGTGTGAATGGGTCAAAAAACACAGCAGTCACAATCAGCTGTCCCATTTCGCAAGTCCCTGCCGGGCTGAGACTGTCTAAGAGAACGCTGACTACAAATTGCAGTTGCCAGATCCGCAAAGTAAGAAGAAATTGCCTCATGATTACGTTGACGTTCGTTCCACAGTCCGGCTGTCCTTTGCCGGCCACCCTCCCGACCATCCGCCTGCTGTCCGTCACGTCCATGTCGACTGGCTGTCTCAGTGGGTCTCTGTGGAAATAAAAGTTTCCACATTTCTTGCGCTATAAGCACGTGCTCGACTATAGCGAATGCTTGCCAAATTTTACGTTTGCCTTTGCCGCCAACAGTCCGTCCGTCCGTTTGTCTGTCCGTCTCTCAGTCTTTCAGTCTTTCAGTTTCTATGTACTTATCTGCACTGAGACTGCCTTTCGAAATTCACTTCATGTTAATTTTCTTTTCTTTGATTTTGCGTTTGCCACTCGTGCCTCATGCCTCCTGCCCCCTGCCTCCTGCTGCTCACCGCCTGCCACTTGGCACTGTTCGTGTAATTCTTGAGCTGCCCGCCCGAAATGCTTTCGAAATGAGGTTAAGCTGCCACAATCTTGAATGCCCAGGACAACAGTTGAGCATATAAGAATGCCATCAGGCATACGTAGCACATGAATGAATCACAAAGAGATATAGAAAGACAAGTTCTACAGCTAAATACGTAACTAAACCCAGTTATTTTGATGAATTACCCAAGTGAGGCATTAGCAGAGAATATTTCAGTGCAATTCAAACAAATATTCACAATTGCCAGAGCGAGTTTCCGATTTGTTTAGTTGAAAGAAATAATAGTTCATGCTCACCAAAAAGCAATTAAAATTGTGCTTATATTGTTTATTGAATGAATGAATCTCAATTTGGCCCAGTTTTTAATCGCTAAAGCTCATGATAAGCAGCTCGTAATAGACGGCCCTCACACAGCCAAATGCCCATCGTGAAAATATTAAAACAAGCTCATGTAACTGCGCTCTCCTAAATGCAATGACTGGCCATATAATTTAACACACGGCACGCAGTCCCAGACCCCCTTCCGAGGCGAGGGGCAGCAGTGAGAGGGTCGTGAGCCGACCCCGACACCCGTGCGCCGAGACCCCAAAGCAGGCCACTCACTACACAAGCCATAAATGTAATTACGGGCACGGCACGGACGGCACGGACGGCACGGACGGCACGCTGAGGAGCAGGCGAAATGATAATGACTACACCTCGAATGGTATCAAGAAAAAAGCAATAAACAAAATTGAAAAATGAATGAAGAGAGCCTAAGGTTTCCAAAAAAATACAAAAATACAAAAATAAATGAAACAAGCTAACGATGACGTACCAAAAAAATATAAAAATGAAAGAAAAAAACTAAATCAGACAAACAACAAAATTAAGAGAACAGAGAGCAAAAAAAAAAAAAAAAAAAGGAGGAAAATAAAATATAATGCGAGTTTAAGTGCATGAAATTACAAGCGGGATTCGAACTCGTTTCGTCGTCAGAGGTTTCAGACGGGAAGGAGGTGGAAGGGGAGCGGTCGGCCTTTTAGCGTTCTGCACCCCTTTACCCTTTGGCTAACAGCAACTGATAAAGCAAGGGGTCGAGGCATAGAAATTGTTGGCTCTGCTGTTCAGCCTAATGGGATATAGACGCGAGCACTGTAAATAATTGCGGAAGTTCGTTTGAGCCGCACTCACGGACCACGGACGACGGACCACGGACCACGGGCCATGGAGAGGGTTCGAATGATTCGAATCGTTTCAGCGTTTGCTTATCTTCTACATAATTGTTGATTTAGTGTGTGCTCAACATTTATTTCTGTGCGACTTTTGGCCAGTGCGGTGAGTGGGTTGAGGAGAGAGAGAGGTTTATTTGCCTGCCGCCTGGTTCATTGTTCGCTCATTGATACCGTTCCGTTGTAGCCGGCGCGTGACAAATGACTTTGACGTTGCATTTTCGTATGTGGCATGTGTCAATGGGCTCCGTGCCTCGAACCTCCATCCCCCACTACACAACGTTGCCATCCATCGAGGCAGCGAAACAATCGGCCGCAAACTCAATTGCTGCTGTTTGCTTGCATATCGAATATATATTCGTATAAACATACATATATATATGTGTGTGTGTGTGTTTGTACATCTACTTGGCATATTTGTTTATTGTATTTATGTGTGCGATGGCCCAGCACTACACTACGTCCATAATTGACAGTTGTGCCGGCATTTTATTTACTTTTTTCACTCTAGCCGAACGGCAAGCACTCTCGCAATGGCGCAGTGCACTGAACCGGGGTCTAAATTTGGGCACAGCTTTTTATTTCGTCTGCTCTGGGTTCAATGTAACCCCACGGGGCTTCCAAACTAACGTGGGCGCTGCCTGCTACACACACACACACACAGATGACAAACCTGACAGCGAAAGACACTCTCACGGAGCGGAGACCTGAAGCTGATGAAGCTATGGGTAACTGTCGTCCACTTTACGGCTAACATGAAACTACGTGGATTGATAATTGATGGTGCTGCAATGCAAATAAATGTTCCATGTCAATTGAAGAGAGCTATAGAGGAGTGAACAGTCAATAGAGTAAGACATTTCTATAGATTGAGAGAGCGAGCGATTAAATCAAAGTTCAGCTCTTCACAGTTCACTTGATGACTCCACTATATATTCACTATTGTACTGCAAAAGAAAGTGATATGAATAGGTGAATGCACTAAATTGCAGAGCTAGTTCATTTCTAGCTTCAAGTCTAGCTAAAGTCAGCTGCTTAAACTTATGATACAATATATATGTATATTATACAGTTAAGCAATTAAACAATCCGTAATACCAAACTGAAATTCACGCAATTTGTCAATATGATTATCTCAAGCACAGATCTAAGTGAACCTGCCTTTAGGCCAATTCCCAAAGTTTCCAAAGACTCAACTGATTGCATTTGAAACTAAATTTAAATAGAATTTAGTTTGTTATGCACCCCACTTGTCGTATCCTCATCAAATGCAGAATGCGTGCCAATTCTAATGTCAATGCCAGATGAAACTCGAGCAGCGAGACCAGCTCTATAGCTCTCTCGCTCTCTCTCGCTCTCTCAGGCTATGGCTGGGTCCCACACACAAAACGTCAATTTGGCTTAACTGACGTTTGGGCCCGCTTCCGCTCAATGCCAAAACTAACTAAACTAAATTGTCCACTTACACACACACACATACACATGCATACAGAACTCAATGGCACTTGTTTATAGCTAACTGTGAATGCCGCCAAAAAACTGTCATGTGCTGTTTTTGACACTTGTGCGTACCGAGAATTCTGGAATGGTACAATGCACGCTTCCACTCTGGCTGGTATTTTTCTTTGTTTCTAAATTTCAATGTATTCGCTTTGGTCGGCCGGCCTGCTGTCCGTCCGTTCGTCTGTTCGTCCGTCGGCCTGCCTGCCCGAGTATCTTTTCTCTACGTACGTACGTATGTCGCCTCGTTATTCTGGCTGACAATCAAATTCTAACGAAATTGGATTCTCTTGTTTTGGGCAACGTTTCCGTTGTCCTTCGCCCCGGGCACGGCGAGCGCATTTAAGCTACAGCCAAAGAAGAATAACATATAGCAATTATAATGAAATGGAAGCGAAATCAAGCGCAATTGCAATATTTTAGTTGGCAGCGCATGTGTTGCCAACTGCTTTGCCGTTTTGGGTTTATTTTTCTGCCTTTCGTTCGTTCGTTTTTTAATGCGAAAATGATTTCATAAATTGCTGAACCGAACTGTGGTACCAGCAGGGCAGGCTCTCACCCTCCTGCACGCTGCCCTTGGCTGATGTTATTTTAAAACTTTAGCCAACATTATGCCCGACGGGTGCTGCAGAGGGCGGGGTATTTCATTTCCCTTCTGTTATCACAGCTGTCGGGCGTTTCGACACTTCAAATTGAGCGTGTGTGATGCGAGTTTTCATTTCTGGGCGAAAGGGTCCGGGTAATGGAAAATACACAGGCACACACACTCGCAAATATGTATGTATGTATGTATATACATATATATATGAGTAGGTGGAAGACAGACAAAATATATTATCACATATGCCGCCACACCGAGGCGAGGGTTAAAAAATAAGAATTGTTTATGAAATTTCGCACAACAGGAAAACCTTAATTGGCCAGGAGCGCCTAAACCAACACCATGGCAGAGAGAAAGGGAGAGGAAGATAAAGCCAAGTGGGTCAGCAAACAAAAACAGCAGCTGTTCGTTTAGGTTTGGGGTTCGTTGAGTCGAGTCTGTTGATAAGGCCTGCTGCCTGGCACAATGGCCCAACTGATTACAGTCCTGGCTGCCTGCTCGCCTGCGAGGGTGAGTCTTATTAATTATGACGGGACTTGCATTGATAATGATAATCGAGCCTGGCAGCCAGCCCAGAGCAGCAGGCGGGCCAAGCAGCTCACAAAAGAACTGAATACAGATGAACAGCATTAGATAAGCACGGAAACCCCGCCTGGCCACAACTTTCGAGCTCTTTCCAATAATTGCACTTGATTGAGTGCATTGAGCAGCGCAAGGGCAGGCGACAACCGAGAGGGAAATGCTGTCAGCTTGAGAGATAATTGAAAAGGTTTTCGTCTATGTCAAACGGAAACGAACTTTCCGATAAGTAAATCTGTTCTTTGTCTGTTACAGTTAAGAGCCAACGATAACATTGGCCAAATATTATTATAGGCACACCGAAATTTGGGATCCGATTCGTTACGACGACCTTTTTTTCTTGTTATGCCAGGCGTAAAGAAACTTGGCTTGAAGTCAATCTTGCCTTTGTTTATTATCGTTTGCAGTCGGAGATAGTGTTTTGTTAGGCGTGTTGGGAAAACTTTAGAATAATATATGTAGTTTAAAAATGCTGTTAGTTAACTAGCAGCTCAATTTTTAGTGGTAGATTAATATAATTATGAAATTCAGATTTTCTATCTCTATCCATCAGTTATGGCCTTTGATTGTAGTCACAGTTGGGATCTGGGCGACCTTTTCCCTGTTGATAATTTTGTTTCCTTTAGATAACTCATCTGGAATCTCATATTTCCTATCGAATAGAGTAAGCTAGATTGATTTCATAACATTATTATACAGTTTATGCTGGGGGTGCCTGCTGATTCGTTGATATGAATTCCCATGCCCAAACCCTTATGTTGACTTTTGACACACACACACACACACTCACACACAAGTCAGAGCTCGAAGGCGTAACACGCTCAGTGAACCCAGATTGCATGCAACGAATGCTCAATGCCAGAGCTCGTTCCGATTTTTTGTACCCCGGGCCTCAGACATGTAAATATCATAAAGTTGTGTACAAATAAATCAAATCATGGTACGGCGGAAAGAACAAACAGCCCGCATCCAACAGCCGACAAATACACATGTTTCAATATGTTTAAAACTAGCACGTAGCTCCGCCCCCGACCCCAGCGCCCCCCCGCTGGCACTGCTATCGTGCAACGAAAAGTTCAATAAACAACAAGAGCCGAAAAAGCCAACTTGAAAATCAAAAAGTCGACAAAAAAGAAAAAAACGAACAAAATATTGTGCATGGCAAAGGTACAAAGAAATCTTCACGGCGAATGCAATCACAATTCACACCTTGAGATACGCGCCCGAGATACAGATACAGATACAAATAGGAGCGAGCACAGATACAGATGCAGATACTTTTGTGTGCTGCAATTAGCGTCGTCTGCGTTTTTTTGCCTTTGATGTGGCACTTGCGACAGCAACAACAACAACAACAACAACAACAACAGAAGAATTTTGTGTGAAGTTTGAAATTAAATTGAAAATCAATTGAACGAAATAAAAGTTGAAAGCGCGATGGGGAAAAATCAATAAGCACATTTAATAAAATAAACGTTTCGTATTTTTCGCCGTTGTCGTCGTTGTTGTTGTTGTTGTTTTTTTCGGAAAATAGGCTGTAAATTTAATCATAAAAAACCAAAGCAAACTGTAAAAAGAATTAAATTAAATGAAGTGTTGCAAGTGCCGTCGACGACCAACAGGAAATACGCGCCACGACGCGCTGCCAAGAGGGCAAGGCGGAGGGCGGGAGGGCGAACGGGGGCCTATGCGGCAGCCAGTGAAGCGCCCCCAAGGCACAGCACAATAAAATAATGAAACATGAAAGGAGAAGAGAAAAACTGAACGACCAAAAAATAACGAATATTGAATACACTGCAGAATAATTATTAAATAACTATTTTATATTCACATGAAATTGAAGCTGAGAAATATTTTATAATAATAAATAAAATATTGCATTACGCATATTAAATTTATTAGACTGCAGTACTTAAAAGGCTTAAAAGTATTTTATTCATGATCATGAAGTAAGCTTCAAATATGCCTATCACATGATAATGAAGTCTTGTGTTACGAAATTGTTGGCTTTCAAAAGTAATAATTCTTTGAATAAATATAGTATTCTCTTTGTCCGAAATAACAATGGAAAGCCAAGCGTTTATTATTCTTTTCATTGAAGTGTAGAGCTGCTTGAGAAGCGCTTTTATAGCTACGAAAATTTGAATTTGAATTTGAATCGAACAGCAGAAACGAGTTGAATGTGATGGGAAATAGATTAAATGTGCAGGGTATTGACGGCACTTAGTCTCTTCGTGTGGAGCAGGGAGCTTTGGCTGGCTGCCTGCTGAAGTCGAACAACAGCTGCCAGTCGCTGGCAGCGCAGTCGACGTCTGGGCAACATCAAAAGCCCGTTCGAGTGGCGGCTGCCACTTTTCAAGAGTGCGAAATTAAAACAAAATGTTGCAAGATGCTGCTGCAGGCTCTGACTTGAGCGACGCCTCGCTCTTTATCCCCACGCTGCCCACTTGCCGCACTCACGCTCTTTGATTTCATTTAGCTGATAAGCCAGCGAACGGCAGGGATAGAGAGATGGCCACGGGCAGGGGGGGGACATTCTCTTATCCACATCATGCGTAAAACGGCGTCAAAATGCAAATGTTGTACAGGAAACTGGCAGGCGGTTCAGATGTTGCATGTTCCTCCCCGCCCTGCCCACGGAACCCCTTGAGCCAACATTGATACATCCTTCTGGACACACAGCGTAAATAAACATTTTACTTTTAATTTATGTGCAATGCCTGCTGCAGTTGTTGTTGTTGTTGTTGTTGTAGTTGCTGCTGCTGCTGTTGCTGCTGTTGCTATTGCAGTTGCTGTTGTTGCCAGCGAGCGTGAAAATGATTTTGTTGCACAGTCGCTGAGGGGCGCATTGTAAAATTTATCGTCATGCAAAATGTAAAAGCTGACAGCCAAATAAGTTGCCCAAGCCCCCATTTCGCTAGGAAAGTGCGCGAAATTGGATTTATATACGAGCTAACATATCTACGTATGTATGCATGTATGTATATGTATGTATACTTCAGATGTCAAATTGTTTATGGCTATGAAACAAACCAGATACAAGTTGTGAACATTTTTGAATATTTTATTGTTGCAGCGAAAACTGTGTGTAGAGTTTCGTATATATCAAATTAGTATGATTCTGAATGCATACAAAGTTTATGCAGCCCTGGCAAATATGACAACTTTGACTTTAAACTGAAATGGGAATATTGCTGAAAGGGTTAAGCGTACTTCAACAAATAGAACTGTATCTTCTTAAAAATAAGTTTAGTATCTAAATATTATTTTACATTTATTTTCAATTAAAGAGCTCTCATTTCAGTTTTATTTAAAATCAGCCTTTACTTCAAATCTAATTCTCTTTACAAAATAAGAAAAAACATATTAAATATTTATTTCAAGGTAATTCACAATTGAATGTTGAATTCATTGAAACCCTAAATAGAAAGAAATCCAATAGCACTACTATTTTTCTCAGAGTGTAAACACACACCGCAAAGTAGCCCATATACCCGTGTATTTATAGTTGATGATCAAGTATTTATAGTGGCTGCTACGTGAGAACTTCAAGAACTTCAAAGGTATCTGATTTAAGTAGAAACTGAGCTGGCGATAATATACATATATACATATACAATATAGAATCGTGTAACTTAGACACTTCTTATGGCTGCTCGCCATCTGGTGGCAATTAAATCGTATCAAGTGTCAAGTTCAGTTGCCACACTTTGATTTGCCGCAGTGCCCGCCAAGATGTAGCCGAAGGGCGTGCATGCTCGAGAGGTCGAGAGGACCTCGAATGCCACTTTCATGTGGTCTCCTCGAGCCACTCGTAGAGCTCTAATGAAATCCGCAGCCAATTGCAAATAAATGTCACACATCGAGGCACTCGCACAGCTGACACATTTGACTGTCTCGCAAGGGCAAAGGGAGGGGCAGACGTGCTGACTCAGTCAGAGGCAGCTTAACGAGCGTGGGGCGTGGCGGTGGCAGAGGCGGTTCATTGCTCCAGCGAGTAACAGATGTCAAGTATTACGGCTTGATGTCTATGTAATGCACGCTACCGGAATGCCGAAATATTGTATAGACGGAGGACAGAGACAACGAATTTAATTGCAAAGAATGTTTCCATGCCGACAAATGTCGAAATAATGTTTCTAGCCGGAACAACCCGACAGACACAGCTGAACTGAACAGAGCAGAAACAACACGAAAGAAAGATTTATCATATTCAGTCGACTGTCATAAAAAGCAATTAGACTTGAGCGAAAGATACTTACGAACGGCAGCCAGAGTTCCCAAAATCAGAAGTACAATGCAATAAAACACAAACAAGTGTGCTGCATGGCTAAGTGATGGACACAGAAATACCCTATAATCTACATCTAATCTAATGGATTAGTGAGTCTGAATGGAAAAATCGTGGATTATTATAGATGTAAGATGTGGGAACTTTAATCTGAAATGGAGACAGTAACAGTAAATGCAATAAAGACGTACAGTTATATTTCTTATATAGCCTATGCTTATAGAATATATTCTTCTTCTTCATTAGTAATTCCTACCAGAATCATTTTAGCAGCTTCAGCTACTGTTGCTTAATTACTTTTTTACATTTTACAGGGTATTTTAAGACCGACTAGAGTGTAATTAAGAGATGTGTGATTTGAAGTATTTGGATTCATTTTGTTGTTTTTTTTTTTTTTGTTGGTTGGCCGCTTAATGAGCCGCAGCGGCAGAGCAAAGGAAAATGGGCCTCAAACTGGGAGTTGGAGTTAAAGTTCTGACTGGGATATTGGGGTGTGGATAGGAAGTTGAAGAAACAGTTGTTGAAGCGATTAAAGAGCCAAATTCACTGTCGGGGTGGTTGTTGTTGTTATAGTTGTTGTTGCTTTTGTAATTAGTATGCCCGCACACACGCCAGGCAGTCAGCCAGCCAGTCAGGTTCCCTTTGAAGGGCACTCACAACAATAGAACCGGGACAGGCCCTGTTCGGATCTCTCCTGCTTACTCGTTTTTATTCTACTCCTATATTCAAACCGCGCTGGTAATTTTAGCTGGTGTGAAAAAGTATACCTCATGGCAAATTGTAGGCTAGCTGCTGTTGTTGTTGTTGTTGTTATTGTTGGCCGTCTGTTGCATATTTTCACAAGTAATTAACATGTACACGTTGTCGCTGCCTGTCCCGTTCAGGTTGCCAGCCTTGTCCTGCCTAGGACGTGAGGCAAGCTCTCTCTCTCTCCCTCTCTCTCTCTGTCTGTGTGTGCGTGTGTGTGTTTATGTGTGGGCCTGTTACTATAACTGCTGAGCAACTGTCCAAACAGGCCGTGTTCCCATTCCGCACTCTCATTCGCCTTTGTTTATCAGACTTTGCCATGCCGGGCCGGGCCATAACAAAATGTTTCCTTAGTATTAATTTGCATTATATTTACATTTAAATTTTAAATGAGCTGGCAACGCTGAAGGTGCACCCAACTACATAAACAAGCCGAGAGGTGGAACGCTTTTGAGAGGCAGGTGGCCAATGTCAATGAGAGCTGGCAAATTGTATCCAATTTGCAGCAAATGGCAAGAGTCGTGTCTAAAGCTCCGCAACGAATCGCCAGAAAAGCAATTAAAAAAGTTTTTGAAATTTTGGGGGGAAAAACATCAAATGAAACGTAATCGAATCAGTCATACGACGTTGTTTACCCCCTATAATATAAGATATGCATGAAAATATAGACAGCTGACAAAAGCTGAAAGCAATTTTCAGTGATTACTCATTTTTTATGGTACTAATAGAAATTATTCTTATAATTAGTTCAGAAAGAAACAGAAAATAATAATATATTGTTTTACGTAGTTTAAATTACATAAATTCTGAGTTTTTTCTACATTTTTAATATGGAATAATCAATTAAGAAGCTTAGTCTTAGAAAGTCTTCAAGTCTCTATTCAAAGTTTGAGTACTTTAAAGAAGAGTCTGCTTCTAATTACGGAACTGATAAAAGAGGAGCTCAGCTGAATATTTAACATACATAAAATAGTGCAAACATTTATTTCTGTCTCTCACAATACCTCTACGCCTTGGCTTAGTTTACCTGCTGACTTCACAAATTCCCTTAATTTATAAATAGTTCGCCATTCACCGAAATATTTATCGACAAGCAATTTCTCTTGCAGGCCAGTTTTAATATCTTTGCTTTCTACGAGCACTTAAGAGCGGAACGTAAGGCGCGAAAATGTTTCGCAGTTTCATGAATTTAACAAACAAATATAAGATCTTGCGAGGCATGATATCATATGGGACCCTGTGGCCGTGCGGCAGCCTCATCGAGCAGACGCTGATCGAGAAACGGACATTCCGCACCTACGACTGGATGAAGTGCCTGAGGTGGGGCAACAGCCAAATATTGTCCAACAGCTGCTCTGGCTGATAATTGGCATCGATTATTCTGTGGTGTTGGTGTCTCCTTCTCCTCTTCATCTTCTTTTTTTTTTGTTGTGGTTATTGTATTATTGCAGATTCAGTTTGTTTGGCTTCTTCTTTATGGGACCGACCATATATGCTTGGATAAGACTGGCCACCGTCATGTGGCCCCGCACAGATATTAAGTCATCTCTCTGCAAGGCGATCACCGAGCAGACGGCCTACGATCCCATGGCCATTAGCTCCTTTCTCTTCACCATGACTCTGATGGAGGGCAACACATATGAACAGGCCAAACAGGAGGTACGTCGGGTGTCTCCATCGATCTGTTACTTCCCTCTCCCTCTCTCCGTCTCTTCCTCTCTTTACTTACTGTTTTCTTGTTAATGTCTTTCACTCCCAATTTGACGGGCCACTTCGAGTAATCCAGTTGATCTGATAGCTGCCTCTTACTCGGTCTGTTCCCCTCATTCTCTCTTCCTCTCCATCTCGCTGTCTTTCATCTTTTCGTTTTGCAATCGTTATGATTATTGTTATTGCTCTGCAGCGAGCTGATAAAAATTGTGTTTATTGGACACTGTTCAATTTGTTATCGTTATTGTAATCGTTATCGCTATCATTAATCGCATTGCAGAGGGTATTCAACTCTCTTCTGATAGGTGTAATCGTAAGTGAATGTTGTGTTCTATAAACGAACTTGATCAAAGTCAACATTAAATTCAATAGAATTGGTCATAATGGTACTTCCATTTCGGCATTATATAACTTTCATAAGAGACATGCCTCCAAAAAGAAACCATTGTACGATTAACTGGCTTGCCTTTAAGCCAACTTCATCATTTTAAGACATATATTGAAAGCCGTTAATCTCAGGCACCTGTATAGCTCTCGATGATCCAAAAACTTTTACAAAAATAAGTTAAGTTTTTCAATATTTAACCCAGTTTGGAATAATGCGATGGCCATAAAGTTTTCATTTCAATGCACTGCTAAGAGCTCTGTTTACAGACGTATTTAGTCTTTATTTCGTATACTTTGTTTGTTTTGAAATTGGGGCTTTGGGCCTAACAAGCTGTCGCCGTGTACTTTAAGCAACATATGCGTATGTGTGGGTCTTTCGGAAATACATTTTCTCACGACAGTTACAGTCGACTGACTGGCCCAGTAACTGGGCCTCTGTTCATGAAGCTGCTGAAGCTGTATCTGTCTGCCAGCATCTGTAACCGTGCATAAATATCACCTGTCTGTCTCGCTGTCCCGCTGTCCCGCTGTCTGCGCTTGGGTCTGTGTCTCCATCTGCGACTCTGCGCCGAGTTGTCAGCATTGATTTGTTGGCTTGGCGGCCTCAACTTCCCCCAGCCAAGTTACTTCTATATCATTAGAAACCATTTATCTTGATAAATGTAAATGCTTTACCATATATTTATGTCAACCGTGCGTTGTCTCATTTGGCTTGCATGCGTTTTCCCAGCTCAGCTGGCAAACTTTGGCCAAGCGGCAACCGATGAAGATGTTTTTTGCCAGGCAACTCTATAAACAACTCCATTTGCCATTGCCTATGCCCAGCATAAACTATAACAAATTTAATTCAGCTGAGGTTCAATAATTGGATCTCTTTATTTTTAAGTCTGCCTCATAAATAATTGCATTACTTTTGTTTTTTTAAGCCCAATTTGTGCTTAATTAGTAGCTTAACGTAATTAGCCATTCGCGCCGCAATTTATTTTCTTTGTTGTTGACTTTTGGCTGGGCCAAAAATAAATATCATTTTCACAAATTTCCCAATGGCCGACGGCAACAAATGTGGCCAAAAGTGAAAATGTGAAATGCCAAAAGGCTTTTTTAATTAACAACATTAACAAAATGCCACGCCCATACACACACATACACATGCACAAACTTTGCTCGTAAATAAAAGTTTTTTTGTTTTCCTCTCCTCTCCATTTTAACTTTATTACAATTTTCTGCGCTGGCACTTAAAATTATGCCACGCCCATAAACGCACTATTTTCATGTCTATCTATCTCTCTTTCTCTCTCTCTTTGCAGGTTAGCGATAAGTTCCTGGATGCCTACAAGGTCGGCATTGTTTATTGGCCCTGCGTGCAAACAGTTAACTTTGCCTTTGTTCCGGCCAGAAATCAGGTAGTTTTCACCTCCTTTTTCAGCATGTGCTGGACCACGTTCCTGGCCTATGTGAAATTCCTGCAGCTGCATCCTCCTGTCGATGTTGACCATCATGCCGTGGACATACACTTTTTGGAGATGTGAAGAGATTGAAGCAAAATTTAACATAAACCTAAATAAATATTAACTTTAATTGTAATTATGTTTACAGCTGTATTTTATTTTCGGTTATCCAGCTCTTGGCCTGACCTCACTTAAATTGCCTCTCATTTCGTTTATTTGCTATTGCGAGCACGTATGTACACACCCCATATACCCTATAATATACCCTGCACTTAAGGCAGCCATTAATTGTCGCTGATAAATGAGTTGTGATAAGTTTTGTTGCTTTAGTTGGCGTCGCGTTGTATTACACACAGACAACCCCATTGACTTGGGTCACATTTATTGCCGTTGTTTTTTATCATTTCATATTAAAGTAACTAATTAACGATCTGTTCTTTTCTGTTCTGTTCTGTTCTGTTCTGTTCCACACATCATATTGTGTCTGCGGCGTGTTTTATGGCGCTCGTGGGAGAGCAAATGTTCTTCGCGGCTGCCACTGGGCATTGCATGGGGCTTAGTTTTAACGATGGTGTCAAGCATTTTACTAGCTAATATGCCAGGGGATATTAAAGAGCTGCATACGACAGGGCAAAGCCAAAGAATGAATACTCTATTAGACAGAGGGATTAATTTCGAATTTTTATTGGGCCACAGTTATGACATAATATGGAATGAGTCGGCTAAGATTGCTGAGCAGCTGGCAGTAACTGAGTTGGATCAAGATAACGTGAAAAACATAAAAGAGCTTGCTTAGCATAACTCGAAAAACATGCAGAAACTTATATGACACATGTGTAATCTGATATAGTTAATATATTATTTATATGATCTAAGCGTTCATAAAAAACGTAAAGGCCAAGCCTAATCTTGATAATTAAGAGAAGATACGAGTTGTTTTTACAAAAAGTGCCTTGATGAAAGACGTAGGATAACAAATCAAGATTAATGTAGGTAAACTTAAGTTCTATATACTTGGCACCCATGGAACACGCTTAGATTAAGTTAAGTTAGTTAGTAGAAGGCATTGCAGTTGAGATAGTTTAATTAGAGTAGATTTTGGGTTAACATCTGACAGCTCTGACATATGCAGATTTGCAGTCTGCAATCAAATTGAAAGCTCGAAACGAGAAATCCAAATGAAAGTTGGGCATCAAATTGACCCGTTTTATTTTACATATGCGCTTCAAAGAGCCATATATCAAAATTAATATGGATTTGTGTGTTGGTTTGTTTGAATATTTCTCGTTCGCTCTTCGTTTTTTTTTTTCGTTTTGCTTTTTGGGCTGCATTTAAATGCGAAACCATATTGGGAGAGTATCTGGAGGGGGTTTTCAGGGATTCAGAGTGCTCGACATGCGGCGTCTGCGTGCCGAATGCGAACTGAATGCATAAATAATGCCGATTTAGATTATTCTGAAACAGTCAGGCGAAAATAAAATAAAAAACAATATAAACTACAGTCAAACGATGAGAATGACGAGGATGACAACGCAAATGACGACAACGACGACGACGACGACGACGATGATGGCGACGAGGCTGATAATCAGCCATGGGCTGTTCGAATTAGTATGGAAATTTATGCAAGGCAAGAGGCTGAGGGAAAGCGAAACCGCAAACACACGCACGCACAACCACACGCACATGTGAGGTAAAAACTCTCTTATCAGTGGCCATGGAAAACGTGGCGCACTTCCTGAACTCCCCCTTCTTGCATTCTCTACCTCTCTCTCACTCTCTCACTCGCACATCGTCCAGCTGTGAAAAACAATTCGAACTGAAAGTTTCATTAAATTCACCCAGCCACTCCCCACACCCAACGCGCTGCCTTAGCCGACGCCTGGCAAGGCAATTTCCTATCCACCGAGCGCCCATTTCTCAGTGTCGCTGCAGTTCGCCTTTGTTGTTGTTGCTGTTGTTGTTTTATAGCGCATTAATTTCGAAAGTAGCGCTACGTGTGCCAAAAATCATTAGCAACGGAATTACGCTCAATGAAATGCAGTCAACGTCGCGACGTCTGAGCAGGGGCACGATATAGATAGAGAGAGAGAGAGAGAGAGACAGAGCCATCAAACAAACCAACAAAATAAAAGGGGGCAGATAATAAAGCGTGGCCAGGCTGAGGCTGAGCGCTGGGTGTAACGGAAAGTTGCGTCGAATGCCTGACGCCCGGCCAACCAACCAACCAACCAACCAACCGAGCAAGCAAGCAAAACCAACCTACAGAGCGACCGCCCGACCCAGAGACCCATCCCAACGGCAGCCGCTCGCAAAGCGCTGCTTATAAATTCACCCTAACGACAAGTTAAATGCCCAACGTCGAGGGTTCGAGTTTGACTTCTGCCTCGGCACTGGCAAGGAGAGGTAGCTAACAGAGCACAAGGTAGATCGAAGTGCAAATGCTCTTACTAAGTTAAGCTAAAAGATTAACGAGCTTTAAGATTATATATAAATAAATTCAAGCAGACTATTAGCAAACTCTATATATGTAATATTTAAACATATATGTATTTATGTTTCATCAGAGGTATGTATAAGTTAATAATTATTCTCAAGACTTTGCTAATATATTCAAGGTTGGTTATACTTCAATATTGAATATGATCATATGATACTCCTCTCTCCTATCGACTTTTGATTCTATATTCCTGTATTTAAGTAAATCGCACACAACTCTATAACGAATAATATATTAATATATTATATTATACAACATTCTGTTACGAATTACAATTATTTATTAATAACAACAATTGCATTCACAATCTTACCATTTGTAAGAAACTTTGGCTGTCTTCCACATATCAAAGATCGTACTGAGCATATAAATTATGATACTATTATTGAAGGAGCGCAGGGACATCCTTATTGGCATAGTCAAGGCACAGTTGATGCCCTTACATTCAGTTAAAAACAAAATTTAATCAGCATAATCAGTGGAATTTTCAATTTCCCTGCGGGCACATCGGCTAACGTCACAGATTCGGCTCGGTCTTTGTATCGCATCTGAATGCGTTTTCGGGTATTTGGCGCCGGCGTAGGAGTGTGTGGAATGCCAGCATAGCCTGTTGATAGTCCCAATTCGTATCTCTCAAGAATCTGCTGCTCCAGCGCAACTTGAGTTGCGTCTCCGTCGACATCAAGGACGCGAGATTGCGTTGAAGAGGACTGAGCACGGGCGGCTGCCGCTCGCCACGGCCAACGCGACTGATATAGATGAGCTCATTGGCTATGCGAAAGTCGGCCGTGTCCTCCTTTCTGGTCAGCACAAAGCTTCGCATATAGTGGCGCCGATGGTCGGCCGAGCCATTCTCCTCAAAGCTGCCCGAGATGGAGACGCACAGCATGAGCGGCTGCACTAGCGTCAGGTCCAAGGTCATCGTTGCCGGCAAATGCACTGTTTGGGGCCAGGCCGCAAACATATTGAGCGAAGCTTCCCGGCAGGCCAGCAGCTGCCGGCTATAGACGGCGTAGGGCGCGGTCCTGTGGAGGGAATGAACGAAACTGGTAAATCGGAAAACTGGATTAGGATTCTTTGGCGGATGCACTTACCATGAGCCCAGCATGGCGTGTTCCTTGGCCAGTGTTAGGGAGACCAGCGCATGCTCTTGATAGAATTTTTGCAGACTTGTGATCCTGTCACCGCCATCGAACGCCTTTATATAGCGACGCACGAACTTCCTGACGCCCAACGGACTTGGCTGCGTATGTGAAGCCAGAAACGTGACGCGTGGCTCAGGCAGGACAATTGGCTTGACCTCGGTGACGGAGACTAGCTCCACATCGCTATCGTTATTATGAATACTATCACGATCGCTTTCGTTGTCGCTCAGATTGACTGTGTGTACCGAGGGGCTGCGCCTCACGCACCGACCGTTGAGCATGCAGAGAGACGGAAACATGACGAGCACCTGTTGCTCGTAGTTGCGGGGCAGCAAATTGCGCTTGACCGAGAGCTCGGTGAGATGCAGGCGCTGAAAGACGCGCAGTTCGCGCAGCGTCTTCAGCTCGTTGCGCTGCAGCGAGATCGAGTGTAGGCGTGGCAGTCGCTGATCCACGCCGCGAAAGCCACCCAAATGGCACATGTGATTGTTGTCCAGTAGCAGGCGACGCAGCTGTGGCAGCTCCCGCTCCATGATGTCAATGGTCGCCTCGAAGCACTCGAACTGCTGCAGCGCACAGAACTCACCCTTCCACTGGTCATCCGCATAGAAGCGAGACAGATTCAAGCAGCGCTTCTTCGCATCGTAGCGGGACAATATCACCTTTCGCAGCTTCCATTTGTACGCCTCGTCCACCTCGATCAAGGGCGGTCGATCGTTTACGCGCAGACCCATAACTGGCGGCTGGTGTCCACGCAGCTGCAGCTCCGCGGCCAGCTTGTAGCTATCCACGTAGAAGGTGAACGTGGCACGCTTATCCCGCTCCACATCCTGTTCGCCGCCTTCGTGTAAATAGTAATACTTGAGCTTTCGCGGCGCCACAGCCTCACGGAGTTTTTCCATCACCTGCTTCACGGTGTAGCCGCTGTACTGGCTGTAGACCAGGACACGATACCAGCCATACGGGCTAATGGGCACGGCGTAGCGCCAATGAGAACGGCGGACGTAGCGTTTATGGCTCGCTGGACTATGGCTGCTTCCCGAGTGCTTTGTGGTGTCTTCAGACGAGTCGGGGTTACTCTGATCCCTCTTATGCGACATTGCAGTTCCTCTAAAATAGGCAAGAAAAGAAACACTTTGAAATGTAGGATAAAGCCTGGTCTTAATGCTAGAGTTTTATTATAAGTGCAGCCAATATCCTAATTAATAATCAAGCGAACATTTAAAGAATTATTGGAGTATGGAATAACCACGTTTTAGCTTGTAGTGTGGGAGATGAAGCTCCCTTATCAAATTTCCTCTCTTATTCTTTAAATATATCAAATAATATAAATATTAGAAATACCTGTAAAAAGTTTTTAGCTAACCAATAGAACGTTTCCGTATTAACTGATGGAAAACGAGTCTAAAAGTCATAAAATACCCGAATTGATGCTAGACTAAAAGCACACTTAGTTTCACATATTTATTTAGGTAAAATTTCGTTTGTGAATGCTGAATGCGACAGTTCCTCTGTCCCGTTTCCCACATGAGCACAGCAGTTTCTATGCTAGAGTTCTTTTTATTCCATTCTTTTTTTAAGCATCAACATTTTTGCCAATTTATTAGCGCTTACCGAACCCTCGCAAATATGCCCACAGATGCGCTCTTTGTCATATTCGCTGTAATTTGCCATACAGCGAGCCCCACTGGAAATGCCACTCGTCTGCCTCCCTTCTACGCTCGCCTGCACAGTATCATGGCCGCATTATGGCCAAGGGACTCAGCCAGCGCCAGCATCGGAGTCAGCGTTTATACAGGCAACTCTCCTGACCATATGTTACACACATTATGCTTACTTAACAATTAGAGACGCTCTTGTAATTCCAGTAAATTGCTTTGTTCGCCTTCTGTGCCCTCTAAAATGGAACGAATTGGGTATTACGAATTTATGATAATATTTGTAACGATTCTCTGAAAACTGAGATCACAAATTTATACATATTTTTATAAGATTGAGTTTTGCACACAGAACACGAAATAAAATCTGTAAATTTTACAAGTATTTTGTATTATATTATCTTGTATTCCAGTTCAATGATCCCTAGCTATAGGATATGTGTGGGTCATGCATTGTCGATATTCAATTTTGTTTCTGCATTAGCGCTTTTGTTTTAGGCTAACATATACCGAGTTTTGCGGGGAGATTGGCACCCTGTGTTCGTACTTATTTTAAGAGCTCTTTGCTCATTGAGCCGAGTGAGCCGTGTGAATGGCAGCGAGTGAGCTTTAAGGACCGATGTCCAACTGGCTTTGATGGCTAAATCACTGTCCAGTGAATAGCGGCAACAACAACAACATCATCATCATCATCATCATCTTCGCCATCATCATCGAGTTATGAAAGCCAATACCATGGCGACAATCGAAATGCATCCCACACAGAAAATTGAAACAAATCGAATAGAAAATCTAAGAATTGATCGACACTCAGTCTCAGTCCCTACCCAGTCGCCCATTATATATCTGCTGAGATATTAATGATTACATTCAATGCCATTAAATTGGTTTCTCTTGCTTTCGGCCTCAGATAAATTTCTTTATGCTTGATAACTCAGCGTGAACACACAATGTCTCGCCTTAAGCATATCGAACAGAGCAACAGAGCAAAATGGACTGATTGCATGACAGGCAAATACACTTTGAAAAATATGAAGTGAGACGAGGCAAATTCATTTTTATGTAACATAAAAATATATTTTTTTGTCTACACAATTCCCAATTTAATAAAATAATACAAATATATACAAAAAAAAAAATTTGTTATATATTAATATAATCATGTATTAAATAATGGATATATGCTAATAAAAACGATTACGCTTAGCTACAAGAATTAAATTTTTTTATATTTACCAATAAAATAAATAAATAATAATAATAAAATAATTTTTTTTTTATACCCTGAACCCATTTTCAATGGGAAATCAGGGTATAATGGTTTTGTTAAAATGTATGTAACAGGCAGAAGGAGGCGTGGCAGACCCCACAAAGTATGTATATATATTCTTGATCAGGACGACGAGAAAAGTTGATTTAGCCCTGTCCGTCTGTCTGTCCGTCCGTCCGTCCGTCTGTCCGTCTGTCCGTCTGTCCGTATGTTTGAACGCGTCGATTTCCGAAGATACACTAGCTAGAGACTTCAACTTTTTTTTAAAATGTCCGTATATAGCACGCGCATATCGAGTTTATCACATAATTTCGATAACTTGTCCGATTATTTTTTTATCGATGAAAAACCTTATCGAATGTCAATTATAAAATTATATCTCCTACATCTTTTGAGCTAGAGTCTCCAAATTTTAAACGTAGACTCATATATACTTTTCAGAATTTCGGTTTTTGTTATAATTCACCCCCCACCCCTATATCCACCCCCTCACCCTCACCTTTGTAAAATGCGTATTTAAAATACTAGAGACTTGAGATTCGGCACATACACGCATAGTAATGATATAATCACAATCTAAAAGTTTCATGAAGAACGTACGTCCACAAAAAAAGTTATTAAATAATTAAGTTTCAATGAGAAGCCCACACTGCAGCCCATGCGTGCGTGCCTATATGTGCCTACGTATGTGTGTGTGTGTTTCTTTTGTAAGCAAAAAGACGGGTTCAGGGGATTTCGTAGTCGAGCAGTCTCGACTAGAGCTTTCTTACTTGTTTTATTTTTAAATCTTTTCAGTAGATTGTGCACTTTGTTTCTTTCAGTGCACATAACTAATTCACATTGGAGGCGTTACTTTCTACCCTGAATGCAGAGCACACGGCTCTAGTTCTTAGAGCCGGGCACATTGTGTGTTGGCAGCCAAATCAAAGACCCTTCTGCCCATTTACTGATAACGCACACACACACACACACACACACATAGACACAACAGGCGGGCCCGTAACATGGCATTTGTTTAATGGATTAAAAATAATACGTACATACAATTCGAAAAGGGACGGCGGGTGTGTTGAAGAGGGGAGTGGAGAGGGAAAAGACTGATAATAATCATAGCACGTATTCTCAGTGTGGGCAAATGGTAAATGTGCGGCGTGTCATAAATTAATTTTTGGAAAATTCTATAGCTCGTCCAATACCGAAACCGAATCCAAATCCAACTACATATTCCAATCCAGATGCCCATTAATAATAATAATGCAACGTCGCTCTGATAGACAGACAGAAGATGAGCCGCACAAAGGACTTTACCAGGATAGAGGCAGGCCGCTTCGCTTATCAAAAGCGAAGCACTTTCATTCAAGTTTTTATACCAGTGCACAGAGTGAGAAGAGTATATACGTTGTGTGCAATATACGTCTGGCTGTCCCTATGAATCATTACGTCAGCTTTATTCGGCTTGTTCTACCAAATGGAGGCAGAGCCAAACATATGAATTCTTAAATACATCCACTGCAGAACGAGTATTATGCAGTCGTATACGACCAGTGGGCAACATTTCTATTTGCTTTTTTTGTTTTTCATATTTTTGGGGTTGAAAGGCTTTGCATTGTGGCCGGGCGACCAGCAGGCGGAGTGAAGCCCTGAAAGAAGCTTTTTGAAAATTATGCAAAAATCATGATTGGGCACTTTTTCATTATGCGCCCAGCTAATTAGCTATTCATTCAAGTACGCAGGGCAATGGGAAAATGCTGGAAAATGCTGAGAAAACTGCAGACATCATTCTCTGTTTGCCCGCAAAACCTTCCCATCAGCAGCATCTTAGGTGGCTTCGTGTTATTAGGAACTTATTAATGGGGTTTTACCACCCGCAGTGAATTTTTCTGTTATCAAACCAGAAACTTAATAATTTATGATTAAATATATACATTTACAATATTGAACAATATTTGTTTTCTTTTATTTTAAATTAAATTAAAAGGTGGAACGTTAGCACCTTTAACCAGGTTAAGTGTCAACGCTTAGTCAAGTCGACAAGCCTCATAAATTTGAATAGGTATTTAAGATGAGTGCAAAGTCTTTCAGTTGCTTGTTAAAATTTTAGTAGAGATTCCAAACAGAGCAATCGAAAGACTAAACAACTGTCTGTATTTACAAATATTTTAATAGAAATATATTCAAGGGTGTAAACGAAACTTTTTTTTTTATTGATCTATTCTATTAAATGCAGTTGAATTATATTGAATTTGACTAATACACTTTGTACAAGAATATTAATTAGAGTTCTCGAGTCAGTAGTATAAATTAATATGTTGGAGATATTTAATAGACCCCATGTCGATCCCTCGGGACTCTTTCTCGCGACTAGTCCATGGCCTATGGTGGCTATAGTTTCGTCCTATCTGATCTTTGTGCTAAAGGGACGTAAGTTTATGGAAAAGCGAAAAGCCTATGATCTACGCTCTGTACTTAAGGTCTATAATCTCATACAGATTTTGTACAATGCCTCGCTATTCGTAACGGTAAGTCTGATATATGGAAAACTTAAAAGCAAAACAGTTTACAACAACGGAAGCCGTTACAGGTAGTTTGCTACTTAATTGTATTCAAGAACTATAACCTACGCTGCATGCGAGTTGTGCCTTTGGATCATCCACACAAGAAGTTGGATCGTATGATATGCTATGCCTACTATGTCAACAAGTATGTCGACTTGCTGGACACCGTGTTCATAGTGTTGCGCAAGAATAACAAGCAGATCACGCTCCTGCATCTAGTTCATCATCTGTGTATGCCCATCACGGGATACTTCGTAATCAGGCTGGTCGGCTTTGGGGGTCATCTTCTAGTAATGGGTATCCTGAATGTCTTCGTGCACGTTATCATGTACAGCTACTACTACGCCGCGGCACAGAGCTCGACTAAAAACAAACTAATCTGGTGGAAGCAGTACATCACTATACTACAGATGCTCCAGTTCGTTATTATATGTGGGCACAGCGTATGGACCCTGATGCAGCCAAAGTGTGACGCCTCTCGTCCAATGATCTATTTGGCGTTCTTTCTGTCGATAGTGATGTTCTCTATGTTTACCAATTTCTACATTCACGCTTACATATTGCCCAAGAAGACGAAACCAGTGAAGTCAGACTAGAGAGGAATACAATTTCAGATTATAGTTTCAGAAAATATATGCTTATTTGCCAGTGTCTGCCTTCCTGCCTAGGTTACATAAGCCTTTCCGTATGCATTAATGATTTGAGCAAACGCACTTGCCAACAATTCACTAAAATTAAGGTATTTTCGAATATATTAACTGTGCTTTCGGATTCGATTCGTAACACTTGCTTTTCGTATCTCAGGGAAGAGACACATAAAATATGCAATCAGAAATTTGGTGCATGTCAAATTAGAAGCCTTGCTCTCACTCTTATAAATTAATTATAATATATATATATATATACATGTATTGACAGTCTGAAAAGAGTATTAAATGTTCGACAGTTTTAGTTTCCAATTGAGCTTTGAATAAATTTAAATTGTATATGATAATTCCAGTCTTAGTATTGAACCCCTTATATATACATACATTAGTCTTAGAATATGCATTTTTGTCAGAGAAAATACACCAAGTGGCGAATAGTCCAATGAAACAAGTAAATAAGTTCGAGTGCTCGACTATGTGACACCCTGAACTCACACACATGAGGAGGCAGGAGTGGAGGATGGGAACATCGAGAGCGTGCATTCGAAATCTGGAAGGCAAGGAAAGGGACATTATTAAAACGGTTCATGTTTTGAATTGCTCAAGAATGCACATTATTGTATTGTTCTATGAAAAAATTGTATGTTTTAAATTATGTTTTTTTTGTTTTAAATTTCGATTTCGCAGGGTATACGGATCCGCATTAACTGACTATTAGCAACATTTGACACATGCAAACAAAGCTAATGTGCATTGTATATCATGAAAGAAATATAAAAGAAAACCACTTTAATTTTAAAACAGTCGCAAAACAACACGTCCATCGAACATACGCAAAGTATACAGTAGTCGAAGCTACATATCGATATCAAGATGTTTGAGATATTCAATATACCACCTGCGGATCCCATAGATCTGCCCCTGACCGTTGGACCTTGGCCTGCCATACTCATAGTCTCGGCTTATCTTCTCTTTGTACTCAAAGTGGGGCGCCAGTTCATGGAGCATCGACAGCCGTACGATCTGAACAAAATCCTTAAGGTTTACAATCTGATACAGATCGCTTACAATGGCACGTTATTCATACTTGTAAGTCCAATTCGAGACTCGATTCACGTTGATGGAAATGCATAAGGTTCCATTTTATTTTCGAAGAGTTGCTACGTGCTTCTCGTACTGAAACCGTATAAGCTGAGCTGCATTATGGTACTGCCGATGGATCATCCGGTCAAGTTCTTTGAACAAAGTCTGGGCTATGCATACTATCTGAACAAGATACTCGATCTGATGGACACCGTCTTCATGGTGCTGCGCAAGAGCTACAGACAGATCACTGTGCTGCATTTGTTGCATCACCCAATCATGGTGTTGGCAATCTATGCTGGAATACGATTCAATGGATACGGTGGACATTTCATTGTCATGAGCGTCTTCAACGTTTTCGTACATGCCGTGATGTACAGCTACTACTACATCTCGTCCCAGAAGCGGGCGATCAGTCAGAATCCCACCTGGAAGGAATACATCACCATCCTTCAAATGATTCAATTTTTCACGGTAATGCTGCACAGCGTTTACACTCTGATGCAGCCGGACTGTGATGTTGCGCTTTTGGCCATAGCTGCCGTGCTAGCCATGGGCACACTTATGGTAGTCATGTTTACCAATTTTTACATACACACCTATATATTGCCGAGAAGGGCGAAGCAGAAATGATTGCAGAATGGGTGTTTCCCAATCCCAATCGAAATATGATTTAAAGCATATTGTGATGAATTTAATTTAATTTAATTTGTCTGTCTGTGTGCTGAATTAAAAAAGAAAATATACAAATTGAATATACTTGTGGGGTTTATTAAGCCTCAATCCCAGGAGCAGCCTCTGCTAGACAGCCACTCAAACCAAAGCGAAATGTATTAATTTGTATATATGTATTTGTGAATTGCCGTTTTTTTGGTCAAATTTACAATATTTATAGAATGCTCAGCTGCTAGTAGGGAGAGGGCTGTCGTCGAGTTTATTTAAGAAAGGAAAACCGAGCGTGGTTAGGGGGACTCCCTTGTTGGGCTTCCTTGATTAGAGCTTTCTTAATTTGTTCTCTTCAAGTCCTTAACCGGATGCGGTGCAATATACATGGCTTTTAATGAGCCAACGCAAACGGTTTTCTAGTAAATGTGGCAAACGCAGAAATTGAGTTAAATGCACAGAGAAATGACAAAGGGCCAAGTACTTGTGCATGCTGTGAATAAAATAAAGAGAAGCTTCTTTAGACTCATGAATTCAACAGTTCGAAAAGCAAACAACAAACGACGCGCACTCAAAAGATGAAACATAAAACGTAGCCTCAGAAGCCCATAAAAATATAACAAACCACATTGTGCCAAGGCGCACTTAAAAAGCAACCAAACCATCAGCCGTCAGCCATCAGCCATCAGCCACCAGGCACCACCATCAACCGTCCAAACAGCATGTGGGGACAGAAGTGTTCAGAGTGAGTCTCCCCACCAAATGCCATAAAAATTGCAACATAAAAATTAAACCACTAAACGCAGCAAAATTGCGGGCTTTGGGGCGCTGATAATGTGCCCAGTTGAGTTAAGTTTAGTGAGCGAATACCCTAACTTGAGTTACTTGCGAATGCTGACTAGTAATGCCACTGAAGGGTGAATGAATGAATACGGGCTTACTATTCGATATGGTTATTTTGATTTCATAATTTTTTTGTCATAAAAAATACAAAAAATGCAAGAATAGATATTACAATAATATAGAGGGTTTATATAGAACTGAAAAGTAAGTACATATATTGAATATATTTATTTATTTTTATTTTTTATTTTATATATATTTATGTATCTTTATTTTTTATATTATATATATTTTTATACCCTGAACCCATGGAAAATGTAAAGTCAGGGTATAATGGTTTTGTTGGTGTGGCGTGGCAAACCCCACAACTCATATATATTCTCGATCAGGGTGACGAGTTGATTCGATTTAGCACTATTCATCTGTTTATTTCTTCTAAGTATTCCCTCTACGTATTGCTTGCCAGCATTTCCGCTAAGTATTTCCTTTACGTAATACCTCTACGTTGTTCCTCTACGTCTTTAATGCTTAGCTGATCGATCACACACTCTGCTTCACTTTATTGCGCTGACCTCCATAGGCGTGGACGACTGAAGACTGACTGAAGAAATGCTGCAGCTGCTGCCCTTTATATACGGCCACTTTTACTCAAGCACTGTCTCTCCCAAATGCTGAGCCCTACGACAAGTAGAGCTCGCTGCAGTTGAGCTTCAAGTGAGCAATGGGAACGCTCTCTGCTGCTGTGAGCATTCTAGCTTCGTTTTGCCTAAATACAAATACCAAATGAGAGCAGCTGCATACATGTAAACAACTTTAATGATCTTCTTCTCTTCTTGCTTTTACTTTTACTCAAGTACTGTCTCTCTCGTTACAGTCGAGCTTCAAGTGACCAATGGGAACGCTCTCTGCTGCTGTGAGTATTCTAGCTTCGTTTTACCTAAATACAAATACCAAATGAAAGCTGCTGCATACACATAGACAACTTTAGTGATCTTCTGCACGTCTTCTCTCCTTTCATAGTGAAATTAATATCTTGAGCGTGTCTAGACCTAGAGTGTTTCCTAGATAAGTATTAGAGTCTTGAGTCTTCGACTTTGCATATTTTAAATAGCTGACTTTTCTTGATTATTATTTTTCTCGTGTTTTTGGTCGACTTTGACTTTGGAGTTTCCTCGAAAAGAGTGCAGCAAGCAGTTCATAAAGCGACCCCCAGCTAGTTGTTTTCAGCTGTTTCGAGTCACCCTCACGTGCGAGGCGCAACTGCTGCTGCTGTTCATGTTGTTGGGATTTCGGTAATGATATTCAATAATAATACGAGAGTACATGCGCAAATTTCAAATATCGCATAATAAAAAGCACTTGCGCTGTGCCAGAACAAAATCGTCAGCATTTCAGGCATGCTTCGACTGCGCCTTTAGAATTTAATGTGCTTATAATGCCGCCTGCTGGCACTTGAGCCCATTTCCCATGCCCGACAGCAACGAAGGCGAACGAAGTTCCCAATCTTTTGAATCCGATACGAATTCGCATCCGACTCGGCGCACACACGTTGGCGTAATTGTGAGCGCAACCCTCGTCGCAAAATGCTCGCCTGCCTCTTTAACGGCAAATGATGTCAATTTCAATCCCAGACCCAGCCAAAGTCCCATTCTCCAGCACAAATATATGCTCGCCGCGTTCTTCTTCTACTCCAACGAAAATTGAACTTAATTGGTGCGTGAAGTGAGGATTTCATCTATTGCTGCCAGGCAACTATTCCTTCATCAAGCCAAGCTGCCAGAGCACGCACACACGGCCTGTCCAAATCCTTGCCTCATTAAAATTTGCCATCGTACATGAACACAATCGACCCACATAGGAAAAAAAAGGGCCACCAAATAAACAATCATCTAATGCCATAAGACTTTACCGGCATGTGATGCCTGACGCCTGATGGGTGGTAATTAAATATATATTTTTACGTCCGCTGCGGGAGACATTTGTGAAATTTTCTATTATTCTATTTCACTAAATTTTATTCCATATTAAAGATAGATGTAGATATGTATGTATGTAGTCTGCCAATCTATAAATCTATAACTGATTGACTTGATCTAGAATGGGATTACTTTAGCTGCTCTGGCTGCTCCTCCTCCTGCCCATTGTTCACCTCTTAATGCAGTTGCTCCTTTTCCACCTCTTTCGGCATCGCCTCCTACTACTTACTACTACTTTACAATCTAATGGGAATAGGTGAGCTTAAAACACTTCTACGCCGAATAGCTTGCACAAAGAGTTGATTTTTGTGATTAGCTGTCAGTGTTACAAAATCTTTTCTAAGACATTTAGTCTTATGAAAGACTTACTTACCTATTCGTCTCGTGGAAGTACAAGCTACTCCCATTTCTAGGGTATTTCATCTTCTACAGTAATTACTATTGCTCGCTGAGACAGACATGTTTGCCTTTCAAAACATGCTTCGGCTAGTTATCTGGGAGATCACAGAGTTATTTAAATGAGAAAAAAATGCAGCGTTTACAAGGATTTCAAATTTCACAAGAAATGCTCAAATTAAATATTCAAGTTTGAAGTGTTACGGTGCGACCCTCGTGCTGCGAGGCAGGCAGCCAGTCAGCCAGCCAGTCAGTCAGGCAGGCAGGCAGGCATCTCAACTGATTAGCATAAATTCGTCTATGTCTATGTTGGCTGGCGAACATTGTCGACTTCTGTTGTTGTTGTTGTTGCTGTTGCTGCTGCTGCTGTTGTCGTCTTTTGTCAACGTGTCTTGCATGGCAAGCAAAAAGTTTAGCAGCCAAATGCAGACAGGCACGGACTTCCAGCAGCAGTAGGATCTTGGTGCAGGGCCTGGGCCGGGTCCGGGACTTTTGGCTGCCTTGCCTGTAACTATGACTGTGACTGGAGCTGGTGCCACATGGAAACATGTGTCACTGAGGGCTGTCTACTTATTGCACGACTAATGTCAGTTGCACGGCTTGCCACGCCCCACACCCGCCCAGCCGGGCAGCCAGTCAACAAAAGGTTGCGAAACTTCCTGGCACACAAAAAGCTTTTTAAGCTGCAAAATGCAGCTGATGGAATTTCTTTAGGGGCTGCACACGGGTGGCTGGAGAATGCGGGTGGTGCTATGTGTGTGTGTGTGTGTGTGTGTGGAAAACTGGGCTGTGGTTTGCCATTCAAGAACAAATTATTTCCAAGCCGCTGACATCGCTGGGTGAAGAAGGACGTGCCTGTCGGCCCGAAGGCAACTCGCAACCAAAGTAGTTGCTCAACTTGCCTACTCTCAAGCAGCTGCTCTCTCTCTCTCTCTCTCTCTCTCTCTCACTCTCTCGCTCTCTCTTTATTTGATTCTTTTGGCAGGTTTTCTTTAGCACACATAGAAAGTCTCCTTGTTTTCCTACTAATACCTGTAGGCATTTTGCATTACATTGGCCTCGACAGCTGTGAATTGAATCGAGTTTTCACAGCCAGCCCAAGTCGCATTATCTCACGCATTGCATCAATTTCTCATAGCCCACGCCTTCTGGCTTCGTATCCTGCCAATACTATCGGCAATCTAATTAGCACAGTTTGTCTCCTCGCCCAGTGGCCCCAGAGGAATTTCGATTCACATAAATTACTTTTCTTGGCTCTCTTATTTTCATGCCACGCAAAGTTCTGAAACGACTTCTAATCATTATTTTAGTGCAGCCTAACTAATTGTGAGTGTGCGTGCTTCTATATATGTATGCATGTATGTATATATATATGTGTGTGTCTGTCGTTGACAGACGGGCCAACTTTTCCAAATACAGAAAACGACAAAGCAATTTACACCTCAGCTCTTCAAAATTCACAAGACATTGTAAAGTTGACGAAGGTAATGTGATAACGACCAATGCATGCACTTTAATACACTCGAACAAAATGGAGTCAATTTGTATTATTTAAAATAAGAGCTCTAGAATATTAATTGTGATTTGTTAACTGACTGGCGGACTGCTTGATTTCTTTATGTAAATATTATGATTGACTAACTGTCGGATGATCAAAATACAACTAAATTATAAACAAACTAAAAGAACATTAATAATATGATAAACTAACTGAGATTGACTAAGAATACTAAAAGAATACAAAAGAGATTGATTGATTCACTTAGAATGCTAAAATCTTGTTTTTTTAAAGCAATTGCCTGATCGTCTGATTAATTGTCAACTTAATAATCAATACACATATACGACGCAGGCTTACAACATTATAACATTTGTTTAAATCTTTATAAAATATTAGCCTGATTTGTCAGATGTCTCTTATGCGGTACCAAAATCCATACAACCCCTGGGCTGTAGGCATAAGAAGCGTAGCCAGAGCCCTAAAGACGTGTTAATGAAGCAGACATGCGGGCCAGAACTCTGCCCAAGTCGTGCTCCCTGGGTCTTGGTCTCTCGGTCTTGGTCTTGGTCTGAGTCTTGGCCTTCGTCGACGGCTGAATGAATTTGTATAACTTGCAAATCATGTTGACTGACGAGCCAACGCGAGAAAAACGCTGCGACCGTCCGACACTGGCACAGGCACCGCGCCTGGGCCTGGGCCTGGGACTGGGACTGGCATGGGATGCAAACCTGGCACCAAGGGGGCAGACTGAGCCAAAAACTTTCAAAGTGTTGAGCACGGCGAGTGAAACATATTGTGCCATACATATTATGAAAATGTGTCTGAGGTTCCATAAAGCGCAAATAGGCAACGAGAGGCGCGAAGGGGGCAAGGCGAGCAGTTGGCTGTTCTACTAAATCAACATCATTAAGTTTTCTGTTTATAAAGAAAACACTCGAGAGCATTGGTGCGAAGTCTTCTTACTTGCTTCTTTTTCGTTGCCCTCTAAATAATGACTAAATGAGGCATATATGTATGTGCATAGAGTAAACTTAAGATGAAAGTATTAATCGAAGGCACAGCTAAAGTCTCGAAAAAAGTAAAATATATTCGAAATCTGTTTCATACAGTTTACAGGGTATTTAACTGTTGGGCATTTTGTGTACAACACTCTTGTTTTTTATTGTTATTTTATTATTTCTTCTTTCATGTTCACTTGCTCAGCTTATGTTTATGTATTTGCCGATGCCGTTGGCGTTGCCAATGATGCGATCTGTGTGTTATCTTAGGCGGGTTTCACTGCACGTGAGCGACAAGGATGGAAGAAGGAAAACTCCTGCCAGTTGGCACTCGAAAGAGCCAAGCACTAAACACAAATTAGTAGAGAACTCAGCAAAAAAAAAAAAACTGAACGTGGCGCAGAGGAGTACGTCTTGGCATATTTGCTTAGCCATTTTGAGCGAACTGCATTCACATGTTACTTAGTTCATTTGCGCGCAGGTAAGTTTGACCCGAGACCTCGGGTTAGATCAGGTGAGCCAGGGTGAGGGGAATGGGCAGGTGCTGCATATGTGCACATCCATTATGTGTGTCGAACGGGCAAGTCAAACGAAATGTGAAAGACTGAAAATAAACAACGAAGTCACGAAATTGCTTTGTACAATAAATAAACGGGGGACAGCAAAAGTATCTTAAAGATACAAATAACTAGAGTCAGGCATGGCGCACGCACAGGATGTGACTGCGTCCTAGACAGCCAGACAGCCACAGTCAGACAGCCAGACAGCCAGCCATATGAATAGACGACGCTCGCAATGCTCAAGCATGCAGCTCAAATTACAACCAGGCAAATGTTTAAATACTTGAGTGCCCCACAGCCCCTGCCCAGCCATCATGCCGAGCATATTAACTTTTACTTTAGCTCTCTTTACTTTGCTCTGCTTTGTCAACACAACAATTCACTTAAGACAAAATCGTTATTGTTGTTGTTGTTGTTGTCGCTGTTGCTGCTGCCAGTTGCAGTTGCCAGTTGCCAGTTGCAAGTTGTCTGTTGCTAGCTGTCAGCTGGTTCGCTGCAAAGATCTTATTGCACACGAGCAAGACACCAGCCCACACAAAAGGCGCCAGAGAACGAAATAGAAATACCGTGGGAGGGCCTGACCAAACTGACCCATTGGAGACCACGGATGCCTATCAATTAAGATTCTTTAGCTAACATATTGAACGTTTTGTATATATTGTTTAATAACAATATGTCCATAGTGGAACTTGAGACTATCATCATATACTTTCTGTATAGATACAGATATGTATATGTGCAATAGGTTTCTATATACATATATATACTTATACTTATATTTACTCAAAAACCCAAACAAATACTCTCTTAAATGTCCATTGAGACAACTACCAACTCCCATATACCAGCGCCCTCTATTTGTAAGAAAGAGAAACTCTGTGATCAGCAACCTACTGCCGACATATCATAATGCTGCATACTTTTAGGCATCTCCTTTAACATATTTTAGTCAATGCAAATTTAACTAAAGCGTAGATTTATAAATTTCAGCAGAACGAAAGACCATAACATTCAATTGGTTATGGTAAAGTAAAGTTCTAGTTTCTATAATTGTGATCTTCGCAATGGCTACATAACACTCGAGACATTCAAGAAAGATGGTAAGATCTGTGATATCAAGCTGTACTGGAAGACAATTTATTAATTATATCAAATATGCCTTATAATTGACAGCGAATGATAATAGTTCTAGTGACGTGCCTGTTGTTCCATGCTCAGGCCAAGACTGCGCATAAGAAATCAAACAGTGAAATTATAAAGTGCGATCGCCTCCTGGCCTTCTCGAACTGCGAACTGATTTTTAAGTGGAACTTTTTGTACCTAGACGTTATCAAAGGGATTGCAACGCAAATTAAGGAGCTCTTATCCCAGTATCCTTTTACCCTCAAAAAGCTGCCCGACATCTACGTCATGATATCTTCCTATTTGTTTTGCGAAAAGGGCTTGTCGAAAGCCTTAGATAACATCCCAAAACTTCTTGGGATCGAGAATAAATATTGTAAGCCGATCCATGATTTTGTGGCCATTTCCGTATAGACTATGTCAGCAGACGGAATGCGATTCCACTTCTAAAGCCAATAAATTTTCTTAGGAAATAATAAATTTAGTTTTTTTCATATCGGCATAAGTACTTTGTATTATTTTTAGTAAAAGGGAAGACTTGTTTTCATCGTTTTGTTTAATGATAGATTTATATTCATTGTAAAAACTAGTTTATGCATTCGCCCTCTATCGTCAAAATATACCAGCGCTATGTAATATTAACAGAATTTACTGCGGAGAGGACAGCTATAAGAGATCATAATGTTGCATATTTTTAGACGTTTTCTTAAAAAGAAATTTGGATTTTGTTTTAGCTAGAACTTTAAAGTAGTAGTAATATAATATTAATAATAATATAGTTATAGTTATAGTTATAGTTATAGTTATAGATATCTGAAAAAATTCCGTTAATACCAAGTTTAGAACAAGCTGGCAAGCCGCAAAAATAAAGCGAAGGAGAAATGAAAATTATAAAAGACAATCGGCAATTATAAAAACAAGTAAGAAAGCTCTAGTCGAGACTGCTCGACTACGAAATCCCCTGAACCCGTCTTTTTGCTTACAAAAGAAACACACACACACATACATAGACACATATAGGCACGCACGCATCAACACGCATGGGCTGCAGTGTGGGCTTCTCATTGAAACTTAATTATTTAATAACTTTTTTTGTGGACGTACGTTCTTCATGAAACTTTTAGATTGTGATTATATCATTACTATGCGTGTATGTGCCGAATCTCAAGTCTCTAGTATTTGAAATACGCATTTTACAAAGGTGAGGGTGAGGGGGTGGATATAGGGGTGGGGGGTGAATTATAACAAAAACCGAAATTCTAGAAAGTATATATAAGTCTACGTTTAAAATTTGGAGACTCTAGCTCAAAAGATGTAGGAGATATAATTTAATAATTGACATTCGATAAGGTTTTTCATCGATAAAAAAATAATCGGATAAGTTATCGAAATTATGTGATAAACTCGATATGCGCGTGCTATATACGGACATTTTAAAAAAAAGTTGAAGTCTCTAGCTATTGTATCTTCGGAAATCGACGCGTTCAAACATACGGACAGACGGACGGACGGACGGACGGACAGACGGACAGACGGACGGACAGACAGACGGACAGGGCTAAATCAACTTATCTCGTCGCCCTGATCAAGAATATATATACTTTGTGGGGTCTGCCACGCCTCCTTCTGCCTGTTACATACATTTTAACAAAACCATTATACCCTGATTTCCCATTTTCAATGGGTTCAGGGTATAAAAAGGTGAAAGCTCAGTAAAAAGTGTTCGTTGAGAAAGAGATTAAACCAACGTCTACTTCTTTTTTGTTGTCATTAAAATAGACCCAAATCCGAGGCGAGTCAATACTATAACCAACAATATACACAAAATATTTTTAAATCAATTTAGCAAAGTAAAAATCGAGTTTGAAACACGCACATTTCATTCATTTCATCATATTTAATGCTGTCGAGCCAAAACAGGTTCTTAGTCGAACAATTTAGACAGCATGCGGCTGCAGTTCCTCTGAGTTGAGCTCGAGAGTGCGCTGGGGTTTCGTCATGAGCTGCAAGTCCCGAACCGTACGCTCTGCGGTCGCATCGTTGACGGGCAGCAGAGCCTCTAGGATAATGGGCACAATCTGCTCGCCCACCGATTGGAAGAGTTGAGCGATTTTAATGATCGTTGCGGGATCGGGCAGGCCGGGTATGGCAGCACGTTCGTTGGCCTCGCGACGACGACGCCTGCGACCCTCGTTCGAATCCTCAACGGTCTCCTCCGAGGAGGAATCGTCGTCGTCGTCCTCGCCATTGTTGATGCCATCGCCATTATTCTCTGTCATAGCCGCCTGCATTTCGAAAAGGTTCGCATTGAGTTACACATGGAATATTGTCAAATTTTTACCTTTGGCCGCGCCTCGCAGCTAATGCACATTTGCAGCAGCAAAAAAAGTGCCGCGAACAGCAACTGACGTCCCACATGGATTGCCATTGAACTTGCGATCGGTGACAGCTGTCAGCCACATTTATATAGCCTGCCATCGGGGCTTTGTTTTTAAATAGGCTTCATTTGGAATGGGCTTTGCATGTCGCAAAATGCCAGCAAATTGATCAATTAGTAGTAGCGCAGCTCTAATTCGAGCTGCAACTGTTGTGGAGGTGCGTTTTCACGTTAATCCAAAGTCTTTGACCATGCATGCCAAAAGGTCAACGAGTTCGAACTTGAAAGCGTCGCTCAAACTCTATTCATTTTCTGTCTGCTCGCTTTTTTTGGCATGGAATGCGCCAACGGGTGCAAATGTTTTATTTTTATTTTTTTTTGTGCACAGCCCTACCCAGAATGCGCACAAAAGAAGCAAACATGCTTGATTAAAAAGCGAATATCGAATAGTCAATACCCTAACAGACCTACATAGACTTCCACAAATTAAGTTGAGAAACTAAAATATGTATATCTCATACATACTATAATATTATATGATAATAAGAGATTATTATTTTATTTATTTTTACCTCTTCATTCATGTAAACATTTTTTTATAAATTCTTAAGCGAATGTCTTTTCTAAATCATTCAGCTCGTTTGTAGGGTAGCAGCTGAACGGTCGAGTAGCATTGGCCATTCTCAGGCAAGATCCGCTGCAACTTCATTGCGCTCCACTTGGGGACCAGGTAGCTTGTGGACGGCAACTGGCGCAGCTATATAAATTGTAATTTAAACGTGCGTTCGACGTTGGATGTGGGGATATTATTATTAAATCAAATGTGGCTGCTGCAACGGCAGCACAGCCACCAGCAGCAGCAAAAAGAGCAACGGCAACAGCAACAGCAAAAGCAACAACATTGCGACAAGTCAGTTAATTGGAATCGAGAGTTGTTTGAGCATCCATTGAAATTGACGTTTCAGTTTTGATTGAGATTCGCGTGCGGATGGTTAGTAAAGTCGGAAAAAGTGAAGAACAAAATGTATACAAAAGAATATAAAGTATTATTAACAGACGTATATTAATGGCAAAAGAGTGTGTTTAATTTAAATCGTTAAATTTATTAATATTATATTTTTTATATTTATTTAAAGATTTAAAGTGTTTATTTATATCTTTTCTCTTTTCATTAAATAGTTTTTGTGCACATATGTATATAATATAGTATATTATATTTCATTTATTCATATTCGATAAATAATAAACAAAATGAATTTGTTTTCGCGCCTTAAACATATTGGAACTGGTAGCAAGGTAAGCAACGTGGCAAAATATCTAAATAAAGTTATGCTACCGTATCATTTTGAATTGTGCGCGCAATTATTTGGCGTTGCCACTTTTCGAGTTCGGTGTTCTGTGCACATAACAGATTTACTCCTCCCACTAACAGTACTACCTAAAAATATTTTCATTACAGAGCTCGGTGACGCTGCCAGTTACTGTTGCTGGTAAGTAGTCACAAAAACAACAATTATTCATTTAATTTTCTGCATTTCTACCGGCTTATCACACATAACTTAAAAGAACAAAAAGAGAAGCATGCTCGAGAATTTAACAGCACGCTCACTGTTAATATCACATTTGTTCTGTTATGTTAAATAACAGTGTCAAGAGACCATACTCATTGAAAACTTTTACTTGCAAAAAAACTCGCACAGTCGTCGCACAAAATCAGGAAGCATCACTTGAATCTACGGAAATCTATAAAGTAATTAAAGAAGAAAAGTTGCCAGCACATAGCCAGAACATTCAACAAGGTATGTATGAAATTTGAAGCTATTGTTTAAAGCTAGCCGACACGCCTCGAAGGCTGATGTAATAGAAGTTGAAAATTTCAGCATTTAAAGAGAAAATTAATTGTGAGTGCGTTGTGGGTGTATGCGCGTGTGTGTCTTATCAAAAATGCGTTTAGATAGTACAAATATTGATTTTCCGTTACAGAGTAGGGAAAACCACAGCTTCAAATTCATTAATGTGTAAACCGAGTGACGTCAGCAACGTGTACGTAAAGTTTAGAATATAATTAAAGGGAATCAATTAACTAACACACAACTTGAAAGTGTACAGAAGTAAATCGGATTTTTATTTTTAGAATATTAGTGAAAATTGTAAATAAAATTCATTAACGAGTGTGCAGCATAACCCTAACCTCGAAATAGATGAAATTGCATGCGTAGATCATAGAACAGTGATGCGCACTTCCGAAAGGCAGTTCTAGGGGAGAAAATGGGCTAAGTGGCCTGTCCAATATATTTTATATGGTGTAGGGCACAATAGAAGAACGAAATGTAACATTTTTTGCGGCTAGTTTAGCTCCAAAAAAGCTCAAACTAGGTTGCTCCACTTAATATTGTATGAGAGCTACGCAACCAAGCTTCGTAAAAAAAAAGCCAAAGTGGCATCTCAGCTCTGCTTAGAGAAAAAAACACGCGACGCGTTAATAAACTGAAGCTCACACACGCAAAGACACACGTACATATATACACACATCTATACGAACTGAATTGATGTTAATTGATAGACGCTCTCCCTTATTTGCTTCAATCAGCAGCTTTGTCACCCGAGATGGTAAAAGAAGAGAACTTTGCGGCCGATGGCGCCGACGAGGAGATGTTAGGCGCAGGCACAGCCGATGAGAAACTTACGGAGCGTCGCGACGAGGTCAAATTTATAAAGGGCGATCAACAGAATGGCGACGCAAAGATCGACATAGGCAATCTGAACGGCAAGCCGGTAAGTGTGTGTGAGAGAGAGAGTGAGTGAGAGGCCATGACGATAAATGAATCTAACCCTCTATCCGTCTCTTTTATTTTATACAGGCTTTCACTGGCATGAGCAAGGAGGAGCTAATGAAGTACGCCAATGATCCGTTCTGGGTGCGTTTGCGTTGGATATTCTTTGTGAGCTTCTGGGTCATCTGGGTGGGCATGCTGGTGGGCGCCATTATGATCATAATTGGTGCACCCAAGTGTGCGGCACCAGAACCTTTGGCCTGGTACAAGCGCGGACTGCACGCCAAGTTTGGCAGCGTGGCCGATGCCAAGCCACAGGACTTGCAGGCCGCCCAAAAACTGTTCGCTTCGGGTGCCATTTACGAGCTGCCCGCTGCGCAGACCTACGACGTGAAGAAGGCAGATGTGGAGGCACAGATCAAGCAACTCGTTGATTTCTACAAGTCCAGCGACGTGAAGATCGTGCTCGATATCACGCCCAACTATGTCAACAACAACTCTCAGCTATTCATCGATGCGCTGGCCAATGCGGATCGTCGGACTGCATTCGTGTGGGTAGATGCTGGCAGTGAGCTGCCCAACAACTGGAAGAAGGTGGGCGGCAACTCCAGCGCCTGGATAAAGCAGGAGAACAGCTATGTGCTCTCACAGTTCGAGGAGGGCAACTACGATCTAAAGATGAATTCTACGCTGGTGCGCAAAGAGTTTGGAGATGTGCTACGACATCTACTTGGACTGGGAGTGCATGGCTTCCGCTTGAAGAACACCAAGTTTTATCTGGTCAACGATAATCTGGCCGATGAGGAGATCTCGCACACAACCAAGGAATTGAATATGGTGGACTATGGCTTCTACACCCACACACAGACAACATTCCAGAATGGTTTGGGCGATGTGCTCTACGACTATTTGGGCATGGTAAAGAATGTCTCTGCGGATGCATTCCTTTCGGTGGCCGAGGATATTATACGTCCTGAAGCGTATGTGCTGAGCCAATCGGGCGGTGCATTGGGCATAGATCTGCCCATGTATGGAGAATTCGTTCGAACACTCAGCTCCTCGAAGACAAACAAGAAACTGCAACAGCAGCTACAACAAACTCTCATGGACACGGGCAACAACAGTTGGCTGCAGTGGAACTTTGGCGATGTCTACGTGGACACCACGTCGCATCCGTCTGCACTGGCTCTGTTCATGTCCCTGCTGCCGGGCGTGCCCGTCGTGCCTGTGGACTCCATTGAGTATGTGAATGTCAAAGAGGACACCTACAGTCAAATCCAACAGATGCGTCTCTCGCCCTCGTACATGCATGGCGAGCTTAACATCTTCGAAGCCAAACAGCTAATTGCCTACTCCAGGTAAGTCGAAGACAAAGTGAAGTAAATTCTTTAAGCTAACCTAACGTATCCTCAACTCTTCATGCTTACCCATAAAGGCAAAGGTATATTCGTAATATATATTTAATTCAAATTTTAATTTCAATCCCTCATAAACAATTAATTCAGTTTATTGATTACTAAATATGTTTTATCAGAGGAAATATTTTTATCATGTTTTCCCCCTTATCAAAATTCTTTTCTAATCGTATGCTCTTTTACAGAATCAAGTCTGGCAGTCCCGGCTACTTTGTCATCTTTAATCCCACCGATTCGCCGCAGTTGAGCAACTTCACGGCCGCTAACAATCTGCCCGAGAAGATGACCGTCTCCTATTTCAGCGAGAACTTCAACGAAGGCAATGCCACCAATATATCGTACTCGAGCAAGGTCGATCTCAATGAGCTGATGGTCTCACCTCACTCGACCATTGTTTTCACTTATGTGCCGGTCAAGAGTGAATAGAAAAACTCATCCAAATAAAAGCACAATAATTACACATGGTACAGTGAATGTTGGCTAAAGCAAATAATTTGTGCGACTAAAGAAAAAGTTATTGTTGAAAGAATCTCTAGACCAATTCTTAAAAAAATCTGTTTTTTAAAGAAATTTTTCAAAATGTTCAAAAGTTTTCATGTTTTATTAATAATTTGGAATTTTACTCTTAATTGAAAGTTATTTTAAATCCAAGTAACATTTATGGTTTGTTTTCATGATTACTTATGGCTAAACTTTCACTGTACCTAAATTTATAATCCTAAAAAATATATACTCGGAATGAATCCTTTGATGACAACACAATTAAATATGTATTGAGCCAAAAAGTTAAAGAAGAAAACAAAAATACTCGTTGCCGAAAAAATATACATTATATAGCTTTGTTAGACGTTTGCTTACAAAATATGAAAGAAAGAAAATATATATAAAATATTCACTTGCTGCATTTCAAACATAATTAGTTTTATTTTCTGGTATGTAGACTTATTTCGGATTTTCAAGTTTTTGGGGAAGCATTGTGACTAATCTAATTATAGAGAGAGTTGCCGACGAAATAGGCTAGTACCTATTATTCAATGCATTGCAAAAGACTTACACGTTCAAAAATCCAGGCAGCTCGAAAAAGTGATAAGAAACTCAATTTAGCTTGCACTTGTGCTTCCCGCGCGTTGACCAGCAATAATAAATTTTATATGTTTGCTACAGTTGACTTTTTTAATTATATACAACATTTACTATATGTAGTTGACACTCGTTCAGTTGCCAGCAATTCACAGATATGCAACAGGATTTTTAATGCAGTTGCATTTAGTTAATTTGATTTTATTTTCTGATCATTGCGACACAGCACCACCGAAGCTTTTATGTGTTTGCTTTCTCATTTATGCCCTTCTTTTGGTTGACAAGGAATGCTGTCAGTAATCTTTCTTTAGGTACTATCATTTTAGTTTCCTTCTAGAATAAGTTTAGATAGCTTCTAATGCATTTGCCAAAAACATATGGTCTTAAATTTGCACTTATGCTATGCTATTAACAGCATGCACTTTGTGCTAACTGCAAATGTTATGTTATTATATAGGTTATCGATAAGTCTATACCGGCTTAGCAAAGACACACACCACTTGCTCTAAAATCCACTGGCATCCCGCTGTTATTAAGCAATTTATCGATAAGTCAGTACCGGCGATAGCTTAGCACAGACAACACCCATTTGGAGAATTTGAATTGCGCGCCTAACCAAACGTGCAAATATTTATTTAAAATTCGGCTGCCTTTGACGAAAACTTTCAACCACACGAAAGAAACTGCTACGCATTTGGCATACGTGAGTGCCAATTTGGGTGTGATGGGAATGGGGAAGAACTTCTGAGTTTCAAATAGTTGCCCAAAAAGCTAGCAAAACAAAAGGCGAACGCGCAACCACAGACAAATAATCAAAATCGACAAAGCGAAATGAGGCAAAAACAAAGCGTCCAAAATGTTTTTAGTTTAGCTCGAGGCAATGGCAGCCTGGGGAACTGCTCGGCCACAGGGCCAGAAAGGATATGCGCACGTGCTAATGTGATTAGATACACACACGCACTCACACACACACATGCACGCACACAAAGATACAATACGGGATAACATACTTGGTTTCGCTTTGGCCAAGTTGTTAGAAGCAACCGCAACATGAAGTGCAGTTGATTGCGGCACACCAGCAGCAAAAACAACAACTATAACACGTAACATGCTTAGCATTGAGTTGCTTCAACCGTGCAATACTCTACTTTGTAAATAAATATATATATGTATATCTAAAAATATAACTTCATTTATGTAAATATGCAGTCATGAATAGTTTGGTATTTCTTGTAAGTCTCAATGATGTTACAAAACTAATATGCCCCATTCTCATTTGCTGCGAGTAACTTGCAGAACTTGAACATTTGTATGTGAGGCATCCAAGTTGTTAGATATGAGATGCAAACTATTGTTGCGCAGGTCATCATCATTATCATCAGCTAGTTGATGATCATCATCATCATCATCATCGTCATTGCCAATGCCAAACTTTCGGCCCAGGCCGCAGCTGGCTGCATAAGTATCTGTAAGATACAGATACAGCACTTGCACTTGCAATTATTTTGTCGCAACAACTTTTCCATCAAACGCAGACGTTGAAGGAAAACCCTGGACGTTGCGTCCAGCCAGGCCGAACTAATTTAATTGCAACATGCAACACCCTCCACTCCACTCCACTCCACTCTATGGCCAGGAACAACCCCCTTTAAAGAGCTCAAACCATTTGTTGGCGGAATGCAAAGGAATTGCAAGACTTTTCAGCAGTGCTGTCTATCAAGCTGCAAGGAAGTGTGATCCGACAGCACCTATGTAGATGATTACATTGTTTTAGTAATATTTAAAGTGCTACAGACTGGTGGAAATCGTAGCGAATATCAAATCTTATTAAAAAAAAAAAATCTATTATAATATGCAAAATAGAGTCCTGATATTTAGGTAGTCTTTTATCTTTATGGATCTTTAGCTCTCACTTAATAAAACTGAAAATTTGGTTATTTAAATCTGATATATTTGGTATGTAAAGCCATAAGATATTCATACCTATTTCTAAGCAACAGCTCAAGCCAGAGTGATTTCTAGTCTATCTCTCTGTCTCTCTATCTCACCTACTAATTAGTGTTCAAATAAAAATTAATTTCTGTGACCATATTATGAAAATGCGACACTGTGAACTGAAAACGATGTGACAAACATTCTATGTACATATATGCCTCATATGCAACACAGCTTCGCCAACAACAACAACAACAACAACAAATTGCTTCACAGCTAATTTGTATTGATTTTTCATCGCGTACACATTTTCATTTTTGTCGCTTTTTTTTTTTTGTCATTGTTGTGTTTGTTTTGAATTTTCCCATGCATAAATTTTGCATATTAATTGGAGCGAGTGTTCGACAAGACACGCCATGTCACGCCCCCACCGCTTCATCCTCATCTCTCTCGCTCTCACGCTCTCTCTCCTATGTGTCCTATTATTTGGCCTAAAAATGTCATCAGACTTTGATTAACATTTTGTACACACGCTCCTAAAATGTGCTTTGTCCACTAAATGAGTTGCATCTAATTGAGTGACAAAACAAGGCAACAACAACAACAACAACAACAACAACAACAACAACAATCTCTGTACGCTGTCCAATGCGCACAAACTGTGCCAATTTGTTTTAAAATGCATCAACCTGGCGCTCAATCAGTCCCCAACCACAATTTGTGTCTCTTGTCCCACCTTTTGGTCCTTTTTTCATGGCATCGACTGCATCCCCTCCGTCATGCATCCTGCTTCATGCGTAGCGCCTGTTCTCGACTGTTTTTCAATTTGCATGCAGGCGTCAATTACTCGTGCAAGTCATTCCAAGCCCAACTCTAATACAGTGAAGTACAGTGAAAACTGGCACTAATGGACAGCTCGATTGACAGAACTCAGGAGGACAAAACTAATTTAATTTTTTCATCTGTTTACGAATAGCACAACAAAATTTGCATTATTCATTGACAACTGACCTAAAATAACATATTATATAATTAAAAGTTTCTACAATTTTAATTATTATTATTTTAACTATTTATCTTACCCAGAATGTTTTTACCCCCACTCCAACAATTAGATAGTCCTATATTGTATGCTTACAGTCTTAAAATTAAAGAACTAGTTCCAGTTCCAGGCTTAAAATTCCTTCCGATTATTATCTGCTCCACATTCACGCTGATTGCTTGCTCTAGCGTGTATTCACTGTACTCAAGCCTTGCCTCTCTCTTTCTCTCTATAACTGTAACCTGTTTCCCCTCTGTAACACCTTCTCGGACACCCTCTTCGACACCCTTTACATGTCCCTGAGTTGTTTAAAAGGTTTTGTCCTTTGCTGTCTTTTATATGCAGATTACCTTCGCATCCTTTTCAATATTTTTTTGCTCTTCTTTTTGCTTTCTGCCATTTATTTTTTTTCCGCTCAGATCGTGCGCTTTAAATTACTTAACTGCGCCTCTTTGATGATATCTCTGGATGTCCGAACTTGTGTTTTTTTTCCATTGACTTTTTTTTTTTTTTTGGCACTCAATTTGTCATTAAACGCAATTTGTTGGGCATCGGCAATTCGATGATTTGCAAAGGCAACAAATCAAAATTCGGCGTAAATGGTTTAAAGATACCCTGGCGCTGGCAAGAAGAAGCAGGAGGAAATGTTTTTTCTCACTTGGTCGCAAAATCAACTACAATTAGGGAGTTGCTGCTAATCAAATATAATGTGCAGACCATTAGGTGCAAATGGTCCCAAATAACCAACTGGAGAGAAAAATCAGAAAGAAGCTCCCCGGATCTTTTATTAGTGTGTAATTATATAGGGCTTGACAATACAAATTATAAGTAAAGCGGTTCAAATTAGACACAGTTAAAAACCAAAACGTATTAACTCTATCAAATTTCTAAAGTATGCTCTATAAAAATTTACTCAGAATCTGACAATCTAGCCAAAGATGCTAATAACTTATAATGATGTTTCATAGCTATGCGTAATAGTACAGAAATGAAGCGTTATCTAATCGCACATATCGATTCCCTTTCACTTCACGTAATCTAGTATCTAATTAATTTCCCACGCCTAACTCAATGTAAGTGTTAAGTTCACATGTCAACTAGATAATCGTTAGTGCTATCTATTCAGGCAATGCTGTTTAGAGTTATGCACAAGTTAGAGGTGACAGACAGGTAGACGACGAGCTGATGCTCTGTAAAGAGTTGACAAAAAAGCTGAAAATCCGATTTAACCTCATATATATAAATAGAGTATCGATACCATTTTTGTAGAGTGTTTATAGAATATATAGAATCTAGATAAAATACCTATCCCATACATTAATATACCCTTCATCAATTTTGTCTACAGGGCATGCAAAAGAGATGACCACGAACTGAGGTCAACGTCAACAACAGCTTCATTCTATCTCGCCCTGCCCTGCGATCCATTTGTCGTCGTGGTCGGCTTCTGCGGTTGGCAACTCAAATTACTTTTGCAGGGTATTCGAAGGGAGGGGCACAGCTGCCTCAGGGGAGGGTGGAGGGGTCGACTGTTGTAACTGCTGTGCCAATGTTGGTTAAGTCGTGCAGCTTTGAGGTGACAACTGAGACAGCTAAACGTCAATTTGTATAAATGTTTGCAATTGCCACCGTTTCACGCTTTGCGGCAAAGTTGTTAAAAATAAAACTGGGAGCGAGAGAGCAAGAGATAGTGAGGGAGAGAGTGAGAAGACAAGGGAGACGCAGAAATTGCAAATCATAAATAAATATTTGCCGGTCTTTTTTTTAGTTTAGTTCATTTTTCCTTGCGCTTGGGCCTCTTTTTCGTGGCGCTCTTCGAAAAAAAAGAAGATAATGAAACAAGTTTTGTCAGATATACTGTGCTCTTGCGCCATGCTCTTCGGAAATTGATTGAAAGGTCCAAGGGGGTGCCCAAGCGTGTATATAAGGTAGTCGGCCAGAAGTCTTTTGGGTAGCCGGCAAAAATATTCAGTCTCTCAAAAAGAAGTTGTTCGCACTCTGTTATTGACAACGGAAACATGTATTAAAAATGCATTACATTACACTGTGATCAAACAAGGTGTACACTGGAAGAAATTTGTATCATTCTAAACATCTGTCATATAAGATCGGCATGTTTTTTACTATACTATATAATATATAAATATAAATGTTATACTATACAAAATGCAAAAGAACTTCTGAAGCCAAATCGCAAAATATTTATAAATGATATACATATATAATATAAATAAATCATATGCATATAATTTAATTAATCATATTAATGAATTGCAGTGGGCATTCACTGACATTCATTCTCGACTAAGAACACTGAAAGTGTCATAAGCAGTTGGTAGCAGGAACGCAAGGGGCTCTTAAAATGTGATTAGTGAGGATCGAATGAGTGCAATTCTTTACAGTCGCATCATCAGACAGCCTCGGGCTTGCTGATCGACTGAGCCGACCCAAATTAAAGACCGATTCGAAATGCACGAGAGCCGAACTGATCGGACATCTTTGTGTGTGAGAGAGAGAGAGAGATAGGGAGAGTGAGAGTGAGCTTGAGCATTAGAGAGTGTGAGCGTTAAATCACACAGCAAACGTCAATGTACGGCAACAAAGTTGCTTCACTTAAGTGGCAAAAAAGAGAGAGAGAGAGAGAGAGAGAGATCATTATATAAATATTTAAGAGAAGCGCCGAAATAGAGATAGAGAGAGAGAGAGGAAGCAAATCACAGCCGGTACGAGCTAAGAGCTGTGCCAGTGCATTCATATGCCGCCTCTTGCAATCTTTCAATCTTGCACTCTTCAACTCTCTCTCTCTCTCTCTCTTGACTTCACTCAACATTTGGGTACATTGACTTGCAGTTGGCTTTTGCTCTATGACGATTGCATATTAGAATCTTGCCAACTTAAACAATGATCTTTGACTATGATAATGCTTCAAGTCTTTAATTAAGTATTAAGTAATTAATGATACTAATTTGATATATTGTTTATAGGAGTAAACTGCCTATTCGCTCGACTGTAGAGCATACAAAATGCGATCATTTCATTTGTTGTTGAATTCTCTAGATTATTTTTCGCACTGCAACCGCATTGCAATAGCATTCTCCGGGGGGCCGGGAGTCGACACGTCGGTTGCTGGTCGGAAGAGACATCAGTCGTGGTTTGTCGGATTTCAAGCAGAGCACATGTTCAGCCAGTCGTATGGTCGAGGCCGCTGGGCGAGCAAATGTGGTGCCAACTGCGCTATAAGCGGAAAGCTAAAACACTAAACCTGTAAACAGTTGCTGCCACAACCAGTTTGATTGCAACGATCGTCCTTAGCGGTCGCCGCCTCGCCTCTCGATCTTCGTCTGTTCGTCTGTCTGTTCGTTCGCTTTCCTGTTTGCATTCGTAAATGTGATTTTGTGATAGTTATGTGATATTTATTTGCTTGAGATCCACAAGACAGAAGTCTGATCTCATTTTGAAGCATGCAAAGGCATTTCAAATTATTATTGTGCCATAAATATAAATTGTGTAAAGCCAATCAACTGCAAATTGTTTAAAAATGTTAACGTAATTGTTTACAAGTGTGATTTTGTGATTTGCAAATGTATGCAGCACGTTGCCAAGCTCTGACACAGTCTCTCAGAGAGAGAGCGCCCTCTCTCACGCTCCAGCTGTTGTGTGGCTCTCTCGCTCTTACTCTCTTATCTCGTCTCTTTGGTTATGCAAGAAAAACGCGCGCCTCCAAGTATTTACGGCTGCCCATCTTGCCCCCTCCCCTGGGTAAGTAAACATTGAATTGTGCTTGGACTCTCTTCGGCCTTCGCCTCCCTTGCCTTTGCAATGGGCGTTGGTAATTGCCTATCATAAAAGCCGGTCTGCCTATACAGATGGCATTCGCTTCATATAAACAGAAGTCCAATAATCCAGCTAGTATTCACAGCAAGGCCAGTCCGCTGGCCCTACACTGGTTAAATTTATTTACATACAAACTAAATGCAAATTGTGCTCAGTTAATGCCTAAGTCCAGAGACTAGAACTGCATAAATTATGCTAAGGTCAGTTAACAATGAACAAGGAGTTCAACTAACTGAAATCTAATCTTATAGCTTACAAGAGTTGCACTTAGATAAGACAGACTTGTAAGAACTTTAGCTGAAGGTTTGCCTAAAAAGAAAGCGAGACCAAGATGGAACTTAACAAGTTAGGGTGATCTACGGTACGGTGTTTGACTAGGAGATACTCTATATACGTCATTTTATCATATTGAGTTTGTATTATAATACCACTCCTTTTGCCTTAATCAGTATACACAGTATTCCTTAAGAGTTAAGAGTAAGAGTTACTCAAGTAGCATCATCCTTCACTCGGTAGACTGAAGTTCAAGTCCCTAGTTCTTGAATCTATACTCTTTGGTCGTAGCACTTAAACTCTAAACGGATTACTTAGTTGATTTACTCTATATTAAGGGGTATCAATCCCTTTTCTCTTTCTAAGCATCAACAAGCTTGAAATCTGATCTTAAATCGATGTGATCAAAGCGCAGTTGCAGAACTTCAGTTGGCATAATATTTGCATAGTCCACTAACTAGTTGTGGGATGGACATGCAGCTCATCTAGAGTCAAAGCTAACTGGAGCTGGTGTATGGAAATCTCAGTGGTGCATGTCGTTGGTCATGTTTATTTTTTCATGTAAAGTTTTTAAATAGGTTGATTATTTGTATTGTTTTGTTTGTTTGTGCCTCGCAGCGATCCGTTAGCAGATCACGAGCGTAGCCGCCCATCCCAAGCATGGTTATTTTAGCTGTCGTTCGACACGTAATTAACTAAATAGAATTGTAACTTGTGACTCCCTCAGCGCCCACTAAATACTAGGCACTGAGTACTCCCTCACGCTCGCAAAGCCACAACAAGTAGAAATTAGCAACGACATGCGAGATAAGCGATCGACTACCCAGACCCAATGCAAAGCGACAGCATTTGGGCGGGGTCGGTGTCAGGGGCAGTGAATTGCACAAAAGAAGAGCGCTCTATAATATAGACACACATTCGTTATCGCCGATCTGTCGCATGCTCAATTACCTCGCTCTTAACTAAATAAAATGCGAACTCTTCGCCAGCTAACGCTCTGCTATATTGGTTTTTTTGTTTTTTGTTTTATTTAAAGATTAATGAATTCGTCGATCGACAGCTTATCAAGCCAAACACTTTTTCGCACACTCACTTGTGGCCATCTATTTTTGTTTTATTTTTTTATAGATATTTTTTGTACTCTATAATATTTATTGTTATAAAGATAAGCAACTGCTGTGATCCAAAAAAGTATACGAAAACAAGTAAGAAGGCTCTAGTCGAGACTGCTCGACTAGGGGATACCCGGAACCCTCCAAGTTGATATTCTAATCATTCTGCACTTCTTTTATGCACACATACATACACATGCATACACAAGCACGCATAAGCCCGCGCTGTGCTAACTGCGCAGTAAGCAGCGACTGCGCTTGGGCGCTGCTGTGTGGGCAATATTATGAGAATTTATTTGTTGAATAATTTCTTTTGTAAACGTACGATCTTGATGAAACTTTCAGAACATAATCATAGCGTGTAAATGTGTTTACATTCTAAAGCACAAGTCTCTAGTATTTTAAATACGTTTTTTATGAATTGGGGGCGAAGGGGGCGTGGTATCCAAAATCTGTAAATGACAAAATGTGTGTATCCATGAAATGTATATACACAACAAATATGAAGACTTTATGTCTAAAAGTGTTCAAATTAGGCTGAAAAAACAATATCAATTTATCGATTATCGTCGATAAAAAGAATATCGAATGAGTTATCGAAAAAATATGATAAACTCGTACTGCGTATGGTATACACAAGTCTACACACAAAATTTCAGCTCTCTAGCTCTTATAACTTCTGAGATCGACGCACTCATACAGACGGACGGACGGACGGACGGACAGACGGACAGGGCTATATCAACTCAGCTCGTCACCCTGATCAAGAATATATATACTTTGTGGGGTCTGCCACGCCTCCTTCTGCCTGTTACATACTTTTCACAAAACCATTATACCCTGATTTCCCATTTTCAATGGGTTCAGGGTATAATTATATAGTATGTATGAATATACATGGTATTGTTTGCATATATAGGTAAAGTTTTATTATTAATTTGCTAATCTGAATAATTTCTTACTAGTATAGATATATTACGGATATAGTCCTGGAGATCGATTGGATTTATATATATTTATTCAACAATTAGTGCTTAGGTATGGAATATTTCTATTTTCCTTCAGCTATATATGTACATATATTTGAATTTATTCTCTCGCATGCAATTCAACAACATATGTTGCCTTTAAGTAAAATTAATAATTATTAAACATTGATTATACGCCACATATAACAGAGACAAAATCGTAATCAAATGTCAACAAACGAAAACACATATTCCAGGATTAATACACACGAAATAGAAATAATATCCACAATGAGTACAACCAAAAAAGCCGGTAGGAAAAGCTAAAAAGTAAAAAGAAAAAAAAAAAAACAAATCTTGCATGATGCAACTGCAACCAAGGCGAACTCAAACAAGTTGAAAGCAACAAAGACAGATTTGAATCCAACTGCAACAGAGAACAGCGAACAAAAGCAAAACAACTACAAAGTGCAGCGCCGGCGAAAGCAGCAGCAGCAGCACTAGCACCAACAGCACCAACAACAACAACAACAACAACAATGACAGTGTGTGACAACCAGCCAATGTGTGTGAGGCTGCCTATGTACAAGGGCGCGCCTGCATGTCTGCGTATGTGTTTGCCAGCTAGTGAGAGGGGCAAACCTGTTTGAGTGTGTGTGTGTGTGTGTGTGTGTGCACAGCCCCCAAAAGCATTTCTCCAAATGCAGCGACGTCGACGTAAACGGCATTCGCTCTCTGGGCTTTGGTGCCGTTTCGTCGTCCGTTGCATTCAGTCGTTGGTCGCACTCGTGGCCCAAGCAAGCAAACACAGCCAAACATCGCATACACTCTCACTCACACACAGACAAACTATTACTCACTTATACATTTGCGGAAATTCGCTGCCTGCTGCGCTCGACGATTTTTGAGTTCTTCGCATCCGCGTCTTGGGCCCCAATGTGAGTTGCCTTGCGCACGTCAAAGATTTCAGATCGAACAGCAGCAGCAGCAGCAGCAGCCGCAGTCGCAGTCGCAGCAGAAAAAGCTCAGCTCGCGCGTTACGCGAACCGTTACAAAGTGTTAAAGCAGAACGAAAGAGCATTGCTTAGCATACAGATCAATTCATATCACTAATCGCTTGCCTGAATTCATAACTACATTAGTTTCTTCTTCTTATATCACGCATTCGGTTATCGTTTATCGCGTTCCACGTTGCCTTTGCCGTTGTTGTTCTCGTGCGCGATTTGCCGGCGGCGATCGTGAGAAGAAGTTCTTAAGTGATTTTTTGTTTGTTCTGTGACAATATTAACTGTATAAATATATTAGCTATATAAACAAAGTAAATACATAACAATACAAGTGTCCAAAAAAAAAAAGATATATATGTAAAATATATATATAAATTGAATACTTTAAAAATTTTGTCAGTTTGAAAGTTTGATAAATATTACTAAAAATAATCATATTTATTCAAATCTAAATAAATATAATAAAAATAGCATACATTTTTTCAATCTGCATACTTTATATAAGGTAAAAATCATTAAATTGAGTTACAATTCAATTATGCTTCCAATCAAAGCAAAAACTTTTTTTATATAGAAAACTAAAGAATGAAATTTAATAAAAAAATATATATATTTGATACACAAATATCTTCTTTTTGTATATCATCCTGAGAATATGAATCTGAAACTCATATATATCAAATATAAATATATTTTTTTAGAAAATTAGAAAATAGAAGTTTTTGAGTATACTTTGAGGCTATTCAAAATATAGGATCTCTGCATTTTACTACTTATATTACAAGTTCATTTAATATTAATTAATTCAACTTCAATTTAATTTATTTTTTTATTTTTTATATATAGTTCAGGTTTATATTCGATACAAAAAAATAAAATTAAACTTATTTTTGATTATTAGCTAATTTAGATAAGCGAATGTGTTTGAGTGACATTTAAAACTCATCTTGATGCCCAGCTCCGCCCTTAAACTGTAAACGATATAAAAAATAAATAAAAATAGAAATTCAAAGATCCCATCAACTATTGTTTTTTGCTGCCTCTTTATTTCTATTGTAACTGTTGGAGGATGTGTATTTACAGATTATTAATTAAACAACATTTTAGACCAATTTTGTATTTAGTCTTAATTGCCTATGCACATGCAATGCCAGGCTTCAGCAATCCCCCCTCCCCCCATTCAGCTTGAATAATTATGAATAATATAGGAGAAAATAAAAGAATATCAATAAAACTAAAAGTATTAATAAACAAATGAAAATCTCTCGCCCAGTGGTCGCTTAAAAGTGCGTGAAAAATGATTTGATTAAATATTGCAAAAATTCTTTGTAGCGTATAAACAAAATGCAATTTGTTGAACAATGCGAACGGAGCGTGTCGAAGAGCGTCTATATAACATTCCCACGAGCAAAGGCTATATCAATTCCGATACAAAACATTCTTATACTACAATTTGCGAGCACGCCTGACTGACGAACGGACTGGACTGACTGCAAGGTTTTTCTTATTAGTAAAATTTTCTAGTTGGATATTTTGGCATGCAGCCTCCAATGCATTTATTATCGAGCAGAGGACATAACAGAAATCATTTGGCTAAAATAAAATTGCCCGAAATCTAGTTGCTGTTGCTCGAAAATCAAATAATTCAATCAGATAAATAGCTAAGATTATATTTCGGTTGTATTTAAAATTCGGATATATATTTAAAGTATATAAGCGCACGATTCGCCTATATATGTATATATATAGATATAGATATATTATATATATTTTTACATTTTTAATATTTATCTAGTGAATTCATGTATTTATATATTGAAGTGTAAATATTTTATATTTTTCGTAATATTACATAAAAATCAAAAGGATTATAAAACAAAAATAGCTTTTACATCTTATTGCACAATATTTCTTCGAATTTTATGAAGTATAACAATACTTAAATTTCTGAAAGCATAAAGAATATAGATAAATATATATGATATAAAAACATACAATATATTTATATTTAAATAATTATATATAAACAGCATACTTCCTAAGAAATTTAATTTAATTGTGATCATTTTAAATATTTTAATAATTATAAATCTTTGCATCTTATTCTTTGCAGCCTACAATTTAAAAATTGTTATCAAAATATATAAAAGTTAAACTAAATATTTAAAATAGTGGAAAACATATTTTTGGATTTATAAAGAAAAAAATAAAACACCATTAAAAAAGTAAAAAAATAAATTAAATAAGCATTAATAATATAATCCATATTTAACTTTTAATACAAATTCCTATCATAAATACCAGTAAAAAAAAATTAATCTATTCAAAATTAATTCAATAACATTTTCAATTTAAATAAATCTATTAAAATACATATTACGCATATATCCACGAAATTAGCTTAAACAACAAAAATAATCAAAACCCAATAAAAATAATAATAAATTAATGAGTTTCAATCAAAAAATGCTACCCACTGGCGGCAGGGCTTGAAATTTGAAAAAAAAGGCCAATTGAATTAACAACTACATTGGATTACGGCCAGAAATTGCAAGGCATTTAATAGAGCGTGTGCGTTTGGCATGGTTTCGGAGGAGAACTGGAACAGCGATACCATGTCCGACTCGGACATGATCGACTCGAAGAACGATGTGTGCGGCGGCGCCTCCAGCTCCAGCGGCAGCTCCATATCGCCGCGTACGCCGCCCAATTGTGCGCGCTGTCGCAATCACGGCCTGAAGATCACCTTGAAGGGTCACAAGCGGTACTGCAAGTACCGCTATTGCACCTGCGAAAAGTGCCGCCTCACGGCGGACAGGCAGCGCGTGATGGCACTGCAGACGGCGCTGCGTCGCGCCCAGGCGCAGGACGAGCAACGCTCGCTCCATATGCACGAGGTGCCGCCTCCTGCAACGCCGACAGCGGCGCTGCTCAGCCATCATGGCCATCATCATCATGTGCATGCCGCCCACAGCCACGCCCATGCGCATCACGGCCATGCCCATCACGGCCATGTGCTGCACCATCAGCAGGCGGCAGCCGCAGCGGCCGCAGCAGCAGCGGCAGCAGCAGGAGCCGCACCGCCGGCTCAGCCACAGTCGCACCTGAACAGTGCCCACAACGGCACGGCGAGCAGTCTGCATGGCCACGCCCATGCCCACTCCCATGTGCATCACGCCCACATGGCAGCTGCATCGTCAGTGGTGCAGCAGCAGCAGCAGCAGCAACACCATCACCAACAGCACCACCAGCAACAGCAGCAGCAGCAGCAACAACAACAGCAGCAGCCGCCCCATCAGGCAGCTCTTCGATCTCCCTCGCACAGCGATCATGGCGGCAGCGTGGGCCCAGCCACCAGCAGCTCCGGCGCTGGCGGCGGCGTTGTCATTGGCGCCAGCTCCAGCAATGTGGCAGCTGCTGCGAGCAGCGGCGCCGGCAGCGCACCTGGCGCTGGCAGCAGCGGGGGCGGCATCAGCGTCATCACCAGCGCCGATCATCACATGTCAACGGTGCCAACGCCCGCTCAGTCGCTGGAGGGTTCCTGCGACTCCTCATCGCCATCGCCATCCTCCACATCGGGCAACGTCGTGCTGCCCATCTCCGTGTCCAGCACACGCAAGAACGTGCCACTCGGTAAGTGTCCAATTGATTCACATACTCATTCAGTATTCAAGTTGAGACTATGAATGAGGCTTTGCCCGACAAGATGTGGAAATAGCTCAACGTAATATGAATCTTACAGTAAACCTAGGTATAGCAAATCCCTATAAGTTTTACATTTCGTTTTCAACTTCTAAAAGTGTTCACAACAATAATCCCAATGCTAATAATCACAGTAATAATAGTAATAACACAGATCAAAGTTCTCGAAATGTAACCAAGATTAGATCGTTATCGCAGCTGCATCTCAGAAGTTGTAAATCCGCCAAAGAAATGCATAGATAAAAGATAAGAAGCTAAGGGTTTTCTAATTATACAATACAAATAAAGTTAAATAATTAACTCTCTGATTCTTAATTATTAAACTTGACCCGGATTTAGTAAGGTGTCTGAATGTTTATCCTTAAATAGCAAAGTTACCATTACCACCATAAGACAATCAAATAATTCAGATAATTTCGAAATATACGTATGCTTATATATTCTATATATGTATAAGTGTTTAATATATATTTATATATATTTATATCAAAATGTTTTAGAGCATTCAAGAATGAAAGTTCCGGGTTTCTTGTTTTTATTCAAAACTGTATTCTAAAACAAGTATGAAAGCTCAAGTCGAGTCCGCTCGACTAGCAAATCCCCTGAACAAATTATTGAAGCAGCAGAGAGCGTCACCTGCAGCTCGACTGTAACGAGAGAGACAGTACTTGAGTAAAAGTAAAAGCAAGGAGAGAAGCAGTGCAGCTGTCTACGTGTATGCAGCAGTTCTCATTTGGTATTTGTATTTAGGTAAAACAAAGCTAGAGTGCTCACAGCAGCAGAGAGCGTTCCAATTGCTCACTTGAATGTCAACTGCAAAGAGTTCTACCTGCCGTCGGGCTTCACATTTGAGAGAGACTGTGCACTGCAGTGCTTGAGTAAAAGCTAAAGCAAGGAGAGAAAAAGAGCAAAAGATCATTAGAGTTGTCTATGTGTAGGCAGCAGCTCTCTTTTGGTATGTGTATGTGTAAAACGAAGCTAGAATGCTCGCAGCAGCAGAGAGCATTCCCATTGGTCAGTTGAAGCTCGACTGCAATGAACGCTACCTGCTGTCGGTCTCAAAATTTGAGAGAGACACTGCTTGAGTAATAGTGGGCATATATAAAGCGCAGCAGACTTGTAGTAGTAGAAGTAATGGTTATAGTAGTAGGACTTATAGTAATAGTAGTAGGACTTATAGTAATAGTAGTAGGACTTATAGTTATAGTAGTAAGACTTAAAGTTATAGTAGTAAGACTTATAGTTATAGTAGTAAGTATAGTTATAGTAGTTATAGTAGTAAGACTTATAGTTATAGTAGTAAGACTTATAGTTGTAGTATATTATAAGGCCGTAGTTCGAAAAGCTTTAACAAATCGAGTCCGCTCGACTAGGAAATCCCCTGAAGGAATGCTTGAAGCAGCAGAGACTGTAACGAGCTCTACCTAGCGTCTGGCTCAACATTTAAGAGAGACAGTACTTGAGTAAAAGTAAAAGTAAGCAGAGAAGCAGTGCAGAAGATCATTAAAGTTGTCAATGTGTGTGCATCAGCTCTCATTTGGTATTTGTATTTAGGTAAAACGAAGAGAGAAAGCTCACAGCAGCAGAGAGCGTTCAAATTGCTCACTTGAATGTCAACTGCAACGAGCGCTACCTGCCGTCGGGCTTCACATTTGAGAGAGACTGTGCTTGAGTAAAAGTGGCTTTACGTATATAAAGGGCAGCAGCTGCAGCACTTCTTCAGTCGTCCACGCCTGGTGGGGGTCAGCGCAATAAAGTGAAGCAGGGCGTGTGATCGATCAGCTAAGCATTAAAGACGTAGAGGAACTACGTAGACGAATACGTGGATGAATTACGTAGAAAAAATAAGTCGAGCAAATACTTAGAAGAACGAGGAAATACTTAACGGAAAGACATAGCGGGAATACTTGGAAGAAATACTTCGAAATACGTAGAAGGAATATTTAGAAGAAATGGACAGACAACTAGTGCTAAATCATCAAGAATATATGTATATATGTACTTTGTGGGGTCTGCTACGCCTCTTTTGCCTGTTATAGACATTTCAACAAAACCATTATACCCTGATTTCCCATTTTCAATGGGTTCAGGGTATAATGAACTCCTAAACTAAGCTCCCACTAGTTCAGTTAATAATTCCAACTCCATTTATAAGATAACTGGAAGAGACAGACTACTAAGGGAAGATTTAGTCAACAGCCGATGTTGTCATTTAGTCTGGCAACTAAGTGTTTTGTCACTTCAAAAGATAGAGAGAGAGAGAGAGAAAGAGTGGAGAATGTCTCGACGTCACGTACGTATCAAGAGAGGGGCAGTCGGCAAGCAACAGGCCTAATCAAGTTGCAGTTGTTTATTGTGGCATTCAACACAGACTGGCAACACGGGCCAGGCAAGAAGAGCTGGGGCTCTGGACAGCTGCCAACAGGCAGTGGCATCACGAAATCAACAAAAATGTGGCACTAATTGTTAACTGTGTGAGAAAAGCCAATTACATGGGCCACGCTTATATGCGATAATCAATTATTCTGCCGCATCAAGGCTGTCAACAGCTACGACTCAACGAAAGCTGACAAAGTAAATATATATACTCATATACATATACATATATAAAAAAAAGTAATTTTGAAATCAGTTTTCATATTTAATTAGCAAAAAAATAAATAAATAAAAATGGATAAAAAGATTAAATGTTAAATCAGGTGAAAAAGACAGTAGATTGAACCAGTTCTTTTAAAATTCAACTAAAGTGACTTTTAAAGATGATATATGTACGTACATTTATGGTAGTTCGATTTAGGTTTATTATGTAAATATTGTTCTTAATTTAAGATGATGATAAGAGCTATAACTCTTTTATATTATTTATTAACTGATTGTTGAATCTATGAAAACCAAAACTAATTATTTTAAACTCTCGCAGATCATTAACAATGAAAAATTTGATTGCAAGTCAATAACTTTTAAAATCTTACATAAATTAGGGAAAAGTGTATTTCTTGATAGAGCTTAACAAAAATTGGATTAATCCAAAACGGCATACTCTCCATTGCCATAATACTCAGAGCATTATTAGCATTATCCACTTAAAATTTAATTATAATTAATTAAATAAATATGGTAAAATAAAAGAGAAATATTTGCGACAGACAGAAGTGCGGCACGTGTGTTACTTGTCTAAAGTGAGATCTCTAAAATTAGCTGCGAAATCAAGTCAAGAAAAGAAAAGAATTGTATATCTAAAAGGCGCCAAGAACTTAGAGCCAACTTTGATGCCAAGTGCTTGGCGCGTGGCCCCTCTTTCTGGTCTCCCCAGAGTGAGTAGGCAGCAAGCCGAATGAACGTGAAAAGCAACAGAGTTGCCACAAGCATCAAAAGTCGAACTCGACAACAAGTTTGAGACGAACGGGTTAGGCAACGACAACGGCAAGGCAAGGCAAGGCAAGCTGAGGTGAGGTCCATTCAACAGATTAAAGCCGAGCCGAGACAGTGGGCGCAAGCCTCAGCTACCGTTTTTTGTGAGTTGTGCCGCGATTCGAAATCCCCCCTTTACGTACTGCGCATTGTGTTAGCAGTCAGCATGATAATCATGGACATAATCATGGGCTTATCATGCGAATGAAATGTGCTGTGAAATTGCTGCGTGCCCGCTGAATGTTGTATGATGAATGTTCGTTCTGTTGCGAGCCGACAGCCCAGACGGCCATGCACTTGTCTGCAATTGAAATCGGGATTTGTATGCATTCTGTGCGATCCGCAATTAGAGTTGCGAAGCTGGCCTAAAGAGGCGTGCGACAAGGCTAAGTGCCAAACAACTGACACTAATTTTATGGCCAGCAACATTGTTGGACAGCCCGAGACATGGACTTTAAGACACAGGTGTTATCTGTCTTCAGGCAAATGCCTCTCTCTCTCTCTCTCTCTCTCTCTCTCTCTCTCTCTCTCTCTCTCTCTCTCTCTCTCTCTCTCTCTCTCTCTCTCTCTCTCTCTCTCAACGACAAATGTAAATAGGAATGGAAGAAGAGAGCTAGGCATATAAAGAAATGAATGGGTATTTGGATAAATATAGAGATGCGAACAAGAGATTTGAGTAAATTGTGGAAAGCTTAAGCTGACTAATAACTGTAATAATAGATATATATACAACTAATAAATTAGTATTTTAGTATAAATAAAGAAATTACAACACTTTAAAGAGTTAAAATTTAAGTAACTAAAATGGCTAACTATTTAATTATTATTTCAAATAAATAAGATTTTGAGAAAAGTTTAAAATGTGTACGAATTGAAGATCAAAAGTTATCTAAACATAAACAATGTGTATAATATGTATATCATATATAACATATAGAGTTGTAGTATAGAAAACTAATTCCTACGCAACTCTCAACTGTAAGGTGAATCATTCACCTCATTCACTCTTTGGCTATCATATTAGATAGTAGATGGTGAGTGATAGAGATAGTGAAGCAAGCCAACCTACTTTTTCGTATCGAGTAAAAGAGCATAATCGCAAAGGTATATGTTGCTTATCAAGAGAGACAAAAGTTCGTCTCTCTTTATTCCTGATAATAATTTGCATTACTTACTCCAACAACCAATTCGCGGAACATATAAGGTTCTTAAGACGTCTATATGACTTTTTGGTTTCCTCTGGCTCTGCCTTTGCTCATTTTATTTTCGAATTTGAATCGTAGCCCTTCGTCGACAGTTTTTTTTTTTTGTAAAGTCCTATTCTATTCGTAGTCACGTAAATGCAACTGCAACAGCAACAGCAACTGCAACTGCAACTGCGTCTGTAATTATGTGAATGTGGCTATTTGACTTTTTGCTTGGGGCTTGCCAAGTAGTTTAGCTATCGTAAAACTTGGCTGCAAGGTTTTGTTCTTGCTGCTTGGGTAACTACTGCTATATAGGGTTTCAGGGGTCGCCGTCACGGGCTCGAATCGTTAAGCAGTGAACGTCAAGTGGTTCGGCGATCGATAGACTTTGGCTTCAGTTAATTAATTTAATGCGCTTGCGCTAATTCCTGGGCTCTCATCGAGACGGGCAGCTCGATGCCATCTCTTAGCTTCCTCAACTTGCCTCTTTTTCTTCTTCTTCTTTATTTATTTTTTCTTTTTTTTTCGCCTGAAAATCCGCAACAAAACTTTGGCGCGCTCGTAAAAATGAAGTTGTAAAAAGTATTTTTGTCACCCTCCGATTCGAGTCGTTGTTGTTGTTGTTCTTGTTGTATTTTCGATTTCATTTCAAATGGCAGCCATATTTTGTAGTAGTTGGTAGAATTGCGCTCAGGGGCGGTCCAGAGAGTTCAGAATCGAACAACAAAGAGCAGAAGAATATATAGAAAGAAAAGAAAGAAGAATAAGAAGAAGCTGAATAAGAAGTAGAAGAGCTGACAGGTCATTTCCTTGCATAATTTATGAGATTTCCAGCTAATATGTTGGCATTGCTTTTTAATACTTTTTGGCGGCGTTTTATTAAAAGCCCCGGCTTATGGCTGTTTAATCATCTGGTCAGAAGCAATGCCAATAACAATTGACTGCTTGAGAAAAAAATTATAAAATGCAAACAAGAACAAAAACAAGAACAAACAACAAAAACAGCAAAAGCATTCATTTTTAGCTCGAAACTATAAAAACATGTTTTTTGTGCAATTAAAGTTGCTTTTATGAGCAGAAAATTAGTCTAGACGAGGCCAAGGGCCTGAGCCATGCCCCCATATATACATATGTATAAATATAAATATATATATACATATATATATATATTGTTATATAGATGCAGCTGTCGATCGAATCCTTTTGTACCCCTTAACATTTTGCGTGCTCACGCTCAGAGCCCGAACATTAAATTATCCCTCAACTTATCATAATGATATGCAAGTGCTCTAAAAGCCTGGTTAACAAACAGCCAACATGTTTTCAGCTTGTTTGTGTTTTTCTTCTTCTTCTTTAGTTTCTGTAAACATCTAATTGATTTAAATCGCGTGGCTAAAATGCAAAACTGCTCAATTGATGCTGCTAAAGTGCAGAGCCTAATTTGGGTCTTCATTTTATGGGTTTGTAATGCAGCCCAATTATATAGAGATCCTAAATCTGCATTTAATTATACTACAACCAAGGGAATAACATAATATTCGAGTTAATCTACATTGTATTACTTCATTTGCCTGCCTTAATCTATATTATATTACTCAATTACTAAAGCGCTCTGAATGCTTTGATAATAGCAATTATGCTTAAGTGGAGAGACATTAAGAAGGCGCCTGCTCACAGTTAATATAGTCCAGAGGAAAATTACTTTAATAAATATGAAATATTGTAATATTTAAATAACTTAACAGCTGGATATAGATATAGTAATGATAATATAATAACATATTCATTCCTGGAGTGAATTCTGTGTAGAGCAAACACAAGTTCTCCTTTTCCTTTCCTTTTGGGTTGTATGCAAAAAGAAGTCTTAAGAGATCTACTAAAATTTGTTACCAATTAATCTAAAAGAAGGAAAATTGATTTTTGAAAAATAACTGCATTGATGATATGATATATACGAATCGAATATACAGTTGGATCTATTCGAGTCACTCTTTGATTTAAGTGAATGACCTACGCAGATATCCATAAACTTGGATGACTTGGTCTAAATGCCAAGCATTATTCACCTACATTGTTTCCAATTGAGCTTAAATCAAATAACCCACATTTTGAACCTGCCGCAGTAGAAGTAGAGGCGTTAATAAACCAAGTATTTAGCACCCTGTCTGCCAGATGCCGACCATAAATATTGACGCTGGCATAATACATATAAATCTGCCTCAGGCAGAGTTGCTGCTGCAGTTGGAGTTGCAGTTGGAGTATTTCTTATCGGCCATATGACGATAAATTGCGTGTCTGTGCAAATGTAAACAAAGCTTTGAGGGGCGAAGAAACGGCGTGTGGCATGCAACATGTCAATTAGCAGTGCAACAAGTTCAAGTGAAGCAGCCAAAGAAAATGTTGCAATCGGACCAATGCAACGCCTTGGCGGTAAATTCATTCTAAAGTTCAGGGCTCTAATTGCCGACATGAATAAGGTTGCTATTACATCTTGATGTTTATATCATGCAGTGCCTTACTAGGGGCTTTGTACAATAGGCGAAGTTCAGGGTTTCAATTGGAGATTTTTAGCTGGAAGGTGGAAGACTTGTAAGTTTGATTTCAATTACCATTTTACTATATTAATATTCCCTGACTTTATTGGTATATTTATATATGTATACATATATCTATTTTTTTTTTTTTAAACTATATATGTATATATATACATATATGTATATGCATATATCATGAATTTTAGTTTATATTTTATATAATAATTGCAAAACAGAATATATAATATTTCTATTGTAAAAGTTTATTTTTTTTATATTTATATAAAACCAAATTTTAAAGCTCTAAGCACCTGTTTGCTTTTAAATATTGCATGTACATAAATAGTAATAAATGAATAATTTGTGATATTTAATTGATATTGATATTAAATTTATAACTGAATGATATTCTTTATTTTATTAATCATTATTTCGATATTTTCTCAATTAAATGACTGCTTGCTGTTGTACTTTAATAAGCGAATTAATATATAAACTTGATATTCCACTTATAGATATGTAATTATATTATCTTTATAGGAATAATCAATACATACATACAAATATATCAGTTCAATGCTCTCCCAACAATGAGAAAACTATTACACACACACACACACACACGTATAGTTAGGCAAGAGCTATTGAATTACAATGATCAAAGAGCACGAGAGAGGGAGAGAAAACAAAATACAAGTATCTAGACGATAATTCAAATTATTAATGAGCCCACTTCAAGTCTAGGCAAAGTCTGGACAGAGCGTCTGGTTTTCAAGCACACACACACGTATATGTATATATGTATATGCCTGGTTCCAGTTAGCTGAGAAATTGTTACAGCGATCAGCTGTTACAGGCAAGTCTTATAAAAGTCAACGTCAAATGGCGGTCAACCGGTTGCAAAAACTATCGCGCCGTTTACATTCCTAGCCACACACACACACATATACATAGACAGCCGCCACACACACACACACACACACACTGATCTGGGATTAGCTTTATGCACATATATCGTATCGATGCATCGACCAATTGATTCCAAATGAGCTGAAGTCCACGTCTAAAATATGCACAAATTCACAATTGCTCAGTTAAGCTGGGGTCACAATAGACCCAGCCCACATGTTGGAAACATCATCAAAATATGCAAATACATTAAATTAGATTTGCCAATTGTTATTATATATGTATTTATTTTTATTTCTAAAGGGAAAATGATTTGAAACGAATTTAGAATTGTTTTTATTGTATTTTGAGTACTTCTTAGTAAAGATCTGACATCATTACGTCATTAATTCCAACACGAACCAGTTCTGTTCAGCTTTGATTGAATATATGCATAACATAAGATAGTTTTTTAATGGAAAAAGTCGTTAGGCACATCATTTTGTAGTGTGCACAAGAACCAATTAGTTGAGCACAAATTGTAAAAATGTTCACGAAATAATAAATAATTGCTGGAACATGCATATTTATAGTTAACATAATTGCCATAGCCCATTCATAAATATGTATAGCACGCTAGCAGCTAGCAGCGGAGGGAAACAGTTCCTCAGTTATATTATGCACATGTCAAAGGCCTGTGGAGTTTTGGACAGGTTTGCTCAGGTGCATCACAAATGCCAAACACTTTACGTACTAGTTCAAGTTCAAGCGTGCTCGAATTCGAACTGGAGCTGGAGCTGGAACTGGTCGGGCAACTAAGTAATTGGCAAATGATTCATGTTGCGTTTCGCTTTTCCACAACTTTTCATTTGGCACACGGAACAGAAGCAGAGCCCTCAACCCGGCCAAACGCCTTGCGTGCTCAAATGAAATGCATTTCATTGTGGGTCCACATTTGGAGCACACTGCCCCACCCCTGAGCTGTCACACGCAGCTTCCACTCTGTCACATTCACATTTGGGTTCATTAAAAACTTGTTGCCATTTCAATTCCGATATATAAATTGTTGCTGCAAAATGTAAATTTCAAATTCAAATTGAAATCACAGCCGAAATGGAAATGGAAAATGAAAATTACATCGATTGACCACACGAGCGTTCCATTCCAGTTGGACTTTGTTTTACGCTTTAAACAGCTTTTCAACTGACCATAAAATGCTCTTAAAAATGTCTCACAAGTGAACGGAAAACTGTCAATGGGCCAAGTGGCCAAGTGGGTTGGCCAAGCAGTTTTTGAAGTCACTTAGATACTTACAAATATTTTTCTCGAATTTCTAGAATTTTTTCAGTAAACAAATTAGCGGGAGATCAATGAAAATTGTTTGTGTGTAAGCAAGTTTTTTGATTTTGATTTTAAGATCAGAAATTAGTTTAAATATTTGTTCTTCTGTGCTTTTACATATTTCAGTGTGGGTTAGCATTCAGGTTCGATTCGATATACCTAATATTCCGAGCATCTCTTATATATTCCTTTTGTTCATCCAACAATTCATAAAGTATGCATGAACTGACCAGTGTTGGTAAACGGCTGCGTTTATTACAAAGAAATTTCGTCTTATATTCATTGCAAAATAATGGAAATCGATAAAAATAAAATCGTGTCTACAAACAGTTAAGCCTACAAACAGATTTTCTCTAAATTATGTTCGCACTTTGTTGTTGGGGGATTGTCAGTGTTGTTAAACGACAACATTTGCAGAAATTGCATAGTAATGAATGCGCTTCTTTTTTTTTTTTATACACGAGCATATTAAACAAAACGCTGGCATTCGCACGGAATGGACATGGACATGGCTATTAAAGAGCAACTACTTAAACAATTTATTTGTTTTTGTTGCCATCATTAAAATTGGCCACAATTTGCTATTTGCCAAGAATCGGAGCCTGCCCACACACCGAAATGCTCACAGCCGAAATGCCCATTAAAAGTGGCCAACGACTCGGCGAATGTAGCTCGCAAATTTTTAAGCGCATTTTTAATTTATTTTCCAACATTTTTACAATACGAACTCGCGCACATTTTTGCGATGCCCGCAGTTGGTGTTGGTTCGAGAGAGTTTTTCAGACTCTCTCAGATGCCTCTGTGCCTTTTGCTTTGCATCAAAGTTGTAAATGTCGCGTCGAGTCATAAATTGTGTATGTGTGCGTGTGTGTGAGAGATTATATGGTGTGTAACGACTAGCAGCAATACGAGAAAACATGCCCATGAAGGAAGCTCGAATCGCAGTCACAGCGCAGCGAACGTGCGCGCCTCAAAGGCAAATTACGTTGCGCAGACGCATTTAATGAGCTACGCTGAGCTCAGCTGAGCAGAGCTGAGTTGAATTGGGTTGAGTTGAGTTGAGTTTAGCTGGGTTAACCCGGGACTCGAGTTGAGCTGCGTTTTATGATTTTTGTTGAATCGCGTATTGCTTTTATATACGCTCCACTGAAAGTGAAAACGGGCATATTTGTTGCTTGCAATCTAAAATACAAGCAGTTATCTCCCCGTTTAGTTCTTGGTTGCAATTTTACATCTCAGAATGTGCTAAAAGTCATATTGGTTTGTAGCAGTCATGCAAATTTAAAGCTTGTATTTGAAATACTGTTGATAAGATATTCGCATCCTTTTCGCATACTCAAAATATTATAAATACTTCAATATCGTAAAAATTCCCAGTCATTCAAATTTAAAACTTGTATTTCGAAGACTATTGATAAAATATTCCTATCCTTTTCAATATTGAAATATTTATAATAGTTTATATATTATAAATACTTAAATATCCGTAAAATTCCCATATTTCATTGGCACACTAAGAATACATTTACTTGTTATATACATACATATATACACAAACTTGTATACAGAGTATTGCGCAGTCGGTAATACTTCATAAATATTCACTTGTTATTTATATGTTGACTATAATCTTATACAATTCTTATATATATTTTCTTTTAATTTTATGACATTATTAGCACAGCGGACAGTAAAGTCTCGCTATAATGAAACCAAGAGGCTATGCAAAAACAGTAAAAAAAAAAAAAAAACATAACAAAATCTATAGTTTTCATGTCTTCTAGACAATAAGAAAAGACTTAAAAGTTTTACAGCCTCAGCAAATTTTCTTAAGCCTACGAAACGTGCATGTTAGCGTTGTATGCCTGTAGCTATTCTTATAAGTAATCAACTTTGGCGCATTTCTAAGTATCATTTAATAAAAAAAAACTTGTTTTTTTTTTTTTATGCCATGTCAAAGGTCGTTAGTCGCTTTATGGCTGAGCGCAAGGATTGGCAATCCCTTAAGCTAGGTGCTAGATGGAAGCCTCTACGGCTAGGCCCTTTGTTTTGTCTTTCACTTCTTTTATTTTATTTTTTTTTTTTTTAACCACATTATTGGTTTGAGATTTCAAACATAAAATTATAATTTACAACTTTGTTGTTGTTTTGTTTCTTCTGCTTTTCGCGTGTTGTGCTGTCAAAACATAAAACAACGTGAAGTCTTTTTAAGTTGATTTTTACAGCGCGTAACTTTGTGAAATGCGACTCGACTCAACATCGCAGATGAGCAGAAGCAGATCCTGGTACCCTCACGGCTGAGCAAAACGTAATTTAATTAGCTTTGCTTGTGGCTTTGCCATGATTGCCCCATGCCAAATGGGGTTCCGTTTTAATTTTGTAGCGCTTCCTTTTAGGTTTTATGTTTGAGTTTTATAATCCAAGCCCCTACTCGTCGGCTTTCCAGGTAGTTTAATTGCACAAAACTTGTTCAAAACTACAAAATTTCATTTAAATTTTATAGGTTTTTATATATATTTGATTCATTTTAGCTTAGGGCTAAAACAAAGTTTAAATCTGTAAAATGTTTTACATATGTAAGTTTAAAAATTATTTTTGAGAATCTGTTAATCAGATCTTTTTTCCAATAAGCCACACAGTTATACCCTATGATCTCAACACTTTATCTGATATATAGTAACTATCTATAGCAAATTAATCTTCTTCTGTTCTTTTCATAGAGGTGTACACTATATACCAATTTTAACCATTTGTATACATAAATAATTTGCTAATTTGCTTTGCAAATTGATGAGACGTTCCTTCATGAGAACATAAACTTTGTACACTTTTCTCTGAGTAAATTTGATATAGGTGTACTATAGTATATATGTATATATTTGGTATACGAGCACACAACAAGTGGCCATATGTCTAGTTGAGCATGCAAAACTATTCATATGACCATAACATTGTCAGCCTGACCTTTGCAACGGCTATCGAACCCGGATATCGACGACGCCCAGTTCCAAGTAGGTCACAGCATTAGTCGAGTATATCCGATGCAAAATATAATCATATTTCACGTGCTCACGTTTGAATGCCTCTATATATAATACAGCTCTACTGAATGTATATAGAACATATATATTCGCATATTGCATAATATGTATAAGCAGTGTATGACAGCTGTTACAACAGCATCATCATCACGTTATCATTATGCTCATTATGAAGTCAACGTCTTGTTATGGATATATTGTTATTGTGATAGGACAACGCGCAGGCACAGTGGTTGCTAGCGTCTAATTTGCATTCAAAAATTTAAATCGAAAGTTTCTTCAAGGTGAAAAATTTGAAAATATTATTTAACTATTTTTTTACTTGTCATATCAATTTAGTGAGCTGACCAGAATCAGTGAGTTCAAATAGAGTCGAAGCCTGTTATTAAAACTAATAAAATTTTAATGTTCGGAAAATTTTCTGTATTTGAATATTTGTTTTTAACAATACTACTTAGTGTCAAATATATTATTTTTAATATGTCTATGTACAGTGGGAAATATAAATGTTTATTCCACTGAACAATTAGTTGAATTTTATATATAAATAGAGAAAAAAGTAAATACATGAAAAGAAACTCTTAAATTCATAAATTATAATTTTCAAAGGTATTTTTCAATGGCAAAATAATTATATAAAAAATATGTAAATGTTGTTAAATTAAAATGATTAAATAACGTTAATTAGAAAATTTATATTTCATATTAATTAATTTATATGTACATTCAGTTTTAGTCAATTTGCTATGCATTTCTTTTATATTTCTTTTTGATAAAATTTTTCTATTTTTGCTCTCTATTTTCCCACTGTGTTGCGTTTGCTTTGTTCACCTTGAACTTGAATTGTGTTGCACCGCTTCTCCATATCTACAGTTATATTAAGCACACACTTGCACACAGACACACACACACATATGTATATGCAACACACTTCTATATGTGTCGCAATTTTTATTTACATTTGCTGAATACAAAAAGCAAACGCACATGGCTGTAGAGAGAGAAAAATGTTGAAATAGCTAAGATATAACAAATAAATGTATTATATATATTTATACATAGCATAGAGCTTATAACAATTTAATTTGCATGCATATCGATTATTAATATACTGCCTACTATTGTAAATAACCTTTGAAACTATTGCAACAATTTAAATTGTCAGTAGTTATTCAAGATTTAATTGAAGCATTTAATAAAACAAAATTTCATTGAATAATAATATAATTTTATAACAAATTATTGCGTAATAAAATAATTACCATATTTTGCAAAAGGTTTCTTTATATTTTTTTTTAATACTATCCATTTTTTAAATACTTCTAAATCATATTGTGTCCAATTACCGAATCTAGATTATTGTATTAATTAATTATATCTTTCGGCAATCCGAACCGCTTATTAATCAGAAGAGATTTACGACTTTTGATATGCCACACACGCGTAGCTAATGGGCTGCCCGCCAAAAGTTCTTCTCAACAATTTTAATTGTTATATAAATATAACAAAAACAAATTAAATATTTGTCTCAAAGGAATTTGATTTTCACACAACAAATTGTGCGGTGCCATATTTGAGAAGTGCAATGAATTTGTCTTGCCAAGAAAAACTTGCACAATTTAGTGCCACACACACACACAAACACACACTCACATGTTCATTTCATTGGCGTTTTTTATCAGCATGTCAATTTGTTAGCCCCAAGTCGCTGGCAATACAAATTACACGCCACATTATAAGACAATAAAGCACGTAGCTCCGCTCAACGTCTGGGCCCTGTTTAGTTCCGGCCAGCTGGTCAGCTCCAGACAACATATATAGTTCCTGCTACTGCTGCAGACACGTCTGACCAATTGGAAATCCATTTTCACACCCTAGACAACAGACATTAAAATTGACAAGATATGAGCGCTGCTTACGTATCCACCAAACGAACAAAAAGTTGTACGCTACCAAGTTCTGGCACTAAAAGACTAGTAGCTCTTGAAATTTGTGCTCAGCTTTAATTCAATTTGATGTTATTCGAAAAGAAATTGTTGCTTCTGCCCAGTTTCCAAATAGGGATAATAGATGTAGCTTAAACAGCAGAGCAACTCTCATATTTATGCTAATAATTGTTGAAAGTGCACTTGATACGCTTTCAATAAAAAGTAACGCATTCTTATAACGGCAATCGCTTTTATCATCAACTAGAAAGTAATTTACTAGAAAAGTTCAGTTTCCTTACAGTTCAGTTGAACTGGAAAAACTAATTCTTCCTCGATTAACTGTATATTGTATGACAGTCAGGCAAGCAATCAATCAATCAACCAATTAAATAGGGAATCAATCAAGTAGAAAATCTGGTTTTTATACTAGATATACATCTGAATATGTATATATGATTATTAATTGGACACTTTTATATCCAATCATTCAATCACTGAGATGTTTTGTATAAATGCACGTCAATCCATCAGACAAATATTTGATTAGAATAATTAACACTTTAGCTTGTATATATCATATCAATATTCCCATTATCCAACTATAAAACAGAACATGCTTATTAAATATGAATAGTCATATAATTGAGAGTTTTTATACACAGTCAGTCAATTCAACTAGAGAGTTTGTATATTTCAAGCATGTCAATATACAATCAATCAAGTAATAAGCCAAACAGTGAGACAGTCAATCAATAGAGCAATCGGTGGATCAATAAGTCAGTCAGTCAGTTGATCAATCACGCGAGTAATCGATTGAAACAATAACTCAATCAGCGAGACAGTCAATCAATAAAGTAATCGATCAATCAATAAGTCAGTCAGTTAATCAATCAGGAGAGCAATCGATCGATCAACAAGTCAGTCAGTCAGTTGATCAATCAAGAGAGTAATCGATAGAAGCAATAGTAAATTAATAGAACAATTGGTCAATCAACAAGTCAAACAGAAAGGAAATATATGTTTTATATATAATAATAGATATATGCATATACGATGCTCAGTACATCAGTCAAAGAGTCTATCACAGCCAACTTTTATAAATGTCAACACAACTACAATAGTTGATTTCTTTTTTTCTCACTTGACATGAAATTATATTGTATTTCGAAAATATAATTTAAGAGTATGTACTTACATATATATTAAAATACAAATGCCGACAGGGCGATCATAAAGAAATTATAGCAAGCTAACGACAAAGTCGAATGCAATTGTTTAGTGCGCAAACACAGACACAATTACGACACACAAACACACACACACATACACACACGCACATCAGCTGTCTGGGGCGGCTCTCTCGTGCTCGCAGACTGAAACCCTCACTTGCATCCGTCGCCCGTCTTATCTACGACACTTGGCACGTGTAAGCGATTTCTATTATAATGCAATATTTGCTCTCACTCTCTCACAATCGCTTACCTCTCTCCCTCTCCCACTCACTTGCGCGCGCTCTCTCTCTCTGTCAGTTTTGCCATGGCAACAAGTGCATAAGCTGCACATTGCCTCTAATTTATGCTTGTTTGGTCATTGAGGTTTGCGAGGCTTGCAAGTCGATTTTATTTTTAATTTTTGGGGGCGCGGTCTTTGGGGCGGGCAATGATTTGCACATATTACGCATACGCAGCGAGGTGCAGCACAAGAAATAGTGTCTAAGGCGTTGCCTAATTTATGTGACAATAATTCGATAAGCCTCGAGCTAAGTATACTTATTAAGCGACATAATTATATCTTTAATTGCGCCCTGCAGCAAGCCGTTATTTCATTTTGATTTATTAACAATGCAAATTTAGGTGTATAAATCCAAGTGATGCAATACACTTTCGGTAAAGCAACAACACACCGAGTCCAGTCTCAATTCCAGCCACAATTAGACGTGTTTTCTTCTCTTTTCAATTCACATATCTTATTGGCTATTTTCAAATGATATCGTATGAAAGTGGCTCTATAAATTTAGATTTTATGGCCAAACTTTAACCAAGTCAATCTGGTTTTTTGTTGCACCTCAACATAGAGTTAGACGAGCATATTCGTTTTGTTTACGCAAAGACCGAAACTTGATTCGACTTGTAAATCTATGATAAATTGGAAAATACTTTATCTTTTTTATAAGCGATGTGATGTTTGGCATACATATTCATAAAGACAATCTGAAATTATTTATATATTCTATTCCTGATTTTTTAGTATTATGCGAGTATTAAGCAGTCAGCTTTACCCGCTTGCAATGTTCATACTCGTTTTAAACTCAAGAGCTCCATTCAGGAATCGAGCAAGTGTTGTGCATACATTGTAAACATGCCTAAATAATTGCAATTTACAATCAATCTATTATAAGTTATTAAGCATAAATCAGATATAAGCCTATTGCCATATTAATCTATATCAGTTTATTTTATTGTATAATTTGGAATATTAAAAACATATTCCATTGATGAACAGCTCGATGTATATACACTGCATTCAATTATTAAAAAGTTATTACCTTTCTACCATTAGCAATTTTTGCACAAACACTCCATAAATAATTTACATAATATGATGCAAGAGCTCAACCCAAGCGCAGATCAAAAGCCAATCTATTGAATCGGGTGAGTGGGATTGCCACAAATCAATTGACAGCGTGAGGCAGTGTCCTTTGAAAGGACGCAAATGCACGCCATATCAACTGATTTATATCACAGTCACAGCAATTAACGCGAATGTAAAGGGCGGCAATAAAAAACGAAAAAGAAGAACCAACAGCAAAAAGACAAAACACAAAGTAGTAAAAGCAAGAAATATAAATAAAAGGGCATGCTCGACTAGCAGATGCGCTATAATGAATACGTTAACTATTTAGAACATATCAATTTTAAATAACTTTTATTTTGATTATTTTATTAAAGAAATTCTATTAAATTTGTACAAAGTTTAAGTAAATTAAATATACATATTCTTAACAAAACTAAAATTTTACTATACTTTATATTATCATCTATCGAAATCAAGGTTTGTTTCTGGTGCTTTTCATTCTCATTAATTTATCTATATACCCCTTAGGCCTGGTATAGAAATCAACGTATTTTCATTTCTATTTTTATGAATGTAAAATTAAGCTATAAATGTTAACTTATCTATATTTATATGACATTTCCATTTATTCTACGGTTAGTCTGCCTCTCACGACACAAAGTTTATCTACCCCTTTGGCAACATCTTTACTGGGTATAGAAATCAACGTATATTTCTGGTGATTTTCATTCTTAATTTTATGAGTGTCAAACTCAGGCGATGCCAAAATGTAGGAAAACCTTTTGCACAAATAAACATATGTGCCAGCAATTGTTGTTGTTGTTGTTGTTGTACAAGTTGAACGTCGTCATCAACGTCAACGGTTTTGGGGCGCTCGTAAAAAGCGCAAAGGAACATTTTACGATGGCACAGTCTAGCAAGCATTTGGCGTCTGTCTATAAGACGAATTACCGCTAAAGTCTTTGTCCGTCTCTGCATCATATATAGAGCCGTATCTAAATTGTGGCTGCTGCTTTTTGCCTCAAGCAATCGAAATCGTGTATGAAATTAGTTAGTGAACAGTAGCTAGAAGTTGGCTCAAACCCATTAGCCTTGCCCGTGGGCCACTTAAGCTGCAGCCAATTGCCAATAGCCAATTGGCTTTTTTAATGGACCTCCATGTCTTATACAATGCAAAGGATGTAGCCGATGAATAACCAAAAATCAATTTCGTGCTTCCAGCATGTTTTTTATTATTTATGTGGGAAATAATGAATGCGGAAACTTAAAGAGTCATATTTAATTACTGTAGGATAATAAGTAAGTAAATGAAAGGTAGACAAAATGAGGATATATATCTCCTACGGGTTTTCAGCTTGCGGAATACGAATGGGATTGGATAGGATATACCTCGAGAGAAGAGATAGTTTAACCTAGAAATATTGAATTTTAATAATTTCTGGATTAAGTTAAGATAATGAAGAGATATTAGAAATCCTGAAAAATTATGTATGAAAATTATACAAATTTGTGGATTAAGTTGAGATAATGAAGGAATATTAGATAACCTAAAAAACGAACTCTTTGAATGGCCATCTCTCTGAGACTCTTTTCCTATACCAGTTCGCTCTGCTTTGCTATCTCTATATTTCACAGAGACAATATAAAGCCTTTACATCAAAAGAGCCAGACTACACCCACATTTTTGTGCAGTGTATACTCAAAGTACAGGCGTGCCCAATACAAAAACTGCGCCTCATCTGCACTCTGGCAGCAGATAGATAAGACCCTTAGCGCTGCGGCAATAAAAGGGCAGAAAACACCTTGTGCAACTGTTGATCTTCTGGCTGATAAGTGATAAGGGAGCGCATGTGTATTTGAAAGTGAAATTCGCGCAACGTGAGCTGTTTGAGCAAGTGCCAGGGGCCGTAAGGGCACTGAGACACTGGGCGACTGTCAAAGAAAATGCATTTCATCGGCATGTCTGTCGACACAGAGGGGGAGAGAGAGACAGAGATAGACATGTCTTGCCAAATTAAAACAATGCTTAATTATTTTACTTCTAGCAATATCATCCAGAATCCCAATGCCCCCACAGCTTTAGCAAAGTGTGATTTCTAAATTTATATTGAAGTGTTGGCCAAACTTTTCTGGGCTGTTGCTTAAAAATAAATTTCAATTTCTGTGCAATGCAAAGCCAATTAATTTGTGACGTTATTTATGTCAGAATTAGACTTCGCTGCAGATGCCAACAAACTTTACCCTTTGCTTAATTCTCCAACCCATGCTGAGTGTCTAATTAGAAATGCCATTCAATAGTTTTTGTGTGAAATGAAAACATAGACAGCGTTAATTCCCAAAGTCTATAAACACCTCGATAGATTCCACTTTGCTCAACAAAAAACAAATATGCAAAAATAAATTAAATATTGCTTGATATCTCGAGTATATTCAAAGCATATATATATTGTAGATTGTAAATAATGAATTTATTAATCACAAATGTGTCAAACTCAACAGGTAAAATATTTAGCTAGATAAACTAACTTAAAACAGGGCATCGCCAAGTCGTTCATTTTGCAGCCGTAGAAATTGTTTAACTTTGGCAAACTATTGTTAATTACGTAATATGAAACTACAAACTTGTGCACAATTCATTTGCGAAGGGGGAAGGACGAACTACAAATATACATATTGCTAGAATTTGTATTATATTTCAAATATATATTTTTATAAATTACATATATTATTATATTTTTTGCATATATTCTCATAATACAAGTTTCACTATATTGTATATATTAGCGTTGATTATTACTGAAAACTGGGCACCTGACATTCGACTGACGCAAATTGACTGCGCAGGCAATAAAATGCACAGTTTATGGTTAGGCTGCAACTAAAATAATATAACAAATAAATTTTAAATATATACATATACATATATATAATATATTCATAGAACTCATATAGATTTCGGCTCATATATGCATTCTATTTATTTATTTCGATTGAGATGAAATTGTTATTACTAATATGATTTGCCTTTGATATTTTATCAGGCGCCGACAGAGTTGCCAAACATTGTGTGTGTGTGTGTGTGTGTGTGTGTGTGTGTGTGTGTGCGTGTTTGTTAATGTTTGTAAAGCAACACCCAAGCTAGTTGGCATGCCTGGCACGTGTAATCCATAAACAGTTGACGTAGTCCCCGCGCATGCTGAAAAAGAGCGCACAGAACTAAAGAGGTTCTACATATATGAGATTACACTGAGCGAAAAGAAATTAGTTTTCCAGTATTTCAATATGCAAAGGTTGCTTTGGTAATTATAGTATATGTGGTTATATTCGGCAAACCGAGATCTGAACTAAATAATTGATGAACTCAAGAAATGCCTGCAGAATACACTGAGCGGAATGAATGTGTAGTTAAATCTTGCAGAGAAAGGAAACATCGAGAAAAAAGATGACATATATTCTACAATATATTCCATTTAAAATTTGCTCTGTTTTCTATGATATTTTTTGTGTGTATAGATTGCAAATAGATATATGTATGTATGTATAAGTACATATATTTTTATATATATATTTGCATGCAATTGTGCTAGCAACAGTTTGCCAGTGCCGGCAAGTGGCAAATGTCTCAGATGATGATGGCTATTTCCACACACACACACACACACTCACAGATACACGCAGCTGGATTGTTTGCCCTGTCAGCGTCTATCTGGAGTTCTCATTTGCTTAGGGCGACTGACAGGAGAAGGTGTGAAAAGCTGTTTGCTAAGCGTCTATTGCATTCATGGCCGACCTTGAGACTAGAATGCCAACTGGCTAATATGTGTGAAAGCAACTTAATTTAAAGCACATTACCATTTGATTAAGTTAATTTAGTGTAATATTTATTTAGTTATACTCTAGATAGCCCGTACTAAAATAAGTCTGAATTTTCTCTCTCAAGGGCCATTCATTGCTTTCTCAGTTAACTGTTAATTGCCTAGATTAAGAACATTTTTGATTTAATCAGTTTATATTTCAAGTGTACTCACTGCACCAACATGGAATCATATATACTATACGTCGTCGTTACAAAGTTGCAAAATTCAAAGAGCAAATCAAATGTGCATTACAGTTAACTATAAATACATACACTTATAAATACATATATATAAATAGTTTTATATAGTACAAAAAGCTTTCTGACACATGGTGAATACATGCAGCTAGAAATTGGAGAACATTCCTAAATACCCTGTACTGTCTCACTCTCACTCTCTCTTTCTCTCTCTCGCGCTCTCTATATACATATATATCACAAAACCTCAGACGTTAAAAAATTAACTATTATTTTATTTGTTATCAAGTCAGTTTGTCAGCTTATTCCGATGTATAAAACCTGCGCCGACAATGTAATCAAGTTTCATACTTTTAAAAGTTATATATAGTATATAAAAAGTACATATATTATATACAAACTAATTTGCTGTATATAACCTACACTGTTGATAAGCCCTAAGCCTATAAATTGATAACTATAGAAGAGTTTAAACAAAATGTTACCCCAACAAAAGTTAATCAGTTGCTGATAGAAACTGACTCAATAAAAGCTTGTCAAATAGTCACTAAATTATATATTAAGCTAACTTGAGAACAATGAATGATAAAAAAAATTAAAAAAAAATAAAAATAAAAAATATTATTATTATTATTTTTTTTTTATAATTATTGACAGCACAAGCTTGTTATATTTGATGATAAAATAGAGAAAAATGTGAACAACTAAAGGAAGGGTTAGAAAGTCGGGGCAGGTAGGGATAACGTGTATGTGTGTGTGTGCTGGCACGAATAGCAGCCAAGAGCATTTTACAAGTTCAAGTGAATTACGACTACAAGGAGATGACGACGACGTCGACAACGACGATTACGAAAATGACAATGACAGAGAGCCAGAGAGTGAGTGAAAGAGAGGGAGAAACGTTAACGGCGCAGCCAATGCAGATATAGAGACAAAAGCCAGTGAAAATTTTTGTATTTTCCTTTATTTTTAGTTTTCTTTATACTATATAAGTCGTAAAGTTGCTGGTAAATTACAAACGTTTTAATTTTGAGATTAAAACTGCTTTCGTGCCAAGCTTAACAAGCTTAACTTGGCTAAAAGCAGCTAAAGGATAAGCATTGCCCACTTCCGCCATCCGCCATCCGACATCCGCCTTCCGGGTGCCAAGGATGCGTGACATCCTTATGCCCAATCCCGCATAAAAAGCGTTCCAAGCGACATGCAGTTTTATTAGCGTTAACTGCATTTCTTGACGAATGCACAACGACTGTCCCTGGAAGAGGGAGGGGGACGACGCATGCCCCGAAATGGGGCACAGTGCTTTGGTGCAAACGAGCTACGCGCTGCGAGCTGCGGACCCAGGTAAAGTTAAGGTAAAGCCATGTTAAGCGTTAGTGGCTGCTAGATTTAGTGCAAGCCAATGAATACCAAATAGAAAAGCCAGCAAATACCCAACGCCACGACCAACTGCACGCCAAACAGACTTTACACCATTCGCATAAAACCGACTATAAAGCTGAACAGTTCCTAGAACTTGACTTTAATACCAACTTGCTGAGCGTGCAGTGCTCTACAGTTTGATTTATTTGAAACAGGATTAACAAATGTGTAAATTTCTAACCAGATTTTATGGCATATAGTGAAGACACTTTAATGAAATGTGATGAAACGTAATACATGCTAGTTGGAAATGCATATTTATATAGCCTGAAATGTGAACCGAAAGCGAATGTTATATCACATCAATCAATCATTTTGTTAGTTCAACAATATCTCAATTGAGAAACATGTCAATTAGTTAGCCAACATTTATTTGTTTATTTGAATACTAAAATAGCTAGTCAGTCAAGCACTCTATATATAAATACGTTGGTTCAATCAGTCAATCAAACAGACAGATAACTTCTTAGGTATTTTAACACCCAAAGTCATGTTGCGTATTGATAATAGACAATTAATAACTATAAATTAGAGTTTAGGTTATTAAAATGCGAATTGCTTGAGCAAATGCTGAAGTTTGTCAATCAGTCAATCAAGAACAAATCAATTTATATTAAAATTGAGACTAATCAGTCTATAGTTTCCCTCTCATTTTTTGTCTCTCTCTCTCTCGCTCTCTCTCTCTCGCTCTCTCTCTCTCTCTCTCTCTCTCTCTCTCTCTCAATCAATCAAGCAATCAGTCAGCAGTATTTGCCTCAATCAGTTAGCTTGGAAGCTTTCAGTCAGTATTTTTCAATCAATTAGCCAGTCATTATATTATTTAGATATGGAATACCAGATTATTAAGCAGATTTTTGGCATTTTGGAATCAGAGAACTTCAACTGGAAGCTAGCTAACCCTTTAAAGCTATTGCTCACCCATATATAGTGCGACATCCAACTACACAATGCCAAACAATGGCTAAACATCATTTTATAGCACGACGTCCGTGCCATTCTTTGGCGCCTAATCAGTTTTCCCTGCTGTGTCTGCTGTGCCACAAGCCTCATTAAAAGGCTTTCCCCCCCCCTAACTCCAACAAGCGCTGCGCTGAATTCATTTCAATTGTCTGTGCGTGTGTGTGAGTGTGCGTGTGTGTGTGAGTCTCCGTGTGTGCCCCAAGTCCAGAGCAAAGCGAAATATTCTCTATGATTCGGTAGACATTCCACCGTTTGCTTCATTTGCCACATTGCTCGCTCGCTGCGAACTGTTTTTTGCATCAATTCGTCTCCTTTTTGCTTTGCATGCTGCACATTTTCAGTTGCCATTTTGTGGATATTTCGATTTATTATTTTTTATTGTTGTTACGTTTTACGACTTTGCCGGCTGCGAGTTCTCCGACTCTGACTCCGACTACGTCTCTGACTCCGACTCTAACCGGATGCTGCGTCAAATCTACAGATATTCTCAGATAGATTGCCACTTCGTTGGTTTACGGCCCGGCTCTATTTCTCATAGTCATGCATTTTACGTAAATTCACCATTGAGACAAAAAGAATTTTATCAAAATATTTGCCAGTCGCTTTTTATTGCTCAAGTTAATTTTACAACCTGCTTGCAGAATTAGAAACAAACTTCCGGCAAAAGCTGGCCTCGTTTTAATTATAAATTTAAAATATTCTAGTGTTTGGTCTTAAGATTTAACCTAAGATTTTCATGGATATAAATAATAATATTATTTCAATAAATATATTATTTAAATTATATTTCGAAACCTCATTTTAAATTCTCTTCTGCCAACGCTCAATTGAATTAAATTATTAACTATATCCTGTTTCTATATGATGTCTAAAAAGCTGTGTTATTATCTACATACATATGTACACATAATCTATATAAGTATGTAAGTGCAGCAGTTAGCCAGCCTGCGCAGAATGGAGCCCCTATCAAAGTCAGTAAAAAGGCGGGTCTTACAAAATATATATATGTATAAAAATATAAAAAAAAGGAGGCCGAGCAATGTAATGCATGCAATTGGCACAAGACTATGTGCACACACACACACACAAGCTTTTGTATATAAAGGATTCTGCGGGTGATGCGCTTCAGGAGCAGCTGCAGCAACACGAACAGCAGCAGCAACAACTTCGTGTTGCATACAAACTCATAAAAGGCGCAAAAAACGACGATGAAAAACTTTGCTAACGACTTAAACGACGACAGAAACGAGTACGAAGGAACAACAATAAAAAAAAAGAAGCAAAACGATGCTGGATTCTACCAAAAAAGGATTCGGCTGTAGGAGAGCCAACGAAACAAGAGCGAGAGAGAGAGAGAGAGAGAGAGCGCAGCAAGCATTCAACTGAGAGTAAGCTGCACTTGGCACAGTAATAAAAGTAATAATACCAGCAGAGCCAACCAACTATATAGAAAACATACATATATACATACCAGATATATGTATAAATGTGCTATATATAGTTTAATGCAGATATACTATATGTACATTTCTATATACTGAGATATATATGTATATATGTATGTAGCTGCGCAGAGTTGCAGCTCGTTTATGCGCGTTAATGGCATCGTTTACTGGCTAACTGTAAATGTGCGCCCATAAGTGGGTGTGGCGCTTACTGCTGCAGCTGCACTCTTGATGTGACATCAATTGGCTACAACTGCACAACCCATTCAATCAGCTGGGCGTGGCCAAAAGGATCTGCGGGCTGCATCCCGCATTTCAAGAAAATGCACTTCAAATGAAAATAATATGCTCAGCACTGTTGTAACAAATAATTGGTTCAGATGCCCTTAACTGTTATTGATGTGGGATAAATATACTATGTATATGAAATATTTAATTGGTTTTTCGTACAACTAGGTCGACTAAAACTTAAACAGTTTCTATAAAATAAAGACAGTAACTGAATAATATATTTATATATCTTTAAATAATACTATTCTCATATAGCTAACAATTGAATTTTGGCTATTATTATTTATCTATCAAAAGCCGAATTTTCCATTGCCTGAAATGTCAAATCCAATAAGCGCTAAGCTAATTTTTTCTCACATATTTTTAACTTGTATAAAAGTGGCCAAGCTAATTGGACAATCAAATAGTTTTTTTTTTTTTTTATGCTGCGGCAACAATAAATCAATTTATTAAATTTATATGCGGTTAATAAAATAATTTTTAGACATAAAATGCAAATAAAGCCAATGGCTTCTACAAAAAAATATAAATAAATAAAAACAACAACAACAACAATGGCTAATGACTTAATGACTAAATTAAAAATGGCAGCGTACAACGACAACAACAACGACAACGATTATGATAGATAACAACAACAAGAGCAAGCAGTGCGTGCAAGCTGTTTATATACACGCAGACAACACACACACACACACAAAATGTGTACATGCATACATACGTATACAACACAAATTATGTAAACTAAACAACAGCAACAACAACAGCTATACACGCAAAGTATAAAACACGTTTCACACGCACACATACATGCATGGGCGCTTCGCTCACCAATGCAAAACGTGCGCCACACTAACACGAACAGCAACAACAACAACAACAACAACACAGCGCCAACTGCTCAGCGCAGCAGTTGCATACAACATAACAGCAACAACAACAACAACAACAACAACAACAGCCACATCAAAGCCGAAAAGGAGAAGAGAGAGAAACATAATAAAACGGGCCAATGACTATGAAGCTCCGCCTACTACGGAAACTACCGACGACGACAGCAACGATGACGACGACGACGACGACGACGACGACGGCAGCGCAGCAGCTGCCATTTGTTCAAGCTGTTGTTGTTGCTGTTGGCGTTGGTCTTCTTCCTATTATTGTTGTTGCTCGTGCTGCTGCTATGTAGGTAAAAAGAAGAGAGAAAAAAATGACAGCGCATTAAGAGAACATAGCGAGTATAGAAGAAACACAACTAAAACCCGAAGCAGCTGACGAAGATTGGACTAGAAAATTGCAGAAAGTAAAGCGACGAATTAGAGCAACCGTTACATTTATATAATATGTATATATGTATTTATATCTATGCACATGCATATCTATATACATATATTGTATTATGTGCATATATGAAACACATTATGCATGTGTTTAGCTCATTTTACCATTTAGGAAAATACATATATTTTCTATTGAATTTTCTATCTGTATAACTATTATTTTAAAAGCACAACTGTTAATATTTAAGTCAAATAATATTAGGAATTCTTTCTACTTTCTAAAATCTTTGATAATTAATCACACCTGCGAGCAGTCATAACTTGGATAGTTAAAAGAGATAATGGTTCTTTCTGGTTGTACGCGCAGCATAAAGAAAATCTATATTTTTAATACCGGTTCTTACTTAGGTGTTAAGAAAGCGTTTCTTCCTAGCACACGAAATAGAGTTAAGCCTTGAACAGCCCTATTGCTTCTTCGTATCAACCTAACAACAATAAAAAGTCATTTCATGCATGACTCAAACCCTATATTAATATATACAAAAGTTTCGTTTTTGCGTGCTCATGCACTGTCTCATGCTGATAAGAGTTAACAAGATCTTCCGATCTATTTTCCCCTCTGATGATCTCAGCCCGACGTGCCAATGGGAACGCTTCAGACATTGTTTGTATTGGATTTCATTTTGTGCCTACGTTTTTACCGCCATGTTTACATTCAGCATAGCCACGTCTGACAGTTTCAATAGGGTATCATTTGGAACATCGTAAATAACATTTTTTTAAAACGCTCGAGCAGCTGAAAATTGAGAATATCAATGGATGTTGAGTATACGCTGCGTTGCCCGTTTCCGTCTCGGTCTCGGTCTCCAATTTACGTTTATTTATTTATGTTGATATTTCGAATGGGTCTCATTTAAATTGCTTATGGCTTTCCCTTTCGAACTTTGTATTCGATTTCAAGCGGATACTTGAATGTCATGAGAACGCGCGAGTTAAGCTAATGTCAATGAATTTCATTTGTAAATCGATTTTGTTTGTTTTATTTTCAGGTCAGGATGTTTTCCTAGACTATTGTCAGAAGCTGTTAGAGAAATTTCGTTATCCATGGGAGCTGATGCCGCTCATGTATGTGATATTAAAAGATGCTGGTGCCGATATAGATGAGGCTTCGCGTCGCATCGAAGAGGGTAAGCCAAAAGACATAAACCATATCAACTATTTCTTAACCAACTAAGCTAAAACCAAAAGGCTTATGAAGTGCTCATATATACGAAATATAACTATAACATATTACCTACATATCTTTCGATCTGGATAGGCCAATATGTTGTCAATGAATACTCCCGTCAAAACAATTTAAATATTTATGACGGGGGTGAGCTACGCAACACAACGCGGCAATGTGGATGATAATTATTTTATTAATCAATTTGAATATTTTATTCAAAAGTAAAAATCTTAACAGAAACTAAATTTTATCTAGTTATATATCTTTCTATAATTTTTCGTCAACTTCAATTTAAATTAAATTAAAAAAAAGAAAAAAAAAAAAAAACATATTAAATATTTAGCTTAAAGCTTCAACAAAACGCGCGCGAGTTGCAACAAACTAAAAAGTTGGGCTTTAAAACTAAAATAAAAAAAAAAAAAAAAAGGAAATCAAAATTAAATATTGAAAAGCCACTGTAAATATATTCGAATATAATGTAAGCGAGCAACTTTTACTTGGATATAATCTTCAATCAACAAACCAAATATACAACTCTTCAATCAACATACCCTGGCAACGATGTATCCACTCAAACTCTTCAATCAACATACCCTGGTAACTATGTATCCATTCAAACTCTTCAATCAACATACCCTGGCCACGATGCTTCCACTCAAACTCTTCAATCAACATACCCTGGCAACGATGTCTCCACTCAAACTCTTCAATCAACATACCCTATAAATGATGACGATGTCTGGCTGCTCTAACTACTCTACAATCAACATACCAATCTACTCAACACTAAACGCAAATTCTTGTCAAATCTGATTGTTAAATGCTCTTTCAACTCTCCTCAGATCAACTTTAACAGTTAAGATGTGCTAGTAAAAGCTTATTCGAACGGTTGTTTAGCTTTAGTTCAAAGATCTAGCATCAAGGTTTCTTTTTAAGTTAGCTTAAGTTCAGCTGAGTTTAGGCGGACCAAACACCATAAGCAACGTCAAATAACAAGAAATAATTAAATATGTATAACAAAAATGAAGTTTTAAATTTTATAGCACCATAGTTAAGATCTAAGCACACATCAAATAAGATAAACTTGAAAGAGAATTTCAGTTTCTTGGCTTATGTGGTCCAGCCTAAACCGAATTCTAGATTATTTAATCCTTTAAGCTTTATTTTAAATCTAAAAATTATTTTAAATAATTCATTTTTGTAACTACTTTTGAAATCCAAATGGCACTTATCAGATCTATGCCTAATTGAACTCACTTAAATCTATCTATAGAGTTCCAACGTTCAATAGGTTCTTGACTAATAGAACAAAATTTGAATTAAAATACCTAAATAGTTTCAATATTTATACTATGTAAAAATACAGGAACTTAAGATATTCAGTCTTGCTAAATACTATATGTTTATATAATGTCTAACGATATACATATAATTATTAAATAAACTATGTATAAATATTGTTATCGATTTAAGCAGTTCATAATACATATGCCAAGTTACAAGAACAACAACAACAACAACAACAAAATAATATGTAAAAACAAAATAAAAATATTTTCCTTAAACAAAAGTAAATGGTCAGCATTAAGTTAAGTTCTGTATAGAGATATTATAAAGGGGCATCGAGGTAGCTTATTGAAGGTGTATCACCTGCATGATTTTGATTTTGTGAATAACATTAAAAACTGTAACGATTGCTTTCTCAAGTTGTTTGCCATTTCATCAGAACCGTTACACGTCCTACCATTTCACTTCCAGAGCGGGAGCTGGAGCTGAAGCTGGAGCTGAAGCTGGAACCGGAGATGAAGCTGCTGGTTTTGTTGCTGCTGTAGTCGCTGCTGCTGGCATCGTAAATGCATCATTAAACCGAAAAATGCATGCGAAAAATTTACGACATTGCCAACACCGTCACTGAAAGGCTTCCAGCTTCAGCTTCAGCTTCAGCTTCAGCTTAGCTCAATCCCAATCCCACTTTCTCAGTCTCCCGTCTACCAAATGGCATTTCCATGGGAAAGCAGCCAGGTAGTAGCTACAATAATATTGCAGCACCGTTTGCTGGCACTAAACACGTTCATCCAGGTGGGATGAACAGATGGGAGCAGAGTCTACCACAGATGTGTAGGCGAAGGGGAACGGCAGAACGGGGTTTACTTCGAATAGGCAATGCGACGTGTAAATGTGTGCGCTATAAAGCTTAAAAGTGTTTATGCCTGAACGGTTGACGGGTTGTCGGTATCAGATGGATACATAAAGATTGCAAAAGTGATTTAGAAACGAAAAGTTGTTAATATCTATTGTTCAGAGCAATAAGAATACTACAGGCAGCTTATCAAGCAAATTTGAGTAGAAAGAGTTCCAAGAATGTGAAACATTATCAAAAATGATGCAATTACCATTTTATACAAATTTATTTACCATAATATTTGTACTAGATAACTTTCTATTTCTCCCATCTATTGAACGCTCTATTCGTGGCTGACCTTTCGTAAGCCCATTGCTCACAGCTCGTTGCTTTTGCCTCATACTATTTATGATGCTTTACGCCCATTTAGGCAAATGAGTCAGCTTACGGCAGGTTTTATGACACATTTCTCATTCTTGTTTCGGTCATATTTTGAAGCCCTGTCTTTGCTATGTAAACCCATAAAATAGACTTTTTGCGAGAGAGAGAGAGAGGGAAAGACAGAGACAGGCAGCTCATAATGTGGCAAGTATTTTAACCCTGCCCTCGGGAACGAATACTCCAAATTCCTTTAGCTTAACAGTTGAGCAATACAAAAATGAGTATCAAGAGGAAGACATGGTTCTATTTGCCAATGCTTATTAAATACTATAGAAAAGCGCTGCCAACATCAGGAACTGCAGCAACAAACAGCAACAGCAGTAGGAAGCGAAAAATTTCAACTTTACGACTTCATATTGTGGGCGGGTCGTAAAAAAAATGTGCAGCGTCAACTGCCAGGGCCAATACAGCACTTGTACTCATACTACTGACATTTTACGGCTCGACAAGTAACATGCATGCCCCAACTAGTACCAGACATCAGATATACATATGTATATCTAAGCACTCAGAGAATTTTGCTTGCAAATCAATAGGGAATATTTAAAAATTGTGTAAAAGATCCGTTTTGTCAGTCTAAGTTTAAAATTGTAGCTCTAAATTATTTGATTCATTGATAATTTAGTTACTAAACTGCACTCATGTGACACTCATTTCTCTCAGTGTATTTATATGTAGCGTATGTGTAAAGAAAGCGAGTCGTGATATATTAGTGCTGACTGCAGGCAACTCCTTGACTGCTTTGCTTTCTGGCTTCATACTAAGCAGCCAGTTTGTCATAAATGTGGCCTGGACATGGCTACTTCCATTAAATTGACCGAGCTTTAGCTGATTGCCGCTCCTGCTCCAGCTGCTGCTGCTGCTGCTGCTCCTTGTTGTCATCTGCTGTCGCCTGCTAACCCAGTGAAGCGTAAAGTTATTGCCAAGGTTTTGTGGCCTGCAAACGTGCTGATTAAAAATGGCTTCGAGGCACGGGATAGTTTAACAAGGCGAAACACTACAAATTCCTACCATTTACCTTAGCTTATATCAACTTTTAATTCAAAACGTAATAACAGAATACTTTAAAACATAAACACATCGAAATACGCGCGATCAACAAATTTGGTGTTGCCACATGTCCTGAATTTGTGAATAAGCAGCGCCTGCCACTTTGTCCACATATAAAATTTAAAACTTTAAAGTTTTAAAAATCAAGCTTAGGCTTTATAATATACACAATTTAAAATTTGTATATATTAATATGCAGTTATATTGTAAATTCGAGAAATTTAATTAACAACAATAAATAACAATTATTTTAGTGAACAGTGTGGCAGCCTTAAGCGTTATGTTGGCTGCGCGGCCCACTTATAGTGGGGTCACCTTACACTTTTTTATATGCCATGGGGTCACCTTTTAATTTAAATTTATCTGTGCAATAAGAATTTAACAGTCGTGAGTTCAAATCTGAGTCCAATAGATAAAAATAAACGAACTTTCGCCTTTCCAGCTGCTCGAATGTTTTCTCACAGAGCTTTGACCTGCTGTTCAAGATGCACTCACTTAATTAATCCCAACCCTGCAAAAATTTTAATGTACGGGCTTGTTCAGAGTTTACGACTTTTTATTTCGGACTGGCATTAGTATGAGTATTAGTTGTTACCCAGGTTCTTTGGTCAAATACATACATAAATGCTAGGTTAGAGTCCACGTACATCTCTCTGTATGTGCGTATGACGTTTAGTTTGGGCCAGGCCCTGGCCTGTGGCACACTCGTGCGTAATATTCCCGTATGCCTGCCTGGGCTCTGTTTAATGCATTCTGCAGTTGGCGGAAGAAAAAATCCCATTAAAATTAAGTAAAATTGCAGCAGCAGCAGCAGCAGAAACGTAATCGTAAAAACTTGGCATTTTGATGTTGCAGCAAGTAGTAAAATTTTGAAAAGTTTTTGCCACATAGATAAGTCGATGTGGGGGTTGAGGCTGGGGCTGGGTCTGGGTCTGAGTGCGAGGTGTTGGGTGCGGCAAACAAAGGTTTTGCCTCTTAGGGGGGTTGGGCTTAACGAATGGGTTCATTGTGTACGTGTGAGCGTGTGTATGTGTGTGTGCGAAGGTTGCACATAAAGTGCATGCCACAGCGATCAATGTGTGTGTGTATGGATACCTTGGTCCGGGACATAGACTTTTAGTGCCCGGGCATAGTTAATGTTATGGCTTCAATAGTTTATAAGTTATGTGCTGAAAAGTGTGAAAACCCAGCGAAATTTTTATAAGTAATAAACTCGTCTACGTGCGAGGGCGCACGCATATGTATGTATGTATATACATATAAGCTATATACATGTACATTTATTTATATACATATTTCAAATCGCACTGAAATAACTTTATCAGCATGTTTTCCAATGCTGCAGCTGCGGCTGCTATTTGGTGATTGTGTGGCGCCATCTAACGACGCCAGGGTGACCATATTTCACAATAATTTATTGATATGACATTTTGTTCGTCTCCACAGCGCGTTTAGAAATAAATCGAATTGTAGCGCAAATCTATTACAACTACTACACACCCATGACCATCGGCCTGCATACGAGCGGAGCGCCCATGTACCTGACCTACCCGAGCATCGAGCGCTATGGCACCCATTTTACGCATCTGCCGCTGACACATATACGGCCGCCGACACCCGAACCGCTCGCCCTCAGCCGAACGCCGCCCAGCCCAACAAGTGTCGGCATGCCAGCATCCCAGCATACGCATCAGAAGCAATCATCGCGTCCCGCCAGCAGCAATGGCACCGCACAATCAGCTGCCTCGCCCACTCCGGTCACGACCGTGGCCACGATCACAGCGCAAGGCCATCACGAGCAGCGTTCGCGCTCCAGCACGCCCACAACACCGCCGCCGGCGCACAGCAGCAGCAACGGCGCCTACCACCACCATCACAGTCATCATCATGGCCAGCATCTGGTCAGCTCCACCTCCGCCGCAGCCGTTGCGGCAGCAGCAGCCGCCACGTAACAGTATCGCCATGTTGCTGCCGCTGCGGCAGCAGCTGCAGCAGCTGTGCTCTTTGTGTAAGTAAAAACCAATCAAGCGGAGCTCAATTGTTATGAGGTAGAGTATCCAATAAACCTAATAGCTATATGTGCTCACACTTCAGTACAGTTGCCTCAAAAGTGCGATGCTCAAAAAAAAATAATAATAATAATAATTTTATGTATAGAAATTTGAATTAAGCTCAGCTTTCATATTTAAATCTTATAGAATATTGATATTGATTACTAATGTGTTATAAAATTTACTATTAAACATTTTATTATTTTGATTTTATTTATTTTTTTTTATTTATTTATTTTTTTTTTTTTTTTTTTTTTGGTTTATTAAGTGTAGAAACAATACAATCAAGTATAATACTTTAACTTTGCGGTTGCCCTACTTTTTTTATAAGCAAAACAAATTTTTTATTTTATTTATAATTTTTCTTGATAAATGAGAGTCAGAAAAAATCAGAATCGAGTAAAACTTACTTTAGTTTCTTTTTTAAAATGTATATAGAATTTATATAGAATCTGCATAGTATTTCAAATCGAAAGCAGAAAAGAAATTTCATTTCGAATCATCATAAACACAAATACCCTTTTGTTTAGCAAAGAGTATTTCAGTCTCGACTCGCCAGGAATTATTTTGCGTATTTTCGTATTTGGCATGCAGGACCTGACGTGCTGCCTTTAATCAAATCAATTTCGCAGCATAGTTTTATGTTTACAATTTAAGTTGGTTGCCTGCCACGCTTGCCGCTTTTCACTTGCCGCTTGCCGCTTGCAGTTTTCATTTCCATTTCCGGCGGCTGCTGCTTGCATTTCCGGTCTGCGCACGAAAGTATGCAATGGCTTTTTCATCATTTCGCCTGATGGCTGCAACGTGGCAACAAAAGCTGCTGCAGCTGAAAAGAGCACACACACAAACAATTCCTCTTGGCTGCCACACTTCAGGCCACATGCCCCCACTCCCCTGCACTCTCTTCTCCACTCGTTGTGCGCACGTCTCTTGCTTTTGTGCTGACAATTGAAGCAATTCGCCTTGGCCAATTGTTCTTGTTGTTGTTGTTGTTGTTGTTGTTGTTGTTGTTGTTGTCATTTAATTTAGGGGCAAGTGTTAAATTTCCATGCTGGCTGGCATTTTAGTTTATATTATGCTTTCAACATTTTGTTGCCTTTTGTTTCAAATGCTCTTTCGCTTTAATTAAAAACTCAAGTGGCGTCAGGCGAGAACAGAACAGAAGAAGAAGAACCTTGGTAAAGCAAATTCATCTCAGATTCATCTCTCTACCAGTCTCTCTCTCTCTCTCTCTCTCTCTCTCTCTCTCTCTCTCTCTCTCTCTCTCTCTCTCTCTCTCTCTCTCTCTGGCTCCAGCAACTCCACCCCACTCGGGGCATTTATATTTTGCTGCCACAAATATCATAATGTTTGCTGCCACACATCAAAACTTTTGCACACACAAATTTTACGATGCCCAGCGAACACTTCAGAATGCATATTTCAATGTCTGTCTGGTCGAAAGGTAATAAAATATACGCATTTTGCAACAAAACGCAGCATCTAAATCTTGTCTAGAACTCTGTTCAGTTTCCGTGCTATCTATCCTTCGATTGTTTGCGCGCCCTTTCGGCACATTAAAACGCCAACTCCAACTCGACTACAACTACGACTACAACTACGACTCATCTCATCTCATCTCCTGGTGGCATTTCGCATCAAAGGCGCATCGTGAGTTTTTACGAGTGCATCATAAAACTGGCAACGCACGAGAGCAGCGGCTGCGGCTGTGGCTGCTGCGTGAAAATATTCTTTTTATTCTTAACTTATATATGTAGTTGAGGTTTTCCTTCTTTATTTTTGTTTTTGCTCTTCATCTTATGATATTTCGTCGCCTGCCTCTTCTTCTTCTTCTCTTGTATGTCCAAGTATTTCTGTAAGCCTAGGCAGAGGGCTATGCAACTCACTTTTGGCTGCAATTAAATTGCGCACTGCGAACTACAAAGTCGAACGAAAAAAGAAGCAAACAGTGCTGCAAAATGCTGTAAACTTCCGCCAAATCTAGCCGTTTTTTAGTAGTACTACAAGCTAAATATTTTATTAAAATGCGAAATCAAATTGAAATTGTTGAACACGCTGAAATGGATCGCTGAGTATTTATATATTAAGTGAGTAAGCAAAGAGAATCTGGTTTAGAATAATATAAATTTAGTTCCAGTTCCAAGTAAAAGCCAACTGCTCAAATGTGATATTTTCTTTGATGAAAGTTTGTATTAGTTAGAATAATAAGTTAATTAAATTTATAGAACAGCCAATGAAAAGATGTGATTATTTATACACATTATATTTGAAATGGTAGTTAAAAAATCAGAGAAATATTTTGGATTTTACTCTTAAAATTCTAAACAAAATTTAGAAAATATATTATTTCTATATATTTATTTAAACAAATTTTATAAATACATGTATATATTATTTTTAATAATTTAATGGTTTTGTTGAAATGTATGTAACAGGCAGAGGGAGGCGTGGCAGACCCACAAAATATATATATTCTTAATCAGGGTGACGAGTTGAGTCAATTTAGCGATATTTCTTTGTTTATTTCTTCTAAGTATTCCCTCTATGTATTTTGAAGTATTGCTGCCAAGTATTTCCGCTAAGTATTTCCCCTTTCTTTTAAGTATTTTCTCTACTTATTTCCTTTACGTAATTCCTCTACGTATTTCCTTTACGTAATTCCTCTACGTATTTCCTTTACGTAATCCCTCCACGCAGTTCCTCTACGTCTTCAATACCTAGCTGATCGTTCACACACTCTATTCTTATTGCGCTGCTCGACTGACCCCCTGGACGACTGAAGACTGACTGAAGAAATGCTGCAGCTGCTGCCCTTTATATAAGTAAAGCCACTTTTACTCAAGCACTGTCTCTCCCAAATGCTGAGCCCGACGGCAGGTAGAGCTCGTTGCAGTTGACCTTCAAGTGAGCAATTGGAACGCTCTCTGCTGCTGTGAGCATTCTAGCTTCGTTTTACCTAAATACAAATGCCAAATGAGAACTGCTGCATACATGTAGACAACTTTAATGATCTTCGTTATTTAAACGAAAGTTTTGTTGACTTCCGCTTTCCGCTTTTTTATTTTTTATAAACTTAAAAACAAATTCAATTCGCAATAGTTCGGTGCTTTGGCTAAGTTAAGGATCAATATTAAGCCAACATCAGAATTTATTTAATTCACAAAAAGAGTTGGCACGCATCAAATTTATCGGCCACTGAGCAAAAATCAACAACAATTATTCAGTTGGAAATGCGGCGCGGTCGTAAAAAGTGCCAAACAATGCGAAAATTTTATGAGCTGCCCAGGCTCCATGCACAGGCAAAGTAGCTCCAAGCAGCTTCAATTCCTTGGCTGCATTTCATTTGTTTCACCAATACAGAGAGAGAAAGAGAGAGAGAGAGAGAGAGAGAGAGAGAGAGACCGATATCCTAGCAATTCGTTTGACTGCTGCTTCACCTGTTCCCCCCTCCTTTGGAATTGCAATAAATGCATAAGTTTCCATTTAACGATATTTTGTTACCGTTTCGCACACCTTCTGGTCGTCGTATAAAAACGTGAAATGTTTTCTATTTTCATTTCATTTTCCGCTTTTCGCTGTGTGCTTGTGCCAAGCCAATTTTCTTCATCTCCGAATTGTTTTTAGCATTTTGCTCGAAACCCATTCACGAATGTGTCGCCTCAACAACAACAAAAAAACAACAAAATAAAATACAGTTAATTATATATACTACCTATAGTTACATATATGCATCTGAATGATCTTGGCTGTCAGCCAATGTGACAGTAAATCGTTAAAGATTTGGACGGCATAAGCACTTAAAAATCTGCGGCATTAGTAATCTTCTATATACAATATGTGGCACGGGTATTTAAAATTATATATATTTATATATAGTTTATATATTGATTAATCTATATTTTCATCTATAACTATATAACTGGTTTTCTAACAAACTGTGAACGCTTAACTTTGTAATATCATATTGATTGACTGACTATACTGAAAAGATAATTCTAATTTTTTCAAATACTTGTGCGCATCAATGATTGATGCACTGACTGATTAATTATGATGCTAATGCTAATTATCAGTAACGAAAGATTAATTTCTAAACAAAATACTGATTGATTGCTTAATTGTCTAACAACTAACTGCTACTACTAGCTGCTTGATTGATAAACATTTTTTTAAGTAAGAGTCCAAAAAACTTACCAGACTGCTTGATTGATCTTGACCTGACTGATTGAATATTTTGCTTGCTTGAACAATAGATTTTTGTATTATTTATTTGCTAGTATACTAGATGATTGATTGATTGATTATTGGTCACCTTGCGCTGAGTGACTGGCTGATTGATTGACTGATAAACTATTCAATTTTGTAATTGACTGAGTGGTAAATAAAGCATTTTTTATGTGTTGTTTACTGTGTTGCGTCTCTGACTGACTGACTGATTGAATGATTGATTTATACATTTTAGCTGTGCTTAAATATGTTTGGCCAATAGACCAGAGCAGGTCAGACGTTTAAGCATTAACAAACTGATTGATTAATATTGATTGATGTCTTCATTATAATACAATGGGAACATCTCTGATAATTCTGTTGATCTATCATTCATTTTCTCTTTCAAGATCGCTCAACTTTGTATCGCTCGAAGATAGCACTCATATCAATAAAATAAAATAAGATATATATACATTTATTCTGCAACAATAAATCTCATACATTATTTTGTATGTATTTTGTGCTTTTGTGTTGTCGCACAATTTCCGCTGATTTCTAATTTCCGTTGAGTCGTCATTAAAAAAAAAAAAAGGGAAAAAACGAACTCAAACAGCAAATCCCTTATTTTTTTAATGCCCTGCTCCTCAGTCATCAACGCCGTGCCGAGCATGGGGCCCCGTCCTCGAGGTCGGGGCGGACCATAATAAATGCAATGCTTGCCATAAAAATCAAAATAAAAATAAAAATGAAACGAAACGAAAAAAAAAAAAAAAACAACTTAAGAATAACAAAATACAAAAAGAAGAGAAGTTATAGTTTTTGCGAGCGAGTTTCGGAGTTTCAGTTTCAGCTTACGCTGCTCAAATTTCGTCCCGTACACCCTTCCCACCCGCCCGATCCACTCCCAAGAATATTATTCGGCTTGTGTTTATTGTTGTTCGCCTTTTTCGTTTGGTTTGCGTGTTGGGCGCTCTCCGGTTTTTATAGTGCCGCGTTACGCCGGGTTTTTTGTTGTTGTTTTGTTTTGTTTTGTTTTTAGTGGACACGCATTATTAAAAAATAAACAATATGTATATGATGTGAGAGAGTAGCTGCCGCGAAGACGCAGTGCCCAGTGGCGAACCCAGAACCAAAACCAGCGACTCGAGTAAAACACGCCTGCCCCGCCCCGCCCCGCCCCGCCCCGCCCCGTCCTGCAGCACTCGTTCAGCTACTCATTTTTCAGTGGAAAATTTTTGTGGCGATCGTAAAAAGTTGAGTCGAGCAAATAAACAGAACGAGTGTCGAGTGTACTGCATATGGAATAAACAACGAATCAGACATACTCTATAGGGAAAGCTGATGATTATTTGTTAGAGCCAATCGATATCAAGTAATAGATTATATTATATATTAATAATGGATATATTAACATGTTTTTTCATGTGAATTTCATAATATTTTCTTTGTTTAAGAAACATCTTTAAGCATAAATATTTACCTAAGATTTAGCTTTACATTAGTCAATATTTTATGGAGCCATTCAAATATAAACCAGGCATATGAGCTTAAAATCCTTAGGTACCCCAAGTCTATAAAGGGTATTCAAGCACTAATAACTCAATTGGTGTTTTGAGACCATATACTTGGCAGGCAGCTAAAGGAAAGGCGCATACATATATAGAAGGGGAGTTGATATAAATCAATAGAATAGAATAGAATAGATGCACACAATAGATCATATAGTACTTATCCTTTTGTGCAGACATTCGATGCACTTGGAGTGGTTTTCAATGTTCATTCAGACATTCATTTGCAATTAGTTCAGCGGCGACAATTGAAAATGAGCCGTGGTCAAAGTTGATAGCTGATACGGCTGCCGCTGCTGCTGTGGCATTAT